>CM027085.1:11649978-12249978 GCA_015343265.1 Pao palembangensis | reverse complement strand
ACAGTAGCACAAGTTCAGCTGGACAAAAAGAAAACAGACTGCACAAACTGAACTTGATGTTTTTTGTTGTTGTTGTTTTTTTGTTGTTTTTTAAACCTTCGGGGTTTTTTTGTTTGTTTGTTTTTTTTATACAGAGAAAAACAAACACGGATATGGAGAAAAGTATCCAAGTAAAAAGCAGGAAAACGGGAAATGAGAAGCCGAACTTTCTGGCTTTGTCCTGCTGCCACCACAGAAACCACAGATATTGAAACAGTATCGGAGAACCAACAAAACAGAAAATGAGATAAACTCATGAGCAGTGTCGTCATAATCAGAACTAACATCTTCACATTGTTGTCAATATTATTGTTGTTCTTATACCCTGTTTTTTTTTTTCTATAAGAATATCTTATTATCATCAATGATTGTATTTCTCATAGCAAACAAGATCGGCTCTTTTGGCGTTGGAGATGAGGAGGAGGAGTGGTGGAGAGGAGAGGCTGGGGATGAGTGTGTGATGGAGAGAGGCGGCACTCATCTCCGGTGCAAACGCGACAACGTCTCCTTCGGCGGTGACACAGGGGCAGATGGGCAGTTCGCTCCTCTCAGCGCTCCCGCAGTCTGGCTTCAGAAGCGCTCAGCGTGAGCTCTCCGGCAGCCGTCACCTCGCACCACACTAACACGTCCAGGATCAAGCCGGGATGAGGTGTCGCCTCTTCGCGGTGATAACCGAGCACGCCGACTTCTGTCTCAGCGGCGGACGGGGTGATGGACCTGGTCGGACTCGCGTGCATTTGCGAGCGAGGGAACCAAAAAACGTTGAGCTGAGAATAGCTTTGGCCCTTAACCTCCCGTACCACCTCGTTTCAGTCAGCTCCTCTTCTTTGACCCAATATGGGCTCCGAATCAGATTGATGTGTGTGGACAGCGTCTGTAAAATCATCCCTGATCTTCTAACACCACACGCCTCAACTCCTCGCTTTTTTTCGCAGGCCATTGTCCGTTCCTCCTCCTCCTTTCTTTCCCTCTCACACGTCAGACTCGATGCTAGAAAGTTTCTCGTACACATGGCCATTGCTTCCGTTGAAAGGGCGTGGGGGGCTGACTCCCAGCATGGAGCCATGGTGATTCATTCCACCAAGGCCGAGCTCTTTTGGGAATCGGGACCCCACGTTGGACATCACCCCGGCCGTAGCAGATGCTGGCAAATATGACGCCGTGCTCATCTGGCTCCTGAAGTCACTTTGGCTGTTTTTGGCAACTTGCTGCTGCTGTTGCTTCTTCATGTAATATTGTTTGGCTCCGTGCATCAGACACTGGTCGTCACCAAAGGTCGGTATAAAGGGGTTCTGGTTTACCCGGTCAGGGTAGAGCGATTTGGACAACGAGAATGCTCCTCCTTCCATCAAAGACCTATCCCGGTCTCTCGTGTCTCTCTCTCCAATTGAACGGCGGTGGAGGCCCTCGCCGCCTCTGAACGGGCCGAATGGCGATCCGGGTCCTTTCCGTCCTTCACCCCCATAAAACAGCGGGTCTCTGTCTCTTTCCCTTTCTCTCTCCGAGCCCCCGTGGCGCTCAAAGATGTGTGCGAAGGGACTGGTGCCCTCCATGTAGCGTTCTTTCTCCTTCAAGCTTACGCTCCTAGGTGGAGGCAGCATTCCTCCCATACCTGCACCACCCATGCCCCCACCTCCTCCGAGACCCCCCATCAAGCTTCCCATCCCATCTGACTCCTCTTTCTGAAGGTCAACAAAAGCGTCGTACGAGTGCTGCCGTCTAAGTTGTTTGCCCCCCTTCCTCCTCTGTGCGCCCTGTATTTGAGTCTGGGGACCGGCAACTACACCTCCTCCCACACCTTGTCCTCCCCCCATCTGTTCCAAGAGGTGGTTGTTGTCCTCGCTGATATCATAGAGGTTTCCTGTCTTTTTACAGCCCTCACAACGCATGCAGGTAGCAGAGCTGGGACGGCTGTTTCCCCCACCTGAAGATCCACAGCTCATGCCACCACCATACCCGCCAACTCCTCCATGCATGGACATCTGTTTGCCTGCTCCACTACTAGCCCGACAATTTCTGCACTCCCACTCCCCTCCTGCTAGCCCTGATCCTCCTCCACTCTTAGAATCAGACCTTTTAGGTTTGCTCTTAAGAAAGTCATCCACTGGGACCAGTGCGGTGCAGGTTCCCACCACTCCATCTCTGTTCCCAGGGCCCTCTGTAAGGTCCACATGTTCCCACTGAGGGACTCCCTCTTTGGGCCGGAACTGGTCCAAATAAAAGTCTCTAACACTCTCCTTTTCTCTGAATAGATAGTTCCCATCATTATTTCCTCCCCCACCGCCGCCTCTCTTCCGCTCAGAGGGTAGAAGGGGTGGGGAGGCTGATCGGTGGCCATGGTAGTGATGGTGGCTGATGTGGTATGGTTTTCTGCGGTAGCCCAGCT
Source organism: Pao palembangensis (assembly GCA_015343265.1). NCBI lineage: Eukaryota > Metazoa > Chordata > Actinopteri > Tetraodontiformes > Tetraodontidae > Pao > Pao palembangensis. The sequence continues at coordinate 12,247,553 of CM027085.1, read as the reverse complement.
CAATTTCATCCAACTCCCGCCTGGACTTGGCGGAGGCTGGCCTCTTTTTCAGACTATCGCGATACTGTTTCCGCTTCTTGGCGTTTCCCTCCAAGTTTCCATAAGTTACAGTGTGCGTGGAAATGTCCGAGACATCTGAGCGTATATTGCCATCCTCTTCGGCTCTTCCTCCACAGTAGTTATGCCCAGGTATATATGTGGAACTTGAGGCGCCACCCTTAAAGGAGAACTTCCCATACAAATCTGGGAGGCCACCTTTGAAGCTCTGGCCTGATGGAGGCGTCTGTCCAGCGAGCAGGTCAAACTTGCTCATGTTCCTGTGGGTGAGTGCTGAGCATGGCTGGGTAGTGAATATGGGAGCGACCCCTCCACCCAGGCTCTCGCAGTCGAACATGCCACCCTCCAGAGAGCTAGCGCTGCCCAAACTGTGGGGCCGGTTAGGCGGTGGTCCGCTGAGCCCAAGCGTGGAACCATGGTGGTGCAGGTAGTGGTCCTGGTACAGATTACTGTCCTTCAGGTGGATGTTCCCAAAAGTCCTCTCCACCTCACTGATGTAGTCACTGAACATGTTGTCTTCTGGTAGGTAAGGTGGCTTGCAGTCCGAATGTCCTGCCAAACTGCGTCGGTGTTCAGAGATGTCGTACACCGAGGACTCTCGCCGAATGAAGTCCAGAGCGCTGTGCGGGGAGCCGTTAACCCTCGACAGAGAGGCCATGTTCTTGGCAGTGCGCAAGAGGCGCATAATGTTGGAGTGAGTGTTGTTCATGGTGCCCGATGGGGAATTCAATGCCGAGCTGCTCTTCTCCTCGATCTGGACCCCGTGAATGCAGCTGTAGATGCCCTGCGTGGGAGCAATACAGACATTAGCAACTGAAATCTATGGAAACACTCTCATCTTATCAAAACCAAACAACTTATTTGATTCAGAAACAAGTTTTTTGCAGGTCCCCATTCACTAAATATTCACTCAGAAACATTCCAAAACCATTCCCTTCAAAACCATAATGGTTGCACTTGGTTCTGATTTAATAATCAATGAACATTTTGATCAATGTTACCAAAATTAGAGGTTTACACCAAGTCAAAGATGCATAATTATTTATCATTTACAACTCCGTGCATGTACTTCCAGCTTGTGAACTCCAAAGGTGATGTTTCTTTCCACGCAGACAACTCTATCCTTACAGGGACTTGAATGCTGGACACCAACAATATCAGATAACAGCAGAAAATCTTATACTCCTTATTTGCACTATGAATATGAATACTACATTCAATACTATGCTGGATAAAGAGACTGTAGAGATCAACAGAGATAATGTTATATCTGGATGATGGATAAAGGCAAAGGGGCTATAAAAAAAAACCCTGGGTCACACTAGTCAATAACTTAAATCAATGTGATTAGAATTCAGCCGAACAATATCCGCCAGCGGTTATTAAACACCTCTGCTCCACTAGTCTGTAGCAGAGGCCACAGCGCAATCCTCTCGGAAGGGAGAAAGGCCATGCCAAGGAGACAGCGGCGGAGCCCTGCTGCGACGGAAAGATGAACGGCTCCATTTACATTCAGTGATGTGCTATACAATATTCAGATAAAAATGGATGGAGAGCGGAAAGGAGGCCGGGCATGACGGATGGAGAGGAAGGAGGAACGGATCAATGGCAAACAATGGTTTTGTGCAGTTTTTCCGAGATGCTTGGAGATGGCTGCGGGAATAAAGAGCCACTTGGCTGCAAGCAATGAGGTCAGGACTCTGCTAAGATCTTAGGGGTCAGCTGGACGTCTGACGTGCTTCGCAGCTGGGATACAATTTACACCCCTCCCCCGCCTTTAATCCACTAATAGGCCTTGTTGACCCTGAGTTGCCCTTTTCCAATTATTTTTATAGGCAGTTGTTCAGCTTTATGGCTGTTTTCAAGACAAAAACTAAGTAGCTAATGCTGTGATGTATTCAGCAACAATGGGTCAAGTTCAACACCCCATCAGATTATATCCTTTCCTAGAATACTGAAGCCAACATGCCCAGTTTTGCGCAACCGCTGCACCCTCATCTTTGGATGTGCATCAGATTGAGACAAGAGGTCTATAAACTCCCCTGAAGATCCTCGAGACTGGAGAGTTAGTATGGAAATTCAAGTCTCTTTATCATTTAGAACATTTCAATTCAATTATCAATTTCACACTCTGTTAACAGCAGGTATGTAAAGACGGTGAGGATGGGAGCAGAGGCAAGAATACGTGTAAAAACAAAAAGACAGCGGCTTTATAGAAATGTGGGTTTTGAGCGGAATCTGGAAGTGGAGAACCTTTCGCAAACAGGATCATCTCTCTGTGTTTATTTGCTATTTCTCTGTCTTATCTGTTTCTTTTTTCCATCTGCGTGTTTGCACAATTTGTCACCACCTTATCCTCTTTGTTTTCCCTTTCTTACCGTCCTAATTACGCCCTACCTGCTGCCGAATCCCACCTGCTGAACTGCTGTTCATCCATCTCCCATCTTTTCCCTCAAGTGACAATAAGAATTGGGGTTCAGCCCCAGAAAAGCAGGCAACAAAAATGAGATTGAAATACATGTTCTGCCCACATAATGTAACAGTTGGCAGCCTGGTGCTGGTCCGGTGTGAGGAGGAGTGAACACCAGTAATAAATGATAACAGTGGTCCACAGAGGCAGGGGCTAAGCTGGCAGGCCTCTGTGCAGCACTACTGTACACACTGCAGAGCGTAATTAACTTCCAGCTTATCAGTGCACGGTGCTCGTACATGGAGCCAAATGCAAATGATGTGACATGCAGGCTGTGAAATGAACCTCTAATGCATTTAATGTTTTGAAGTCATTACGTGCTTTTAAAATCGATATAAGTAATTTGTTCCAGAGCTGCAGGTGGGACCCAGAGGAGCAGGTAGCTGCAGGAGAGTCGCTGTCGCCGAGGGAGACAACGCTGACCGACCGTGAAGCCACGACCGGAGCCGCCTGACTCACGCCGACCGTGACAGACGTCTCGGTTTTTACACTGCAGGGCTTTAATATTAATTGCGGCGGGAACAATGAAGTTTATTGGATTATGCTGGAAAATTGATTTAAAAAAAAAAAAAAAAGAATCAATCTGAATAGCAGAGTGAGGAAAAAAAAGAACAGAGACAAAACATCTCAATAAATGAGCAAGAAGATGTGGCTGAGGATTAGAACGATAATAAACCGTATTGTAATGGACCCTCTGACGACTTTAACAAATGACCTGGTTGTATTTATGGACAGCTAGACTTCAATATGGCGTCACAAAAAAAAAAAAAAAAAAAAAAAAAAAGCTGAATTAATGTTAGAAGGTGCCTGAACCGACCGGGACACAAATTACACGGATGTAATGATAAAAAAAAAAAAAAAAGTAAAAAAAAAACGGCCTGTCTGTTAAACTGAGAAGCTGATCGATACTTTTACAACCAACGTTATGCTCCCTCCCTCCATGGCAAGCACGCGCCGACCGGCGCACGCAACAATAAACAATAGCGCCAACGTAAAATTAACAGAGTACAAAATAATCAGCCAGTTGAGCAGAATATTAGAACCCAAGCATCGCCGCTGCGGCTGCTTTTTCTAGACCAGCTTTCTCGATGCATCTGCTGAAGGGAGGGAGGTGGGGTGGGGGTGGGGGGGGCCACAAGCGTCAGGCTCGCAGCTGTAAATCAGCCACATGGTTGCGCCTGCAGCGGTTCACCTTGCAGAGCATTACACTGAAGCCGTGTCAAAACAATTGGAATGCAAATCAAATACCCCGGGGGTGACTTTGGTCCCCTGGGACGCCGTAATCAACCCTCTCTTGTTCTGTGGCTGATTTTTGTTGAGTGGGGTATTGATTTGGGCTCAACATTTTGTAAATATTTACCCCGTGGACATCGAGAGGGCCCGAGCACCGCAGCGGAAAGAAAACAGCCGCTGTTTCTGTTTAAAGTTGGGGCAGCGAGGGTCTGGGTGCTGCTGGAGTTACGCTATCCTTCATTACGGCCAATAAAACTGATGATGGGCTGATGAACAAACGAGGGCTGAAGGTGACTTTACCGATGCGGCAGAGCCGGTGATGCAGCATTAAACTGGAAATTTATTACCTGCTGGGACAGACAAGTTTGGCTGCTGAGACGGCTCCAAATTTATGTAAGTTCCTCTTTTTCCTCATCAGCCTGCGTGTCAGGCCTTCTTCTATATTTAAATTCTCTTCTTCAGTCAAAAACCCCCAAAAGGCAATGCGCACGGAAGGAGAAACATCGAGAGATCGTGGGAATGTGGGTTAAGAGGAATTCCTCAGCAGAATTCCTCTGCAGACAGGGCGCCCGTCTTTTTTTTTTGTGACTTGGGAATAAATATTCAGTCGAAAACAGACAGAGAATCTACTTTTGCAGGTGGACGCTCTCCTCTGTGCACGTTTGCTGCCTTTTTCCACACATTATTACCCATTTGCAAGTCTTTTCTGTACGTAGAGCCGAGGCCAGAGGCTCCTCTATCTATCCATAGCTGCTCTTTATCTAGTGGAAGAGCGGGAATAAAGACATTTCCCATCGTTAACCAGTCCTCAGACGCCACACGAGAAGCCTTTCCTACTGAGAAGTGTCGAGACAAAACCGCGAGAACTTCCAAACTAGGGCTGTGAGAAAATAACGCTGTCATTTTTTTTCTCGCAGCCCCGGGAGAGAAAAAAAAAAAGAGACATTTTAGAGGATGTGTTGACCTTAAAGGCACTGCTGTCAATAAAGACACATGAAGTCCTGCCTGAGCTCAGCAGTGGATTTGAAAACCTTAGTTCACGTGGTGAAATCACCTACAGAGTCCACCCGCGCAAAATTGTGGATGACCAGAACATCTTTAGCTTCGGTTCATCACGGCGAAGCTATAAAGTAGCATCACAGGCTAATGTGGGCGACACAGCCTTCAGATTCAGCTGTTGACGGTGACGACCCGGGCTTAGCAACAAGTCTGTAAACATGAATGGGTTTCAATAACATGCTGCACACGTGCGCGTATGCAGACTGCACGCCGCAGACGCCTCACCCTGCTGATGCTGAAGACGAGGCCAGGCTGGCCGGAACACACGCCCATGAAGCAGAAGCGCAGCTGCCAGTAGAACCAGTGCTCGCAGATGAAGGTGATGAGCGACAGAGCCATGGCGGCGCCCAGCATGTAGAAGACGCCCGCCATGTTGTCCACGTCCAGCTGGCTGGACATGACCTCGTTCTTCTCGTGGTGGCAGATCCCAGTCAGCCAGAGGGACTCCAGCTCCTCCATCTCACCTGGACGGGGGAAGGAGGAGGGAAAAGGGATGAGAGTTAACGGCGGGAGTGGCAGAGCAAAGAGAAGAAGAGCAGAGAGGATGGGAAAAAGAAAAGAATGGCGCAATGAAGACACTTGGTTGGAGAAGCGTTTTTAAAAATCCGTACGGGATTTGAAATAAAGCGAAAGGAATGTAAAACATAAAGGAGAGAGGATGGATATGATGTAAGAACAGGATGGGTACGGGAGGACACCAGGGATGGAGGGGTGATGCAACAGACGGAGAGGGAGGAGAAGATGGCAGGCAGATAGTCGGGATGGGAGGGGTCAAGAGATTGAGGAGTGAAACGGAGCCCTGAATTTTGCAGGAGACAATTCAGACATCGTCACATGTTCGTTGCAGCTGTATTACTCACTTCTGTGGCTGGCAAACGCATGTTTGTTAAAGCTTTAAAGTGCGGCTACGTTTGGTGCACGCGTGTTTCTGAGCCCTCCATCTGACTCACCACGAGCTCAGCTCTATCAAAGCCGACTGTGGCTGGACGAGAGTCGCGTAACAAATCACACATGCGTCAGAGTTTTTAGCATTAAGGAGAAGTTCAGAAAAATACAAACAGAGGGAACCTGAAGACACCAGCATGTGCACACAGGGGCTGCTGAACACCGGCAAACTATGTGAAGGTAACCGAGAAACTCAGCCACAGGCGTGTTTCCTTGCTCGGATAAACAGTAACAGTACGATTCAATTTGCTTTGGATCTGACTTTGGTTTTGCTTCGATCTTATATTTAGCCATCAGAAAGGAAAGTGAAGTAGGCAGGATCTTTGCCTGCACAATAGGCCTCAATAACTGCATGTCCTGAAGCCACCTGATTGTTTTTATGGGTTCTTCATTTCCTCAGTACCCATCCTCCCGCTTTCTTTAAAATTCTATCAGCAGTAAAGTGAATTATAGTGACTTAAAATGAATTAAAATTAAATAACTTTTAGTCTAAATAAACAGTTAAACACTTCTAATCGTTCATCACTGACGTACAAATATATTTACCTGCTGATTTCTATGCTTATACAATGCTTTCCCTGTCTAACTTTGTTTTATATGTAATCGTATCACTGAAAGTGAAAATAACAATCTAACAATAAAGTGGTTCAGAGTCCAATGCTAAATTATTACTGCATCACCTCATGCAGGGGAAATAAGAAAATCGATGTAATGGCTGGCTATCGTTCCTAACAAAGAAGGTTATCAGCCTGGTTCTGCTGGGTTCTTGGCCTCTGGTGTGAGGCTGATGAAGAGGTGACACTGGTGCAGATGTCTGGAGTCTGCACATCTGGTCAGTGCAGCAGCTCACATCAGGTTCAACACTGAAATCTGTTAAAGTTGCTAACTCAGCTGTTATCTGTGACATCTTTTCTCTCTCTTACTGAGTTATCGAGGCTCCAGGGGAACGCCTGAAACAAACAAACCATACCGACCTGGGACACAAACATGCTTATCAGCCATGTTTCCATCTTAGAAATAAGCAGGTGAAAAGCTATTTATTGCCTCAGCCTCAGATCTCCAGTATTCTTCTAATTTTCTTTAGAAATAAACTTAGCTGCTTCTATGTAGCCTTTTAGCATTGACGTATCCAAGATTTACTCAAAGAAAATTGGTGGGTAAATGAAACGCCTATAATTAGCTTTTTAAATGACTCTGATTACCGGTAATGATTTCATAAAAAGTAGCCATTTCAACCCAAAAGATCACTGAATTGGGCAGATTGTAATTTTGTAAGTCTCTATTTAATAACGTACCGCTGTGGTTCACAACCTGCTGTAAGAGAAGACAGAATCCAGTATTCCATTTATACAAACCACTGACAGTTTTAAAGTCTGCCCGTGATAAAACATTACAACAGCTGAGAAGTTAAAACGCAGCTATATGCTGTGATTTCACATGATTATGCACCCACCTGGTTTTATCACTGCTAAAAGCTGCAATTGCGACACATTTGCAATTGTTAATTTTAGATGCTGACAAAATATTAGCACTTGTGGGTTCGGCATGATTATCTAATGGAAGAATTACCAAAACACTGGTTCTTTATATATTTATGTTAGCATTTATTTATAATTCTTATGGTCTGAGGCTGACTGAAGTCACCTGTTCCATCCTGTACTAACGTCACCTCATCCAAATTTAATTGAGCCACGTGTCTTTTTTTTTTTTTCCAGGTACGTAAAAATTAATCGTGTTTGTCATCAAGTCAGTTTTCTCCAGAAATGAAGCCGCTGTCATCCTAACTTCCACTGACACAGGGACGAACGGTTAAAAAGAGCAGGCCAGTTCTGAGGTCGGGCGCTTCCCTTTATGTTGGAGCGTGCTGGAAAGTCTGCTGCGTCTCTCGAAGATTAAAAAGTGAAAAGCTCATCGGCACTGCACTATATTGTATGCATGGTGGCGTCTCGTGTTCACTAATGCATCACGCTGAGCACGTATGAATAAATCAGGGAGAAGCAACAACATGTCGCCTCACCGTCTCCGAAGAGCTGCAGGATGGCGAGGTCCACGTGGCGCTTCCAGTGGGAATCCTTCTGGATGGCGATGCCGTACCCTGTGGTGGCAAAGATGTAGCCGCTGCCGATGGTCACCAGCTTGCAGCCCTCGTCCCTGCCCGCCATGTAGTTCAGCACAGCTGCATCGTAGATGAAAGCGTCCAGTTTGCTGATGAAGAAGAGACAGAGGGCATCAGGTTAACTGACTCACTTTGTCCCTTTTAATAAGTATTTGGTTTGTTCTATGATAAATATGTGGTATAATAAGCTTCCACAACAGGTAATAACCATGTAAATACAGAACATTCAAACAGGCTTGTTGCAGTTGTCAGTTTAATTTGACTTAGCTCAAACACCTTAATTGCCCTCTGGTGGAACGCTGCAGTATAGCACACAGCCACTCTCCTTTAGGGATCTTACATATGTCTGTTGTTTTAGGTAGTTTTTCTTAGTTAGAATTTTCCTTTTAGACTTATTTTATTATTTGATGCTGCTCAAAGGGGCAGCAACAGAAAATAGCATTAAGTTGCTCCAAAATGTCTTGATTATCTTATTTTGCAAATTAGTCCTTTGTAGGATGATTTCACAGTCGTTTCAGTTGTTCCAGTGTGCCTAAACAAGCCATTTCCACGTGCCCTAAATGAACCACGTGCACTCACCCAGCTTTGAGACTCTGCAGGGCTTCGTTGACGTTCCTCTGGTGGAACTTTGTCATGTAGGAATGCATTTCTGGATAGTTGTTCCTGATGTTTCTCTCTGTGCTCCCGTTTGGGACGGTGCCGAAGCGGAACGGGGGTGAGAAGTCGTTGGGGCTCTGGAACTGAACATGGAAAGGAGGGGAGCAGGGGGAGTGAGGTGTGCGTTTGAAAGAGTGGGGACAGCGCTGTGACTAGAAAGCCTCCATCTTACCTTTTTGTCTGAAAGACCAGTGACCTGGTCCACGTACTCCTCCTGGATCATGAACGCAGCCAGGTTGGCAGTGTAGGAGGCCAGGAAAATGACAGCGAAGAAGGCCCACACGGATACCATGATCTTACTCGTGGTGCCTTTGGGGTTCTGCACCGGTACAGAGTTGTTAAAGACCAGACCCCAGAGCAGCCAGATAGCCTTACCGATGGTGAAGGATGGACCATGAGGCTCTGAAAGACAGGCCTGAAATCAGCTGAGCTATAAAAAAACAATCATTACTAAATTCATTTGCCCTGACCTGAAGAGCTATTAAATGCTTAACCTTCCTCCAGCCGGAGGAATTAAGACAGTTACTGTTTTTTAGCTAATGAGGTGTGTTTGACAGGTTGACAGTTATTAAAGACTAGACCAGAAACTGAAAAATGCACGACTTTGCCGGGGCACAGAGCCGCCCCTCGGATGGAAATACTTCCTCAAAATAAGCTCCCACTGTTAAAGCACGACATGTAAAAACACGAGTAAACTCGGCAGCATTATTCAGGATTCCACAGATGGAAGTGTCCCACAGGGCCAAGACTCCAGGCCATTCTGGATCAACAGATTTGATATGTTTAAAAGATCCCGACCAAAACATTTCTGCAGAACTTAGCAAGAACCTCATTTTTCACATCAGGTTTCTCATCAGCTAAAATGTTTTAAATATATGGTAATAGTTGTTAATATATCACCAAAACCGAATCTCTGTAGTGGCAGCAGGTATAGACGCAGTGGGGACTGATCTATTCTAGCTTCTCTAACACATTTGAAAATGGAGGAAGGCGCTCAGCCTCCTCCTGAGCAGACTCAAAGTCCTTTCGGTTTTTGTCTGCAGCTTATTTAACTCTGTGTAGGTTTGATTTTTCTCCAGCGCCTGAGTTCCTGTGACTAGCAGTTTGTGTGTGTGGGTACGTGTCAGCGCGTGAGGGAACAGGGATGTGTTCTCGTGCGCTGCGGCACGGAGCTTTTCGTTTCACGGCCGCTTTGCAAACTTTGCAACGGAATCGAGGCAGACTTTTGATCGGCAGTGGAGCCATTGATACTTTCTTTCCTGGTGCGGTCCAAACTTCAATCTGCACTCTGATGATACCAACCTCCCACGGTGCTCGCAGGCAGATAAAACAGGGAGGAGCAGAGCAGCAAACTGCACTTTAGAGAGGAGGGTTTCTCCTTAACACGATGGACGATGAGCAGGGTCTGTCTATATTTATATATCCACATCAGTTTGGGTTTTAAGAAGACTTTTTTTTCTCTTTCGTGTCTGGGGAGATCTAACACAAAAGCACCCTCCTGCTGTCAAAGCTCATGTTGTAAAATATGGAAATGAATGCAAAACAGTCATGGAAGCGACGCTGCTGGTGGTTGAGGGACCAAAGCACCTGTGGACGTAAGGAAGAGGAGGAGCGGCAGGGTCATCCAGGACAGATGCTCCATGTGGAGGCGGTTGCCAGTGTTCGCGCACGGCGAGGCGCAACTTGTGGGAGAGGGTTGGAGCCAGCGTTATTGACATTCACGAAGAATTAACTGGCGCAGCTGTGCCTGCTTCCGCATTTCGTATAAATTACAACAAGAGGCATTAGTCATCGAACACTCGTTCTCTGGAAGTTGCTCACCGCCGTATTCTCCCCACTCATCTGCAGAACCTTGTCCTGCTTTCACCTGTTTGAATACCAGAACCACGTCCACGCGCGGCAGGCCGATTAATCACTTTATTATCAATTTATTACTTACAAATAGGCTGTTCAACAGCGACGCACCGAAAAAGGTAACAACTAGAGGTGTTGATTTGTTGACAAAGACTACTTTTAATCAGTCCAGTACATACGTTGTAGCTGAACTGGGGAGTCATTGTGAGCGACGTCACTGCCGCTGCAGATCCTTTGTTTTAGACTTTGTTACATCACAAAACCAGCAAATCTTTTTTTCATTTTTAGCACAATTCCTCGGTGATGTGCTGAAAATCTGGAACTTCACGGTGCAACATCACTTTAAGTGCATATTTCAAATGTGCACTGCCACTGACGAATCCAACAGAAGCGTGCTCAACCATCTGGTGTGTTCTAAGTGGAAGCGGTGAGAGAGGATGGAGGAGGAAAGTGTCTGCATCAGTTTGCATCTCTAGCCCCTAACAATCATGCACTTCGCTCCCCAGTGGGTACGCTGGCTCTCTCTCTCTCTCGTGCATGTGTGTGTGTGTGTGTGTGTGTGTGTGTGTGTGTCGAGCCAGGGCCTCTCACCTCTGCCATCAGCCAGACAGCGGTTGTAGCCCACAGGGCTGAAGTACTCGAATATAAACACCGCTATTGCTGACACCAGCAGCAGCATCACAAACATCATCACCCACACGTCCGCACTGAATGGCTCTGGAGGGGGGGGGAGAGAGAGAGAGAGAGAGGGAGGGAGAGAGAGAGAGAGAAAGAGAGAGAGAGAGATGGATGAGAGGACCACAGAACACAGGAGATAGAAAGAACAGGAGAATAAAGGAAAGTGGAAGACAAATTAAAGAGGGCAAGAGAGATATGCAAATGTGAAGCACCAGAGAAGAGGAAGTCAGAAAAATACAGTAGGTGTGGGAAATATAAGATTACAAAGCAAAAGAGAGAGTAAATAAACAGTTATTACAGGTGTATTATCACACCCTGCAGTCTGTGTTCCCATCATGCAAATGCATTAAAGCTCTCAGCTCTAATCACTGAGCCTGTCTGCTAAATCTCTTTAATACAACCTCATTTTACTGCAGCAACTACAGCTGGAAAAAGGAATAAATACAAAGAACATTGTGTTGAGAAATGACTTCAATTACAGCCAATTTAATAGCATTCAACAATTATGTATATAATTACAAAATGGAAAAATATAGAATTTGTTTTTATTCAAGCTTAATTTAACCATGAAAATTGGTTCCTCACCTAAAAAGGCTGATGGAGAAACGGTGCCGTTACTCCGGGATACCATTACGCTGATGCCGGTCTCGATAAAGGGGACAGAAAAGTCGATGACCTCAGACCTCTCCTCGTTGATGGTCAACGAGCCGACGGCCATGTGCGCGTTTTTTGTCACCACCTAGTGAAGAAAACATCAAAATTTCAATTTCAAATGTACAAAGAAACCTGATGGAACTCTGTCAAATAATGAGTGAAGTGCACTTTAAAGGGACAAATCTGTAGTAAAATTTTCCCGGAGGTAAAACGCGTGTGATGCAGGAAAAAAAACAAAAAAAACAAGGCCAGTAAAAATAGATTAGAGAGCAAAAATAGAACATCAGAGCTCTCAGCGGTTTGTTAGTCCTGCTTCTAAAAAGGTGTGACTGTTAACAGAAGAGCTTTCAGCAATTTATTATATCAAGAAGAAATGTTTTGTTGCAGAGTTAAAAGTTTATCCACCCAACAGTTGTTCCCAGTCTGCTGCAAAAGTAGCTTTTTCCTTTTTTTTTCTGAGAAGCAGACATAAGTATTCATCAGACGCAGCTACTTGCTCCCTCAGCTGTCAGAACATGTGGGAAATCAAGTTTATGGCGCAGCAGATGGGGCAGGTCGAGGGAACGGGGACGCGTTGAGACGCGGCTGGCAGGCGCACCTTCCGAAACCGCCGAGAGAAGGGCCACTCGCGAAAGGAGGGGGAACGGCAGAGAGAGGGAGGGAGGCAGAAAGTGGGTTGCCACGGTGGGTCAGGGCTGCTGGAAATAGCCGCAGCCGTGCCTGTCCTCCCTCTACCTGCCCCCCTCCTGCCAGCTCCGCGGTGCAGGTATATTTAGCCCCAAAATTTCCAAGGCCTGCAGCGCAGGGGGCAAAGCGGGACGAGGCTGTCTGGCTGAGTTAATAAGATGTTTGTGACGGGATGAGTCAAAGCTCCTGCGTTAGCGCCTGACACCGGTGAGTCATAAAAAGAGACCTTTGTTCTGCACCTGAGGTGGAGCTTCACAGGTCAAGAAGAACACAGCACATATGCTCCTTCAGCGTCTGCCGCTTCTGCGTCTGCAATCGCAACCTTTCCTTTTTTTTCCCAAGCTCATCTGTTTCATCAGCATGTGTGTGTTCATACTCCTGTGTGTGTGTATATAGTGCCTGAAAGTGTGAATGTCTCCCAGAGGGAAAAGCGAGCAAGTCCACCCAGCAGTGTACTCACTTCCTCTCCCTCATTTTCTCTCTTTCCACTCGCTCTTTCTATCTCCCTCCTACGACTTGTTCTCTGCGTGTTATGAAAGTGACCCATGTGGGTGTTATTGAGAATGAGCGCGGATCTGTGCGCGTGCGCGAGCGCGCGTGTCTCGACTGGTAAGTGTTGCCAGCGTCTTTATGTGCCTCTGCCAGCGGAGCCCAACTGCTGTAATCAAGTGTATTGCTTCTAATATTTCAGGCTGGGCAGCAGGAGCCAGAGCGCAAGAATCAATCAGGGTGTAAGTCCTCCTCGTCAAATAGTTCTAAAATGATTTCTAATACGGTACTACTCGGAAAATTAGAATATCCTGTACAAGTTGTTTTATTCAGGCAATCCAACATAAAAGGTGAAACCAATACATTTTATAGACTCATTACATGCAAAGTGAGATATCTCAAGCATTTTTTGTTGTAATTTTGCTGATTATAATTTTTTTTATTGATTTCAAGCAATATTCTAATTTTCTGAGTTTTTGAATTTGAGGTTTTCTGAAGCTGCAAGTCCTAATCAGCAAAAAAAAAAAACAAAGCTTGAAATATATTGATTCGCATACTAATTGTCTATATAATATGTAGATTTCACCTTTAAAGTTGAGTTACAGAAATACATGCACTTTTTCAGGATATTCTAATTTTCCAAGTAGTACTGTAGTTTGATTCTAATCTCTAACAAAGAATTGTGTTGTCTGTGTTAGATTGTGTTAGGTTCGGGGTGAGGGTCAGGAACTGGGTAATGTATTATTTCTGTGAAATTACCCACAAATTGTGTGCAGAATGGGCCCATCTGTCCCTCCTCCTCCTCCCTAATGGGCAATCCGGATGTGAGGAAGCAAATGGCACATTACGGCGCTTTTAGTCGGCGCAGTAGCGGCATTTTACAGGTGACCATGATTGTAGCTGTGTGTGTCGCTGAAATACAGAAGCTGAGTGGCAGGATGACTCAGTGGTTTATATAACTCAATAAACGAGCCACTTGAATGTATATCCAAAATCATTTTCCTGGGGAGATCTGGAGGTCGGTGTTTTCAACCCCTGACCTTTGGGCTCCGATTGATCTCTTTGTCTTCCCGCGCTCATTACCCAAACAGCCGGACAATCTGACAGCTCGAGCGTGACTCATTCTTACGGGTTGAGTCATGGGAACTGACAACGACCTTACCTTGGGGACCAATGTCGATTAGCCGGTATGTAGAGCCACAACGTGCATTGCTGCAGCTGACTGAAATGCATGGACCCTTGGGTGAGATGCTTAGCCCATTTGACACTAAGTGAAAGGTCTGCTGGGCAGAGAAGTGACCCGGAGAAAAAAAAAAAAAAGCTGAAAATTCAGGGTATAAATCACATTTCATAGAGGAAATGAGCTCTTCAGGCTGCTCGGACATAAGCCAAACACACTGCAGTGACCACGGGCTGTATTTCCTTACGCTGCTTCACCACCGCGTCTTACTTCCTGGTAGCAATAGCTACCTTAGTAAACACACACACACACACAAAATAAGTTGCAGGTCAATTTGGATCAGATTGGGGTCAAATGCATCAGAAATTGAGATTTTAAAATGTTTACTTTGATTTTATTTATATAATGTCTTATTTAGTATGTAGAGTCTGACTCCAGCATGCAACATTGGCAGGGAAAAACTCCCTTTAAGGGTAAGAAATCTTGAGCAAGACCAGGAGGAGAGGAGAGGAGAGAAGAGGAGAGAAGAGGAGAGGAGAGTTTTGACATGCAACCATGAACCGATACAGTGAGAGAATCCTGTCAGTGGATCATGTTTCGATTATAGCAGCATCAACTAAGATGATGCTAACATGGCCCTGTTCAAACTGAGCATCAGTATGGCTAGAATAAAGGCTGTAGCCATAGAATTACTGACTAAAGATTCCTCAAAGAGGAAGGGTTTAGGTCTAATCTTAAAAGTAAAGAGGAAGTCATCCTCCTGTACCAGGACAGGGGCTCCTCAGGAGGGGGCCTGATAGCTAGAAGCTCAGCCACCCTTTCTACTTTTAAATATTCTGAAAATCTCAAGTAAACCAGCAGTCTGAGAGTGGAGCGGTCTACTGGGATGTTGTTGTGAGGAGCTAATGGCGCCTGGCCTCGAAGGACCGTGCAGGTCAGGAGAAGTCAGTTCTTGTAATTATTTCCCAATTATGTTTTTAAGCCTGAAGTTTGACTAACTATGGGTTAGCCGAGTGTCATGGAAATGAGAATTTGTCACATGGTATGCAAGTATATATATCGTAATGGAAGCACAGAGAAAGTGACGAGTATTAGTGAAACTCTGTGGCTAACTCTTCTGAATGACAAGGAACATCTTAAACAACTGGAATCTATCTGATCAGTGTGATCTGAGCCAGCCCAGAACTGGCCCTTTAATCCCGCTGACATGCACCCGCCTCTGTAAGAAAATGCCAAGATCAGCTGTATCAAAGGCAGCACTGAGGTCTAGCAAAAACATCATCACATAACTTACACATGCATGGCTATGGCAAATACCAAGAGACAGCTTTCCACTGAGTGGACACTAATCCTCAGCAAGCCTTCCAGATTTGGCCACTTTCCTACTTCATAAATACACGCTGCAAAAAAACTGTCAGCCTCAGACAGTCAGCTGGCAAAGTAACGGTAACAAAGAGACGTTCTCAGAGTTCCCTCACCTCTCCCACCATGCCGTTCCACGTCCCGTTGATCTTCTTGCCGTGTTTCCCGTTGGTGACCAGGTAAAGGTCGTAGGTGAACTTGACCGACTTGGCGATCTTCTTCAGGATGTCGATGCAGAAACCCTTGCAGCAGCGCTTGATGTAAATCCCTGACTCCTTCGTCTGGTTACTGCACAGGTGCGACAGATCAGACCATCAAGGTTATTTGTGTTAAAACCACACTGCGTGTGTGACTTGTTGCCGTGGTGTGTTTCCGCCACATAATGTGAACTGAATTTACCTCTGGCTCTTTGCAGCTGCCACAGGGAATTAACGTCACTCAGAAGCAAAATATATGCACTTCTTTTTGTTTTTTCTCGTCCCTTTCATTTTGAATTAGCCGAGTTCTGCCCTAATTACATGTGTGAGCTGTCCTGGTAAATGCTTGCTGTTATTGTTACCCTGGGTTTCACAGGCATCCTTTTTCCACCCCCAGTGTTTCAAACACCACAAGCTGACGCCGCTTCGTTTGACCTGAGCTCTGACACTCACAGCGCTTTGATCTGTTTTCGGCAGGGCACCGTGTTCCTCATGCACGTCAGACTCAGCGGGTCTACGTCCTCCACGATGACGAACGGAGCCTCCTCCAGCGTCACGATGGATAGGTGGTCATCCTCTCGGGTCGCTGCCCCTCCGTATAGTTCAAAGCGAGGCCACACGTGGTATTTCATGGACAGGGAGCCATTCTCCCATTTACCCACCTGCAGAGACGAACAGCAAGCGTGGCATTAAGACCGTCCTTTAAAAAGTTCAAAAGCGCTTTTTGTTCTTTGATTATACACCAAGAAAGACAAATCTGCCCTTAAAACTGTCTGTAAGCCTCAACTTTCCTCTGTCAGTAGAGCGCTTTGCACCCGTTCTTAAATTATTTCCCTCATGCACTCCCTTCTTTAAATGTTTGCCAAACAGGAGAGATTTTTTTTTTTTTTTTTGGAACTCTGTTTTCGGGAACCGATTTAGCTTCTGCTTCAGTTTGAGGTCAAAACTGCGAAAGTAAAAGTGATCAGTTAGGGGGCTGAATGCATGAGCAAAAAAATAAAAAAAAACCTGGAGGCTCAGCTAAAGAGCTTGGCTTCCTTTGGGATTGCTGTAGTTATTGCTTTGGACAAAAGCCAGGCTACAAGCACAAGTCGTGCCACAACTGTGGTGGCGACATTTGTGCCACTTGGCAACACGAGGAACATGGAACCTGCCACCTAAAAACACGTGTGGGGACGTCAGTCTTTAAGTTCAATGGTGACCTCATCAACTCTGCTAAATGGTATGACACGAAAACTATCAAATGAAACTGAAACCAACTGACATGAGCCCATCATAAACAGCACGGAGGTGAGGAATGGACAGATTTCCTTTTTAATGGACGTAAACATATAAAGTAGGCTGTGAAGGAAAAGTGAAGGGAAAAACAGCCGGGGACTCTGGGACCAAGAGCAGAGAATTAGAACAAGGTTAACATGAAGGACGCAACAGCAAGCGGGGAAAGAGCAGAATTCAGATCAAGAGGAAAGAGTGGGGAGGGAAGACAAAAGTGGTGAATGCAAGGATTAAAAAGAAAGAAAGACAATAAACCGGGAGTGTATTGAGACACGGACAAACAAAAAAGACGATTAGATACAATCTCCATTATTGTCCTCGTAGGGAAATGTTAGAGACTCAATGTTGCATGCATGTACGCTAAAGATATAAAGATATAAGACAATGTGCTTTACTGTGCCTGTAGGGAAATTTGTCATGGACATTTGTCCTTCGCTCATGCACACCTCAGACACGATATGATACTCTGTGGCCCGATTTATCCTCTCGGTGGAATAATTTCTCATGAAATCAGCCATGCGCACGTGGTGCTTGTATTCCTCGGACATGAGGGAAGGAGCCAACTGGGACTGAGCGAACTTCAGGAGCAAGAAAATTCAAGAGAGCATCAAAGAGAAACTCTGAGATGGAGCTCATTCAGATGCAAAACACCGGCTCTTCTGCAGAGGAGTGTCCAGCTGTACGTTTGAAGGGCCCTTCAACCCTTTGGGCTCTATTCGACTGAACAAGCATCATTAATTAGTCCATTCGCGCCCCCCGACCTGTCTCAAGCAGCCATACCTGTGAGTTCTGTCTGCACCTCGAGTGCCCTGTAGGCCACTTTAACCAAAAAGAAAGATGCAGGTGGAAATGGATACGGTCCGCCAATTAGGTGGTCGGCTAATGGGGGGCATGAGTTGAAAAGTCTGTTTGCGTTCTGAACGTAAATGCACACTCTGTGAGGAAAAGGAACGGAATGCTTGAAGTGGACGGAAGCTGTGTGGAGGAGGCTAAACGATAAAGAGAGGTGGAAGAAAGGGAAGACTGGTGGAGAGGTAGGGGTGAAAATGAGCCTAGAGAGGTGCAAACGAGCCTGGACTCTACAGGGTCTTCGCTCTGCTTCAGAGCTGCGGTGGAAGGTGGTTCTGGAAGCTGGAACTCACAAAGAACCAAAAGTGCTTCAGCTGGAAGTCAAGCTTAGAAGGAAACAGCAGCGAGGGAGGAGGAGAGGGAAAAGCTGCTGCTGGCCGCAAGGGGAAAACGGAGAGGAGAGGGGAGAGAGGAGCGCAGCCGTTCACCTTGTTCTCCGATCAGAGGACAGAATATAGATTAGAGACAGAGGAAAGAGAGAAACGTGGAGAATAAAGAATAGCAAGAGCCAGAGGATAATGGAGGCTGTCTGGGAGCTGCAGGTTCATTTTTATGGCTGTTGGTTCAGGGTTTGCAATAAGGATGTTACAGATCAAAGCAACAGCCGCAACAACTGCTTTGATCCAAAGTTTAACACTAGAACTTTATACTACGTTCTCAACAAAGTAACGTCATCGAAAGAGCAACAAAACAGTCAATATTCATTGGTTATTAATATAACATTGCGAGTGTCCTACTTTATATTTAAAATAACATTTTATTGATCACATATTTCAGCAGTCGTATGAGATCATTTGCAATATCTTTTTAATCTCAGAGCGTAAATTGGTTATGGCTGCTAACCAAGCCTGTGTACGTATGCATTTAGAACGGCTACTGTACTCTCTCCCAGTGATATCTCTATTTGTTCAAAGGCACCTCCATTCACTCGATAACATCTAATCAGAGTCGCGTCTAAAAAGCTTAAGGCTTAAAATGCTGAGTGAAAATGTGGCGATAAAAGATTCGGAAAGCCAGCCTGTGGCCATGCTCAGAGGACAGAGTGTGCCTCCCCCGCTCCACCCCGACTCACCCTGTCCCACTGTCTGTCCTTGTTGAGCAGGATGATCACCAGCTTCGGATGCAGCTGGTATCCGTCCTCACTGAACGACAGATTACGCCCCTCGAACGTCACATTCATCAGGTACCTGCAGAGGGAGATATTGAGGACGGGGAGTCAGACAAATTCAATTCAGTTCAATTCAGTTTCATTTATATAGTGCCTTACACTGCAAAACCCTGTGCATCACTTCCTGAAAGACACAATGTCAGTTTGGTTTGCACCAAAAAATGTAATTAGTATTTAGTGTGTGTGTGTGTGTGTGTATAAGGCAAACCTTTGTAAATCAATAAATAGCAGCTGTTATGAGGTTTTTGAGCTGATTTCCAAGAAATGTGTCAGTTCTTTCGTTGGTTCAGGTCTCTCTGTACAGGGTCTGCCTTTTCCCCAGCCTTTCGGGGTTCTCTCTGGGTACTCCGGCTTCCTCCCACAGTTCAAAAACATGCGCATTAGGCTGATTAGAGACTTTTAATTGTCCTTAGGTGTGTGCTCAATGGCGTGTGTGTCCCGTGATGATTTGTCCATGGTGTACTCGTGACTCGCACTCACTGACAGCTAGGATAGACTCCTGGAAGGATGAATGGATGGATGGATGGATGGATGGATAGATGGATGACTTAGACTTTTGTGGACCTAAGACACACAACAGAAGGAAAAAAAATGATTTTTCAGCTACTACAGTCCGAGTTCACACGTTTGTTCTGGGTCTGGTCCAAACGCCGCACCAGTGGCAGAGCGTCATGTTTCCATGGCAACTGATGCGTGGTGCTTCTTTTTTACTTGATTTCTGAGATAACCGGAGAATTCATTTGCAGCAGATTCATTCTCCTGAACCGTAATGTCTTCATCAGAAGCAGATACGGGCGGATGATGGGGTAATCCGCGGTTTTTGTGGCGTAACCCAGGCAGTTGGTGAGGACCAGGGTGCAGCCGCTTTCACACAACACACGGACAGCTCCAGAATTCAGCTGAAGCTGGCCTTAGGGGTGGTCTCGGTGCAACTGCTGTGTTCACACTGACCCACCTGCACCAGGAACAAAAATTCATTTCTGCCTGTGTAAAAACACAAATCGCTGTTCCACTCTGCTCATTTTGGATTGGATCAACTGGTTTTCTTTTAGTGACATTTATATATTTTTTTTTCTATTTCAAAAGCTGCAGGAAACCTCAGTGATGGAATATACAGTGTATATAAGGTTAATGACCAAAAATATTCTTGTGTTTGTCGTCACATGTACACTCATCACTCCTCTGGCGGATGAAAACAGGAAGCACAAAATGACCAATGTAGGAATGTGTCCGCAGTACATGGTTAAAAAAAAGGTGAACACCAGACAGCTGCTTGTCAGAGCTCTCTGTTGCTCTCTCTTTCAGTGTTTGAGAGAGAGAGAGAGTGAGTGTGTGTGTGTGTCTGTCTGGTGTCTCCTCTGCAGCTTCAGTTGGTCTTTCTGTTTCAGAGAAAGAGAAAACGAGAGAAAGCAGCGTTGTTTGTGTCAGGAGGGATCGTTTCAGATGTGTGTGTACGAGAACAGGAATGTTTGTCAGATGTGCTTAAATCACTTCACTGTCATCTCCCACACACACACACACACGCACGCAGAGAGAGACAGAAAGAATCTCGTAACCTCTTCAGTTCCTCACCCTTTACGCTCTATCTCTGACAGTTTCCATGGAAACCCTGCCTCATATCTGTACATGTACACATATACTTTTATGCAATATGCAAATGCCTGTGAAACTGTCAGAGGCAGGTGCATGGGACTGTTTATGATAAGGTTAACAAACACCAAAGCAGGCCCGTTTCCAGACCATTACAACCTGGGTGTCACACTTATGTAATAATACAGTAATTACTACTCTAATAACTACTGTCATCTTCTTTATTCTATTTCTGTATTAAATATTGATATTTCCAATGGATTACTGATCTCAGTCAGCTCAGAGCTCTGGGTGAACAGCCCCAACCTATAAAGTCTTGGAATTGATACAAAGAAAAGCTAAATTCTGCAGCATGAAAAAGAAATCATTTCCACCACGACTCGTTGGTGCGGCCACCTTTAATCTATGTGCAACAGTGTCATGTCCCGGTGCACGTCGTGGTGTGCACGTGCTTTTGTGTCCTGCACACTTTGACGATACGAAGCGCGTGTTTGTGTGTTGCCATGGCGCCCACAACCGCCGCAGCTTCCGAGCCAATCTGCTGTGTTACTATGGCGACAGTAATCCCACAGAAGGTGGGAGAGGGAGCGATAGCGTGAGGTAGGATTGGATGCGCGGAGGGAGGGGACGGAAGTGCGCGGCTCGCAAGAGAACGCTTCGCCATTGGCGCCGCATCAGGACCAGACGCATCTGAGTTCTGTCGCCTCATTTGAACTTTCAAAGCGGTCACACGTGAGACGAAGAACGGAGACGCCGACTGAGGTTTATGAGTTGCTGAGCGCAGCCAGCCTCCCTCACATGGCCAGGCTGTAATTCATCAGTCACTGCTTTGTGACAGATAAATGCACATCCAGCCTCCCAGGAGGCCTCCACTTACAGTAGTTCTGCTGCTGCTGCTGAGGACAGACAGCCAGAAACATGTAAAGAACCTTAGCGTGCTTTAGAAGCTCCGCCCCTAACTCGGTTAAGCCCCACAGCTGTGACGTTCTTTTGGAACGTCATCACTTTTACCACATCATACCTGAAACTTCTCTGTGAGCAAGACTTTTAGGTTCCGAAATATACATCCTAGAAAAATAAGTTATTCTCCTTAGGGAGGACTGAGATTTGTCCCCATAAATGAGGAGAGTCCAAACAATATAAATGTTTCTCTCTCTCTCTCTCTCTCTCTCATACACACACACAGACATACACACAAACGCACGCTTGCCCAGTTCTAACTCTGTGGCCTGACACAGATACATCTCAGCGCATGTTCTGCTGTGAATAATGGAGGAATTGTGTGAAATATTGATAAGTCATTTTTAATAAATTAACCCAGACATTAATTAGTCATGAATTACACTGCTTAGCAATTACTGTGGCACAATGTACTTATTAGCAATCTATATGGAGGATGATAACGCGGCCCATATGGTGCTGTAGCAGACCAAAACACCACAGCAGTGCTGCGGGCACTCGTGGGGTAAATAATGCAAATGTGAATCGGGGCCGTGTGAATATGTTACGCGTGCATGAGTTGCACATGTATGCATCCAGCCTGCATTCAGAAACAGGGGTAACTTTGTAAACGGTGTAGTAAATAGTGCTAAGTGGATGAAAGCAGAGACACGTGTGTGTGATCCAGGACAGGAGCGAACGGATTATTGAATATTATTTGGAATAAGATGATAATAATAAATATAATAAGATGATAATCCTAATGTTCTACACTGACCTTTCCGTGGGCAGTTTACTGAAGACCTAAAGCAACGCTAACTTTTGTTGTTGGGATTCCTGCTGCTATTAATTCATTTTTAGAGTAAAACCATAACAGTTGACAAGAATCCCGATCAGTCCCACAAGTTCACCATATCCCTGACATTTCTGCAATAGATGGCGACTAGAGTCATCCAGTCAAGTGTAAGATAGAAGGATACTGATAAGCACTGACGTTAGAACAGTTTTATTGATAATGATGTTGTTTGTGACTTTAATGATCCTTGTCCTTGTCAATATCGTCCACTGGGATAAAAGTGTGAGAATAGGACGAGATGATCCCTCAGGACAGTGTAAACGAATCCTGCAAGATTAGAAGTGGCGAATTTAAACAATCAAAGCAGGGAGAACAAAATAAACTTGGCCGGTAAAAGGTGATAGAGGCAAAAAAAAAAGGATGGAAACAAAAGAGGAAGGATGAGAGCTGGAGCATAATGACCTAGATACAGGTACTGTTTTTAACACCTCTGACTGGCCTGCCAATAAACGCATACTGGCTTGAAACACACACACACACACACACACACACACACACACACGTAGACACATTCTTTACTGAAAGCCTCGCTGGGGCCGCAGAAGTTCAAAAATGTCCACAGAGCTTAAAAGCACTTGACACCTTTCCAACTCCGAGCTCATTTGGAACCTGTCCACGCCCGGCAAGATCAGGGCCGCTGTTGTCAAACTCATGATTGTCACGCTGTTGCGAATTGTTCGTCAACGCTCTCTCTCCCTCTCTCTCTGTCTCTGCCGCGCTTTTCTTGGCTTCTTTCTCTTTTCTCTTATCTTCATTTGACAGCTTCGTGCTGTAGCGTGAGCTGGAATGTCACGGCGCCGGCTACAGTGGACTTAATTTACTTAGCGGAGCAGCACATAGTCCTCTCCTGTGGTACTCTACGAAGCTCTGAGAGCTGGAACAAGGAATTGTTAAGCTGGGGCGGGGGGGTCTCTGCTGAATGGCTTATTAAATCAACACAACTGTCACGTTAGTAGACATGTAAACTCTGCTTTCGTATACTTTCTGCTGTGCTCCAGAACACATGGATGACTGGGAAACATGTGAAACAAGTGACTGTGTGATCATCTCCAGGCACAAGCAGCCAGAGTCCACAAATGGAGCTTGTTCAGTGGGCATTATCACATAGAACATGCTGCATTTCTCTATAATGAGCGACAGGCATCTTTCCTTCCTATGTTTTCAAATATGGCAGCTTTGACAGATGAACAAGAGCTATCATTCTACCTCAAAAACACTACTTATTGAAAACAATAAATAGATTAATATGGATTCCATTTTTAACAATTTATTAGCAAAGTGATTATGATGGAAAACTGGTGAAAGAACCCAACATTGTTAATGTTTGCCAGCGCTTTGTGTTAGTGCTTCAACAGCAAATCAGAGTTTATCTTTTTCTTCCACTGATTCGCAACCAGGCAGGCGAATGTCCAGGCAGCCCATAATCTAAGATAGCAATAATTCAGCTTCTAGTATATAAACCTCAGGCTAAATTCTAATCTCTTGACTGAACACTTGGCGACAAGGTTATCAGCCAGCAAATTTAGTTAAGGCAGCAAAGGGTGAAGGGTCTTAGCAGCACCCGCAACTGATCCAATCAGCAGCACACGGCTAAGTTGATTATGAACCTGCTGCTCCGGAGAGCAGACGATGGCTGAGGAGAGACGGAGCTGACTGGAGGTCGAGAGAGGATGGAAGAGAGCGCGCTGGTGTTGAGCTGGGGCTGAGGGCAGAAACAACAGCGGAGATGAGAGCAGCATCAACAGAGCAGGCCAGGGGACTTGTGGGGCAGACGCAGCTGCAACAAACTGCCGTTATCGCCAAGCAGTAAGCAGCACTGAAACAAACGCACATCCACAGACGGCAGAGAACAAGAGGTTGAAATGACATCTGAGGGGTTTACTGAGGCGGACGGCAAATCTCTGCTGCAGGAGGCAGCTGAGCGGAAAAATTATCCGCCGCTCGGAGCGCCAGCACGTGTTTTCCACCTGTTTCCTCCTGTTTCTATAAGAGCGTTAGCCTGTCTTTGAATCCTGGCATTTGGGAAGGAATGTGTGATAACGGCGAACGTCTGCCCTCCAGTATAAGCGTCTTTAGTACGTTAAACGCACACACACACACACACACACATCTGCAGCGGGTGACAAAGCCCTTGAATATAATGGCGCGTGGAGTTCTGGAGCATAACATGACAGGGGTGGCTGCTTGTGAACTGAAATGCAACTAGTTACAAAGCAGGGTGGAGATTTCTGAAGGTGTGTGTGTGCAGGTGTATCCGCGTGAGCGTGCTGTGCTGATCTGATTTGATGTTAAGCCATCTGGCCCTGAGCAGCTTTAATAACTGTTGTGTGCAGCAGCAGCAGCAGCATCTATGAATCATCGTCATATTGATTCGAGCGCATTAACGGTACGTAGATGAATGCAGTCAGCCAGGAGCGTTTGTACTCATGACTTTTGTTACACCGC
This sequence comes from Pao palembangensis, assembly GCA_015343265.1. Lineage (NCBI taxonomy): Eukaryota > Metazoa > Chordata > Actinopteri > Tetraodontiformes > Tetraodontidae > Pao > Pao palembangensis. The sequence goes on along the minus strand of CM027085.1, from coordinate 12,222,793 downwards.
AAGCTTTCATGGGATATGTTCACGGCGGCAGGAGAACACTCATGACTCCTTCAGGTTTCTCACTCCTTTTTCCACAGATTTAAACACACAAGGTCTGAGAATGCAGCACTGTGGGCCAATAATCAAGAGCATTCAGGCTTCAAGTCTGACACCTAGAAGATCTGATAAGACCTTCATCCTCCTTGCGCAGACATCTGCTTACTTAATTGCTTATCAAAAAGTTAAGAACCTGTTGAAGCTCCGTTTGGCTTCTTTGATTTGGATCAGATTTAGAGATATTCTGTTTTGCCCTCATCTATTTCCTTAGTTTTCCTCAAAGTGGTTTGTAGCTAAATAAACTTTCTGTCAGCATAAGCGTGAGCACAAAATGTCTATTTTCCATAATTAATTCTTCAAGGTACCTGGCAGATTAGTCAGATTCTTGGCTGGTTATGGAGGAAACAGGCTTTTTCTTGTCTTGGCGGAGAGTGAAATAGTACTCTTAGATCTGGAAGCAGTATCCATCTTCACATTTTAACTCTTGGCCAAAATGCAAACCAGCTTGTTTTCTCAGTCATTTGACAAGATGGCTCCCGTGAATAAAAGATAAACGCGATGTGCTGCAGTGTTTGTGCGATATCTCAGCGTGCCATGTGACCTTTACCTGAGCACTTCGTTGGGGTTGCCTGAGATGGGAGTCTTTTTGTCAGGAGCTCCATGGCATTCGGACTTCAGCAGGGTGTGAGGTCCCCGGTCCATCATCATGGTGGACGTTGCCATGGTTATGATGGCCACGCCATCGCGAACTCGAGCCTCTAGGCCGTAGTCCCACTCGTCATAAGACACTGAGAGCAGACCTGGGTGAAATAAGCACAGAATGGGAACAACTGCAAGTTACAGTATAAAGGCTGAAAACTGCACCTTGTAGAGTTCAGAATATATATTCCTTTCAGACCATTCACTTCTTTTCTTTAGATTTTGATAAGTTGTGGCCTTATGCTAAAATGAAACATCTCAACTATTCTTTCATCAATTCCCCAATATAAAAAAGGGTGTCACTTCCTGCTTCTGTTTGCAAAATAAAAGCCAAGTCTTAAAGAACCGGATAGGGGCAACAAGGTTGTTAGGGCTTTGACCAACAACTGATACAAACACGTTAGCACTGGACGACACTTAGAAGCCTGGTATGGAAAGAGAACGGGCGACAGACAGCTGCTGTAGGAGTCCATGGGTAAACTGGAGACGAGTGAGAGTGAGACGGGGATCACGCTCTTCTGCTTCACAGAGTGTATGTTTTGAACACACGCCAAGAGACACAGGGTGACACAGGGAGCAGATGAATACAACTGTCCCGTCTGACTAAGCGTCTATCACCTTTGTGTTTGCCCATCTGTGTGACTAAAGCCGTGTGTGTGTTGCTGTTTGATGGCCTCTGCACTGGCTCTGGCTGTTTATCTGTCCTTCTATCTGCCTCCTCTCGTTTGACAACCTGTCTGTTTACGAGCATCCGTTCATCTGTTTCCATGTGGACCTCTGGCTGTACCCTTCACGCCGTCCGTCAGGCCGCTGAGCTCTTTGCCAAAAGGCCCGCCCCTCCTCCACCCTGGCGCACACGGACACTGGAAGACCTTCTCTGATCGATGGCTTTCTTCATCAATCTCCTCTACTTTACCCTTCTGGATCAAAGACCAACACTGAGAGGCTCTATCAGTCCATTTTCGACAAAACCGACGCCATTATGCATCAATTAAGAGACGGCTGACATTTAGATAATGAGTTTCATTGATATTAAACTGTGATTATTGATAATGGGATTAGCTCATGACAAATTGACAACATTAACTGATGACACACAGTGCTTGCCACCACTGAGCCTGATGCACAATGTTTATCTCTCCTTAATCACTGCTCATTTAGCCATCTCGATCTGTCAGGATTTCATCAGATGGATCAGATAAAAGGTGGCCCGCGCTGATTCTGTATATTAGAGTAGATTATGAAACATTCCAAGCATTGAGAAGATGCCTTTCACTGTGAGGATCATGATTTTTAGGATTTCAACACTACTCAGCCCACATCCCTGGTCCAGGGCATTTCCTGTTCACCCTCTCAACCTCAGGCTTTAGCACGGGAGCCCTCAGTGACCGACTGCTTACTGTGTGTGGCTGTCAGGCTCTACAATGAGCACACACTGGACACATTTGTGCACTAGAACATTCTACTTATGTGAAATACCTGTTTTAATCTTCTGCTGCGAGAAATAAATTGTCCCTATTGTGACTGAATAAAGGCTCTCATCTTCTCTATTTTGCTGCCCGCAGAACACCACAGATCTCTTTAAAATGTCTCCATTTTGGGGTCCTGAATTTAGAGCCTATTCACCATGATATGTCCCAGTTTACACTCTCAACGACAACAATGTTGCGAAAATCACACCCCTTGCCATATTTTTGCTGGTGTGAAGGTAGCATTCAGATTGGTGTGAATTAGGGGAATTAGAAAAAGGCAGTTAAACATTAAACATACCAGTCCATCTGTTTACAGTCAGCTTTATGACAACAGCTGCAGGAGCCATTCTTTTATATTAATAATGGGCTGTGCTATCTGATCTGAACTGAACTCTGAGTAAACTCTGTCGCACACAACGTGTGTGTCAATGGCCAAGTGATGTCTGATTTTGGGACGGGGTTCAGGGCACACACCCCTCAGGGTAGGCTGCCCCCAAGTCAATTTTTTCTGGCTATCCGTCTCTCTTTCTCCCCCTTTAATCTGCCCATCTCGGTGTCCGTCAGCGTGTTTATCTGACAGAGTATGACCGCGTTTCAGCCGGGCCACTGGTAACCTGCCTTCCCCGAGGGGGCCTCGGCGCTGACAGCTCCAGGACCACATCAAATACCACACACTGCTGACAGGTTCTCCACATTCGCACGCTCCCATTGCGTCCTCCTTTTTGCGCTCTTCAACTTTTCATGGCCAAGACCCTATGTTGGGAATCCGGATGTGTGCACTGCAGTTGGAATCACATGCACCGTGTACAAGGGTACTTTTCTCCGCTTTGGGAAATGCTGTTCATTCATCTCTCAGGACATGCTGAGTGTCACAACATGGGTATGTCAACAGCAAGAGCTGCATGGAACCGGCCCTGTGGAAGCCTGGAACCTGTCTCCGCGTCCGGAGACATGCTCCTGTCACACATTCGCTATATTCCCCACTGCGCCCATTGCAATCAGAATAAAAAGGAAGTGATGTGTTGGCCACAGACTGCTCGATAAACTGTATATTAGTTTAATTTGTTTTAGTAAAATGTCAATAAAGGACCATCCAAAACTGACAGCATCATTGACATGCTGACCCAAAGATCTAGTCTTATCTACCATTACAACCACAACGAGTCCTGACCTACAACATCCACAGTCAGACGAACTGATCGGAGGACGTAGCAGCAGAACGAGGGTATTACTGTATATTTTTGTAAACCGCTTATTATAGTCAGCAGCGTCAAATTGGGTGACGAGACAGAAAGAGGGTGCAAAAAAAAAAACAGGGACAGAAGGAGTGGAGAGGGAAAAAGTCAGCCAGGCAAAGACAAGGAGATGAAAAGAGAGGCAAACAGAAGAACAAAAACAACCAAAGGGGGTTGACAGGAGGTTCAAATAGCAAGACAACAAGGTCGAGGAGCAAAAGAGCGACAGTCTGAAAAACTGATGCAGGTGAGAGGGGAGACGGCACCCTGGAGCGCCACATAAAGAAGTTATCAGGTCTCATTACCCATGAGAACAGGAAGCTCTTCATCACACATGGTGCATGTAATTAACTGTGCTGAGTTAAGCAACCTCAGCCCAGAGTGAGCGTGTTCCTCCTGCTGGAACCTGAACTGGTGAAACAGGCACACACCGCCGGGGGCTTGCTGCTCCGCTGGGCATTTCGCACTTCGCTCATTCAGGAGTTTACAAGGTTGACTGCAACTACAGGCGTCGTGTGGCTCTCACGATAATGGGTTTAAGTCTCTAAAACTTCCACTTGAACTGTTGAGTTCAGATTTTGAAAAGCTCATTTTTGCACAGATACGTCCAGATTCATATCAAGCCATCTGCCACTGCTGTACCTACCCTGTAAACAGGACTAAACCGACTTTATTACAAGCTTTATCATGAGGTCGAGGGAAGGTTTTACAGAATCGTTTTGTGATTCAAAAGGAATTTAATGAAAATGAGCTTTAGGGATTAAACATACAAATGTAAAAGTTGTACAATTACAGGCCTGGTAGTCTTCGAAAAAAGCCACAACACACATTTAAAAAGGTAAAAAAAAAAAAAAAAAGAACGATTCCACTTTTCGAGCTGCACATCCAGATCTACTGGCACGATCTGCCAGATGAAATCAATCACTTGTTCACTTATAACTTTACTTTAAATCTTTATCTTTGTAGAATAACTCTTTAACTTGCCTAGCAGACAAAAGTTTGCTTTTGCTGCTGCAACAAAATATTCTCAAAGAAGAATAAATTGTTAATCAGTGCTGTGGCAGTCCCTCAGCGTGATCATGGTATGGGCAGTGGTCAGCATCGGCAAGATGCACGAGCCATCTTCTTGACAATACGTCGGAATTCACTTAGTCCCATATTTTACCATTTATACAAATTTCACTTAATGCAGAAAATGCAAACATCCACTGACGCGTCTTCATTTGTTATGTACATTAAACCGTGTCTGCCTTATTCATTGCAGATTTAAAGAGACACTGACATTTAAACTAGTATCTGTCATCATGTCGCATACCATTAATCCCATAATATGTCAGCGCTAAATGAAACTACTTTGTGTGCGCGTCCGTTCGCTGCACAAGCTCTGCTTTTCAACTCGTTCCGGCAGTGCAGGGGCCCTTCAGTCATTGCCGTGGAAACATAAATCAAAAAGGAACTCGTGTGATTTAAACAACTGATATGGTGATAAATCAGACTTTGGAACAGAGAACACACGTGCACATCCTTGTACTTCTATCTTTTTGAGGACTTTCATAGAAAGAATATATTACCCAGCTCCTTACCTAGAAATGTATAGTACAATGCAGATTTTGGTACTTGGTATGTAGCAAGTACAAGATCACAAACCACAGAACCATAAACACACAAACCCGTATGATTAACATTACACAACTTTTTTTTTGTACACTTAATAAATCGTAAACAGACCATACACTGCAGAAAAAGGCCCAATCTCAGGATCTCACGCACACACACACACACACAGAGTATATCATCCATAGCTGCCAATAGGGAGTAGAGGTGAAACATGTAAGTTATGGGGCTTGAGAAGCAGAACTCGCCCCTGGTCTACCTGGTGATCGTTTCCCAGAAAGTGCTGAGGACAGTAGTGTTATATCCCTGTTCACTGTAAATCAACAAGCCAAACAGCAACAAATTACTCTATTGATGAGAGTGAGTACCCACCGCCTCCTCTGCTTCGCCGTCCTGCAGAGAGCGAAATGGACTAAAGTTTCATTAGTTTGTTTTTGTGGTGCTGACATCACCAGCAGTTAAAGGCGCGATACCCACTGAGTGTTGGCCTTTCTAAAACCATCTGACCTCCCCTGAGTGCTAAAAGAGCGAGTTCCATGAGGCGGCGCGACAGGTGTGTCTGACAGATTGCGTGAGCAGTTTGCGGCACTAATGCAACCCAATGTCGATGTCACTTTGGTTCCACGTCTGACCTTCAAAGGTTAGAATGACCTCCAGTGGTGCTGTGATGGGGGAGTGAGTAGGTGTAAAATGCTTCTTTCTTTCTTAGAAAAGGTCAGGTTGTTTCAAAATTGAAAGGAAACATCTCGATTGGAGTGGTCTCCATGTAGTTTCAGGACGTTTTGCCACTCCCAGCTAGTTTAGCCAATCAGAAACTGTACCCGGTAGCTGGTTTGTAAACAGCATCATGCAAGAATCAAAGCTCGATGACCTTGATGCAGTTCCCTACCTGTGGGGAATTCTGCAGGCACTACATCCGTGTCTCCAGCCACCAGCGAGGGCACTATCCACGTGTAGCCGTAGCCGGTGATACCGACAGAGTGGGCCACCTCGAAGATAGTGTTGGCCTCTTCTTTTGTGCAGTAGAGCAGAATGACGGGGCTCTGGAGCTTCTTTAGCTGGTTTTGGATCTTCGAATCGCCGTCGTCCACAGACATGTCCAGGAGTAAAACCTCCTCCAGTTCCCAGCCAACAAAGCTGTTCTCAATGGTGCTGCGGATCTGTTTGGGACAAGCATCAGACAGGTGTGTACTTATCAGCAAAAGTCCAGTAAACAATTCGATCCTGATCTTGCTTTAGTTGACGTGTGCAATTTTTATGCATACCTGGAGTGAGTCTTGAGGAATTATTTAAGACTCTGAAAGCTCTTAAATGGGTGTAAATATTACCTTAAAAATGCAGCTTTGCCCCACCTGCCCTGTGGCAGAATGACAACAGGGCAACTTCTCTGAAGCTTTCACAGTGCATATTTACTTCACAGCGATAAACTCAAACTTAAAACTGCCCTATTTTGCTCTGCCCAGCACGACAATGTCACTGTGGCATTTATTACACCTTAAATAAAGACTGATGGAAATTCTTTTTGATTATTAAAAGGTGGACACCAAAACACGAATCCATCATCAAAGTTCGCCCAGTCAAACACCAACATCCATATTCCCGTGCTGACATTTAAATGAGTAGCAGTGGAATTTAATTCATCACTCTGTTCCGTGCCATCTTGCCTTCACGTTCTGATTATTTGTGCGTGCCGTCTCGGCTGAGCGCGGTTACCTTGGTGACAAAGTCCTGGTAACCTGGATAGTACGTGGTGACGATGGAAAAGATGTACCAGTCGTATTCCTCCATGATGTTGAGGATGACAGAAGCCTGCTGCTCGATGGACGGCCCGAACTGAAAGAACATGGAGCTGTCGTCCTGGGAACAAAAAAAAAGGACAGAAGAACAAAAATGAGTTGAGAATGTGCACCATGGCCTGAACTTTAATTTAGTTGGCCTGACGCACAAAGGAGAGCAGATACGACTTAAAGAACGGCGCTGGTTTTGAAGCGTTATTGGTGTGAACATTAATTTAGCTGCCTTTGTTCTCTGAGAGGACACTGGTGGGCTTGTAATGATACCAGTCATGATTTTCATTAGCTGCCTTTGCGACTCCGTTAATGAGTTCGTAGGTGGGGGCGGCGGGAGCAAATTCTGGAGAGCCAGACCTGCATCCATCATTTTCATCAGCTTATCTGATCATACAGCTGTGTTGGAACAATGTAATATCAGGGGAGATGGTGGATGTGTATGCAGTGGCTTCATTGGTCATGTTCTGGGTGAAACATTCTCTAATTAACACCATATTTTGTGGAGGCTGACTCTGAACAGACGCAGCGTGTGCCCCAAATCAAAGAGCAGCACATGCAAGGGCTGGCTCTCGTCAGCCGGAGTCACTGCTGCTGGAATGGAATATTGAACAGGATACGGAAAGTGGAGGAAGTGAAAAAGTCTAGACCAGAGTCTGCAGTTTTACACCACGAGTGCTGCAGCGCTGTTGCGTTCGCGGAGCCGGCGTTTGCAGATTTAAAGCGTTGTGTGTGGAAATTCAGTGTCGTCTGGCAGGCAGGAGCGGCAGGCAGGGTCCTGAATCCCCTCCACTCCACATCAAAGCCTAACCCGCCCTTCCCTCCAGAGCACCCACGCGGCTCGATCCATTACCTTGTTTCTGCATTAATGAGAGAGGGGGGGCTCCACCGGCGAGATGGCGCTACGAGATGCACAATGCCCCAGCGAAACACTTGCTGAACGCCCTTTTTCAAATAATGAGGGTGATGGAAGCGAGGTTGAAAACATGCCATTATCATCCCAGGCTCTGTCAAATATAAATTATTGGCACTGAAAAAACACTGAAATCATGACGCGCACAAATGCTTCTCGGCTAAGTTAATTCCATTTGTTTCTCTACTTTCTAACTCTTCTCTGATGTCCCATTTATCCTCCTGGAATTACTTGCGGAGCGCAGTTATAATTGAATTTTCAGATCCGCGTACCCCTGCACCCTCCCCCTTTATCCTCTACCCCCATATCCTCTCCTCTATCGTGCTCCTCTTAAGAGCAGTATTAATGTACGGCCCAACGCTCTCATTCAGAGTGCCAGAGGTGTGCAGAATTCTTATTAGCCTTTAAGAAAAACACATACTGAAAAATGAGCAAGACGGATGAAAGCGCAGCGAAAGCAGCAGGGTCAGAATACGGGGGCTTGAAAAAAAGGAAAAAAAAAACACACTGCAGGCCGGGGGTTGGTCGATAAGAACCCTCATATCAAATGAAGTGCTGATACACCGCTTCATTTCCAGCAACAACAATTAGGGTCCGGCCACATTATCACTTCTGCTGGCACATGGTGATCGATTAGTGAGTGTTAAAATTCCCCGAGGGGGAATTTTAAGGCCAGCTGAGGCCAGCGAGCAAGTCAGCCAGAGGCGGGGCGCCGGCCAGCCAGGCTTTGAAAGGGTTCCTGAGCTGGCGGCCGAGGCCAGTCTCGGATGACGTCAGAGTTGGCCGCTGCACACTGCACGCTGACGACAACACACCACAGCACACGCGCGATGAAAAGTGAGCAGACACAGATGGACAGAGAGATATGGACGGAGTTGGCAAGGAAAGCAGATTAAACTGAGGCTAACGCAGGGGAGGAATTGTTCAAGCCAGAACAAAGGAAAGAGAGGCGGGAGAACTGTGGAGCCCAGCAGAGAGAGACAATGGCATGAATGGAGAGGAAAGGGGACGCTGTGATCCTGAACGGGCCGTCGGGGGGACTTTAAACACGGCGCAGGGCTGGGTAAACTGCTAATTTTAGGTTGGAGAAAGTTTTCCGGGCAGCAAAGGCTGCTGTGTGTGTGTGTGTGTGTGTTTGTGTGTGCAGGTTGTTGTTGTAGTTGCTGCGCATGTATCTCTGCGCTTAATTCTGCGTGCGTGTGGCTGCATATCAAATTTGTTTGCTTCGGTAGGAGCGCGCCTTTTGTGTGCAAGTGTGTCTGCAGCTCGGATTTGCCTGCACTCTTCCAGAACCTGAAAATGAGTGCACTCACACACTATGTGACTTGGAGTGGAGGGAGTCAATAAATCAGGCATTTTCAATTACACACACAGAGGAACATCAGCGATCGTAAAGGAAAGAAGAGCGACTTGCATTCTTGCTTGGAATGTGCACGCGCACACGTGATCGCACACATACGTCCGGGTGGTTTAAACCAGACACACAAGAGTGGGGTGCTGCTTTACAGTACAAACGCAACGACACCATGGAGCACGTGGAAGAGACCCGGCAATGACAACAGCTCCGAGAACTACACGTTTACCGGTTACAAAATGTGAAACGGACCAAGGGCAAAGCCCTGGCAGCGGAGGCGAACGCTGCAGAGGAAGGCAGCAGACAGAATATAAAAACATTCACGTCCCTGTCTGCACAGCGGGCAGATTTGGCAGTCTGCAGTACGGTCGTGGTTAGCGAGATGCACAACGTATGTCCGTCCATAACATTCGTTGGCGCTGTCTGAGCATCGACAACCAGCAAAACTGTGTGAAAGCAAAAGCGTTCCCGAGGAGGTTAAGTGCATTATTCTGTTACAACAAATCTGCAAAAATCAGCCAGTGAAACTTTTTGTAGATCGAGACAAAGATCTTGATCTAGATCTGATCTCCTTTGTGGAAAAGAAAAAGACAAAAAAATAGAAAAAGCATGCGAGCAGCTATGGCGGTGTCTGTTGCTGGAAGGTTTTTCGGCCATGCTTATTTCCGTCTTTCTCGTGACGGTGGGGGGGGGGTTCTTTGAGGTTGAAGGAGGAGCGGGGGCTATTGATGGCTGATGCACTGCAACAAGAGGCCAGCCAAAAAGAGAGAGAGAGATGGAGTGGGAGGCAGGAGGAGGGGGCAACAGATGGCCTTTACCTCAATACAGTGAATTTAAGAGACTGTGAGCTTCAGATATAAATTCCACAGCCAGAAGCATTTACAAACACACACACACACACACACACACACACACACACAGAACAGCATCTATGAGTGTAAGCGACCGTCACAGGCCAGCGCCAATGTATATATTGATGACAACCCTCAGACCACCCCCTTGTTCCTCTCTTGCTTCATACATACGCACACTTATCATCTCTACCTCAATTAAGACCCCTCCGTCCTCCATCAGTGTATTCCTTCTAGTCGGTGCTTCGCTCTTCCTGCCTCATCATCACATTTCTTATCACAGGCGCTCACTTATCTCTAATCAAGCACATACAAGCTTAATTAGCCTGCACATTTGTCAGACCGTCATCTAATTAACAATGACCTTATTTTAAACACTATTTGAAGCTCAAGTTAAAAAAAAAAAAAAAAAAAAAAAAAGGCAGGGGGGGGGGGCTCATTAAAATATTCGAGTGTTTCTGCTTCAGCAGGGTTTTAAGTGTATAGACACTGCAGGGGGGCAGGTACAAACTGTGGAGGGTGTCTGACATCTTTAGAGTAACCAAAGTGTGTCTGAATAGAAGAGAATAAGGAGTAAAACACAGACACAGGAGCATGAAAGGAACGCACAGAACACTCCTCTCTGGCCCATTTCTGCTCTAAGTTTAGCAAAAATCTCACCAAGGGCCCTCTGCAGACTGATGCTTTACCTGCTGCTGTACTTGTTGTGTGTGTCCCCTGGTGCTGGTGTGTGTGCGTTGTGTGTGTGTGTGTGTGTGTGAGAATCTACACCATACAGGAACAAAGAGCAGCTTTGATAATTCTGTGTTAGTTGCTAGAAACTCTTAGAACATCGCAGTGACAGTCGGAGACACACCAGAGGATGCTGGGATATGTCTGAGTGTGAAGACTCTGGAGGTGGAGAAGCAACTGTGTGCCTGTGAAATGCTTTGTATTTCAACGTAGGCTTATGAAAACACACATAAATGCCAGAATGTGTGAATGTGAGTGGGTCACGACCGGCCTGGCGTGACCCACATCCGGTATTTTTAGTTTATGTACTGAGTGTTTACTTCGGCCAAGAAGGTCATGTGACAGCCTGCCTGTCTGATTCCCAAAATCTCCAAAAGTTGAAAAAAATGTTGAAAATCGCCCAAGGAACAGGTGAATCATTCTTGTGGCGTTACTGGTGACCTTCACCATCAACATGGCAAAAATCACTCAGCAGCAGTGGATGAAGGAGACAGTCACAACTGTCTCTGTGTGCTTTACAAAACCCCGAGTAAACAACAGTGGTGGCAAGAAAAAGCAGGCAGAAAACTTGAGCAGGACCTTAGGAATCGGAAGTGAACGTTGTAGCTGTAAGTGCAAATGTAGCTTGAGGCAGCGCACACTTCATCAAGAGCCGACAGTGGCTTCATATTTAAATCCTTTCAATTCTCCACTCCTGGCATTAAATGAACACTTATGATGGAAATGTATGTAAATGTGCTCAAAAAGATTACACTTTTCATCACACCCGGGGTTTGGAATTTTACACGTTTGCGTCAAGTTCTAATTAAATTGGCTGTGTTACAGGATAAAATATTAAACTAGCAGAAAAATGATGATGTAAGAGGAGGCGTCACGGCTTTAGCCTCAATATAATGTACTGTACATAACACACCCGAGCTATAAAACATTTATATCATAAACCTGTTAGAAACTGTCTAATTTATCTGCCCTCACATAAACGATATGGAATTCTTTGTAAAAGCAGCACACAGATGTGCAGATTTACATCAGTTCATGGCATCACGCTTCGTTTCACCACGCTTCAGCCGCACATTGTTCAGCCACGCTGGTTCCTTTATGAGTCACCAGGGAGGATACGTTCGCGCTCGGAGAAGATTGTGTGGTCGCGGTGGTTCGGGAGAACCGTGGAGCCTCCCGAGTCGCCTGTGGAAGGTTTCGAGGGCACGTCTGAAGCCTGACGTTTTATTTCTGCTGAGAGGATGAGGACAAGGAACGGATGGAGGGGGGAAAGAAAGGAGGAGGGCAGAGAGAAGAGGCGTGAGGTGCAACAGAAGGTCCAGATGAGGGATGTTATTAATCCAGCGTTCCAGCCGATCTTCCCTTCCTCTGATGTCTATTCCCCTCCTGTCATTTCTCCTGATTTCAGCCTCCTGCTCCCACTCGCCTCTGAACTCTGCCCTCCATCCATTCACCCATTATCCCCCTTCACTTGTCGTTTACTCTTTTGCTCTTTTCTATCTCTCCATCTATCATACATACCCATGGTGCACCTGGGCTGTGGCTGTCAGCTGCGGCCCGGTAGCTATTATTATCCTGGAGGCTCTTTCAGATTACAGCTTTCAATGACAAAGATTAGAGCCGCAAGGAAAAAAAAACATAACAATATAAATGCAGAAATTATATTTATCTTGAGGGAGAATATCAGTATTGTGTGGAAAATAATAGCGTTTAAGACACAGATGAATTTTTAAGGATGTAATCTCAAAATTAAATACATGTAAACTTAAGTTACAAGTTATAATTTGTAGAAAAAGTCATAAAATTCTAAAAAGACCAAAAAAAAATGTTTTAAGTCATCTTGGAAGAGCATGATGATTTCAGGCTTTAATGTCACCGCCCCTCCCGCTTCACACTTTACGTGTGCGGTAACAAAACGGGGACTGATGCGAGTATTTACCCTGACGCTCGCCTTCAGAACAGAGCAAAACATACTACCGCCTGAACATCAGAGAGGAAGAGAAGAAGCGAGAGGGTGAAGAGGAGGAGGACGGGTGCAAGAGGCGAGGAGCGACCAAAGAGAAATAGAGTGAGAGTACAGTGATGCGTGCTTCTGTGTTCTTTTCCTGGCATCACGATAGAGGCCCGCTCTCAGTCACTGTCAGTGGTGAGACCACCCTCTCTATCTCCTCTCTCCCCACCACCTCCCCACCTCCTCCTCCTCCTCTCAAATCTCATCCCTAAACAAAGACTGCCCTCTCCCCCTCTTCTTCTCTCGCTCACACACACTCACACACACACACACACACCTGAAGGAAGTGTGAGGACACAGACTGATGCTGCAGCGGCCTCTCTGACAGATATAATAAATGTCCCGCATCACTGTGATAATGAAAGAAAACAATGACCAGGTTGCAGATGGCAAAAGTACCCAAAACTCCTCCCTGAATACGGAAAAGATGTGTGCATGCCTAATGGTAAATAATGGCACAATTATACATTTAGATGTAAAGAAAGAAGATTGGAGATGAAGTTGAACGCAAGAGGAAACAGAATTACCGCGGGAGCGGCCAGGAAACAGCACTCATTTACTAAATACATCAACTTTTCGTAATGTGCCGCAGGAAAGACGTTTCTGGCCTCAGTCCACTCTGATTCAGACAGATCATCATCGGCCCCCCACAGAGAGCTCCTTTCATTCACTGCGGTGAAAATTAAAATTCTAATCTGCTGTATTGGCGCAACACTACAGAACATGTTAGACTACGAGCAGAGACAATAAGCCAATCTGCATGCCGCTTTTCCCCGAGCTGGCTCGCTCCAGGAGTCCCTCCATCGCTCCAACTCCAACCAGCACTCCTCCACACACACACGCCATCCTCCCTATTGTCACAGTTCTTCAGGAGCCGCCCCAGACGTGAATGTGCCAAGTTGAGACGTGACAGCGGTGAGCCAGCGTTTCAGTGAAGATCTGAGAGGGTGACACAGGAAGTCCAAACTTGACCTGCAAATGTGGAGCTTGTCCACTTCCTCTAGATGTCTAGAATGATATATAGAATGATATATGATGGATAATAAATCTGAATTCAATCAGCAGCTGGCTGAGTTCAGGACTTCTATGTCCTGGCTCAACTTCACAAAACTGTTGCCATGGTGACAACATCAAAAAAGCCTGGTACATAAGTGCAAGGTTATCTTGTGTATGTTAAAGGTAATAAAGAGCACATTTTATTTCTTTTTCAGAAATCTACTATTTAGAATTAAAATTTATTAGTAAACAATTTTTCCGGCTAAATATTGCGAATGCAGGTTCTGTTACCAAACTGCAAATCCAAGCTGAAGCTACACGCACGCGCCAGCAGCTGTTTCGGTCCAATATAATTCCAGATTTGTAGATGGGTGCAGGTGAAAGTCTTGGCCCCACAGGGATTAAAGAGCTTTACTATTCTTTCTGCTGCTCACTGATCATTCTCAACATTACATCCTTTTCTCACTGTTTCTGCTCTTTTTACAAGCAGATAAAGCAAGTTTCCCTCAGCCCATTCTGATGTACTGAAAAAATATATATATAATTCTCATATGCCTCAGAGAAGTTCAAGAGTTGATTATCAATAAGAAGTAAATGTGAAGTGGGACAGATTCAGCACATAAAGGTTAACATTTAGAAATCAGTATTGCTTTACACAACATTCCTTCACACAGCGTGAAAGCACATTTGCGTATGATAAATAGGATGCAGCAGCAATAACAGCATCTTTTTTTTTCTTCTTCTAAGGTACTTTTACACGTCACCTCCTTGAACTATTTAAAAAGATCACAAAGCAGCACTGGATGGGACTCTATACACGGGAGCGACCTCTTTCAGCGTTTAAAAATCACGTTTATGCAGTAGACTGCAAGTAGCTCCTTGTTTTACATGTTTCATAGACAGCATCTTTGCTCAGACGATACTGGGACAATAGTGGTAAATGAGCTTTCAAGTTGTCAGAACCCAAATCCAGGATGGGACATTTCCATTAACTCTTGATTACTATTTCACCGTCAACTGCGGCAGCATATTAAAAAGATCTCCGCCGTCTTTGTGCTATCTGTGAATTTCACACGCAAAAATAAGAAAAGCAAATACATTCTGTTATAATCTTCCAGCGATGAGCTCATTAAAACACAGACACGATGGCGTGAACCTGAGGCACTGTAGCAACACGCCTAAAGCCAGTCGGGTGGGACGTGGGTGGTTATACTCGGTGCACACTTGAGGTTTTTTTCTGATGGAGGTCTGGAGTTAAAGTAGTGCACTTCCCCTGACACGCTGCTGGATGTGTGCGTTACGCTGGGCCTCTGATGGCTCCTCACGAAGACAGGCATACGTTAACTTCAGGGTCAAAGCAGACGTGTGGAGATTACTCCGAGCTTCGCGCCATGCACATTTGTACATACCGATGCGGAAAGGGAGAGATATATATATATGTTGGTATCCGCTAACTGATTTCATTTATTAACTTATTTCATTAAACTATTCATTGCTGCTGTGTTATTACCTCAGTAATGGACACGCTCCAGAGGAAATATCAGTACTCTTTTCACACGTTTGCCACTGTTGTCCCATTGCTTATTACGTTTCTTGGGTACACACACACACACACACACACTGAGGATGCACGTGTGACCTGGCCTCCCCGCTCCCTCTGCGTGCTGCCGTGACAGACATCTAGTGTTCCTGCCAAGGCTTTTTAACCACAACAATATGCAAACGGTTCGCAATGGCCCATTAGAGTCATCAAGCTGTTAAACCAGCAACCTTCAGCCTGGTAATTAGGAATATTTCATTCACCCTGCTCGCCTTGCACGCACACACACACACACGTGCATGCTGTCCATCCATTATCCTCTTCCGGTCTCTCATCTACATCCTTTCATCCCCTCCTCATTTGTTTTTCATCCTTTCAGCAACCCTCCCATTTAGCACATGTGTGAACCTCACACGTGCACAATCTGCCCTCTCTCTCTCTCGCCAAAGCGTGCCTACAGTATTGGCCCGCAGTCACCCATCGTCGATTAATGGATTTCACGCTGCCGGACACAGCGGAGATGAGGCAAATGAGACTGGACTGAAGAAGGTGTGGGCCGAGGCCGCTAGCGGAACACGGAACGCGGAGGCAGCTCTGGGGAACCAGGGTGGAGCTGTGGCAACACCTGCCTCTCACATGTGACCACAGAAGAAATCTTTCTGAAAACTGAGACTCAAACATTCTCCTGCAATAACATTTGACTTTTGTTGGCTAAGAAAAAAGTAACTAAATAAGTATAAATAAATACTATAAAGAATTATAAAATAGATTATTATCATGACCATAAGTGATGAGAATAAAATGCTCTATCAGAAGATTTTGGTGGTACTCTGCTGTCACTGCTGCCCGGCTGAGAACATGCATGCTCCTCTTCATCCATAAACACTGGCAGACCTCCGTATCATACTCTTCGCACCCGCTTCCTTATAGCCTCCATTTCTCCCTTCTCCCTGCTTGCGTTGAACACGTAAATGTGGTAGTGCGGGCGGGTCGTTCACTCATGTGCACGCACGCCTGTCTACCATGCTGCAGCATTCTAAAGTGCTCCCACAGATCCTGCACACATCCGAGGCCTCAGACAATCCAGCGGTGTACAGCAGAGCCAAGCTTTTGGCAGCCACAGCTGCTCTGCAACACAGTGTCACCAAACAGAAGTTAGATCCTGCATCTGGGGAAAGACCTGGTGGCTCTTACACACACACACACACACACACCAATCTAACACAGCGCAAATGCATGAATGCTGAAGCGCATGATCCAGAATTCACGTCACAGTGACGATAGATGCTGGATCCACGCAAGTATTTTAAGGCCGTGTCTGATTTAATATCTGTAAACACTACACGTGGATGCATGAGATTAGCGAACAATGGAAAACAGCTGGGCCTGTGCAAGCTGGGAAGAAGAGATGTGCATCATTAGGATGAAGAGGAAGAAGAGAATGAGCTGTGGTTGCATGTGGACGTGGGTTGCGGGTCAGTGTCAGCAACCCAACATGTTGACATCATCATGTGTAAATCTTTTCCGTCCTTATTTTCAATGATCTGGTGTGCATGTGCAGGCACGTCCCTGTTGTCTATGTGTGTTGTGGTCTCCTCGTCACCTGTTTATGATGACGTTAATATTCTCATACATCATACCATAACTGCGGATATGCCACACATAAAGCCTGAAAACTACAGGTATAAACCTGTAGGGTGAAATATATAGGTTAGACACAAACCCGGGCAGCCGCTTTTGCAACATGAGCCGGCTGAAACAGGCAGGCAGACAAATGACACAGGCGGTAATGGAAGTACTGAGCTGCACTGTAAGGGGGCGTGCTTTGAACTTCAGTGGCTTTGCCTGATTTACTTCATGTCTGCGAGCACTATGAAATTGGAAAACTGGGTATAATATATAGCACGGAGAATAAATAGTGTAATAACATTTACTGTACAGGCACGCTGCACTTTAGCAGTCCTGAAGACACAACACAGTCCTGCGCACAGGCATGCAAATATGACACCATTATGGGCACAATTGCTACAAAGCTGGAAAGCATTTGCTTTTCGTACATAATGAGGTTATTATGCTAATAGGCCCATTAAATAATTGTTAAATATTAATGCCTTTATTATTCTTATGTATACTGAATACATGCTTTATCAAGTTTTTAAAGGAACAATAGTACAATTAAAGAATAAATGGAAGGTTCTGTTAGAGCAGAAAAAAAAAAAGTTGAAAAGGACTCTAAAAAAAACTATGTCTTAAATTTAGGTCATATTTCTATGACCTAACAAACATGGCTAATGAACTGGTCAGACGTAAAAGAGCACTTTTATAAATGAAAGCAAAGTCTGACAAACCACAGAGCTGCAAACAGCCAAACCCATATGTGACCGTGGTGCAGCTGCACCAGCCACGAGAACACTCGCAGGTGAAAGGCTACCCGGATTTACCCCCTAACACACGTGTTACACTCGGTTATAACTCTAAATATAGATCAGGATTGCAAATAAAAATTAAAGCCCACACACGCGATTCAAAGCAAATTTGTGGGAGTTTTTGATGAACTGCTGTATTTTGCCCTAATCATAACAGCCTGGCATGGCCACATAGACCACAGTCAACAGAGGCTGAGCTCGTCTCACAAGCACATAGTGATGATTAAAATTAATTAAATGTGATTAAACTGATCCAGAACACAGTTGTGATAACAAACATATGATGGCAGCACAAACCAACGCTGGCGGTAATGATTCAAACTTGTATTGTGTTTAAACCCAGTTTTCCACTCATCAGGTCACAGATTCGCTTTGTGGCTCTTTTAAGGTGAACAAAGGATGTCAGCGAGAATGTCTATGCTATATTACACAACAGGATTTGATTCTTTCAAACCCAACACCTTTATAGTATTTGCCTTATGAAACAATTGGAGCGACCTGAAAAACTTGAAAGGTTGACCAGGAAAAGCAGGGATTATTCAAGAGGCGCCAAAAAAATAAACAACCCTATAATCCCACATGACCAGCAAAATCCAGGCTCCACCTCAGCGATATTAAATGATCACCTGAGCAGGATTCTCATTAGGTTAGAGATGCAGGTGTTCCGTCAGCTGAGGAACGCGCCAAAAGCTGCACAAAGCACGGCTAAATGTTGCCTTTACTTGTTTGCGGCCTCTTCATTTGTGAGGTAGGTGATCTGTGAGGAAGAGGAGAAAGAGGAAGGAGCCAGAAGGGGGTTAAAAAAACAAAAGTCTGAAGCCAGGAGGGATCTGGGGCTGCCAGCAGGACGAATAACAAGACAAATGCTCCGAAGCTTCTTTAAGTTTTCATGACGTCTTTTTTTTTTTTTCCTGCGCTCCCCACACGTTTTGTTCCTCCCACTTTGTCACATCACATCCCTTCCCTACACGTTCATTGCTTGCTTCCCTCGGCTTTTTGGACACTATTACACACACGTCTCTTCATTTCCCACGCTCAGCCTCCTTTATTTATGCGTCCTTAACTGTCCTTTCCCTTCGTCTCCATTCCCCGAACTTTATCCAAACCCATCTTTTCATTCTCTTTCAAGTGCCCCCCCCCCACTCCTTGGTGTTATCTCTGTGCTGCTCTTGATTGGATTATTATTATTCCCACAAATGAATTTCTGTTCAGTCGATTCAGCATTTTAAATAAATATTTAAGGCAGAATTTCTCAAGTTATTATTATCAATGTAAAAATATGATCACCTATAGCAGCCAGGTGGAATTGTTTTTTTTTTATTGTAGGGTTTAGCGTGTTGTTTTCTGTCAATTTGGCAAATACTGACCCTGAATCCCCCCCCACCCTTCCTCTCTCTCTCCTTTGTCTCCTGCCATCTCTCTGTCCTACTTCTGAACCCAGTTATTCTGTCTATCCCTCTGTCCGCCCTCCAGACCCTCACTCTCCCTCTCTGTCTCCCTGCCAACCTGCCCCACCACCCCTTGTCCTCCTTCCGTTTCCTCCTCTTGCGGTGCCCCCGCTAACCCTCCCACCCCCCACCTCTAAATCACTCTCACTGCAATGTTAATTCAAATTGCCTGGTTCGAGAGGACAGTACAGTTCCAATAATGCCGAAAGCACTTAGGAGGACATAATCAATCTCTCTTATTCGCTCTCAGTTCCTCCCCTCTATCTTTCTCGTGGTTTTCTCACCCTAGTTTATATTCCCTCCATATGTGGAGCAGGACTCGTACTCTGCCACTCTCTACATTCTCAACATTCTGCTCCAATCAACCCCTTTTGATTTCAATATTTTATCCCTGCTCTCTAAAAGTCCGACTGTTAAATTGAGCATGACGTGCTCACACGCATCCCCGGGTTCCTTATGAGTTGGATTTAGCCCAACTAATAGCACACGTCTCAGGCAAAATCTGAGAGGTACTAAAGACTTCAAAGTTTTGGGTTTTTCTACAGCCAACAAGATTATTTCAGCGATTATCCATAAGATGAATGGCTAAAAGTTTCAATGTCAAACTGCTGGGGCAAGGGTCTTGGTACTGCGCATGGTAAAAGGTACACACATTATATGCTGTTAGGTGGCATCTATGTATGAATGTGAAGTCACATTCTGCTCCATTAGAAATGGGTTTTACATGAATTCAGACAGCAGCTTCTTGTGAATCAGAGTGCAACAGAGGTCAGACAGTTGAGCAGCTCAGGCCTCTACACTTTAATGTATGGTGCAGCAAGAAAGAGAGGACACAAACTACAAACACAAGTTTGCTGCAAAGTTCCTGGTGAATACAATCTTATTGCATCTTGTATTGTGTCTTCTGGACACATTAAATCTGATTACCGGATATGATGACAAGCCGTGTAATTTCAATGTTTATCCCACTTTGTACTGAGCTACTTTATCCTGCTCCATGCTCCAACTTCCCTTTGCTGGATTGAAGCGATGAACTTGGTTTTCTACTTGGCGCAGCTCATATTTATTTTATTTTATTATTGCACTGCTCTGAAACTACCATCAAACAGTAGCTACAACCGCTTCCCGTTTAACCTGTTGTCCCTTTTTGTTAGCAGTGCAAAAGGCAGCTGCATTTCATGATATCCCAAACAGACAATCATGGCAGGTATTTACAGGAGCATCTGCAGGGAACAAGTGGCTTACTGAGTGTAGCAGTTATAAAAAACACATGATGTTGAGTAATATCAATACAGATCCTTGACCTTGTGCCCAATAACTTTGTCTTTTAATTGTCCCTTTAAATATTTTTGCACTCCTATAAAATTGAATGGTTCACCCCCGGCCTCTTTATGCTCTCTCTCTCACACACACCCTTGTACTTCTATCTCTGGGAGGACTTTCACAGACAATGTATTACCCAGCCCCTTACCGCATGCGTCCCAAACCCCCTTAACCCCCCTGAGCCTGTCAGGTCCAGGGAGAGACAGGTGAGAAAGACAACCAGAGGTGGAAGAGGAAGAATGAGAGCAATGAAGGCAAAACAGAACAGAGATAGAGTGTGACAGAAAGTGGGAGATAGAGAGGTGGAGAAGGCGAATGAAACACTTGTAATTCATGGAGACAGGCTGTGTTTCCGTGGCAACGTGGTTTCCATCGTAACGGCCCTGCTAAGGATGCCATTAGTGGCGAACAGAAAAAGAAATGCCACTCACACAACACACAACACAACATCTGTGCATTTAAACATCCTGCAGCTCTGCAAACACACACACACGTCAGATCCTTTCACACGGCAAAGACCCAATCGCTCCACGGGGCAAACAAGAGCCGTGTTAGGTGTTGGGCAGCCGTCCCACCTGTCAGAAACAATGAGCTAAGGGGATGTTAGAGCTTTGATTTAAATGCTGAACTGTTGACCCAATGTGTGCAATTCCGCTCTGCACCAAGTGCAGTTACTCATCCAAAGGAACATATACACGCACAGATGCACGAAGGGAGACAATTAAATGAAAGCTCATCATGGGGAGATGGGGCATGTGAAGGCCAAATCGGCATCAAAATAGCACAAGTAACCAAACTTCCCATTTGGGAAATATGAGCAGATTATATTTTTCTTTTGTATTCAGCCCATTTGTTGATATTTTGTTACACAGAGAGCTTTTTGCTGCTCCCCTGCATCCTCTCAGTGGTGCTGAGCATCTTGATGAGAACGACCAAAGAGGCTGAGAGTCAAAGGCGATGAATATGCTCTGATACCTGCAGAGTCTCCGTACTTCTTATTGTCCTCATTTTCTTACACAGGTCAAGGGGTCTTATTGCCTCATTTAGATGAGAGAAATTATGTTGCGTAATGATGTTACATGGGCTGCTGCAATGTGCAGTGTGCACAAGTTTCCTCTCTTAGCGCGAATACTAGACAGCATGTAGATATTACTATAGGCGGCAGGCATGTTGCTCGCTCTCTGCTTAGCTCCTGGGCATCACAGGCAATAACCTAGTTTCCACTGTGGGGCCAAGCATCCAAAGTGAGTTTGCTCATAACCTCCTGAACGCCAGAGACGTTTCATCTCAAAATAAAACCTGATTTACCTTCTTTATTACTGAAAGAGGTCAATGTCAAAGACATATGGAAAAATGGTCTCATTTCAAAATAAGAGCTTTTAAATATTAACATTATTTAATATATTAAGGTTATCAAACACTTGCTACAGGATTTGGTGTTTTGTGCTGTAATCGTATTAAAAATCAAATGTAAATTTCCTATTTACTATTAACTTCCAAATCTCTAACTAATTCTAATTTATTTTGAAAGACTCCCCATAAAAGCAGCAAAAAAGAAAGTAGCAGGGTTTCCAGTGCATTGATCAGGATACTTTCTATTAATAAATCTTGTTAATATGTGAATTTTCACATTCACGAACAAAAACTTTCTTTTCTTGAAGTGTGTTTTCATGTTTCGCACAAGGGACTATTGTGAAATTCTCAGACAGACATAAACCGTACACATCACTGGGATCAGATGATCAGATGAATGCAAGAGGACCGATCGGCTAAGGCACTTTGAAATCAATTCTTGCACTGATACCACGATTGACTGTTGCCTCCGACTGGTGGAGAACATGGCTGTTTCATCTGAATCAGCTTATCCTCCTGGTGAGATTGTGCATTAACTCTGAAGGCTGTGTGACTCATTTGCAAAATGACACTTAGGTTTCATTTGAAGAGGGTGGAATGTTTTTAAGCCTGTATTACTGAGAATTGGCCTTTAATGCGGCACTTTCTCGACCATCAGCGTAGTTCTGGGGCACGGGGGATGTCTGTCCACCCAGGTTTATGCACCAGGAGCCATCTCTGACGCAGAGCAGCACGCTGTATATGAGCGGGAGGGATACTGACTGCAAGCATGTTGCATACAGGTATTAACACGTGGGAGTTACAGCCTCTGCAGAGGTCTACGTTCTCCTTAGCAGAGTTAGTCAAGATAATGGAGGACTAAGGATGGGGATGGACTGATCTCGAGCATATACTGTCATGTGGTGTTTGCATAATTACCAAAATGCAGGAGGAAACTGTTCAGCTGAGACCAAATCGAGATGAGTTTCTTCAGTTCCAGTGATTGCTGCCATCAAACGTGTACGTACTTGTACGGTCTGTACTGTGGGAAGGTGTTACTCTCAACTGGCCCGTGTCCATAACGGGGGAAGAATTGAGCACAGGTCTACGTTAAAACTGAAGCAGAATCATGCTGAAAGTGAATGGCAGCATGGATGGGGGGTGTTGACGATGTTGTTCTAGTACACAGCGTTCGGTTTATTAGCATAGTACATTGTTTAAAATACACCCACCTCCCTGTCCAGCCACGTGGAGCCAATAAACATCTATTAAGTGTGTTTGATTTTGATAATGTGAATCAGTCTTTCTTGGAAAAGCAGGAGAACACAGCACAGCACAAAACACAGGAAACAGAACCGACAAGGCGGGGGGGGGGGGTATTTCTCTTACAATGTTATTCCTAAATAGTTTTAGTTATAAGTGTTTGAGATGAAAAGTTTTTCAAGAGCTTCTGCATTTAGTAAATACAAAGAGTGCTAAAAACCCAACTCTCATTTAGCCAGCTGAAAACAAAAACTCTATTGTTCCTGCATGTCTGCATGAAAAGAAGGCATCTGAACTCCCTGCATGGATTTACAATCGTTAAGACTTTGAACTGAATGTTTTTTCACTTCTGTGTCTATGAGCCCGGTCTCTGCCAAGAACATTTTAATATTTCATAAAAAAATACTGTCCATAAAAGTGCTGCAGTGCATTAAATTAAATCACACTTTGTGATCTGCCAAAATGTGAAAGCTACAAAAAATAACTACTGATGCACAGTCTATATATGCAAACACATAAATCTCAAAGTCATTCTGAAGGTGATCGGTGTAGTGGTTGCAGTATAAATAGGCATCCGGACATGCTGGAGGTATGTTTTTCATCTCGCACTGTTGTCTGTTCGTCTTGTCTGACTCACGCTGTATTTTAAACCGTTGGTACGGCTGCCAGAGGCCAAACTGAGAGCCTCTCCGGTTGAAGCGCGAGGACGGACGGTGGGGTTGGTGGGTAACCACAGACAGCCAGACAGACAGGAGGAGTACGGACTGAAGAGGAGGCGGTGTTTGCTTTCATTTAGGAGAACAAGTAAAGGGAGGGGCAGCATTTACATTCATCACACACAGGAGCTCACCTCAACTCACATGACGTGAGAAAGAGAAAGAACAGGGGAAAAGACAGAATGGGGTTGAGGAAAAAAAGACCTTTTCTGGATTTCTTGTCTCTTTTTTATTATTATTATTATTCAGCCAGTGGAACACTTGTGGCGACGAAGGTGTAAAAGCGGGAAGGCTCTGGGATCCGTATTTAAATTGTCTATGAAATGTGTTGTTTTTTTGGTTTTTTTTCTATGACAAAAAGAGCACTTAACTTGGGAATTACACAATACAAAAATGATGCATTGGGAGCAATCCTAAAGCAGAAAATCCGCGAGGGGTGAGAGCGTCTGCTTGTCCAGCTGTGTGTGGCAGAGAACTAACGCGGTGTCTGGGGTGTTGACGGCGGACCGCTGGGCTGTTTTCAGACCTGACATGTGTCTTGTGGAGCAAACCATGTGTGCTAAACCTTGTGTGTGTGTGTATGTGTCTGTCTGTCTGTCTGTCTGTCTGCTACCCAGTTGGGACCTGGGGAAGGGCAGCAGGGTTTATATAAGCATCTGCAGGTACATATTAGGCATTCATATTAGGTCAGCAGGAACACATCAGAACATATTGCCCTGATGTATGGGATGCAGTGTGTCTGTGTGTGTGTGCACGTGCGTTCTGACAAGGGCCGGCTTGGCTCACCATGGAGAGCAACTCAGTGTGCACAACTCTGTCTTTCCTTCAGCCCTCTCTCCCCTTCTCTCTATTCCTGGCCCCTTGTCTCTCTCTCTCCTTATTATTTCCATCCTTCCCTGGATCTCCCTCTCTCTTTTTTTCCTTCTATTACCCCATTTTTTTTTCTCTCATCCATTTGTAACAGTTCCTCGACACAGGAGGCAACGGACAAAGCAAGGACAACCAGAGAGACAGTCTGAGGACTGAAAAGGGGGAAATTAGTCTGGAAAAGAGAAAAGAAAGTGAGGTCAGACTTTGACAGAGATTTTTTAACCTCTCCTAGTCCTAGCCCGTGCTCTTAAATGACTGCTGTTCCACTGTTTTGAGTAATTAACTGTTGTTTCTGTAAGTCTGTTAAACAGAAGTGTTCCTTCTGTGCAGACCGTGTGGCCCTAAAAAGCTGCTAGCATGACTTGCTGGTCAGATCTGTCCTGATTCATATTGTCATACCTGGGGAGATGATGTAGATATGGGGATGTTTATAAAGGATTCTTTAATGCTCTGGAATAAAGCACTTTGCTGTCTTGATTATAAATTTAAAAATGCTCAAAACTGTGAAGAGTGTTAAAGAAAAAAAAATGAAAAATGTTTTTCGTCTGTATGCTTGCGAATCGCTTTTTTGAGAACTCTAGAAAATGATACACATTTTGATAACATGGATTATTAATGGAAATTAATGACTGCACTCATAAATATTTGAGCATTATTGTAATGTACCCTCTCTAATTATGCGTGTTTAAAAATACGGTGATAATAGTGGTTGATTAACGAGGGAGAGGTAGCAGAGCATTCTAATCAAAACCCGTACAGGAAGTTTCACTTCCTATTTTGAGTTAATTAAACACTTAAAAAAAAAAAAAAATACCATGATGGTAAAAATGCATGAATTAAAATGGCTTAGTAATAATCCCACACGCCAGAAAACTATGTTCCACACATTCTAACGATGAAGTCTGTGATGATGGCGGAATCTGTGTTGCTCCACCGTCACCGGGACCTCAAGAGAGTTCTGTAAGAGGGCAAGAGCAAAAAAGGCTGGCTTTGATCATTTTGGAGCAAAGTTTATGCACTTTACGTGACAACGTTCATCTAAGTATACTCTGTAAACCTGACTAGAAAATAGGAGCATTTCTGCATATCTTTCCATTACTCCAGGCACTGCAAGGAAATCCCGGGGTAAGGTTTTACCAAAAAAACGGAGGAAAAAAGATGGAGGAGCGGGTGAGGTGTGTGTGTGTGTCGCAGTAGAGATCATGTTGAGGGAAACAGTGTCCTGAGAGATGAGTTACAGGAAGGTTGACAGATAGGGCCATGCAGTGTACCAGGGAAGATACAGAACGAGGGAGGGAGGATGAGACACACCACCCCAACCGAAGAGGTTGCTGTGTATAAGAGAGGGAAATGAGGAGCGCGCCTGCTGCGTTCAGACGTGGACATCTGGGTTGAATCTGCTCGTCTGCTTCGTATCGCAGGAGGAAAACAACGGAACACGGTCAGATCTCAGCCATCGGCCCCTTTTCCAGATGACTCCGTACACCTGCCCTGAGCACGCGACTGCTTGCGTTTTTCCATCCGAAGGAAAACAACAGAGCAGAGGGAAGACGAATGTGCGGGAGAAATAAAGTGAGGCGGTTCAGGGAGGGTGAAGTGGAAAGAAAAGTTATGGGGTGGATTTGAAAATGGCCACATTTTAAATGACCAGAGTAAATTGAGACCAACAGGGTTGGAAAATAGGACACATAAATTTAGGACTCTCAATATGTTTCACTGCTTCTTCCTGCCCTCCTTGTTCTCTCCCTCTCTGTCGTTCTTTAGTTCTGCCGGGAAAAAAAATGGAACACACACACACACACTTTACTGTAGGTTGTCACATTTTCTAAACCAGGACAATGAGCTGGTAGAGGAGACCGGTAGTGGGACATCTGCACTGTACCAAGTCTTGTACCAGAAAACCTTGTGGACAGATCACACTCTGTAATTCCAGCGATGGTATTGAAACTATACCGACAGTTTCCATACCAACATTTCCACAATATTCATTCATTCAACAAATAATTCAAGGGAATCCACTTGTGCATCCCACTAAGTACAAAAGACACCTTCAAGAAAGCACATAAATAATAAATTAACACATTTATGTTGTATAACTTGTACAACTAGCAGAATGAAAGTTGTCTGTTTCATTATAGAGGTCAAAAAAAGACATAAAACTGCCTATTTTAGCTATATATATGTAAGTCACTGACAGCTGTGAGCTTTTGAGCTCAGCTTACGGCGTTTTCCATGTTCCCAAGTTTCCAACCGCTCCATCAGAGATTTATTCAATCGATTAGCCACCAGTAACTACAGGAGCCCATTCACACCCCAAGCAGTCACATAATGAGGCATTGATCAGATGCTGTGGAAGCGTCACATAATGATTCAAAAGGCAGCTTTCATGTCATTTTTTGCTGCCATCCGGATTCTCAAAGGATCACAAGGGCCATTCGCACAAGTTGTCATAAAAAGGTTCATTTCTGATGTTTTAGCATCTACATCGTTACATAACTACTTTGGGAAAAAACGGAAAAGACACTGGGGGAGACGCCTGCGCAGCATAAACTGGCGCCCTGACCAAAGCCTTGATCCAAACACAGGAAATAGCAGATAATTCGATATCCATGCGAGAACCACGCCGCAAAGAAGAAAAAGACTGTAAAAAGAACAGCGGATCAGACGACAATTAAAAGGGACTTACTGTACCACAAAACTACAAAAACCATGGATGACCTGAACAATTAGGGAAAAGAGACGTGAACCAGACTGTAGCAGCAGGGGAAAAAAGAAAAATCACAAGGAAAAACAGTGAGCCATCCGGCAGAGGAACACTCACTGTAAACCCTCTCATCATTTACAAATAGTTCTATTTGTGCTCATGTATTAGCAGGGATCTCATTAATAGAGCACAGGACCTCGATGATTATTACACTAATCTGCTGGACAGTTGTGAGGAACATTTACGAGAAAATATAATTCCACAGAAATGTTAGGCTCAACAAAAATACTGAGATCAAAGGGGGACATGTTTCTATCAAAAAATTAAAGGGTGGATGTTAACTACTCCATTGAACTATACCCCCGCGCTATGATTCCATGGTTACACGTGCAATTACCCCTGGACATTCCATTCCGGTTTTGTTCTGGCATCACACACACACACACACACACACACACACACACACACACACACACACACACACACACACACATACACACACACACACACACACACACACACACACACACACACACACACACACTGAAACACAGGGTCTCTCCTTACAACTAGTTTGAACACCCACGGGTTGACGGCCACGGTGGAAAAGCTGGAAGTTTTTTGTGAGCGACAGTTAACTAATCACATCCTACTGTTCTGCTGTCGGAGAAGACTGCCAGTCACACAAAAGGGTGCCTGGAACTGATTCTTTGCGTGTTGTGTGCTGGCTGTGCCAGGGCCTGATGACCCTTGTCTGTATTTAATCATGAGCAGATTGGTGTTGATCTTTCTTAGCATTTCCTCAGTTTCCTAAGTAATATTCATGCATTAATTGCTCTTGTAACAAACGTATTTCCATATATATAAAAACGTGGGCGTGCCTGTGTTAATAGCTGTCTGCATATGTTTCCGTGAGCACGAATCTTCCTCATATTTCCCTCAGGTCACAAGGGTTCGTTGCTGTAGCTTAATTGCTATCTACTGTATCTTGCATTCAAGTCCTGTGTATGAGTGGATGTTATCAGTCTCCTCCTCTTGAACACCAGCAGCCTCTTCTTGTAGATTAGCTTGTTGCTTGAATTATGTGTTGGCCCTGGGGTGATCAGACACAGATTTGTACAGCTATTTGTACCGCCACAAAGCCATACCTTACTGGAGAATGGGCTCAGCATGTCTTGATAATACGAGTATTAGCCAAGGCTTTAGATCACGCTGATCGTTGCGGTCAAACAGATACTAGAGAGAGACAGCGAGCAGGCAAGGGCGGGAAATGGCTAAACTGCTGTCAAAAAACTGGCAACGTCGTCCATGTTGGCTCAGTAGCAACATGTGCAAACACCCCCACTTCAGTAGATGTTCAAGGACACCAGTGCTTTTCCTTTCTCCTCTATCTCGCTGCATCCTATTCAGGCAGCAAGGAAAGAAGCATCCTCCATCCTTCCACATCACTGACCTCAAACGCATCATGTGATCTTGTACTTAATCTTGTGTAATTCAAACACATATTCTCAACTAAGACAATGTTGCCCAATTTTTAAAGTGAGTTTGTTGTTTGCTTTCAGCCACGTGACTTAACTCAAGATATAAAGTTACATCACCAGACTTGGAAAATACAAAACAGTCAAGGCCTTTCATGTGAAATCAAGTCCTGAAACTATTTTTTATGCTCATCACCAGCTGCGCTCTTCGCAGGCACTTGATGCACGCCGGGCCCTTTTGGCCCTTCCTCACTGTCCACTAGCGCCGTACTGATCCAATTCACTGAAATAAATGCATCTGCCCTTTGGCTCCATCTCTGTCTTTGTCTCCCTCCACTACAATTCTTCTTCGGGCAAGTAATCTGACTTCATCTTTTATCTAATAAACTCTCATAGCTCTGATTTACGGATCCATGCTTTCATGCCGCAGCAGCAACTATGGACTTTCCTCACTACACTCTACCCAACTTTGTGTTCCATCAGTGCAAATGTCAAGTAGCAGATTCATTATTTAAAAAAAATGTTTGGACTCATTCCACACTGCAGTGGTCCGATCCAAAAGGTTTTATGGACTTGTCTTGTACCATCCTACCAAAGTCTTCTCCTGTTCAGCCCACACTAAAAGTCAAAACGCTGTATGCTCCACCACACTGTCTCTTCCTGTTATCACCCTCTCTGATGCCTAATATACAGAACGGGGTTGTCTCACCAGCTGTAATAGCAGATTAGCCTTCAGCTTGAAGGTGCATCTGTGCTTATGAGGGCTGACAAATCATACTGCACACCTATTTTTCCTTAGCTTAGACAATAGCTTCTTAGAAAAGAAAATGCAGTCCAGTTTTTCTTAGACTCTATCATTGCTTTCATTACATTCACATTTTCACCATCTCAGAGTCACTTCTCTCCGAAACACTCTGGATCTCCCATTTGCTTTCAGAAACGCTTACATTTTCCCAGTATGAGTGGTGACCATCAACAAACCCCATCTGGGCTCCCTGAATTCTCGTCCTCTCCACCTGATCCACTCTACCCCATCACTCACCTTCTTCCCACAAACGTCTTCTTGCCACTCGATTGTCACAGACCATTAAGTAGATACAAATCCGTTCCGAGACAGACCCTTAAAATGTCCCATCCTCACTCTCCTGGGTGCTGTGGCAGCCAGAAGGAAGCTCTCGTGAGTCTGGGTTGCGGCTGGCGAGAAAATCCATTTAAACCTCAACTAAAAATACTCTTCCCCGCTGCTTAGTGTGCTAAGGGCAACGGTGCTTAATGAATGACATTCCATTAGATAAGACATAGATTTAGATTTAGATTTATACGGTTTAACATAGGGGGCTAATGGCTTTGGGGATGAAGGACATGTGCATGTGCATTTTGATATTGAGGTCTGCGCTGCTCAGCAGTTTTTGCATATCTGCTTGGGAGAGTATAATTTAAAATGGGACCGGATGGTTCCCTGCCATTTCACCCCTGAATGCTCTAATGAGACTGAACAGAGAAAAGAGATTCATTGGTGGC
The DNA here is from genome assembly GCA_015343265.1 of Pao palembangensis. Taxonomy (NCBI): domain Eukaryota; kingdom Metazoa; phylum Chordata; class Actinopteri; order Tetraodontiformes; family Tetraodontidae; genus Pao; species Pao palembangensis. Next base: position 12,192,472 of record CM027085.1, on the reverse strand, counting down.
CACTGGCTTCGCCGCATCACTGCCGCTCATGTCTCTGCTGGTGCAAAGACCAGCTGACACCAGGCGGTCAGCAGACAAACAGAAGGACGACAGGGCTGACAAGCCTGGAGGCCCAGACCAAAACTGCGGCGAACACTTTCACCTTTTTTATGAATATACTACAAAAAACACGAAATGAATGAGCTAATTTTGTGGACTGATGTCCAAGCGCAGATCCCAGGCAGACATGGATAAAACCAGCAGCAGATTGCTTTATCCCATTAGGCAAGCCCTCGTAAGTCTGCAGAGATCTCGCTCTCTGGTTTGTTGCAAACTCCAGTTGATCCTGTCACTGGCAGCGGCACTGTCTGGATGTGTGTCAGATCAGACACAGGCAATTCACCCTGTCTTTCTGTTTCATGTCTTTCGGTCCGTCTGCTTCTCTCTCCTCTTCCCTGTCTCCCTGGAGTTCAAGTGACTTGACAAATGAAAATGAAGCAAATGAGGCAGCAGACACTTGCAAACAGCACTTCTAATGAAAAATGCTGTAGATCTATAATCAGAATAATGATGATAATAATGAAAATACTGATTTTGAACGTAAATGAAGATGGCTGGCGTACCTTAAATAAAGGGGAGAAAAATAAAAATTACTGTTACTGGAAATTACCATCAGAGGGAAATAAAGATGTTTTGGCTTCACTTTTGAGAGATGCTCCCATGACGGTCAGCTATAAATACTATCTATTTTACACCAGTATAAAAGCCAAAACTGAGAAACCAATCAGAATCCAGCATATATTTACTCCAAGAATCTTCAACCAAACATCTTTATACATCTGGGCAACCTGGTAACCAGTTTAAAAGTAGTGAACAGCACTTTAAACTTTAATGCAAAGTGTCCAGGTGTATGTGTGCAGCCACTTTTTGTTTAACCTGTGAAAATCGTACCTTGGCAGCCATGATCATGGAGGAGCCCCCACGAACTCCGAGGATGGGGATGTGGGTCTGGGCTGAAATGAAGTCGAGGATTTGGGCTATGGCCTCCTGGTCGGTGTCATCCCCGAACACCACACCCTGCAGCCAGTGCTCCGTCATAAGGTCACAGATGCTCTTGATGATGCTTTTAGGGTCCGTCTCATTCATGGTTAGCACCTCCACATTGGGGGCCATGTGGAGGAAGTCCTCCTTCTCCCGGGCCCCGGTGAGCGCCACCTCACTCGAGTTGCCCACTAGGACAACGGCGATGCTGAGGCCGCGCAGCAGGTTTGGCAGGGCCATGTGATGGGGCGGGGGCTGTGGGATGGGGATGTAGTGGCTGCCTCCTCCACCCCCACCCTTCTCTCTCCTGGAGTGGCAGGCTGGGGGCAGGTGTAGAAGGCAGAGCAGCAGGAGAAGGACGGAGAGGCAAAGGGAGGCGTTGGTGCGTCGATGAAGCGACGGAGGATGGGGCGGGTACAGGTGTTGGGCTCTTTGCGCTTGTTCCTTGGTGGCCGTGAGGATAGAGGAGGCCCCCGTTCGGGCCATGAGACTGCAGACAGACATGATGGAGGGATGGGGGAGTAAAACCTGAAGAGACAACAGATAAGGAGATTTAGATAGCGCCAAAACAGGAAATGAGAGGCCAAGATAAAGACCAGTACTGAGAGAAAGTAAAAAATGAAAGGGGGAGGGTGGGACACGCAGAGGAGATAGAGGTTAACGCAGCACTACCCATCACTGATTGAACCAAATGGATAGCCAAGAGGCTACAAAGCATGGCATGAATCAGTGCGCGTCAGTCCTCCAAAATAGGCCACTGTGGAGCAAGAATGAGGCAGAAAGGAAAAATCTTGTGGAAAACAAGGCTTTAGAGACTCAGAGGGGTAAGAGGTTACACTCTACACGCATAAATACTGCACAACTGCACACAAATACAAGTGTCTGATGGTGTATAGTTTACATAGAAGCTAGTGCAGATTAATAATGAATGAGCCGTGTTCTGAGGAAGCATTAAGGTATATGTTATGGAAGGTTTAAACTCTCCCTCCGGATGAGATGGTGGCAGGCGAGGAGAGCAATACAGGTGGTGGGGGGGGGGGGCAGGGGGTGGGGGGTGACTGACAAACTGGTTGGAGCAAGATGAGTGACGCGCCGCGCTGAGACGCCGACTGACTGACTGACGTGGAAATTGATTACGTGATTGACGGGAGAGGCGCTTAGAGCAACTGGCCAGACTTTGATATGATACCCCCTCCCCAACCCCTAATGGCCTAGTTTAGCCCTGAGAACGGTTTTCTCTGTCCTTCCACCTCCCACACACGTTCTACTTGAACCATATCACTTACTGCTAACGGCCCCTGAACTGTGCTTATCTACAGAGCTTTCTGTTGATAGGGCTGCAGAGAGGGAGGGGAATATATATAAAAATATGAGGAGGGGAAATGAGCAAGCGCCAGAATAATAAAAGAATAATAAACATTAACAAGGGCAATCACGTCTCTTAAAAAAAAAAAAAGAATTTATTGCCAAATGTTTTCTGACAGTTTCCAGCATTATGTAGAAGAGTCTCATGTTTTTAAAATAGAGATCATAAACAAACAGTAGATTATCATCATTGGCTGAATTCTGCAGGATTAATTGAGAAAATCTGAATCTGATGATAATGATGATTGTTATTGATGCTGCTGCTGATAATAATAATAATAATAATAATACTAGAAGATGACTGGAAACATTCCATCTCATGCGTCTGTGTTCTCTGTATGTTTAGATGTGAGTGTGTGGGAGGGAATGTGTTCTGTCAAGTCTCTCAGCATATAGATGGTGTAGGTGTACGGTCGGTGGGAATAAATGTTCTCTATGGTTCCTGTGGGCAGAGAGACCCATAACAGTGGGGGTGTACTCGCCCATGAAGTTACTGTGAGCGGTGTATTGTGTGTGTATATCTCACACATGACTATCTTTGCCAGGGCTGATGGGACGGACGGAGATAAACAAAAACAATACAACAATAGCTGGCATTGTAACGCTGACAGCTAATAAGACAGGAAATGACAGAGGAGGAGTCAAAAAATGGCAGGAGATGGAGGGAAGGATAAAGGGATGTATGTGGAGATGACAGAACAACTTCTTTAGGGAAAACTAATTACTGGAGCCTCGTCAGCTCTAATTACAGGTCCCCGTGTTAATCGTCGATTGCGCGCCACACTGCAGGAAAGGATGGAGAGGTGGGAGGAGGGAGGGATGGTGAGAGGAGGCATAATAGGATGGGAGACGGGAGGAGGAGAAGGTGGAATACAAAGAAAAAAGGACCATTTAAGCATGCGATCTGCAGCCAGAGCATTCAGAGAGATTTTCTGCTCAAAATGAAATGCAGAACCGGAGCAACTAATCGATATTCAGGGAAAATCTACAGCTAAAGATCCAGCGTAAGAAGAGCATCTCAAGTCCAAGTCGGGTCAAATGTGTGTGCGCAGCACATTTGCAAACAACAAAAGTTGAACCCAAAGTGCTTTCCAGCAAGGAAAAACACTAAATTACAATAGAGTCAGTTACAAGTGCAATGCATAGAGATAAAATCAGAGACAAAAATGTAGATTTGAAGGAGGGCTTGTCATGGATTTAAATATGATTTATAATCAGCAGTGATGGGACAGGATCTCATGTAACATTAGTGATGCTCAGAGCGTGGTGGAAGCAAGTGGAAGGAGGCACAGCCACCTTTAGCTTCCTGACGAGATTGAGGCACTGCAGAGTTGGCCGGAAGACCTAAGTGACCCCGGGCAGAGGAAGGTTTAAGTCAGACTTTTAAAAGATTTAGCAGAAGATGTGTCGATCACGCTGCGGAAAATGAATCAAATGTATTACCAACACAAATATTGTGACTTTTAAAATCAACTAATTTACATCTTTTATTTATTAATAAAGTATTATTAGTTTCTTTTTGAATTTTAACTTTTTTTTTTTTACTTATTGCATTTATGAGCCAGTGCTGTTTGAATGGTTAATGCTGCGTGTTCGTGAATGAATCAATTATAGAGTTAAATAGGTGTAAAAGTGCATTGGTCACAAGACACAAACTCACATGTGCATTGATGTGGTCTATAAAAAATATGTAGAAGATGGAGATGCTCCTGAAAGGCGTATGAACACAAAAAGGACCTTACTGATAAGCAAGAAGCATAAAAGTGAAGCGGAGCAGAGAGAAAGACAGAAGCTGCAGGAGGAGGAGAATGGAAACAGAGAGACAACGATGGCCTCTTTGAATGTGGACTTCTCTGGCAGCACTCTGTTTCCATGGCAACAATTAAAATAGGCCTATGTGTGCGTACATAGAGCCACAGTTGATGGACAGAGAGATACATGTTTGCATTCTGCAATAGACACTGATCATGAAAATGTAGCCTCGCATTATTAAGATTTATTTGACATACCGATGTTTCCCATGTACAGATCAGATTAACATAAAGGCCTGTGACATGCTTTACACATCATACACACACGCACCCCTCCAGGGTGTAAATTATATTAGCTAGTGCACTGCGTAACGCCGATGATCGTTCAGAGGGATGAGAGCTCACAAGTTCCCGCAGTGAGGCAAAGCGCGCCCTCAGAAAGAAACACAAAAGGTGTGTGTTAAACACAAGATTACACGAGTGAGGTGACGGCCCTAAATGACCCCATTTCCCCATCGGCCAAGCCTCGCGTCTCAGCCACCATTTGCTCTATTAGCCACACCAGCGCACACAGCTTCCAGATCACTTACACACGAGTGGGCCACGGATCGCCTCTGCTTTCTCTGAAGTCCAACCTCCGGACCACAGGCTAAGGCGTTCTCCTGCTCTCATCCCCTACCTTTTCCTGACTGTGCACGCACAATCGGACGATGGGAGTCATGTGAAACCTCTGACAGAGTTGGCGAGCACCTCCCCAACTCAGAGCATTATAATAAAATAATGACAGTAAACATTATTATTTATCCAGAAAGTGGTCTGGCGTTAAAAACAACCCAGAAGGCATCAGACTTAGAGCAAGGGCTAAGGCGACAGTGGCAAGGCAAATTCCTTTTTTTTCTTGGTTTTATCCTCTGGTGTCTTGTCCCACATTATACTCTCTCTCTGTCTCTCTCTCTCTCTCTGGCTAAAACTATGTTTGGTGAAGCCACTTGACCTGTAAATGAGTTTCTGTTAGATTCCAGCTGATCTCATTCTGTCTGCTTCCATCTTTGTGTCCCCACATCGTTCCCAGTGTTCATGAAATATTGTCACAACATTCAAATTCTGCTACGCGCTAATTTAAATGATGTCACCTTTCTGAAGCTGATCCCAAGGAAGAAGCTCAACGTGGAATTACCAAACCGGCTCTGGAGGAGACTGATGCGTTTGCATCCCATCTCTCATTATGAGACACTGATGTCACTGTTGGTTGGTGGCTGACATTTCAGGAGACGCAGCACAACGAATCACCTAATTGAGAAAGTCAGAAGATTGATTGAAATGGCATTTGCTGCAGTCTTGTTGTTAAAATGTTGCTTGCCAATATAGCCTCTCCTCGAAGCTGGATCAAACCTCGAATTTTGGTGTGAGAAGTGCATAAGAAACAGTTTAGTTTCTTACATTCTGCAGCCATAGTTCATAAGCTGTTTGCAGGATACAGGCAGTGACGTGCGTTGACGTTCGTGGCTGGTGATGCACTGACGTCATCACAATCAGATTTACAAACATATAACCCTACAGACTATCTTATCCAATATTTGTTTGGCAGCAGTTAACGGCTTATGTTTAAGGTCTCATATCAGCATTCTTTACACATACAAACTGTAGCACAAAAAAACACATTTAATTGAAAAAAAAAAAGGTTATTGTGTTCTTACATTTACTTATAAATAAAGTCCATCCGCTGCTCCTTCTGAACAAAAGCATCGACAACTCGTTGGTAGAATTTTTCATTGTCTTCTTTTAGTTTTAAAAGTTTTTAGATATGTAATCCTCAGTTTCGAAAGTAAGGCCAGGAAAAAATTAATGACTTCACTCAGAGCGCTTTCACTAACTCTGCAGCCGCTGAATCATAACAATCATCCTTGGGATCACGAGCGCCCCCTAGTATGAGGCACGAGCACTGCGTGCCTCGCCTAGTGATGTTTTTAGGCGTTTTATGATCGCTCAGCACAAGAAACACGTTCCACTCATAGTTGTTGACAAACAAAGCTACATTATGTAGCTTCGTAAAGCTACATTATGTAGCTTTGTAGGTAAATGTGAAAATTCTACGATTTTAATAACAAATGATATAAAACTGGTCAAGATAAGTGGTAAATAGGTACAAATCACTATATAAAAACAAGCTTTTTTTATTTTTTCATTTTACATTTTTTTTCCTTTTCATGATGAGCTTCACCCGCCTCTCCTGATGGCACGTCACTGGATACAGGATATGCAACATGTTTTCTGGTCATGTGTTAACTAGTGTTACTGGACCTGAGCCAGCACAGCATCCCCCAGCAAAACAAAGCCAGGTGCTAAATGGGTCCAAATGGACAATAAATTACGTAACGCTCATTAATATCCATTAGCAACACAGCTTTAGCGCAAAGCTGACATCTCATTTGCTCCTTCCCTCCAGGAGATCACAGCGGACCTGCTCGTGTCAGAGGCAGACAGCTCGTAGACGGCAGATCAGTCGCTGAAGATTTCACAATGAGAAAAAGGAGCAAGAGAAGGAAAAAGGAATGAGACAAGGACTCATGAGACAAGGCCCAACCCCAACACACTTGATGAACTTCAGGACAGGTGTTGCTGCCGAGCAGGCACGTGCGTGATGGATTTAGTCTGAAAGGTCATCGAAACACTCTCCCTAACACGACTAACATTTATGTTGGTTTGTTCAGACGAAGACTGGCAGAAAAAAAACTCTAATCTTGTCCTCTGTTCGACTGAATGGTGCCATTAAGAACATCCCTGGGCCCGTGGCAGCCTCCTGAGAAGGCGATCTGCGGCTGCCCCGGGGGGAAGTGAGCAGGCCACGGCGCTGGAAGCCCGCGTTGCATGTTAATGAGCTGGAAACTACTGTAAAAACCTCTGCCAAACCTGCAATACGTGCAAGTGTGGTGGGGGAGAGGGGCGAGCCTAATGTGTGTACTCATTATAAAGTGCTCTGATAAATATTCATGTGGCCTGTCGGCACGGCCTGGTGGGGCGAGCGATGAGGTGCTTGGACCCGATCGTGTGCGTGACGCTCTGGTCCTGAAGCAGCCACACGACGACCCCCTCTCACAGATGCAGACCAGCCGGGTCCCGCGCACGTTCCATGCAGGACAAATCCGCAGGCATAATGGTGTCTAGTTCCAGAGAAAAAAGCGACAGAGAAGCACCCGGTGACCTCTTCCTCCCTCTTTCAATCTTTCATTTCAACTATATTTATCCGGTCCTCTTTCATCACCGGAACAACAATTCCTCTCAATTCACTCGCCACTTATCCTTCTTTTGTGCTCGCACTCCGTCACCGGCCTCTTCTCATTATGTTCTCAGTGTCAGGTTTGTCGATGGTGTTATTTACGTGAAGGATCATGATGACTAATAATTTTTTTCAGATTTTATATTTAGAGGGAGAGCAGATGACAAAAAGACAGAAGACAAAGATCTCCCCATTTCCCGATATTTCAATATAAATAATAAAATAGAAGTAATTAAGTACAAAAATAGTAGTCACTGCAAATCAAAGCTCTGGGGTGGTTTGATTCCCCATCTGAGCGGAAACCATGCGGTACAGGTTCACCTCACAGCAGCTTCCCGCTGTCCCGTTCACACTTGAGGGGCCTTGTTTTTGCTTTTGTTGGGAGTGAAGAGGTCAGACGACCCCTGGCCAGGACCTGGGACAAGCACTGACAGGTGATGAAAGGGAGCGTCACCTGGACAACCTCTCTGGGGCGGGGGGGGCGGGTGGATCACAGGAGTGTGCAGCGTAGGAGGGAAGGGAGCAGACTATCTGAAATTATCCCTGTCGCCTCCAGCCCATGCTTGTTTGACAGGTTATTTCTCGTCTCTGTTTTTTTTTTCCGTTTTTATATCTTTAAATTGTCTGTGGTCGAAATGCAAAAAGCTGCTAAAGCAAAGCAGAACGATCCCTCGTCTGTACAGAACCAGAAAACAGTGAACGTCAGCCCTGCTTGATTTTAAGTTATGGATAATTACATGTGATGTATGCTATATAAGGCATAATTATGGCAGGAGGGAAGTTGGCGGGGAGTACAGTCACTTGCTGCAAATGAGGTCTATGATTACGCCTCTGCACCATTCCCCTCTTCATTTAAGGGTCTGTGTGGCATTTCTGTGTGATGCATCATCTCTGCCGATCCCTAAGAAATCAAAAGGGCAGTGGAAAAAAAAAAAAGACATTTTGCAGATTTTAGAAAATGCAGTGGCATGGTGAGGCAGTCCAGCGCACGGTCACTGCTCTGTGATTGTGGTGGATCTTCCGTCTGATCCGACAGTCGCACAGCGGGTCCGGATTGACGCTGACGCATGTACTGACGCTCGCTCCTGCTATCGCTGGGCGGTGCTGCTCGACTGTGTTTGCTGCCGTTGAAGCTGCCACTTTTTTGTTCAACAGAAAGCAGGCGAAATAACCGGGCGTTCATTAACCGGCCTCCTTTCCGAAGAGCTAAAGAGCTTGTAAAGCTTGTACTTGTATGAGAGGGTGAGCCGGCACGAACAGCACAGAAGGTAAAGGCGGACACTCGGCACATTTGTGAGAGGTTTTTCTTTTTTATGAATTCCCATGATTCAGAAAATTGACATGAAATTCAATAGGAAGAGACTTAACGTGACAAGATGAATCTGACGCACACTGGCTGGCAGAGGGCCCGACCCTGAGTCTTAACGGTCGCTGGATCTCTCCTGGGTGCAGTTTCTAGGCTAGGTCGTGGGACAAATCATACGGTTTGTCCAGACTATGAAATGATATTTGAAGAACCACTAATAAGACAAAGTGAGGGTCACAGAAGTCCAACTGGCATCTATTCAGGAACCACGTCCAGAGCGTGGTGACAGTGATGGAAACGCTAACCCAAAAAGACTGTTTTCATTATCACAGATGTTCTACAACAAAACAGCCAACCACATCCATTTAATTATTCTGCTTCTTTACAAATTTCCTGAGCTCAATGGCAACAATATTTCTGACATAACGTTCTAGAGAGACAGTCGAAGGTGATTCTGCTGAAAGCAGCAGGAGCAGCAGCCTGGACAAGACCAGTCCAGTAGACCAGCGTGTGTGTGTGTGTGTGTGTGTGTGTGTGTGTGTGTGTGCGAGAGAGAGAGAGAGAGCGAGAGCATTGCAGAACATGGTTGAAGGAGTGTCTTATCAGTCATTACTCCACATTTGCACATTGACTCCAATTAAAAAGAAAAACAACAATATTTCATTCTGCTGAGAAGGTGTTGTTTTTTAAAATGTAATTAGGAAAACATCCTATTCAGCTAATTTGTTAACTGATTTTAATGAGAGGTATTTTTATGAAACAATCAGTGCCGGTGATATTGCCGGGGTTGGCTTCAGATGGACTCATTAAGGTCTACGGAGAAGAGCAGAAAACAAATTCACAGGGCTGGTTTTCATTGTTCCCTGAGATGCGCGAGCTGCCGAACCAGTTCAGGCGCCTGCGGCTGTGCGGTGATGTGCTGGTTCTGCAGCTGAAGAAGTCCCGCAGTGATAACGCACAATCAACCGACTCTTCCACGCGCTTCAATCAAGCCAGAGGTCATGGCGGAGAGGAAACGGTCTCCATTTTCTGGGCGTGCCCATGCGGATCTTCCATCAGTCGCGTTTGCATATCGTCTCCGGCAGACAAAACGACACTTTAACACTTCAGCTTGACAAATGTGTTTTGACAACACTGGGAGAGATAAGCACTTGGTCTGCAGGATCTCTCCCAGGGACACGTTTCTATTTACACCTACTCCGCCTTGCAGAGGAGACGGTTAATCTTCTCCGTGATTTGTGGCTTCAGTTCTGAAATCCGCCTCCCTGCTCCCTTCTTTTTGGCAGCCATCCTGATTTTTCTTCCTTTTGTTTTGTGGTGGTATGTTCCCACTGGCTGATCTGAGCCATTAGCCCCCCTCCTCGCTCCTCATCTGCCTCGCATTAGACCCCCGGTCCATGTGTCACTGTGACAGACCTGTGCACGGGTGAGGGAACAAGCCTGTGCCCGTGATGGACACCTATGAGATTTTTGTTTTGGTTACAGTCAGAAAATCAGAAAGAAAGAAAATGTCAGGTTGTGATTTGATTCTGATAAGGCAAACTGATCATTATTTATCACAAAATTAAACTAGCGATGACCTCCAAGGTGCAATAATTATGTTAACTGTGTGAAATTTCTCTTATATATACCAATATATAACCGAAAGGAAAAAACATTGCTTTAATGGTGGTATTTAAGACTTGAGGAACCCGCTGGAAGGTGTGGAAACTGACTAAGTTTGGCGTGAAATGATGAAATGCTAATAAAAATCCTGCTGTCCTGCTATTCTCAATACACAAAACAATTGCACCGTTTTTCCATGTGAGATTCTAATATCACTGCTAATAAAAACGTGAGTGCAGTCATTGTCTGCTGAAAGGTAAAGACGGGGACAGGAAGCACATGCAAGGTGTGCTGAGCAAGCTCATGAAAATAACAGCGCAGTAATCACTTCAAATGTGTTTTATTGAGAGCTTTTCATAGATTATAGCCACAGTAATCTGTCCTCCATCTCATGTTATTTTTGGCACCGGGATTCTGCCATGCTGGATTAGCAGGTGTGCGAGTCTTTGTTTGGGGCTGCGTGTGTGTGTGTGTGTCTCGGTGTTTAGCGAAGCATGCGCACATCTCCATTGTGAGGAACAAAATCATCTGAAGTTGATATTGTGCTCGGCCTGTTTCTTGAAGAGTGAGGCTGCACGCTCACAATCTGGCTTTTCAATTGGAAACCAGCATTTCATGAACACATTAGACACATCCAAAAGCCTGAAATATGATTAAGCAGCAACATCGCCTCATCCTAGACAGGACGGTGACTAGCATGTCTGTCAGGACAATACACAGTTAACACTGCTGATGGAAACCTTGTATACCAGATGGAGAGAAGGTTAAAAAGAAAACAGACTGCAATAATAATTTTACTCTCCTCGGAATCCTTTACAGTAGATAAAAGGGACAACTAGAGCTTCTGGAACACCCAGCCCACACAAAAAAACGCAACAAAAAGTAGCTGTAAACATCACCCACCCTGAATCTTTGACAGCCTCCTCTGCCTCCCACCACACCTGCAAACACACACCAGGACGGCCGTCTCCACCTTCTGCCCTTAAGCGAAATATTGACTGATGACTTCCATTTTCAGCTGTCAATTCTGTTGCTAATTTTACACGTTTCAATTAATACCAGGTATCCGTGCACAGGACCTGCCGTCATTAGAAGGTGCCTGAGGATGGATTTAGCCATCTGAGGCGCGGGGGTGGGGGCTGCTATTTTCTCTGGTTTTTTCAAGCCGAACCCTGAAGGCTTTTATAGAGAGCTGCTACGTACGTTTTCAGCGTGATCATCACTATTTTCTTGCGAACATAAGGCTCTCAGAGCTCTATAAGCCCCAAACCTAAGAGCGTCTACCACTGCCCACAGAGAGGGCCATAAGGACTGCCATCTCCCATGGCCACAAACAACACACATTTGTGAGATGGAGTGTGATGGTTGCTGTGTGTGCAGAGGAGGATGGCTGTCGCTCAGCTGCTCACGCCTACATCTGATAATCCACACTAATAACGATGTCATTTTTCTTTTTTTCCATCGTATATTCTGAAGACACGGACTCTGCCACTTCATCGCAATGCCCAAAACGCATTGCTACACAAAACGCACCTGCTTGTCTCTGCTCTGGAAACGGACAAAGCCTGAATTGAACCGCAAACAGATAGTCTGCAAACAGATCGCTTATAAATATTCATGCGTGTAAATCCATCCAAATGGTGGTGCTGACTATCGGGAGCATGTGTAAACGATGATCTGACTCCAGCTCAGGTCAGGAGGCCTCCAGAGCCTCTCTGCGCCCATCACCATGACTACCCGGAGAACTCTATTTGCAGCATCAGAGTCAGTGGAGGGAATCCATTCAGTACCTTCAATTAGCAACCTATTATCATTCATGAGTTTGTTTTTGCACAGCTCCAAGATTGCACCGCATTTAGTCTCCCCTGCCTGCTCCCGCTGATATAAAGGAGACACAGCATCACCACCAGCTCCTCCGCCGAGCTTCATTCGGCTATTTCTGCTTCTTATGTCCTTCGATCTGCTGAAGCTTTTAAGTCAGAACCCAATTTTTAAGCATGTCTCTCACCTAGCTCCACAAAAGCGGCACCATATTTTCATTGCTTCTGAAACTCGAACCTGTTCAACCCTCATCTGCAAAGCTTTCCTTTCCTTTCCTTCCCACCACTAGGATGTGTGTGATAAACAGGCCGCACTGGTCGTGGAGCTTTATTGAGCGCTTCTGTCCTCTGGGTTGTTTTCTGTGATATAATGGTGTTGACCCCAGTAGCGCCACAGCCTCCATACTGAGTTATTAAACTTATGCAACTGCTAAGCTTCTCGGCTATCTCCTGAGCATGGCAGCCTTCAGTGGCTGTAGCAAGGCTCCACAGTGGACATGTGATCAAAGTTGTCTGAGAAAACAACGTGGCAAGCAATGAGAAAACGAAAGAGAGAGAGCAAGAGAGCCAGAGAGAGAGAGAGGGAGAGAAGGCCCTATATATTTTATTCAGTGGCAGCAGGGCACAATTCATAATCAGGGAGGACAAATTCACAGTTTTAATTAAAAAGTTGCCATATAGCGCCAGGAGTAGCATCTTGATTGAAGACTGGAGCACAGGCTTCAGTCCCCCGGAGAGAGAAAGAGACTCCACTGGGACAGAAGAGGAGCGAGAGGCTCATGACGGGAAGAAGAGTTTGAGATTTCAACGTAACCAAACATCCCAGTATCCCAGCGTCAGAGCAAACGTCAGGCAGAGAAGAAGAGCGCAGACAGAGGTGGGATTACTCTGCAGAAAGATCTAATTCAGCCATGTTCGGATAGTTTTAACCAAATCTGGGTTGGCTTGACTTTTTGTCTTTAAATGCTTCATGTCACAAAAACACATTGCTGAAAACTCTTGAAATGAGTTTCCATAGCAATACTAGCATTATATGCCTACATAGTGTATCATTGCAGGCTACATGAGCGCTCATTTTAACTTTGCTGCTGGGACTGAAGTGTTTTTTTGTTGTTTCTTTTTTTTTTTTAAATGTGTGAATATATTAACTGAACAAAACACATGGGTAACTTGAAACGTAACTAATTGTGGTTAGAAACACTAAAATTCTGTCACTAAGTGGTAACATGAGCATGTTAGTCCAGTGGCAGGAAAGAGAAGACAGACTGGGGGTACGGACGTTGGTCCGGGAATAAAAAGCCTTCTGGAAAATGGCCAGTATCGCAAATTTAAACATGGCTGATGGAATTTGTTTTGGGTCTGACAGTAATGTTGAGTTTATGTCAACCCCCTCCGTTTAAATCACCGCCACAGCAGCGTCTCTCGATGAAGAGCTTTTAATTAAAAAACGGCGCATGAGAGAGGAGAGATAAATGCGGAGGGAGCATGACGGAAAATAGAGAGAGCGAGAAAGCATGAGATGAGAATGATGACGCAGAGAGAGAACAAAGTCAACGAGAACAGAAGAGAGAGAGAAAGAGAGATTTTGACGGATAAGAATAAAGTGGCAGCTCGTCCCCTGTTGAAGTGAACAGAAAAGCGGAGTCCGCGCCGCAGATTTGTTTCTGCTGGCTGTGATCTGACACGTTCGTGCACGAATGTGTTTTTAGCTGCTCTGCTGTCCTGCGCTCGGCCATAAATGATTGCAGAGAACATACAGTATGTGTATTAGCGCGCACCTTCTGGTCTCATACTGACACATGCAAGCGGCAGAGAGCTGAATCCATCTGAATCATGGACACACACATACACACACACACACACCTCAGTATTGATTAATGAACATCCAAACATGGACTACCATTTAACTAATGACATTTTTTACGCATAAGTCTGAATGTTTCGAGCGTTCAGAAAATGATGACGTCGCCTTTTTTAATCACACTCGTACTATTTGCACATGTGCACAGTAATACGACCAACATGTGATTATGCTCTTGATGGTTGTGATGAAAAAATGACTTCTCAATAATTAAATGTTAGGGTTAGATCTGCAGGAATTACCCACGTTTGAAAGCCCAGTGTACGATTTTATTGTTAATTTGTGAGTTTAGGTTTCTGTTTCAGTTTCATCTAAAAGGGTGATCTGCTGCAAACTGACATGACAAAGGCTGATTTAAGACTCAAGTCTCAGTCCTGGGCTGTTTATTGCTCGTGTTGTTATTCATTTTTAGGTGTCATGTATATCAACTTACTGTTAAAGATATAAATCTTATATTTGTCTAGGCTACAGTCTGCAACAAGTTCTAGAGATACTGTTACATATAATATGTAGAATATAAAAAAGCCATATTAGTCAATTAAAAACTGATGAAGATTCTTGGTAAATATAAATCATATTGGGCTGTTGTTGCCCAACAGTGGCATAATTCTCATTATTACCTTACTGCTACCAAATCTAAAATTACACTGTAATCATTTCCACTCTCCTCAGAATTAAAACCTTCTCTCTCTCTCTCTCTCTCTCTCTCTCTACTACAGTCATCCCTCTCTGACTTTCCCTCATTGTCACATCGGCCACCAAAAGCATGCCTCCACCTCATTGTAGAATAATTGGCAAGCTGTTGCTATGTGATACCAGCTGTATCTGAAACAAGGCTGCGCTGCTGCCCTTGTTATTCTGTTGGTGCACACTCCTGTTGCTACAAAAAAAAAAAAAAAAAAAAGCCAAATATATTTGGCAGTTGTGGAAAAACCAAGACAGAGATAGTTTTTCTGCTCGTTTCAGCTCCACCACCAATACTGGAGAACAGTGACACAAATAACAGGCATTTGTTATTCAGATACAAGACAAGAGGTGACGTCATTGGTTTTGTATTCGAATGTCCACATTTGAAACAAAAGGTTCCTACAGATGCAGAGTGAGTGTAGTATTGTCTTGTGTTTCCCGTTTAGAGCTACGTTTGACAAGCGCTGTGACTGAACATCAGTTCTTCTCTGAATCCTAGAAGTTATGTGTTTACACTCTTTTCTTTTCCAGGGTTTTCATCCCTGACACAACTGAAAATGTCCATAATTATTCTCTGATGCACAAGCCAGTCGGAGCGCGTGCGACTTCAATACCTCTTAAAGTCTGCTATGGAGCAATCAATGCAAGACGCCAAATTGGAACAATTGGCTGAATGCGACGAGGTTAAACGGCTGCATGAGAGCTCCGTCGTCTCCCTGCCCACTGGGTTTAATGAGTCAGACTTTGACAAACCTATTATATTTGTGTCGCTCACAATGGTGCGCGTCACAGTCCCCTCTCTGGCGCCTTTGTCTGTTCGCCTGATGTGAAAAATTACAGCATCTTCTAGTCCTACAGGAGATAGATTGGAACGTTCAGCGTGTTCGCTAACTCTACGTATCGCAGGCTTAGACAGGATGAGACGGATGGCCATCAAAGAGGCTCTTGATCCTCACAGTTTTGTGTGAACTCACTGCGGGGGTTTGCTTGGAGCGAGGTGAGCGTTAGCTGGGACATTTGGACATTTTGCCTCGCGTCCAGGTCAGATGTGAGTGCAGCCAGCGAGGGTGCTAGGGTCGCTGTCCATGCCCGACCATTTTGTCTCTGCAACATGACAAACGGCCTTTTGAAGGCTGGTTTTTGTGCGTGCCTGGCCCTAGAGTGCTCCTACATGCAGTTTCGTAGGAGGGGTGGAAGGTATTCCATATTCCTGGGACGGACTCATTTATTGTCCGGCGGGGCTTTCATAATAGCAAAGAAAAATGCAACTTAGTGGAGAAAAAGAAAAAAGAAGTTTAGAGGCCCTCATTTAGTTTGCTGCTTCTGCTGCACAACAAGGCATTCGTCAAGCTCCTAAGTACGACATTAATCACCTGCCGTGACACAAGTGTAATTATTTCAAATTAAAGATGGATTTTAGGAGCTGCCCTTAAATCAGTGATGACAACACGGAGCCACCGTGAGCTCCAGAGTTGTGTGAAGGATAAACTCAATCTGGGCCACTAAATAACACAATATCAGCAGCATTCACCACCAGTCACCAATTCTGTCAGGTATGCAGGCCTGTAGCACGCACACAGACAGACAGACAGACAGACACACACACACACACACACCTGCTTCTAATACAAAATATCTTTGTGAGGCTGTGAAAGGAACCTGTCAGCTGAAACCAGAAAACAGTTCTCAGTCTGTCCAGGTCTGTGTGTGTGTGTGTGTGTGTGTATCTATTTATACATGTATAAACTGGGGCAACATTTATCATGTCAGTGTGGACATTATACTGTAGCATCCATATGTAACAGTGGTACTGGAGGACGTACAATGGCAGGTCAGGCTAACTGATTCGAAGGCATCCTGCTACGTACTGGAGGATTTGACCAGATAAAGAAACAAGATAGACTGATAGCAGAAACAGGTAAATGTAAACTTCCGATTGGAAATTCCATTGCCATAGTGATTTGGCAGCACCTACTTTGACATATAAGCAGCTAGAACAAGGAAAAATGGAGTGTATGCTACATATTTTTCCATGTTAAAGTAGCCAATAAAAATCTTTTAACCTAAGTTCCTCTCCCTCAGTATGTTATTTGTTTGAGCATGGAAACTGTGCAACAACTGGAGCGTAAACAGCAGAAGCCTCCTCACAGCAGCATCCCTGGACATGCCAGAAAAGAACAGATGCCACCAAAGCAAATGTTCAAAGTGCGGCGCTCAGCTAATGATCAGATCTGTGTGGTGTTCCAGGTGACTCGCGTTACCGCTCTGCAGACCAGGATGACGCCTCAGCTTCGATCTAAATTTTGCCATCTTTTCCTTCCAAGATTGATCTATCCAAACTTATTTTCATGTTAGCTAATGGTGTCATTCAGCAACAACTGTATCCCACAGACAAAAGGTCAAAGAGGAGGAGAAAAGGTCAAACCTGGAGCTGAGGAAGAGCACAAACACGCCATCATGGGACTGGGGACATGGCACGTTTCTCTGAGCAGGATGGAGTGATTGAATTAATGAGCTATGTCTACACGGGCTGCCTCCGCTTGCACGTGGAGACAAAAAAAGAATAGACAGGGCATCAGAACCCTTTGCCTTCCTGAGAAAACAGGCAGCTGCACCCCTTCTATCCTCCAATCCAGGGCCCCAGAAATAGCTTCCTCTCTTCCCTTTTTCTCCTCTTCTCATTCCTCCCATCCTTTTCTTATCAAAAGCTTTCCGAACTTCCCGAATCCCGAATTTGCTCTAATTTAGAAAGAGGCAGGAGAACCCAGGAAAGAGATTCTTTTAGCGCTCATTTCCTCCTATTAAAAAAAGAGGTATTTGACAAAAACACGAGAAAGAGAAGCCTGTAAGGGTGTATTGACATATTCAGAAAGAGGAGAAAAGTAAATCACTGTAGGTGGAAAGCTGATAAACTCATGAGACCTTCATTTATCTCACTGCTTCTATCTCATGCTCTGATGCATAAATCTGCCGTTAATTACAGCGGGAGCAGCGGCGGGAGCGAGGTGATCCTTAAATATTTCATACTACATTTCCTGCCCCACAGATACCAACTTCAGTGCAGATGTGCGCCGGATGATGACATAAATAACATTCTGCTGTTAACTGGATTTGACCGAAACATGTGCGCAAAGAGCACTTGATTAACAGCGCTGAAGTGCGCTGACATTTAGGTTAGGTGTGCGGATGACGGAGACAGAACCTTTAAAGAATTATCAGTCCCATCGGTCTTCATTTTTACCGGTATTCCAGACGGAGGCTTTGGTCTTGATAGTATATGAATAGGTTAAGACCGAGAAGCCGTTATCTTTTGGGAGAGAAAAGGGCGGAGCTGTTAATTCATCAACGTGGCAGTATCTTATGACGTAAGCCGCAGCAATCTGCAGCATCAGCGTTGGCAGAGCGTCGACGAGCGGACGGCCCGAGGTTTCATTAAAGAGCTGCAGCGTCGCTCTGCAGCTGGCTGAAAGAGAGGGACAGAAGGAAGATTGGAGGGGGTGGGGGGGATGGGGGCGCTGGTGATGGCAGCGTTTGTGGCGCGCTCACGCAGTGTACGACCATCCGCCTCGGCGACGACCGCAGCCTCCCATCAAAGAAAACAACAAGGAAAAAATATGTAGTTCCTCAGCACAGAGTTCAACGTCGTGGCGCATTAATAGTGTGCAGGACGAGATAAAAGGAGTACAGAGGGAGGTGGAGGAGGAGGAAGAGAAATCCATTTGGAAAAAGCAGTCTAGAGGGGTGGATCAAAGTAAAAGAAGATGATGTGATATTAGGAGCGCACCAGACTGCACCTGCCATCAGGTGATGTAAAAAAAACAACAACAACAACAACCGTGTTTGTAATTTTGCTGTTTGCCTCTGAGCGTGCTCTCCTTTGTCTGATCACACACGCGCACACGGGCCGACATGCAGCTGACGAGCCAGTGCAAACACACGCTCCTGGCACAAAAAAAATCTCATTCACCACATCCTTTAATTGCCTGATCGATGCCTGCAGAGCCATGCAAATGATGGCCCGGCAGTCGATAAGTGCTGGGTAAGGCCGAACGGACACCAATTAAAGAGCCCACTGCGCTAAAAAGCCAGGATTAAACGATTTGTCTGTGCGCCCCGCACCTTGAACCATTAACCTGACCCCGGAGCAAATCTGACGAGAGACGCACGGCGAGGAAAAGCGGCTGGAGCTTCCAGGAGGAGCAGACACAGAAAGATGCAGACGCACAAGCACGGCGGCGTGACACCGACACAGCAGCCTCCCAACGAGGGCGAGGGAAAACTAGACGCACGGACGATGGCTTACCTTGTGTTTTTCCAGCCAAAGTGTCATCCCGGTGTCTCAGAAGTAGCATGGTGGCGCAGCCTGGGACTCCTCTCTTCCTCTCATAGCCTCAGACTGAGGGAGGCTCAACTGTATGCAAGACAGGGGCAATCTGGTTAGTGACTGGACACAGAGGGGTTTAAACATCCTCAGTCTGACATCTGGTTGAGTTTAAGAAGCGACTGTGACACACAAAAAAAAAGATGGAAGAGACAGAACTAATCGCATGGGAAAGATGCTGTCAGCACCAACAATCCCAAACACATCTTAGACCTGAGGTCAAAAGGCAGATCAGCATCAGACCAGCATCCTCTCTATCCCCCCTCGTTCTTCCAAACACTTCTGATGTTCTATTCACGCTGGGTTAGACTCAGTTCACCGTTAGAAAAACGGTAATAAAACAATGACCTCTGACCTCCTCCAGTCGCGGTTAATGTGGCATATCTCATCCGAATGCAGCCTCCTCATTACTAATCTAAATTCAATTTAAAGGACATTTTGCACGCAATAAAAGAATTCTTCCTGGACCGCAATTTGTTTAAATGCATCTGAAAACTGCCTTTACCGAGGGCCATAAAACTCGAAGATTTGAAGAGAATCCAGTCCGACCTGATAAATAATACATTTGCTCCAAATGTGCTGTAGTACTAAATTGTCTGCCTTCATCCCCTAAAAACCCCTCCAAGTACAGTATGTAGCAGATCAGAAGAATAATAAATAGCTTCCATTAATCCAGAT
This sequence comes from Pao palembangensis, assembly GCA_015343265.1. Lineage (NCBI taxonomy): Eukaryota > Metazoa > Chordata > Actinopteri > Tetraodontiformes > Tetraodontidae > Pao > Pao palembangensis. The sequence continues at coordinate 12,172,721 of CM027085.1, read as the reverse complement.
TATGCATAACTCGTCTATCATGAACAGTACCAGCAGAGGAGGGAGTGTTTTGGGCCCTTCACCAGTAAAAGTGCTGGTGCTGTTCCGTGAGCACGCTGCGCTGCATGTTAAAGTTCTGCGTGGATTCAAAAACATGCAAGTGGGACGAAAACGAGGGGCCTATTTTTATGTTAACTATGATTAAGCACACAAGTTATACGAGTATTAATCAGTCATTCATGATTTCGGACTGTGGGAAAAAGACATTTACTGTAAGAAATTTAGCAACTATCATTTTTTCCAAATAGAAATAAATCAATGCTTTGTAGAATTTTACATGAGAAATGTTAATATGGCTCCTTACAATAATTTCCTGAAGGTTTAGGCACAGATGCAAATAAATAAATAAATAAATAAGTGAATAAACATTAATTAAAAGAAATGTGCCTCCAACAAAGACTGAAGCGATTGTATGTGAGTGCAGATCAGTGAGGAAACGAGCATGGACCATTCTTTAGGTGAATGAATAATTAACAGAAATATGTCAATGAATAATAAAGCAGCCTCTGCAGGGTAACAGATTGCACTTTCCATATTTAATAGATTGATGGGCCACACACACAAACCCCAAAACAACACAGCGCACACTCACACCGTCGCCCGACGGTCAACGCTGAAACAGAGGAACGCGAGGTAGATTAGAGCACGAGAGCGCCCGCGCCGCTCGTTTCAAACGCCCCGGCTGCTTCGGTTCGTCTCGGCTTACATTAATCCCACAAAGGGCTCTGAATGTTGCCTTTCTTGCGTGCGCTCCCGCCCCTTCCCCCTGGCCACTGTCTGTGTCCATGCCAGTCCTCTTAATCAGCTCAAATGAATTATTGAGCAGCCTTTTTATATCAGATCATGACCCATATTCCGCTCGCTTGAAGTGAGCGAGCTGCCAATAAAATTAAGACGGACTTTTTAAGTCGTCCCACATAGGCATCTGGCTCCAGCTCCCAAAGCCTCTTCACACCGATTCGACCCCCCCCCCCCCACCACCAGAGTGGCTGGAGGAAGGTGAGCGGCGAGCATCATCCGAACCTGAGGTGTAAAACTGGAAAAGAGCCCAGGCCGATGCAGGTGTGTGTGTGGGTGTCAGATCTAAGGGAGGGGTCACTGCTGCTTACGTGAAGGAAGGGGTGATGCCCACAGCCAGACACTCGGATCCGTGTCTCACAGCACACGCGGGAGTAAAAACAGAGCGAATCGGTGGGAAGAGGAGATGGGATTATGAATCTCTTCAGCCCCTGCTGTCTCCTCTCCTGGCCTGTTTATCAATGACGCCTGCACACACGGTGCCTGTGAAATCTCTTAAGCTTCGCTTGGAGACTCCGGGCAGACTTCGTTTCCACATAAGCCCCCGCCGTCAAGCGCTTATTTTTAAACTCTAAAAATTGACAGGGGGCCCCCTTGGACGCTGAACGTGCACCCACCCCCTCCCCCTCCCTGTAATTTAGTGTTCAATAAAAGACGGTGTCAATATTTTCACAAACATCCGTCACATGGAATGAGGGTTTGTCAGTTCTTAGAATGAGAGGGTGGGAGGCATTAAGCCGGCTGTCACTTTCAGGTGGGGCATTAATCCTCGGCAGTAAAGATGACCTTGCAGGTCAATTTTCAAGGCTCGTTAAAAGAGGGTGGTCTTTCATGCCCCCTGACCAGAGTCCCTTAACTATGGCTCAGGTGCAGGCACGTGCTGATCTGCTCATTTGAACAGCGAACGCTCGCTCTGCCATCTGGATACTTGTCGTCAGCATCGCCTGATCAGGTGCACGGGGACGTGTTCAGGAGGTCGTTTTCACCGCACGCTGCACAGTAAACCCGTTCATCTTAACAGACGCGCGTGCTTTTAATGGTCAGAGCAATGAAGCAGCATCGGCGAGCATCCGCTGCGTCCGTTTTCCTGCGATGCCTCTAACACGTTACGTGGAATCAGGCGCCTGTGCAAGGGTGCGCTACAGGAGAGGGCCACACGTGTGCCGAAGCCGAATGGGCAATGGTCCTGGGTTAGGAGAGAGTGTCCCAGGTGGTTTAGAGAGATATGTAACCTTGAGTGTACTTCCACCACACACACACACACACACACACACACACACACTTGGTATAAATCCAAACCACTGTCAGTCAAGTGATGGGAAAGTTAATCAGAGAAAAGGGGTCAATCGCTACTGCACCGCGATGGATAGATGGACGGAGCGTGTGCATGCGTGTCAGAGCGAGCGGGTGTGACTGTGCATTCTGCTGCAGAAGCCCATCACATTCCAACACACTCCTGCAGGAGATCGCTCGGCTTTGCTGATGAACTCCTGCTCTAACAGCGGATAGAACAACTATATTTGGAAAGAGACGATGCAGTTTGTGTCTTTGTGTAGAGACCTTTATTGATCCAACTCTATACGTGAATGCAATGCAGGCATGAATACACCCACCCACACACAGACACACACACACCCCTGCTTTCAACAGAAAAGTGGAGCAGCACAAAACAAATGGCCTGATCCTTCTCCCTTACTGGTTTGGGAGGTGGGCATATCAGACCTAAGGGCACGCCTGTCACCTGACGAGGGCACGAGGTTAATTACTGATCTCTGACAATCCACCAACATCCACTTAAATTCTGCTTAACTCCAACGATGCATCTGCACACAGGCGAAAGCCAAACGCGGATGCCTGGATCAAATTTCCACCATCCCAAACATGCAACAGCGAAGGCACGTGTGGAGCTCCAGAAGTCACCCGCGTAAGCCTCGACGTTCACAAACCGACATGGAACAAGCTCAACTTTGCAGGCTGGAGGAATTCTAGCACATCGGCCGAAAGACAAAACGATGCCGGAGACTTTAATCCGCGTCGGTCAAATCCCATTAAGATTCAATAGTTGGGAAAAGGAACACTGACATCAGATTCAGGCCGTTACAAAAAGAGTCAAATGAAGCTGTGGCCCAAATTCAGAGCAGCTTTCGATCAAATTCAATTTGCAGATCAGGATTTTAAGAATAATTCCATAGGAAAAACCGTCTAAATCCAGAGGGTCCCTGTCATGACGGCTGCTCAAAAGTCCCACTTCACTTTACCTCCATGTCAGGAAGAGGAGAGCCATCACAAGCCCCTCAGAAAGGAACCTGGCAACAACGTTGAGGGCGAAGAAGTGAGTGTGTTGTCTGCTTTACTATGCCGAGCATCTCTCCACAGCTGTGCATCTCGCACCGCCGCACAGTCCCAAACAACCCCGCCAAAATCAGACCCGCTCTGTCAAGCCACCCGCTTCTCCCTCGTCGCCTTTTTCTGCCCCCCTGAAAGCGTAATCGTGAATATTTGGCCTCGGGTGTTTCAGAGAAATGGAAGTAGTCAAGTTGATTGATTGCAAAAATTACGTCACCGTGAAACAAAAACTCCAGACTCCCGTCTGACGGGAGAGAGCGACGGGACGTGGGATTTAGCCGCTGCAAAACCGGGAAAACAAACGGCAGCCGCGAGTGGGTGATAGGATGGAAGTGGGACGAGTGGAGGCGAAAGAAGAAGTGGAAAGAGACAGAGAGAGTGAGTGAGAAATGTCCAAATTAAGGTGGATGATGTTTTTAGAGTCCGTTCTCGCTGGGTGCTTGTGTTTGTCCACAATGGTGGTTCACAAAGATGGAGGGAAGGCAGAAGGGAAGTGTCTCTAAACGCATGACACCTTGAGTGAAGAGACGAGTGCTGGCTTTCAAACCGCCGTCACTCACGGAGCAGGTCTCAGGCCGACCTCCACCTTCAATGCAAAACCAATTCACACTTATAACGTTGCCTCTGGACCCCCACCCCACACCACAACCACCATCACCTCTGCTGTGAGATGACGTGTGATGATGAAAGTGGGTGTGACAGGCTCGTGGAGGGGGTTAGGTGTTTTTAATGAAAGACAGCAGCAACCTGACGACAAGTCTCGGCCGACGAAAGAGCCGGAAGGCACGGATTATGTGAGGCGGGGGTGTGACGTGAGGATGACACGGCATGAGGCAAGAATCCAGCCAGATGGGAGGGGAAGCTAGATTCCAGGCCGGCGCGTGCGCGTGCTCGCATATGTGTGTGTGTGTGTGTGTGTATGTGTGTGTGTTTCAAATACACTTCAAAAAAACAAGTCACAGAGAAAATGAATAAAGACTTAGAGACAGACAGTGAAACACTAAGCAGACCTACCTATGGTCAGAATTAAGGATCGCCCAAAAAAGATGCAGATGCATAGGATGGTGGGAGGAAAAAAAGAGAGGGGGGGAAGGAAAAAGGAAAAGGTACAAAATTGAAAAAGGCATAAAGAGGAATTACAAGCAAGCTAATCAAAATGTCTCTAAAGTAAATAAATGAAAACACAGGTGGAGTGAAAAAAAAAAAGTTAGGCAGGGGACGGTGAGCGGAGGGAGGTGGTGGAGGGGGGGAGGAAGCGTGGGCTGCACGGAGGAGGGAGATAGCGATGTATAGGGAGGAAAGGATGAATGAAAAGGGGGTGAGGAGGGAAGAAAAGAGAATAAAAGGGGCCCAAAAAATCCCCCCTCCTCTTTTTTCTCTCTGGCTCTCTGCCCCTCTCTCTCCCTCCTCGTCTGGCTCATACACAGCAGAAATTGTTGACCAGGTAAATGGCGAAATAGATGAGGAGACAGAGGACCGAGAGAGCGAGCAGATGAAAAGGTAAAGCACCTCCCAGCAGCGCAATGAGGAAGAAAAAGAACAAAAAACGAAAGATAAAAGCAAATACTCCGGTGGCCTCCGTTGTCTCCAGTCTGCGTGCGGAAGGGGCGATTGGCTGCTGCCAGTTGCTCCCCTTCCCCGGCTGCCTTCTGCTTTCTTCTGTCTCCCCTTCCAAAAAACACTGCCCATCCAGATGACACAAAAAAAAAGGAGAGAGAAGCGGGCAGAGACGTCCTTCTTTTCCCCCTCTCAGGTCTGCTCTGATCTGAGGTGCCACTCACACAGGTTGGACATCGGTGCAGCAGCAGCAGCAACGCACAGTCGCACCGCTGCCCAGTGGGAGCCAATTCAAAAAAAAAAAGAAAAGACACTGGGGCTGCTGCTAGTCGAGCGCTGCCTGCCTCATGAGGAAGGATACTGAGCTGGAACCGCTCTGTCTCCCCTCTCCCGCCCAGCCCTGCAAAAAAAAAAAAAACCAGAGGGGAGAGGAGGTGGGCCCACTCGTTGCATTAGTATTCACTGAAAGGCTGTAAGGGGGGTGGGGGGAGTAGAGGGGCGCCTTTCAACAAATGTCTAGGAACTAAACCGGTGTGCTGCTGGTGACACGCTGGCTCCCTCTACAGTCGATCATCAATACTGGGGCTGATATTTGCCCGGGCCCCTTGGACAAACCCCCAGCTCTGGTGCTGCTGGGGGGGTCCAACCTTCTGGCCATTGAAATGCTGCACTTGCTCAGATGTGCCAAACACTGCACACAAGGTATTCGGTTCATAGCCCGTTCCATCTTCCGCCAAGTTAAACTCAATGTTGCTATGGTGACAGATGACCTGTAATAACCACTGCAGTACTTCACCAGTGGGTTGTGTGTATGTGTATGTATGTATGTTTGTGTGAGAGAGACAGAGAATGATGAGAATATGTTCTTTTTGTTATGTTTGCATTATACATTTGTAAATTCTATAAATTATAACTCGTGTCTGTAAAAAGGCTAAAGAAAATCAAAGAGAAAACCAGGATATGCTTGCATTAAGGCCAGAAATGCAAAAGTGGTCTCATTTCAATTATGCCAAAACATTCCAATCCAAACATTTAAACATCCAAACTGAACTAACCACGTTCTGAGGAGAAAAGTCGGGTTGTTGTGCTGGTTCTGCTGTTGACTACAGGTAGGATTTGGGCCAGCTGGAAGGTCAGGCTGCAGCAGGGTGAAAGCTGCGTTGTCGAGCCCACTGATGACTGACCTGGCAGAGGTTTCTGCAAACATCCTCCCACACCTCACAAGTCGCTTCCATCTCTGCAGCTGGGAAGATGAAGATGTGTGACACGACCAACTCACAGTTATTCACTAAAATCAACAGAAATGAGTTCACTGATATTCTACACGGAAGAAAACAAAACTCAGAACTCAGACTAATCGTGGAGCCAAGAGGACTGTGCACTTTTGCTTTGTGCGGGTGGTAATTTTTAAACATCTCGGATGTAACAAGTCATTATACATAATTATTTATGTGCACATAGGTGTCCTCGACGGGTTCATTCTAACAGCTGTTGAGAGTGAAAACATTAATTGTCATTAGGTAACCGTAGCTAACAATTGTCAGCTTACACAGTTTAGCTCAATTAGCAAAACTAATTTGGATGAGTGCTGGACGGATTAACTCACAGCTGAAAAACTATTATCCAATTACTCTCATTTACACGATCCTATCCGTTGACTTCACAGAAACCACAAAGTCGATGTCTGCTCGTTGTCGTAACTGTTGCTGTTTTCGTGAGAAATGCGCATTACCATAAAATTGTCGAAGGAAATCTTTTGCCCGGACGCAGCAGGTTGGGTTTGAATTCGCACGTCGCCACCTAGTGGTCAATATGGAGGTATGTGTCGACTGTGCAGCGTTTGATTAACTTGGCCTGGCTCCTTGTGCCGTATTATCATAAACAACGTGCAGCGATGGCGACGCTGTCATCCCCGCTGCGAGTCTGCCGTGGGATATTAAAAGAATTACGTGCAATTCAGGGACCGAGTTACAAAAAGTCACCGGCCTACAACTATGTCATGGAACAGTTTCGTAAAAATAAGGCGAGTTTTGCTCTGTGTTTTGGCTAATGTCAGCTAGCGAACTGCCAAAACAAATAGCATGGTAAACGTTAGCCAAGTCAGTATAACTGCTTGTTTTTTGGTTATTGTTATTATTTTAGTAAAACGTCAATACGAATTCAACAAATGTTAGTATATTGCAAATGCCTAAAGAAATGTTCAAAAATTATTACTGGAGGATAAAATGGCAAATGCAAGGTGACAGTCGGAAGGACATGCTAACATTAGGTGCTAACAGCAACTGGTCATAGCATAGCTTATCTTAAAATAGTTCTCATCTTAAACATACTTAAATTACTACCAGAATGTAACATTGTGTAATGTAAAGTATGGTAGAATCTGGTACACCAATAGAAGAGACCCAAATAGATAATTTAATGTTTTTAGTATTGAGGAACAAGGGATTTCCAAAATTAATTGTTGAGTCAATGTGCTTATATATTAATCGCTAGCTGTGCTGTTTTACAGAGGATGGAAAACGGATGGAAAACGTTTGTGCTTGTGATCCTGCAGCAGAGCTGCTTGATGAGGTGTTATGACGCATGTAGACTTAATTCATATTGCTTATCCTTGGAAGAACATGGGTCACCAGAGTAGTTGAATGCTTGTGCACTCTGTAAAGCAAAATAGCTTACAGCAACTCTAGGCTGTCAGTGTGTGTTTGTCCATCTCTGAAGAGAGCCAAAGGCTCACCATTGGAGTAAATTATTACTGCCCCCCCCCCCCCCCCCCTCTTTTTCAGGTTTTTTGGCCAAAAAAAGAGGATGAGAGGTTAATCAAAAAATGATTTGCTTGAACTTAAGCTGTTGTGTGGTAAATTGCATATTCTGATTGCTTAAAGGCGAAATGATTTAAATCTTTCATTTCAACCGCCCCTCCAACAGTTGACAGGGGAACAGTACTGCCGCGCTCAGCAGGAGGCCCACCATGACTCACAAACCTACCTGTGTCTGCTGGCATCTACCAGGAACCACCTGATCCTGCACAACCTCTACCACAGCAAAGGAGAGCGGAGCCCAGAAGAAGTGGCCGGTGTGGTGGGGCTCAGGTTGCCCACTCAGCCAGGAGGCAAAGGCTGGGAGAAGTGAGGCCCAGAGCAGGAAGACCGTCTGGAATCGCTTCAGGAACAGTTGGACTTTTTCTCTGATGTGTGCAGCTCCTTGCTGCTCTGCTGGGGCAGGAAGACAGTGACTAACAAAGACACGCTGTGATTAAAAATGTGTTGTATGACTGTCAATAGCTTGTACATAATTGTCTCACTGAAAGCTTAGTGATGGTTGTCCAACCATAAAATGCAACAGAAATGTACTGCAAAAGTACCATGAGTATATTTACATGTTGATTCTGTCGTTGCTATTAAAACATGACTGTGAAACATCATTGGTTCAATAATTTACACTAAAAAATCCTTGAGCCAAGTTTTCGCGATGTGCTTGTGTTTGACCTACAGCAGTGCAGGGACACTCATATAATTACTGCTAGAGCAACAATAAAGAAGAAACAGTAGCTTTAATAAATTCATTTAGCTCAATTGCATGACAGTTCTGCTTTTTTCCCCCTCGAAAAGCACAGTGTCAGCTTGTGTGCAATCAAACTTTACTCCCTGCTGTCATCTGTCCAACTCCCAGCCCGTCCTGCCGCCTGGAACTCTCCAGTCGTGAGTAATATTGCTGCCGGCGTGAATTTAAATAGACAACCCCCCCCCCACACACACACACACACACACACACACACACACACACACCCCACACCCCCCAAGCCGAGCAGCTCACGCTGACAGGAGGGGGGATAACCAGCGCGTTGCCCCGAACTAGCACACGGTTTGCCGCGGAAAGTAACTACGATGCGTCCTGACAGACCAACGGCTTGTGTCAATATGCGTGTGGCGCAAAAAGAAGGCTTTAAATGTGGGTTTGTTTTTTTTTCCCCAATAGTAGTAGATGATTTTACTTGAGAAGTTGCCTTAAATTATCGCATTTTTACGCAGGAGCGCTGGAGGTTTATAAGAACGCTCCATTTGAACCGGTTCGAACTCATCTAGAGGCCATTCGACAGCCACGGTGACGAGACAGACAGATGTTCAACTGTAAGTTAACATTCTTAAGTGGAAAGTGAAGATGAGCAAGCGTCAGGACGTTACAGGCGCGCTGGAGGAGGAGGATGGGCAGAGAGACTCCACCCGCCGCAGCGGAGCCCGACGCGCTCATTCCGCCAGGGCTGAGGAGACCGATGCAGTTTCTATCCCCAGAAAGAGTTTTCTGATTTTACAGGGAATCAAAGACAAAGCTGCGTGTTCCGTGGCACTGTGCGCAACCCTCCTCCAGAATCTGCGCTTCGGAACATCTGCACGGGAGCGTTACAGGTGCAACTCAAGGTGCTGGGCGCAAAATCAGCTCCAGCTCCAGAGAGAGAGACAGACAGAGACGGAGAGAGAGTTCACTGATAAAGAGAGAGAAGCGCAGGGCGGATAGACGAGCCATGTTCGGCATGATCAAGAACTCGCTGTTTGGAAACACGGAGAAGACGGAATATAAACTCCTCAGCAGTGAGACGAAGGTAAGAGACGTTTAGACAGAGCTTCCTGCAGTCCTGACACCCACTCCAGGCTCCGGTTTGCGCGTCACGCCGTGTTTTCGCGCAGATTACGGACAGGTTTGGCAAAGGCACGCCTGATACTTGACCTTTTCCTGCTGTTACTGTCACCCTCCTCATCCTCACGACCTATGAAGATGCCCGCTGGGCCGCAGCGTGGGTCAGCTTATCATAATACAGATCGCTATTGGCCGAATGCGTGTGCGCGAAACCGCGGGGTGCTGGGTAGCTGACCCAGCCCCGGATGAGGATGCAGGTCAGACGCAGGTTTGTGGTTCAGCTGAGCTCAGGTGTGACCAGATGAGGTCCCCCTGGTGTGCTCGTCCATGCTGAATGGGAGAATAGGTGACCTTTTGACCTGTTTATACAACAGGACTTTCAGCCTCGCTGCCCTGACACATTCAGCTACATACAGGCAGACACCACACACACACACACACACACACACACAGACACAGGTCGCTGAGGTCTACTTGTGTGATGCTGAAGTTGAAAAATATACACGTATCTATGGGGCTGCTCACAGAGCTGACCTTTATCAAATATCTGGACCTGATTTCTTTCCAAACAGCAGGCGTTGAAACCAGATCTGGTCATCAGACCCACAGAACAGCCCAACACCTCTGCATTCTTAATTAAAGCTGACACGGATACTCGGGGCTCGCTCAGCTGGCCGCGCAGCCACAGTTCAGCTCAGAGGCTGCCCTCCGATGCAGCCGGCTGTTTTGGGAGATCACGACAGAGACGTCTCAACAGCGGCGGTGTCGGTCACGCCTTTTGGTTGTTCGGCTCAGACAGCGTAATTAGTACTGTTCAATGAGCCGACACCGGCCCACAACACAGACCCAATAGAGGCTGACAGGTCCTGTCGGTCCCACACGGTTAACGGTGGTTCCTCTGAGAAGTAAAGAGCTGAGGGAGATAAGGTGGATGCGGCAGATTTACAACAAAACAACAAAATGCCAACAATTACAAGTGCATTATCTATATAAAAAAAATGTCAGCACTTGACAGCAGAAAAGGACAGCAGAGAGAGCAGCTTCCTTTGAATCCACCCCACCCGGATTCATTCAGAAATCTATCAGTTGCATCTAGTCGAGTCGCTCTGCTCCACATTTGCCCCACTTGGCCATCATTTATGTTGCATCATGTAAACGCTGCGTGTCTGGGGGGCGTTTGTGTTTGTGTGTGTGTGTGTGTGTGTGTGTGTGTGTGTGTGTGAGTTGTTATGTAAGACTCTGCATTTCTTGCCCATTATTCTCTGTAGGCTGACTGAACATCGCAGAGCCGAAGAAGAAATTAAATCACTGCAGATATCTGACATCTGAGTCTCATTATTTGGCTGCTCACACTGGATTCAAACAGCCATAAGTGTGCTGTCTCACACACACACATACACACAAGTACTTCTATCTTTATGAGGACATGGAGTAATACAGCCCCTAACCTTAACCCATATCTAATCTTGACCTTGAAACCAAGTCTAAACCCTTGAACAGCCATGAACAGTCAAAATCTCTTTCGACTCGGTATTTTGGCCCTCATTACGCAGCATAACCATCTATGTCCATAAACAGACCCTCCGCAGGACGGGCGGTTTGCACGTGCGTCCCTGAAGCTGTGGACTTGTTTTGCTGTACTCTTACAGGATGGAGTTAGCTTTGAGGTACGGCGGTACGACACTGCCAAATATGCTACCGTCTCCTCCGAGGGACGAACCTTTGACCAAATATCCGGCGAGCTGGTGAGGAAGCTGCTCATGTACATCGGCGGGAGCAACGAACAAGGTAAACCAGGACGCTAGCTAACGTATCAAAGTTCACTGCAGTTTTTGATTTGAGGAACTTTGCTGGTATCAACTACAAACAGCACTGACTTCCTGTTACATTAAGACGATTGTAACATCTAACGTCACATACGGGCAATCTATACGTTAAACACAACTCTTTGTGTCCCCACCTCACCAGGCGAGGCCATGGGCACAGCCACGCCCATCATCATCACCGTGTACCCTCGGAATGATGGGGTTATGTCTCGCCGTCTGATCGTCGCCATCCGTATTCCCACCATCTACCAGCAAAGCCCCCCGACCCCGACTGACACAACCGTCAAGATTGAGGAGCGGCCTGGCATGACCGTCTACGCGCTGTAGGTGTCTGCTTTTAAAAGAGGTGGAACCAAAATAAAGTCTCCGTTCCTGTATCTGTCAAAGTCACACCGTAACCTCTCTCCTTCCCAGGCAGTTTGGGGGCTTCGCAGGCGAGAGTGAATACCGCGCCGAGGCCTTGCGTCTGACACGTACTCTGGGTGAGACGGCGCCCTACCAGCGCAAGCAGTACTTCTGCTGTAGCTACGACCCACCGCTCAAGCCTTACGGACGCTGCAACGAGGTGTGGTTCCTGCAGGACGAGCCTTAACCTCTAGTTACATTTCCTACTTTTTCCTTTCAAATATCTCTTCATTAGTGTTTAGAGACAAAGTTTTGGTAAGATGATAATGAAAGAGGTGGTGTTTTACGAGTTCATGAGTGGACGCCTGGGAGCTGTAGCTGTTAGGACCCTTGCTGTTGTGTTTACTGACAAGTTTGTGTATTTTGTGACGACGCCATCTTTATGGATCTATTTTTGAAAGCGTTACGTGAAACATTTGTACAGCATCTGTGATCTTTCATATAATAAATGTACTAATGGTTGGTTCAAAGGTCAGCTTTGTTTGAATTTAGATTTATTTGAATTCTTGATGTCACTTAAATCGATGAGTCACTAAAGCCGGATAAACAGGGTGAGTAGCTAAATATGACCCTGAATTTACTCATAATCGCTACATTTCCACAGCATTTCCATTACATTTCAGTGTCTATTTCAAGATTCAGACAAATTAAGGTTGAAAAGATGCAGAACATGTCATCTCATTTATAGTCAACGTCTCCAAGTGCTTTAGCCTTGAGCGGTTCAGATGAATAAAACAGCAAACTTTCAATAACCAACTTAATTATTTTTTATTAATTGAAAGACAAACTTGAGCAAGATGAATAATAATTGTGAAGAGATTAATATTTAGACATCTGATTAATTCAAACTTACATTGAGAAAAGAAAAAGAAAAAAGTCCTTTACACGACAGAAGAGTGCCAACAGGCTACTTCGCCTGCTGGCACCACCAGCCTCCATTAAACAGGAATGAAAACTACCCAGTCAGAAAACTCACCAGTAGGCAAGCACACTAACAGGTCCTGTAACCCCACACGACTGTGATAACCCACAGTTTCTGCTTTCAGCTTGGCTTCGCATACATGAATACAAAAGAAGCCACGAGCGGAGCACTGGGTCACTCAGGTAACTTCAGCCTCTCACCTTTAACCTTCTTATCAGGGGCTGAAATATTGCACATTCCAATATTATCTAAGAAATCAGCCCAGGTCCCACTTTACCTCTACAAAACAGTCATATTCACAGCAAAACCTTCAAAGTGTATATTAATTGTGATTAAAGGGGTAAAGACTGGAAAGTCTGAACCCCACATGATGCATGAAAAGATTTTAAGAGAAATACTGTGTCTGCTTCAGTAGCTGGACAAGAACACAACATAAACCTACTGGTTAATATGGAAACTGCAATAAAGAAACTGTTAAAACTTGTTTTTGGTAATAAATGTTTGAAATACACTTCTCACACTGCCTTCTACTATTAGCCTCAAACACAGGTCGCTCAGGTTCAAAAAGAAACACTCAGAAATCTATGAAATCAGCCCAAGTCAAACAACGGGATGGTCCAGGAGCGACTGTTCAAGATATTATCTGGGGATTACCCATCTGAACCCTTTCAGCCCTTCGCTACTTGCATTTTCTTTCCTGCAGTCTACATTCAGAAAGGGATCTGTCATTGTTAATCCTTGATTTTAAAGAGATTTAGAATGGAGAGGAAGCGGGAGGAGTGACGGCTGGCTCAGCCTTAGTTGGTTTTCTTGTCAGTAGAATCTGAATGAGGTGCGTATGGCGGAGGCCGCTCCTGCTAGGAAATCGAGGAAAGAGGAACAATTAAGGCGCTAGCAAGCACTAAACAAAACTTAACCAGTAAAGATAGATAACAGGATGTAGAATATATGGGATTAAGAGACTGATATATGGAACTGGCAACAGCATCGGTAGTAAAAAGGAAGTGGACTGCAGGATGGATTTGAGTGTGTATTAAATACATTCATTTGTTCAGAGACTACAAGCTTATGCAACCATAAACTGAACCATAAACTGAAGAAAAGAAAATCATATTAAAACTATAAGAGAAAGTTTAAATGAGACGAATGGCAAAGACCACAGAGCAGCTTACCATAGGCATATACACATTGTGTGGGTTGCTGGGGTTGTAATACGCACTGCCTGCTGCCTCAGCCGCTTTGGAGTTACCTGTGCGTGAAACAAGATGTGACAAAGACAGGAGATAAACACGGGCAGTAATGACCCGCTGCACTACAGCTGCCGACACTATAAGGAGAAATAATGGGGTGGGGGGTACACTGTTAGTCATCAACAACTTGACAGCTCCCAGAATTTTCCACAAAGAAAATCCACGGGCGTGCCCCAAGGATGCACAAATGCACCTACTAGCTCTAGCTCTCTCTAAAATAAAGATATGCCAAACTGACATCTGAGCACGCTGCCAGGCTCGACCCACAGTGGGGCTGTTTGCACTCTTCTCCACAAGGTGTGAGGAAAAAAAAAAAAAAAAAAAAAAAAAAAAAGGAGGACGCAAACGGAGAGGGGAGACTAACTTTTGCAGTTTTGACATGTAGCAGATGAGACATCGGCAGTGCGGCCTCTTATATGGGGATGGAATGATTCAACGTGATTCAGGATAAGAGCAAAAAAAAAGAGACAGATCACATCTGACAGGTGCAGTGACACAGACATGAGGAGCCAAGACACAGGCGTGTGCAGGGGTTTTTTTCTTTTCTGAAAAGAAAAAAAAAAATAACTGAAAAGAGTTACCTGAAGGTGGTGCTGTTGCTGTCCAGTTCTGGGGCGGTGCGGCCCAGTTTTGAGGTGGCCCAGGATATGGAGGAGGTGGGGCCATGTAGTCAAACCCAGCGGGGTACATTCCTAGAGAACCAAAACCCAATGAAGGATAAAACAGAGTCGTAAAAGAGGTTAGAATCTGTATAAAAAGTGAGACGAAAAAAAAATCGTTAGATGTTCTACCCATAGGAGCGGTTGGATTGTGATAACCCATGTTGCCTGCAGCAGCAGCAACAGGAGGAGGAGGAGGAGGAGGACCCTGGAAGAACCCATTCTGTTGACCAGGGGGTGGTGGGTATGCATAGCTGGGGGGAGCAGCTGGAGGTGGGCCGTAAGAGTTCATCATACTAGGTGAAGGATAGCCATAGGAGAAAGCCCCGTTTCGTGCTGGAGCTGCACGAGAAGCTAAATTGATGGGGGGGGAAAAAAGCCCTTTCAACACAGACTGAACAATGACAGTTTCTTAAGTCCACACAGACACATGAACACTAAGTTATGCAGACATTAAAGTAAATTATACCTTAAATGTAGAATCCAAACATTCTTTCAGATTTTTAAAGAGCTGGACAACAACTGAGCATACGAACCATTTGTAGCCAGTTTGAAGAGGTGCTCTCCCACTTCTATGGCTCCACCATTCAGGAATGACATCTTGAAATCAGCTTTACCCTCCCAGCCACCTGATAAAGAAGTGAATTCCAAATGAGGCAAATAAAACAACCACCAAAACACTCTTGGAATTCCCTCTAATTGTCAACAGAGGTAATGGATATCAATATATATATTTATTAATACAATCTAGCATTATTTCAATGGTGTTGTAAACATAACATTTATGAAAAAATCCACAACCAAGGGCAGGGTGTTTTCTGGTATATCTAAGTCAGTGCAGTCTGGTATATGAGATAAAACCAATATAAATTACTGTAAAATCTAGAAAAATATTGACTTACTTACAAAGCTTAACATTTGGGAAAAAAATTGCAGGAAAACTCAATATGACATTTCACTGCACACCTGAAATATACTGTTAATTCTCTCACATGCCGCACTTGAGTAAAGTCTATTTTACTGATTTAATCCATGTTTTCATGGCTGACTTGAAAAACAGGTGGCAAAAATACATAGTTTTACATTCACAGACTCTTGATCTACTGCACTGAAGTGCACCAAAACATGAACTTGTATAAATGTTTATACAAGACACAAAAATACAGCAATTCAAATCACTGAGTAATAACAAAGGGACACATACCACCAGGCTCGGCTGACAATGTCCCTTTAATGTAGTTGGCTGCAAAGACAGGCTGCTCAATGCTGCAGCCTTTCATCAAATAATAGGGAAACATAGCGGAACCCAGGCAGTCCTTGGTGTTACTGTTCACAAACACCAGCTACGCCAGTGGATGAGGGAAAGAGAACGCACACACAGTTACAGCAATGTGTACGAAAACATACAGCTACATTTTCACATCTCATGGTGGAAGCAATAACATGCAAGTACCCTGTATGGTGTAAGGTAAATAGTGCCTTTCTTGGACCCTTTCAGCAGGTCTGACTTGCAGGTGACATCGCTGAACGACAGCTCAACGTTCTTGCACTCTCTTAAAACACTAAAGAAAAAAACATTTATGTAAATAAACACAAATATGATGATACAAATGGAAGAACTTGAACAAGTATGATAATCATATATGCCATTACGCTACGTTAAAGTTAAATATGATGAATTTCTAATTAGGCCACTATGTCAATATGAGAACCATCAGCTGGAGCTACTTCCTTTTATGAAAGTCTGCAAACGTTTCATGTAATAATGGTTATGTTAAGACACCAGGTGTATACAGTTACAAATTATTCAAATATTGCCAGATTGAACACAATGTATACAAGAACTGTCACTTATTCCGATAACTTCTAAAGCACGTTTAAACCTCAATGATATGTTAGCTATGCTACTGACCAGGCCAGCTAACAGCTAGCATTATCTTAACTACGCACTGAGGTGGGAGGTAAACAAGCTGGCAACAGAAGCGACGCCGAGCAATTTTATTCAATCTTTGACAAAAACGTAATATAACACACACACCTTTCTCCGTTGTTAATCAGAACGCCACCGTTTTGCGAATGATTGCGATTAAAAGCCATGTTTGGGAGTCTTTAGCTCTTCTGTCGCTTGATGGTGGCGTCCGGGAACGTCATTAGCTTTACGTCACGGTACAGCTGACGTCTCGTGATTAACGTGTGACGAGTGTCTAGGTGGAAGGATTATGGGCTTTGATTCTGATTAGAGAATCAAGACACTACTGAAGGTTGTTGAACTTTAAAATAACTACACCGTTTGTGTGTACCTCTTCGGGGAATGCTTAACTATGTTAAAGTTATCAGTACCACTAGAATGGTATATAGTAGCGGGCAGTAGTAATACAAGGTTACAAAATATAGGTTGCTTTATGATCAAAGCACCTTGAAAGACTATGTGTCAAAGTCTGTCAGATTCTTTGATTGCCACAGTTGATCTTAACAATAAAAAAACATGCCTCCATCGACGTCATTTGGTCCATATTTTACAATCTGCTTCTTAACCTTCCTGTAGGATCGTAAAATCATTGTTAATTAAGCTCTAAGATGGGTTATGCATTAACAACATTTAATGCCACATGGACTAGATCATGTAAGAATAGTTTAATCGTAAACCTCGCTCTTTCATGAATCTGGGATAACCTGTTGCCAGCTGCATGCCACTTTGTCCTGCGTGTGGAGAGAGAGGACTTTCCTCAGCCGACAGCCCATTAACGATAATTATTAGTCAGGTGAGGCAAAAAAAAAAAAAGGACCTGAGAGTACTTCCGGTGCCTAAACCGCACGAGCAAAATCTTTAAAGGTGCAAAATGAATTGTGTTTGCGTGAATCTTGTTTTGATTGCTTCTGTTTTGCTCTTCCTGGCGCAGCGTTGCTGCTCTTTGTCGGCCGTCCGGGCGGAGCAGCGGGCCCTGCCGAAAGTCACCTGCTCTGCCCGCCGGATGAGAGCTGCGTTTGGGCCGATGGTCAAAAGCAACATACATGTTCAAGGTGCCTAAAGAATTTGCAAAAAAAAGTTTTGGTTTTCTGCGGAAACAAATTGGGATGCCATCGGATTATTGGATTTGTACTGCAGTGTTTTGTTTTGTTTTGTTTTGTTTTTTTCCAGACAACTCGGGGGCCAGAATCCCGGTGCCGTTGTCAGAGGGCTCCTGTGGAGTGAGACTGGGCAGAGAGAAGAACCAAAGTGTCTCATTCTTCAGCAGATATGACAGCTGCTATGCACATATAGAAGTACAGGCCTATACACCTAATAATGCAATTTAGTTTTTAAAAACAAACAAAATATTTCCAAACACCTTTAACATGTCGTAGGGAAAAGTATATCCCCATTAATTAGTGTAAAGTAAATGTACTCTTAAATCCTAATAACTGTGATGCTGAATTGGTTATTGTTTGAGTTATAGATTTTACTATAGAAAAGCAAAGCTCAAAGTTGCATTAATAATTTAAGTCTTAAATGTGTCGCATGATTCAGAGGACTACAAAACAAATATACTAAATCAAGTTATTAGAGTTGTCATTGTGCCTTACTTCAGTTCCTGATAGTCAGCGATTGAGAAACACTGTATAAATTAGCTAAAGGGATGACTAAGGTTGTAAAAAGAAGCTGCAGTCATATACAATACGTCTTTATCATGACCTTTGCCCCACAGAAACACGATGTGGTCGTCCTGCTAGAAGTTCAGCTGAGAGGAGAGGATGAGTGGCTCAGGGTGAAGATCCACTGTCCTCTCAGACACACCAACAGCAACAGGACTCCGCTTTTCCCAGAGTGTGAGTGGAGACGTCTGACGGGCCTCAGTTACAGTGATGTCACTGCTTCCATAAACCTCGCGCCTTTTTACGCTTGGGTGATATTAGTGGATGGTTGGTCATGAAAAACGGCGCTTCAGCATATTTATAATGCACCTCTTCTGCAGCGTTACCTGGGAAATGTAATATAGAAAGAACGCTTCGGGTGGACTGCGGCTGGCCTGGCATTTACGGCCATGAGTGCGTCAAACTGGGCTGCTGCTATGATGTGCATGATTCTGAGTGCTTCTACAGGCTTAATGGTGAGATCAGTGCTCGTCCATAACAGCATGTGTGGAAATAACCCGGGGCTGTTAATGTGAACCTTTTTCCCTGCAGCCTGCTCCCTGGATGGACACTTCATCTTCTCTGTCGAGGCAGCAGACACAGAAGTGCCCATCGATCCCAGCGCTCTGCTGGTTAAGGACCAGCCTCACTGTTTACCTGTTGTCACCACACACGACACGGCTGTCTTCAAGATCGGACTCAAGGACTGTGGCTCCAAAATGAGGGTAGTCTGAAAATGGAAAGTTAGAACGTTTGGGAACTGAGACAATGTTCTGGATCTACGGATTAGTCACCAAATATTCATATTCATTAATATTCACATCTTCCCCTAGTTTTGATGGGGTCTTTGTAATATTCTTCCAGAACTTAATATATTTTCTACTGTACTTCAGCAGTTTTGGGGACCTCTTACACTTTGTTTCATCACTGAAGAATCTTGTAGATAACGTCTACACAGACTGTTAAGAATCTGAAGCTCTTTGGTTTCAGATCGATGGAGGTGTGGTCATTTATGAGGTGGAACTGGAAGAGCGATACACTAAAACTCCAACCAACAAGTCCCCATTTAGGTGAGTGTGTGGTTTTGTTTTTTTTTTTCTTCTTTTCCCTGTCTTGACTTTCTTGTGTGCCGTAATAAACCGAGCTGATGAGATCGGGGATTTCAGTCTCCAGGTTCAGTGTGAATACGAGGTGCCTGATTTAATGCGTGCAGCCAACTTGCGCTCCTTGTATGCAGTGACTACTCTGCCCCCTGTGGTTGCACTGGGGTCCTTCAGAGTGCTCATGAGAATAGCTCAAGGTAATAAAACGAATTTGTCTCGTCTCAGGGCCGCGGAGGAGAACCCTAACCGTGCATTTCTTGTCCTAGATGCATCTTTCACATCCTTCTTTCCCGAAGACCAGCTCCCGCTGTCCTTGCCTCTGCGTAAAGCTGCATATGTGGAAGTCGCCATCGCTCAGCCGTCCCCAGACCCGACGCTTTCCTTGCGTGTGCGGGATTGCTTTGCCTACCCTGTATCTAGACACTCTGTATGGACGCTGCTGTATGACGGGTGAGTCTCTGCAGCGTGCATGCAGGTGATGCTGGCCAGGTTGCAGTTCTTACTTTTCTCCTCCCTCTGCAGATGTCCCAACCCTCTGGACCACATGAGAAGCTCTGTCCCTGTGGATAACCAGGGGAAGACCGCGTCCCACTCCCAGGTCAGGAGGTTCGATGTGAAGGCCTTTGCATTTGTGGACCCACACACCGGCCATCCCAGCGTGGAGGAAGTAGGACAACCAAATCCAGGTGTTTCCAGATAGAGAAATGGTCTCTTCTGCAGACGTGACTGTGTAACGTCTCTTTCAGATATACTTCTACTGTTGGGTGGAAATTTGCACCAATGATGCTGCCTGTGCACAGCAATGCACCATCATCTGTGAGTGTATCGCACTACGATGATGAATTAGCACGCCGACAGAGTAAAACACACGTCGCGTTCCTCTACACAGCATCCAAGGGGGACAGGCAGAAACGAGAGGCGGCTTCTGGCTCCAACTCAGTAGAGCTGGTGTCTCTTGGTCCACTGCTGCTGGGACATGACACTCAACTAGAGGATACTTCTTCCGTAAAACAAAATGCGAGTAAGTCTCAACATGGCATTAAAATCCAAATTGGTTATTTTTGGCAGTCACGAAGTGTTTCTGTTGCAGTGTTTCGGGTTGTGGTGTACGTGCTTTCTGCCATCGGTGCCATGGGGCTTTTCATCCTGGTGCTAACAGCCTGGTCAAACATCAGGAAGAAGCCAGAATCACAGAGCTCACAATTTCAATAAATTAACTTGTACGTATTCATTCCGGTCTGTCTTTATCTGATTTGCCAACCAATTCAGTCTAATTCTGAGAAAATAAACTGTTTAAAGCCATTCTTAAGAGATGCTAGAGACTTTACAAAACCAGTATGTTTTTAATGGGACTGCTTTCATTGATATGACAAAACAAACCAAATAGTTTTATTAAAAACTCTGGTCTATATTTAAGCCAACATACACTAAAACAAGAAAAGTAACCTTGATTCAGTAAGGTTTGAACTTTCTCTGTGCCCTAAGCAAAGCTATTCTTTGTTTGTCTTCCTCAAACTTTTTCCTTAGTTCTGCAATATCTGGAAAAGGGAGAAAACACAAGGACAATTTTAGTACACATTAAATTTCCCAGATATTAGAATCAAGTTTTCAAATGCAGTTGAAGGCAAGTACACAATACAGTAAACTTGCTTACGTTGTTTCTGTGTGTTTTTGTGCTGCCAGCTGTAAAAATTCAGGAGTTCCTTTCTCTTTTTCTTCTTCATCTCTTTCTGGAGAGTCCTCTTGTTGACGGCCTCGCTGTGGGGTCGGGCTTTGACCTTTGATCCCCTTGTAACTTTGACCCAGCCCTCTTCGTCTTCATGTTGATGCTCGGCTTCTTTTCTCTGCCGCTCTGCTTCCTGGAAGAGATTATTAAAGCTGTTTAGGATATACTGTACAGAAGAGGACTGTGAAGCTGAAAACTGCCCACGGGGGTCTCACCTCCTCTTTCCGTTTGTCATATTCTCGCATAAACGTATCGACTCTTTCCTGTAGAGTTTCTGGTTGGATAAACGACTCTGTGTACTTGTGAATCCATTCTAGAACATGACAACAAATGGCATTCAAGTTAAAAATCTATCCTTACAACTGTAGTTCAATGTTTACACAATTTTACATGTGACATGAGTGAAAATTGACTCACTCTCTACTCCTGTCCTAACCGGATGCTGCTCTGTACAAACTACCAAAGGAGAATTGTGTGGGTGTGATTTAGCTGCGGATATACTGGAGGACTTCTGGAACACAATGTAGCCCACTTTGAAACCCTGAAAGTACAGGAAAAAAGTAAACAATGCTAGAATGGTGCAAGACTGACAACACACAACTGTTCTGTAATCTTACTTTATTTAGTGTTAAACCCTATTCTGCATGCACTCAGAGATGGAATAAAAGCTTTATAAAAAAATATTTAAACAGTAAAATTGTGAAAATAGAAAGTATAGTGAACATTGGATGATCACCGAATCACCGTCTACCTGTTTCTGGACTGGTTTAAAGAATTTAGACAATTTGGGTCCAGACTCCTGTAAAGAACTCGGGTGATCCAACAGCTCCACGGACAGAACGGATCCAAACTGTAAAAACAATTCTTTGACTATCTCCTGAAATAAAAATGAGAGGAAATAACTGGATTTAATAGTTTAACAATCGATTTCATAATCTGTGTTGAGTTTAAAAAGAAACAATGCCCAATGCATAAAACGTAAACGGTAAGCTTAAAGTGTACATAAAGTGTACCTCGGAACAATATGGAGGAATGTTAAGCACAAATAAAGTTCGGTCCATAGGTCTGTGAGAACTCTTCTCAGTTCGCACTTTGTGCTCTTTAACATAGAGATTGTGTTGGGCAGCGCTGTCAGAAGTGAACTGTAGGGTTAACACTGCAACGAAAGTAAAGAAACCAGAAGTCAGCAATTCACTGAGCGATCTGTCCAGGAAATCTGGACAACAGAAGCGTCAATCACAACAACGAAATATACTCTCTATGAGTAGATAAACACGATAAATAAAACATTATTAAACAGCAAAACAAATTATCAATAAAACAATACCTGTAAATCCTCCAGGAATGGAACAAGCCTGGTTGCGGGCATGTTTCTTCTTGGACGGCGCCATTTTGCTATGACCTTTTACACCGGAAATATAACTACTAAACGGACGTCTACGTTTTCCTTTCTAAATATTAGTAGTAATTTCAGTGGTCTATTTAAGCATATTTTCACAGGTGATTTAAATACTAAAACACCAATAGATCCCATTAAATCAAACATTATAGTCAGAATAATATTTTCTATTATTCCATTATAAAAGTGCAAAAGATGAGTCACAGTGGATTTAGTAAAATACAAATAGTTTAAATTAATTTCCTATAAATTTCTATTCCGGCCTCAAAACTTTTGATGCAGACTTGTAATATACAAAAGTTTTACTTCAGAACAAAAAGCTGAAGGTTGTATATGCTCTGTCCTTGCATATGTATGAATCGAAAAATTAAAACTAGTGTAGCCAGAAAAAGACTAGCATCAGACAACATGTACAAAGCTATATTTATTGGTGACAATTCTGTGAAGTCTGCACTTCAAGCAGTCTCTTTGTGAGCGACATAAGAAAGCAACAGAAAGCAATATACTGTCCATGAAAATTTTAGAGAAGAGGATTAGGGGCACTGTAAAAAAAAAAAGTGACTTTATTTTTACAGTGGCCTTAATCCTCTTCCATACAGGTTATATGCACAGTAAAAAGAATTGAATGAGTCATTTCAAAAATGAACCACTTTCACTACCTGTCACAAGACCTGTTACTAATAACCACACATGAATATGTCTTCTGATTAAAAAAAACCCAAAACAAAATACAGTTTCTGCTGATCAGTGCCCCCCCCCCCCAGTTATTTCTGCTCAGTAAAGCCTCTCCTCAGACTGTTGCGTCTGCCAGAACTTGAATAGAAGAGGCCGGTTCTCAGGTTCTGCATCATTCTTCCACTTCCATGTTCTAAAACTTGAAAAAGAGACTGCTGAAACCACCGTAGGGGTCATGCAGTACCTGAAAATATTACATCCTGTACGTATCTCTGAATAATCCCAACAATGTATAGATGTAAAGTATGTAAAATAACAGCTGGATTGTTCTTTTAAAATGGGGAGGCTGAGCTTAACCGAGACTTTAAACAAACAAAAAACAGCAACAAATTAAAAAAGAAACAACTCCTACATATCCAGTTTTATGGCATTCCCATACAAATTGAAGTACAACATCAAATGGCATTACTCTTTTTTCCAATGGGGAATCAGGAGCACAGGGCGAAAATGTGAATACCATAAAACTGAAACCACGATTTGACGTGATTAGAGTCTAATTTATACGCTGATGCAGGCTGCCTGCTCACATACAAACAGGTTGTATATGAACCCTGGCAATCCAGTTACGTCATGAGCTATATTTTGATGCGAAAGGCGGTGGCTTGTGAGCTGGGGGGCTCGGTAGTAGAAGTGGGCTGTGCAGTGGACTTGAAGAGAGCTTTGAGGATCGTCTGGGGGTCCACTTCAGGAGTGGGCTGAGAGGAGGCTCGCTGACTGGAAGGGCGGGATGAAGAAGGCAAACCGTCTTTTTTTGTGCCATTGCTGGAGCCTGGAGTGTCGCTGAGCCTCCTGTTGAAAATCAAGGAGCAAAGAAGACCCATTCTCACACACACAAACAAAAGTTATCCGTTATGTCTACTTAACCAAGAACCACAGCGCCTAAGTGATTCATTCATTCATTCACTTGAATATACCGAGTCCCTGCCTGAGTACTTTATGTTAATGCTTTAAAGATAAATAGATTACACAGGTCAGAGGTCAACTGAAGCCAATGAGAAAGAAACTGCACATAAACAGTCAACATGATATGAAATGACGTTAAATGTTCTTGGGTTACTTACAATAAAATGGGCTGATCAGAAGTGATGACACTCCCCTGTATATGAAGGTTACATTTCATGGGCTGGCCTGAAGGTAGAAGAAGTAATATTAACACACAAACTACCAATCATCTGATGTTAGATAACATCCATGGTCTGAACACTTCAATTAAAATATTGCTCTACAGCAGAAATGCAGGTGGAATTTCAAACACTGTTTTATAATAAACTATTTTCTTGAGACCACTGGTTAAATTTGCTCTGAAATGCACAACTCCGGTTAGGACATGCAGCCACTGGCCTGCATGAAAAAGAGAAGCTGGAACCCTCATTACCCAGAATGCTATTCAAGTATGTGTCCTAGCCAATGGCACTCACCGTCCAGGCAGCGGTTGTTGTACTTCCTGTATGCACTCACAGCATCCTCTTTACGAACAAACACCACTTCGGCCACACCCACCCTGACCAGACGAGCTCGCTTCAAGGCACCACACACACAGAACAACTCCTGCAGATAAAGTGAGCATGGGTGTGAGTCACCGTGGCTGCCCTCTATATATTTTCATAAACATTAAAATTAAATTATTTGCAAATGGTTGAATTTACTCACAACTATGTCCTCTTCGGTAACCCGGGGATGCAGATTGTTCACTGTTATTTTGGTCCCTTCTAAAGGACTGAAAGTAGGCTAGAAAATTAGAAAAAAAAAAACAAGAATGAAATGACAGACGTTTGTGAAGATTTGCAGGAACCCCATACTCATAATGAGACCACTGCCCAATATTAAAACCAGGCTTGATGGGTTCCAACTCTTTAAAAAAAAAAAAAAAAAACATCAGAGGAAGAAGGGCATCAAAGTTCTTACCTGAGGTGGAGTGGGGGCTTTTCTGCTGGCTTCTGCAGTGGTCTGCTTTAAAGTCCTAGAGACTGGTTGTAAAGGTGCCGCTGAGGACCTAGTCGCAGTCATACTAGTATTTGGTCTTGTGGGAGTCACAGGGACAGGAGGACGTGGAGCGGTGTACGCATCATTTTTAACCACCTTGGTGATTGGAGTTGACATTGAGAATGTGGAGCCTGTGGGACCGGCCTGTAGGAAATAGGGGAAAAACTTGAACTCATGCAGACTGTTTAACAATCAGTACAAAGTTATCCAAAAAGATCTCTCTGTGTCAACTGGACTGAAAGGTTTCCTTGAAAATGTTTCTCTCTCCAGAGAGCTTCTTCAGTTCTAAGCTTGCTGGGGGCAGAGCTTGAAAATATAGCCCTGTGGACCATCGGCATGTTAATGGCCCGGATGGTCACCTGAGAGTCGTTGGCAGGGCCATTCACCTAGTTTCAGTTTGGGTTTCCCCTTTTATCTGTAGGGTCACATGTTAATGAGTCATCAGGTCTCATCAAACGGTGTGAACGTTTGGATTGTTGTTGGATTGTTTGGATTGTTGACGAAAGGAGTGGAGGACTGCATTGTATGTGGGTGATAGAAAGTGCCTTAGTCCACCACGTCTGTTTAAAGATGGTTTTTCCAACTTGACATGAATGGCTTCCTTGACACCACTCTCAAACCAGCCTCTGGCCAGTACGCGTACTTGACTGTCCTCAAAGGAGTGTTCGCTTTCTTTTAGGTGTAAGTGTACTAATGAGTCCTGTCCTGAAGAGGTGGCACGTTTGTGTTGGGCCATTCGTTTAATGGAGAGGCTGTTTGGTTTCCCCAATGTACAGTTCCTTGCATTCCTCCTGGCACTGTACAGCATAGACAACATTGCTTTGTTTGTGTCTTGTCCTTTGGGTGGACCAGTTTCTGTCTCAGTGTGTTGGAGGGTTTGAACTGTACTGGAATGTCATGTTTTTGGAGGATTCTCCTGAATTTTTCTGAAACTCCAGACAGGTAGGGGATAGAAATGCATTTCTACAGACAAAAGGGGAAGCACCCAAACTGAAACTAGGTGAACGACCCTGCCAACGACTCTCAGGTCGGCCATGAGCTCGGCCCCAAGCAAGCTTAGAACTGAAGAAGCTCTCTGGAGAGAGGGCGAAACGTTTTCAAGGAAAACTTTCAGTCCAGTTGACACAGAGAGATCTAACTTTGGATAACTATGACCTGGATGAGTGATAATCTACACAGAAATCAATACAAAGGTCCTTTAATTGCATATTTCTGTATAAAGCAGAGCATGAATCAGTTTTCTGAATCAGAGTTTCATTGCAGATGGGGTTTTTTTTTATGATTATAGTGATTTTATAAGGAAAAGAGATTTAATTATCTCTGTCCACATCAAGATGATCCGGCATTTATTGCATCTTGTATCAGAATTCTAAAAATCAAGTATATGTGTTTGGACTCCACACTCTTGACTAGGTTCTGTCACTAAGCAACTCTTACCCGTGACTGTAGCATACTTCTAGCTGAGGCAACCTTAAGCTGATTACTGGAGATGCCATCATACTCATCTAAGAGAGGCTGAAAGAAATAAAACACTTCTGATAAAAAGTTCTATTATTCTACCTATTACAGAGCATATATTATATTGTTTCATTAGATGAACATAATTCAAACAGGGTACCTGTGTGGCTGCACGTATCCCACCTGGCATCCCTACTGGACGCTGCTGTAAACAGTAAACCGTGAGAACGTCAATGTGGTTTTACAACTTACAATCACATATGGGGTTTATAATTATTCCTGTGTGCAAATCTAGGTATAAACCATTACCTGGATAGTCTTGGTTATTTTGAGGGGCGGTGCAGATGCCTGTGCCTGTATTCCACTTATGCTCCTCTTGAGGCTCAGCCTATCGCGAGCATCTATCATTCTTTTATTTCCCAGCTGCACTGGGCCAGCACCTCTTGCACTAAGTCCATGT
Source organism: Pao palembangensis (assembly GCA_015343265.1). Lineage (NCBI taxonomy): Eukaryota > Metazoa > Chordata > Actinopteri > Tetraodontiformes > Tetraodontidae > Pao > Pao palembangensis. The sequence continues at coordinate 12,145,811 of CM027085.1, read as the reverse complement.
GCATTAGGGGTGAACTTCCTTGTGTTCACGCTGGAAAGATTACTGTTGTTGTGTATCTGTATCTGTGGCACAAGGTTCTGGCCCTGTTGGTGCGCAATAGCTGACTGTGTGGGGGTACTCTGCCCTTGTTTGCGGGAGTTGATCATCTGTCGAGCATCCTGTACTCCTCCTGCTCCTGCTCTACCACGGATTTTGAAGCGAGCATCCTTTTGACCTAGCTTCTCTCTGGCATCTTTGACCTGAAACCCTAATTGGAGACAAAGACCAACATTTTAGTATCAATCCTGACACAATATATACTTTGGTCAGTGGTTTATCCATCATGCTGTATGTACAAAAGAGATCAGTTAACAAATTACCAGCTCCACCTCCAAGCCTCTGTCTAACATCATTAGCCCCAATCTTCTGTCGAGCATCAAAACTCTTAGCCATTCCTCCTGCCCCTCGTCCAAACGCAGACCTGAAAAACAGGAATTATCACAAAGTTTAATTACGATACACCATCCAATTGCTATGTTTTAAACCTCGAAAAATAGCATGTAAACGCCCGGGAAACGTTAAAACAAGAACTAGCTACTCCCTCTCTATATTTAAATGCGTAAACCATGTCTAGTTTGGAGCGCTATAAACATAAGCAACAACGCAACTTTTAGCTTTTCAGAATAATAAAACCTGAGTTAAAAACAAGCTTTGACTAGTAAAATGCATATTAAATATTTTAAATTTAGTTACAAAAATATTTGAATACAAATGCCTCTTGATTCCATTAGCTTTTAAGGCTTTAACATGTTAACTTTACTCGTTGCTAATAGTTGTTAAGCTAACGTTAGCATACAGTAGCCTACTCGATAATAAAACAAAACAGGAATCTTGATACACTTTTACAATATGCAATGAAATTCGTCGAAATAAGAAGAGCCAAATTAAAGACTTGAACTCGTGCTTTGTTACCGTTTAGCTGGTGCCTTAAGATTTATACCGCGCCGTCGGATCACTTCGTCCAAAGAGATGTCTGCCATTTTCTCACAGTGCTCCAGAACGCATGCGTGACCGATAGACTATAGCAAAAACTACGGAACCCGCTTAGGACCAAAGTACCTAATAGTAGCTTGCTTCTATTTACACTTAATTGTAGGACACAAGTTAAACGAACCGGTGCTATTTATTCACCCCCTTTAAAATGATTTAAGTATGTTGAAAAATAAAAGTAAATAAAAAAGAAACAAATATATATATATGTTACGAACGATTCGCTTATCTGATGCGTTTAAATACGTACGTTTAAATACGTTAATATTCGGCAGTTGATTGCTCTTGACATGATGAAAGTTCCTTGCGTGCACCAGTACCCATGAGCCCTTGCGCCACATTCTCATATTAAGAACAGCGATTTGTGTAAATCATTGTTATTTCATAGTGATTCCAATCTAAATGAATGGAAATTTAAATGGTTACTGAAACAAACAATTATTGGATATTATAAATATGGTTTACTGTGAAATTGCTGAGCACCATCAGAGAAGACGCCAGCGGACTGTATCTCTTAACGTCTTCGGCAGTTGACTCGTCATGCCTTAAACTGATGAGTAAGGAAAATAACGATGCGGGGTGACGCCCGTGTCCTCGTTGCACTTACGAGATCAATTTTTGAAAGGGTACAGGTCTGCCTGCTCTGGTGACTCGCCTACTTTGCGAGATGCCTTGCGGGACTAGGACCTACCCCGACCCCTACTAATGTTGAGAAACAGCATTACACACATGCCGCGGCAGATTTCATTGCGCACTAAAAAGGAATTGGTGTGGAAGCAATGTTTTATTAAAGCTTGAATACGATCAAAGCAAACAAATAAATCTAAGTGCAACAACAGAGTGGACGGAGCGGAGTTGTATTCAGTGAACCGATATTTATAACAAACCCAAAACAGCCCGGGTAATGCCATGACAGCTAAGACTTCAAGTCCCATGATGCATTTAGGCGGGTCCAATCTGCTGGGCTTCTGACAGAGCGCTGCTCCTCATTACCGCTACCTCACCGCGCTACCTCACTGATCCGCTGGTAACAAAAGGATTCAATGGCTGCTGCTTTGTCCCGTGCCCTCAAACTGCCCGGTAAGATGCTCTTTACGGATCAGCCAGACAGATAAACAAAGGAGACAGTTTTGCTGATGAATTTCTAAAATCTACGAGGCTCCGGTTTGGCTTTAACCGATGTCGCCCTCCTCGTGTTGTTGGACCATGTAACGTGTACATAGCATGTATGTATGTGTTGTTCGTTTATAAATGTTGTTATAACGTGTAGTTTGATCCCTGCATATGTGAGTTAATCACTGACCGTAGGTCTAGCAGAAAATTGTAGTACAATAACGATCAATTGTAATTATCTATATGTTGACATAGATGCGCATATCCATATGGAACATCGAGCTGTATGAACAGTATGTTTAATGTCTGTAACAATTATAACATATCAATAACAATTTGTTTGATTATCGTAAAACGAAGGTTTTAACTAGTTTTCTCATCACTGTGGGCTCACTGTTATACTGTACGATCTTTATACAAGGAAAAAATTGATTGTGGAAATTGCGAAATTAGAGGCTTCAGTCGGTTTCTCCGTTAACAGCACGAACGTGCGTGAGTTTATTACGCCACTTAAAAATACATCCATTTCCGCATACCAATCAATTAATCGCCACCACCGAGATCCCCCTGCTTAAAGTGACACCCACAACTCACAACCACAATACCAAAAGGTGAATTATGTTACATATAATCCACTACAAAATATTCTTTGCAAAAAAAGATAAAGCACGTGAAATTAGCAGTAAAAACTTTTTTCTTACATTTATAATTTATAAAAGCATGTTTTGTTTACTATGTTGATAGAAATTAATGAAAAAATAAATTTAAGCCTAAAAAAACTGTCCCCCATTCCCTATATTGCTTTATTATTTTTTTTTTATTGTCTGATCTTTTACATAGAATCCTTAAAACATTGTGGTCTGTATCTCTCAGCAAAGGATTATCAGCTCAAACAATTGCCTGTCCAACCAGTATGTGCATCGTGCCGTTGCACGATGATGCACAGATACACAATGACAAGATAGGTGGATAATACTCTATGTTCCAGATTATCAGTTCATGCCAAGAAGTGTCATATTCAGAGTCCCGGGAATTATTGAGTTCAGCAAGGATTTTTATCAACCGGTCAAACCAGTCTAGGAGTAAATACCTATATAAATAGGCTTCCTGTTATGTGTTAAGTGTTAACGGACACATGCTGACATATGCTCAATTTATCATGCTTAATTTATTACAGCATTTGGGAAGCCTAAAGTTGATTTCATTATTAAATTTTATATTTTACCATGCAATAAAAGCTACATAAAAAGTATAATAGTTGCTATGAGTGCAATAAATCTCCTGACAGAACACAAACAGCCTTTAGGGCTTTAACACTAAATAGCTCATAGCTTATCTTCATTTTAATTTTCAGATCATAGGACCAGAAAGCTCACAGCACCGTGGTAGTCGTGAGCTGTAGAGTTTTTCATGTGACTTTCACAGAAACACACACCATTCTTCACATTAAATACATTCTCCCCATTTCTAATACATAGTCTGCTGAGCGTTTAGAGCCAGACCGGAGAACTAATGTAATGGTAAAAGCTAATCAGCCTCCACCTTAGCGTGCTTCCCTCCAATAAAACAAGTGAATTGAGTTTTTACGCTGTCTCTCAATCACACACACACACACACACACACGCTTTTACTATCACGGACTGTTTGAGTGTCGATATTATCAGCAGCCTTCTTTCAAGTAATTCAGACATGTCGGGAGGTACTACGAGCTAGCAGAGCTGCCGCTAATGTTTACTCCGCTCTTACGTTATTCTGCTGCTCAGCCTATGGGATGTTTATGACAATTTCGGGAGAGTTTTCTGCTTCTCCACACGAGAAAACTTTCCCTCTCCGCTGTGTGTGTGTGTGTGTGTGTGTGTGTGTGTGAGGACAGCTTCCGCTTCTGATTGGCTCTGCCACTTACGCGTGCTGTGGTTTGCTTAACTAATTAGCTGGCGCCGTGTGTGGGTAGCGACACGAGAGAGAGAGAGAGAGAGAGAGAGAGAGAGAGAGAGAGAGAGAGAGAGAGGCGAAATAACCGTTTTAAATTGATTTCTTGATATTGGTCCGTCGGATTAAAAAAATAAATAAAAGGACGATATACGTCAAAATGACAAATATCGGCACCGATAATCCGCCTGGCCGATATCGGTTGAACCCTAATTTATAATTACAATTAATGTTTTTAAGGTTCTTTTGCAGGTTTGACTCTTGCTGTTATTGATCATTTATTTTCAATCATATTCCTTCTGTCAACGATTAAAACACACATATCACAATTCTTTCACTCATGGAAAAAACTGGTTTAAAAATATTTTGGACTTCATTTCTTCGGGACCTTTGCCTTGTTTACTGCTTTTTGTCCCCTCCTCGTGGTCGGTGACGTTTCAGGGGTTGCCTCCTTTCTCAGGGTCTTTCTATGAGCTTTGAAAGAGCCCCCTGCTCTGCACAAGGCAGGGTCCTGGAGTATTTCAGCCAGTTTAATCAATGACCAGAGTCTGACCTACAAGTAAAGCTTTTGAAATCAGATCACAGGTTTTCAGTATTGTGCTGCTCCCCAGGACAACCGATTATCATCCACTATCTGTGTTCCTCTGCAGGGAAGAAGGGCCCAGACCTCGGGGAGTACGACCCCCTCACTCAAGCTGACACTGAGGACGAGAGCGAGGAGGATGACCTCGTCCTCAACTACCCCAGAAATGGCCTCGGCAGAGACAGCCGTCCAGGCTCGGGCTCCGCGAAGCTGCTGGGTGGCAGATCGGGAAGACACGTGGGTGCTAGAGGCGAGGCACCAGATGACGAGGAAGAGGAGGACGAATGGAGGGACACACCAACAGGGAAAGGCACGCAGTACTGGAGCCACAGGCACTCAGAACGGGATAGGACGGGGGAGGACGGAGGTGGACCTGGCCCTCTGGGGAGTACCGGGGTGGCGGTTCAAGGCACTGATGCAGAGGAGAAGAGGAGGAGAACAAAGAGGGCCATCCGCAGCGCGTTCTTCCTCGTGCCCCTGGTCTGCGCAGCTTTGATCGTGCTGCTGTTGGCGTTCCTCATTCCATGTAAGAATGCAAAACTGCAGAGGAGGCTGCAGTGGGAGCGAGCTCTGGGGGCTGCAGGAGGTAAGGGAATAATGTCAGACACACGGGGCTCTTTCACACCTCCCTGCAGGGCTGCATTTGGATTTCCATCATTTTAGCACGAGGGAAGGACGGACGCCTCTGCTCTGTTACCACGGGTCTAGAAAGCACTTCAAAATGCACATTAACAACCCTACACATCCTACAGACTGTCACGTTTCACAGACTTACTGGGGAGTTTTTGTCTAGACATCAAATGAGTGTAATTAGAGAGCAGGGTGAGTCTGGCTCCACCCGACATGCTCCCTTTTTCATCCTCCACTCAGAAATGATTGTTAGCTGCTGATGAGTGCAAACCTGCATACATTCACCCGGCTCACATTCACTGGCACAGGCTGGGATCCAACCAACAAGCTTTTGTATCACCGAGGCAACCATTCCACCACCTACTTTTTACTCTCAGGTTGACCTCTTATTCGTTCATAATCCCCACATTGAATATTTGCTGATGCTCCAGTTCTTTGCTTTCTCCTTTAATCGATGCAGACATTTTTTGCCTCCCGTCTTTCCTGTTCCTTCACGTCTGTAACCCTTGAGTTTTGTTCCGTTTAGGTATCACCTCAGCTCCACTGGCACTGTGGGACGTCGATGGCGATTCATTTGAAGACGTGATTCTGGGTGTTACCGAAGGGACCAACGACACGCATCCCACCCAAGGCAACAAAATGCGTGAGAATTCCTTCAGAAGGCGAGCTCGGGATGCGTTTCAACAGTCGTGAAGGCTGACTGATTGTCATCTCTAACCCAGTTTACAGTGTGGTGGCGCTGTCTGCAGCAGGCGGCCAGGAGCTGTGGAGGAAAGTCATGTCGGCGCCCGTCATGTACATCCAGTGCGGTCTGCAGCACCCTGGTCAGCCGTCACCCGTGGTCATCCTCATCAGCAGGTCCATGATCACAGCGGTCAATGGAAGCACGGGTGAGAGGGCAACCCGTGCTGCCTGTGGTAGCAGCGAATACCGTGCAGACCAGTTAGTTTGAACACACTTCCTGTTGGTCCCCAGGGAAGACTTTATGGTCATCCCGGCTGAAGGACATCGAGTCACAGGCGGTGTTACTCCCAGACCTGGAGGGAGACTCAGTCCCAGATCTGCTCGTGGCCACCCTGCCTGCAGACAAGGTAACGTTCTTGTTGGCACGTAAAATAAAATAGACCCAGGCTTCCTGTTGTGTTGGTCATACTGTAGCTGCTAGTCTGGCGTAAACACATAAGGAATCATTGCTAATTTTAGGCTTCAGATCTGTCCCTGTCAATGGTCTCTGGGCTGACGGGGGTGAAGCTGGGGCGCCCCCTGTCTTTCAACGTCACCGCGCAAGGAAAGCTGATTGGGCCTTTACTCCACGAGACACAACAAGGAGCATATTACATCCTATTTGGCCTTGGTAAGAAACTCAGACGTAACGTAAATGAAGGTCCTGTGACTGTCAGAGATAAAGAGGCTTGTGTACAGGTCTCTCATCTCTGTGAAGTGGTGGATGGCCAGGAATGGAATGCAGGAATCTGGGTGCTCTGATGGAATTTGTGTCAGACACAACATGGAGCCTTAATATTTAATCACAAAGAGCCGCCGTATGGAAAAGAGTTCAAGTACAAAGTAGACATTTGATCATCTGAAAAGATGTCACACATACTCAGACACGGCTCCAGTCCTCACTTTTAACCTGCTGCCCCCGGTTGTTAATAAGGCAACAGTCACTTTTGTCGTATTACAAAACGTTTATTGTTTATTTATTTATTTTTTTAATCAGGAAATATCGACGCCATCTCGCTGTGTGATATTTACTTGGGCGCCACTGGCCAAATGCCCATCAATCAGTCACTACAGAGGAAGGATACGGTCCTGGAGGGGCTCAAGAAGTCCAATTCCTCCTTCATACACATAAACAGGTACGCTCCAGGGATTGCAACACAGCTTTGTTGTTCACAAATCTACTAGACTAAAGGACACATAGATACAACAGGAAAAAAGTGACCTTTGAAATCAGTAGGTAATGATTAATTCCCTGGTGGTTGATTGGACAGTTTACCCCAATATAAGTCAAGGTTATCTCGTCTTCTTTTCAGAGGAGTTCAGCCCGTGGACTTGATGTTCCCTCTCGTGGCTGGATTTGGCAACAGCCTAGACCTTGTTTCCAACCTGAACTCGAGCAGAAGTGACTGGGTGCTGGTGTACGCAACCAGCACGCTGTCAGTGCTGCAGCAGAAAGACATGTTCAACAAATGGACGTTCACCGCAGGTCCCATCCACAGGTTTGAGGCCCCGCACGGCGCCAGTACACCGAATAACCTTCATGCTGCAGCCATGAAAGTTGATTGTGACTGTGAAGTAAATGAGGAATGTATAATAAATCCTGTTGCTTGTCCCCAAATGTTCCACAGCCAACCAGCTCCAGGACACTTCAATGACGACGGAATCCTAGATCTTTTTATCCAGAGTTCTGCAAACGGCATCATGCAGGTAAAACAAAACATGCTTTCAGGACGGAGAGTTAAAAAAAAAAAATAGAATTGTTTCTGAGGAAGCATCTCTCATAGACGCAGGTTATCGACGGCGCAAGTGGGCGTCTTCTCTGGGCCGCACAGTTTGTGTGTCCTCGTGTCCGTTTGGAAGCATCGGCGGTCTCCACCTCAGCCGGCCAATCAGCCTTCCTCTTCTGGGCCAGCGAACCAATCAGAGCGCAGAAGAGCATTACCAAGGCAACGGTGAGTCTGCCTCAGAGAACACGTTAAGGTGTACAAATGGAGGTATTAATGTATGCCTGAATGACAACTAGGTGAGGCCGGGTGTGGCCACGGCAGAGCCGCTCATACGGAGACTCTTCCTGTTGTACCCTGCATATCCCACAATCCTCCTGGAGCTCCTGAACACCACGGACACTGCGGTCTCCTCTGCAGGTAGGTTCAGCTGCTGAGCGTTCCAGTTGTGAAGGAGGGAAAAGGTGGACTAATCTCCGTTCTCCATTCTGAAAGTGAGCTACCAGGACTGCCAGAAAGACGCCACCTACATGGTTGTTTCCTTGCGGCCCACGCCGGAGTCCCAACCCGGGGCCTGGACAGTGAGAAGCATGAGCCTCCAAGCTGCTATTGCCAAAGGACGAATAGTCAGACTACAGGAGAGCAACGAGACGGGTGAGCTCGCCCAACCTGGCGAGTTTGAAGACCAGGCGTTCAGGCGATTGACCTTTAAACACCAGGTGAGCTGTGAGATTTGTTGAAGAACTCACTCAGTCCAGGTTTGAGGTTTGCTGGGGTGGTGTGAGTTTTAATTTAAAGTATGACAGACACAGAGCTGGTCCGAGTCGGTGAGCTGACCCAGAGCAGTGAAATCAGGGTGCATTTATACAGACAAAACAAAAGGCAGTGATCGCATATGTAAATACAGCAGTATACTACACAGGAACCGGGGGGGCAGGTAAGACAGTAGGGGGTAAGGAGGGGTCAGTGCCATTTGGGCATAGACCCCAGGATCAAGGGGGTCTCTGATTTAGATGATAAACAGAGACAGAGGCCAGAGGAGGAAGGGAGACCAGACAGTAAGAAGTGTGAAATGTCGTGGTGGGTGGGGGCAGATGGTTTGAGGAATGCAGAGACGTTCCTAATATACAAAGACAGCAGCTAAGAGACAAACTTTGGTTTCTTCCTCAAGACAAAACACATTCTAAAGTACAAGCACATAAACTGTTTTCTTCCTGAGGTTTAATCAGGCACATTTAAACGAGGCCACCGTGGGTCCGTTTGTACTGAAACCCTCTTAAATGTGATACTTTGCGTAGTGATCAAGCACAGTCGACTGGAACCAGGAAACTGGAGGATGAAGGAGGGGAATGGGGAGCTGTGCACTGCGAAGCCACTGAGGAGACCAGGACTGTACAGAACTGAATATGGCTTTTTATTTAAGGTACTTAAGAAAGATATATCCTTAAAGACATCCACTGCGGCACTGTTTTTGTCATTTTTTTCTTTGTGTTATGTTTTGACAACAAAGTGTAAATTATGATTGAATTTGCCTTTTAGCCCACCATGATGTCTCCTGAATGAAACATAGTTCCTAAAACGCTAAACACACTCATCCTTGTTCAGATCCATCTCATCAAAGTGGTGATAAAGCAATAAACCATGCACAGAGGGTTTCCTCTGATAACATGATGACAACTATATGCATCATGTATACGTTCTTTACAGACATTATTTACATAGGACGTAAAAAAATGTCCTATGTAAATAATGGGAAAAATGCTGCTTTACAAAATTAGGTAGTAGTCAGATGCAGATCTCTTGCACTGATCCTTCTGGCAGGGTCAGTTTAAAGGTGTTTGACATGATAGGTCACAAATGCACAGAAAAGTTTTAGGTTGTTTTTTTTTTTAAGCAGTTCTTAGGTGTCAAACACAACACATGAACCCTACCAGATCATACACAAATAATATTGAATCAGTCAGTAAGTGAGCACAGTTTAAGATGCTAGTGTGTGTGCGTGTGTGTGTGTATGAGAGCGAGAGAGAGATTTACAACTTTGAGTTCTGTCTAGTCATAGTGTGTGAGAACTTGGATTTGCTGCCAGGTGATGAGGATCACAGAGAGGATAATAATAATAATAATAATGAGAGAGCATGTTAGATGTTTACAGGATCACACAGAACCTTTTTAAAGTAAAAGCCAGTGAATTCTTAAGGTGTAATTTTTTACTCACTTAAAAGAGACCTCTGTGATCCTCACTAAGTCTGTAAATATGTTGTACATTATTTATTGATATAATTTATTGATGGATTTTTGTTGTCAGGTCTGGATGATTATTTAAATTTATTATTATTTAAATTTCTGTAATATGGAATATACTGACTGGTACATATTTGATGTTAACTGGAACTTAATAAGATAATCATGGATAAAAATCAGCTTTTGCGTCTTGCTTATTTCAGCGCTATTTTGTCACTGCAGCATTATTCAGATTAATAAAATGTATACATGTTTTTTTACATTGAACGTGCAACAACTTATCCAGCATGATAACGAGCAAGGAGAGAACATCAACTCTGCTTAACCAAAATACATTTCCTGAAATGGTGTCCTTTGTAAGACTTTTGCTGACCAACATTATAAATACTGCCTTAAATTCATAAAAAATGTACTCATGAAAATACCTTGGTTCACCTCACAGTATCAAATGAACAATAAATAAAATTTAGGTTAATATATATATATATATATATATATATATATATATATATATATGAATGATAAAAAAGTATAAAATAAAAGTTAGTAACCTCTAAAACTGTATAGTGATCTTTAGTTTTCTTTCAACTTTCAAGAGACAAAATGTATCCTAATCTGTCCTTTAAATTTCGTACTGCAGTTATACTGTTCTGATTTTGTGTATTTATTTGAGAGACTATATTTAGATTCTATTCTGTGTTTTATGTTGCACCTTATGTCGAAGCAAGTTCCTAGTCTGTGAATTCTGTTCACTGACAATGGCAATAAACCCTTTCTGATTCTGATTCTGATTCTGAAATTCACCTGCAAACAATTATTCACAAAATTGGACTGTATAAACAAGCAGGTCAACAAGTGGAAGAAAAGTACAATCAACATTTAAAATGAATGGGAGAAAACTTAAAAATTGCATATCAAAAAATGACTCAAATAAAGGACAGAACCTCTTGAGGAAACGGAGTTTGTTGTTTAGTTTCTTACCATAATGTAGCGGCGGTGCAGTGTCGCTGGGTGGCGTTGTTGAGACTCGAGAACCTATCACTCGATTTCCGCATTGCTGCTGCGTCAAAAACAATATTGTCAACATGTCGTCGGCGCTCGGTCTTCTGGCCAGGTTGTCGGTACTCAGAAACAACTCCCAGCTTATAGCCTTTGTCTCCAGGCCTGGGAGGACCGTGACACCGGCCCGGACAGCCGTGTGGTCTTCTTCCGGCGCTATTCTGCCCAAACCTAAGAAGGTGAGTGCTGCTCGGCAGCGCACTGTGGTCGGTGTAACCCTATGGAGGTGCTTCGATGAAGTTATCGAGAGATTATTAGTCCAGCAGCTCACCTTCTGTCTGTAAATGTGTACCCCTGGCGCTGCTTGCGGTAGTCTAATGTAGCTGTTTCTGTGGTGCTGTGTGACCCCGGGGAAGCAGACCCCCTTCGGCCTTATCAGGATTGCTCTGGTAGTGGTGCCCTTCTTGTATGTGGGGACTCAGATCAGCAAGAACTTTGCTGCACTGCTGGAAGAGCACGACATCTTCGTGCCTGAGGATGACGACGACGACGACTGATGTGTGTGGGTGTGTGGGGCCTCCTGCTTGTCAGGTATCACCTGTATAAAATTTGGACTTCGTGCACGTTTTGGATGTATGAGCATGGGGGCTAAACTTGAGTCTGCAGTTACTACTTAAAGTTCCAATCTGATATGACAAAAGAGCACTAAAGCTTTTCCTCTCCTTTTTCAGGGTTTTTTTTTTCCACCATCTGTGACATCACTCTGTGAACCTTGGATCACAGAAACACATTTCTGGGGTTCAGTTGTGTTTTCAAGTTACGATTTAGGGTTTTTATAATGTAACTGACTGGGCTGGTCACACTGTACTGTATCTGCATGCACTACACATGTCTTAATAAAGGGAATAACTGTTGCAAACAGCATGGTGGACTTTAAATTTGTGTCTACTTGGACATAAATGCTGATAAGAAAACACTGTTGTTCAAAACAAGGTTGTAATGAGAATTGATTTGAAAGATCCAATCTATTATAAAGGGAATGACATAAATCCCAATTACTGAAATTAGACAACTGAATGCAAGCTTGGGAAAGCAATTAACTCTTAATGTGCAAATTTATATAATACATTCAGTTACTCTGGATTAAAATAGTTATTCCCAATGACTTGGATGAGGGAGGCCCTAAACCAACATTTTTAAAAGCAAAATTATGACATGTAAATAAAAGACTTGTTAACCCCACTTGAAGACCAGATAAATCATTTAGATTTTTTTTTTTTTTTTTAATAAAGTTTGATTGAATTTCCTCTAAACAGAAGACACAACTATAAATGAGTGTTAGAGTGTGTATTTACATTAAAGAAGAACATCTGTCACACTGGTCAAGCAAAGAGGAGTCAAAAGTCAAGCCTCAAGTTCTGAAATTTAAGGGTCGTGTCCCTGGTAGAATTTGGACAAGAAGTCAGTGGGACGTGGTTCCTCAGTCTCGGCAAAATAGCGCATTATGTGAGTTCTCTGCTTCCAAACATGGATCGTTTCCTGAAGTTCCATTTTACCCTAGGGATGAGACAGGACAAACAAGAATATACCCTTACTACTACAAGCAGTAGCCAGCTAGAATAAATAATCGATCACAGAACTGTGAACAGTTATGTAAAGGACAAGTAGCAAATAAAACACCCTCAGTAAGCAGACACCAAGAAAAACAGTATAACCTGTTCAAATTAAAACACTTAATGTCTGGTTCAGCTAAGGAAATAGGTGGTCTTACCTTGATAACCAGCATATCGATGACACGAGGGTCAGTAACGTGCTTGTTTTTGTCGAACATCTCCCTGACTTTGTCTCTTCCCTGACGTGTTGTGATGTCCAACTGGAAGATTGAAACTGCAGAAAGGACAACAGGAACATCACTACCTTCCCATCATGTCAACTTCAAAAATAAACGGTTTTACAATTTAGAACCATTGATAAAGGGTTTAATAAAGTCAAACATAACCCAAAACAGCAAAGGCATAACAAATAATATCAGTAACATCTGCTGAAATGAATACCAGATATTTGGCTCTGAAATTCTATTGAAATAAAACTGCCTACACATGGTAATGATAGCGCTAAATCTAAACACTGTTTTATAACATAACCCACAAACATTTAAAGTCTAAATAAGAAAACTGTTATACTGAACAACAAGCCTCCAGAGCAGATGCTGGCTAAACGCGCTAAGAATTATTTAATTCACAAGTGTCGTGCATGAACCAAAATACTGGCACCTGATTACTTCTAAAGCTAGCTTTATCGTTGGTGTTGATACGCACTAAAGCTTACATTTACATAAACAACGGCATAATATAATATCTATCCAGTAATAGAGAGCTGACCGTGTCCACAATATATTCTAGGTTTGTTGTTATGTTAGCCAGCTATTTGCGAAGAGCATTAGACTGAACCTCTATCGAGACGCGACCTTGAAACTCTCGGGGATTTTAATCACGTTACACCGTTTACAGCTGTCTAGCATACCCGTGTTTGGGACCTCTCGATACCAAGCTCGGTACAGCTCCCGAACCCTACGTTTTGCTTCATCAAGGTCCCGACTTAGAAATGGTTTTACTATTTTAGCAGCACTGACAGCCGATCGGGCAGTCGCAGTGGACGCCATAACCGCCAAGTTCTACTTCGCTGTTTCCGGTTAAACCTATTTTCTGGTGTTGCTATAGCGCCATCTGATGGATGATTGCCGCCATGACAGGAGGCGTCAAGCTACGCATTCCATGTACAACAATGCAACTGCACTGACAGGACTCAAGGAAGAAATATTTTAATTATGGTAAAAAAAAAAAAAAAAAAAAAAAAAAAAATCTTAAAAGAATCTATGGATCACCCATGGAGTTAGATTACTGCTATTATTACTTAGCTCACTAAACTGTATTACGAGCAGAATATGGCTCACATAATGGTATTGAGAGCAGAGAATTGTGTCATTACTTTTAAATACATCATAAAATTGAACAGACTACAAGGCCAAAACACTGAAACATGTGTATTAAAACTGTTCAAGTGCACAAAATCATTACAAGTGTGACATATTTTTTATTGATTGTAAAACTGTATACGATTTACAAAGACAGTACAGGATTTACAGTTCATTAAATACGGTAACTCTTTTAAAAAAAAAAATCAGAATTTGCGTAGTCAATAAAAAAAATTGGCTCAATATTTAACACCAGTTATTGGTGTTGGTGGGGGAAGATTACAATATCAGTTGAGGTGAATAAAGACTTAAGAATTCCAGCTTCTCAGCCACTGTATAACAATACAGACTCCGGTGAAGCAAGACAACGTTCATTCAAAGAGATAAGCAGGAATCTGTTTCTGCACAATCAGATCAATATCAGAATCAGCCTGTTGGTAATAGGAAATATATACCCTCTTGTCCTATACAAATTCAAAAGATTCCAGAAACCATTTAAAAATCTATATAAAAAACACAAAAAATATTTAAGTAAACTTCTCTCCAGGTAAAAAGATAACTACAGTAAATAATTAGCTCTCATTTCTATAGAAACATATGCTGTTAGAGTTAAAAAAAAAAAAAAAGATCTGTAACTGTAGACCCCTTCTTTACCTGACATAAGACAGAAAGATAACAGCATAAACTTTTCACTACCGGATAAAAACAAATAATCCAGTTTTAAGACCCAATAATTGCACACTTGCACTAAAAGAAAGTGAAATTAATGATAATGTCCAAAAGTGCAGTTTTCTAAATCATAGGAGGCCCAGTGTAATGCTGTAACTCAGCTAATGGCTAGTTTTAACTGTTTCAGGACAGGATAATTAAGAACTAAGGCACTATTGTGGTCCCCACATAATCAGAGCTATACAAATCCAGCAGTGGCGTCCTCTGTTTCTGCGTGATCCAGACACTTCAGTGAAAGATAAACACTAGGCAGGATGTACAAAAGCTGCACCGTCTCAGTGGTCCAGGCTGTTGCCCAACTTCCTCCCCTCCTGCAGGGCAGCCATGGCCAGGCTCAAGTGCTCCTTCAGGTTCTGGATCTCTCGCTCGCTCTGGACTCTCAACCTGCTCAGCTCCACGTGGATCTCCGCGTATCGTTCACATGCCAGACGTTTCTCCTACAGATCAGAAAATGGGAGACATGTTTAAAACACTGGAACATTGCAAAAAGGTTGGATGACATTTGCCAAATGTTTCCGGGGTTTAAGACTATGAGGATAAACATTCCATGGTATTTAATCAAGAATGTCAGCTTCACTGAACAATTACTCATGCTTAAATTTAAATACTGTACCGTGTTAAGAAACTGCAGCTCATTCCTTAAACAGCTGATCTCTTTGTGTAAGTACTCAATTTCATTTTCTTTCATCCTGAGAAGAACCTAAAAGAAAAAAAGGGCAACTGCTGAGACGACTAAGAGCATATTATAGACAATGCTCTACTGTACCTGAAACATCCATCAGTATATTTTCAATTTGTTTGCTTTTTTCAAAGGCAAAGACAAACTGCTGGGGAAGCAGCCAACCTTTATCTGTGAGACAACTTATCTGTTTTGACTTTTGCAAAAACATGCATCTGTGCTGCGAGGCGTTCACTTCCTTCCTACTTTCACTTTCATGGCATGTGTGTTCATGTTTACGGCAGGTTACCTCTAGTTCACAGCAGGTCCTTTCTTTGCTGGCCTCTGAGCGCTGATCTGTGATAGCAGACTGCACACGACTCATTTCTTCTTTTAGGCGGACCTTTAAGTCCTGCAAAGCAGGGGGAAAGGATATGAATGCGTATTACACCATGTTCCACGCCCATCCTTCATTGACTGATGCTCTTAACTCACCTGGTTCTCTTTCCTCAGCTGCTCTAAGTCTCTCTCCTTGCGGCAGATCTCCCGCTCCCTCTCAGCGCTGTTTTGCTCTGCTCGGTTTAGCTCCAGACATTTCTGAGAGTAGTGCTCAGACAGCCCAGCCAGCTCTCTCTGCAAGGCCTGACTCTCTGCCCTGCAGCGATACTGAACTGTTAGGCTTAAAAACATCACAATGTCTTTCAGCAAACAGCAGCAGCGAAACAACAGTAACGTGTTAAATTTGAAATCAATTCCTACTGTGGTTTTACCAAAGAACGCCTTAGTGCTGATTAGCAATAACTGCAAAAGTAAAGAGGAAAACGCAGAGCAAGCAGTGCAGATGAACCCACAGTAGAGGTTCCAGCGGCAGCCACTGGGACAGAGTTGTGTCAACTGTTTTTGTAAAGCTCAAAAAGAAAGCTAATCCCTGACCAAATTCTTCTGCATTCCTTAAGCAGCGAACAGGCCCCAGCGGCAGCTGCAGGAATGGCCTCGCTTTGACAAGAGAAGCAGACTGCGCAGAGTCAGTAAATTCTGCCTTTTAGATCACAGGAAACCCAAATAGTTTAAAGATATCCTGTGCTGCCATCGACTCTGGGCCATGGTGCAGCAAACTGTCTATTGTCTAATGGCAATAAACCTCAAAAATGGCACTCCAAATACGACAACATACACTAATTTATACATTTGTTATCAACAGTTATCTTTTCAATAATGACATTAGTGATATGTGTTACTCTTACAAGTATACTACACAGATACTTACTTTTGCTGGAGCTGCAGTGTCTGTGCATCTATTCCCCCACTGCTGAGCCTTCTGACCTTCTCCACCTCTCTCTCCAGCTCCTCTTTGTGATTCTTCTTCAAAGCCTCGATCACTGAAACACAAACGCAGTGTGAATGGGCTGAGGAGGAAAAGATTAACATTAAATACAAAACAAGAAAAGCGTTCAGAGTGCAGACCTCCACCAAGCAGCTCATATTCCCACATATTGCAACTTAACAACTGTAGTATATAATCCAAAACCTCACCATTCTGATCCTACCCCTATTATCAACATTTTCCTGAAAATTCCATTAAAATCCAGTCAGAACTTTTCAAGTCATTATGCTAACAAACAAACAAACTCCAGCATACATAACCTCCTTGGCAGAGGTAGAAATCTGGCTTCACTAATGATAACTGCACCAGTGTGGCCTCACACAATCTACAATGTTTCAGTGGTTGTATGTTAATAAGGAAGTCAAGTACATAAAAAGCCAATCAACTCACTGCTGATAACAAAGTCACAATGTTCTAAGATGCTGACCTCAAACAACTTCTGACAGATGTTATTTATTATGTCTCCATCTCAAATGAACGTTTCATTTGTGGCTATGGCATTCTGTTTCACTGCGTTCTTGACATTCTGATGTGCTGACCTCGTGTGGTGTCCTGGGTCTCCTCCAGCAGCAGCCTGTTCTTCTCATTTTCCAACTCCTTCATCTGGCGCTCGTGTTGCCTCTGCAGCTCTTCCAGTGCCTGCCGCTGCGCATGTTCCATAGCTGCCAGGCTGCGGCTGCAGGGGGCCTCGGGCCCACAGCCTCCCCTTACGCTAATGCGATCTCTCCCACCACCTCCTCCTCCTGTCCCACCTCCTCCTCTCAGTCCTTGAAGTTCCTCAAGCTGCTGCCTCAGTGACGCCACCTGTGAATCGACAAAAATGGAGGTAAAGAGACTGCAATTCTCCTCCTGATTACTTCATTAATTCCCGCTGAATTATACAGGTTTGATGCATCTGTTGCACACGGCTACTAACAAAACCAACCGCACTGGAGCAATGTGGACATTCTTGATCTTAAATTCTTCATCAAGTTGAATACAGCCTTGTCAACATGTTCCCGTACATTATTCATCCATGACGACTCACTGATCTCGGCCAACACAGAATAGATTCTGTTGCAGAGTCTAACTGACGTCAAATCAATCACGGGCCTGTCGAACTTCAGTGTTTGTGATAAGTCGTGCTGTGTAGAGACCTCTTTCTGGTTCAGTTCATAGTTTTTGGTGACTCCGGGTCAGAATCAATTTCTGCTCCTACATGTGACACACTGAACTTTTGAAATCAACTTTACAATAAATATGTTGGCCCACTCGGGTGCAAACATACAATAGGTTCAGACCAAACATGCATATCACACCACACAGAGAAAAACCAGTCACCATTCTTAGCAGTGTTTCCCACAAACAACAATTTTTTTTTTTTTTTATATTTGTAGGTGATTTATGTCAAAAGGAAAACAGTGCTGAGAAGTGACAGAAATATGAACTATCGTGCAGAAAGACGAAAGATTTCCTTCATCCAAAGAAATGAAGTTTTAATTTGCATTTTATCTCTATATGCAAATTGAAAAACATATCCACACACTACCTCCCTCTGCAGCGCCTCATTGGCTGACTGTTTGGAAGTCCACAATCCCAACGTTGGCCTGGAGCTCATCTCCCTCAATGGTAAGGTTTCAAATTCGGCCCACTTCTTCTCTATTTCCTCCTCCACACGGGCCCTTTGGTTCGAGCCGGCACCTGTGCCCTTCCTGGACAGTAAGGCCTCCCATTGGCTGCTCGTGTTCCGCTCATCCTGCCACTGGCTGTGCTCCCTGCCCTGCCCCTCCCCAGCTTCTCTCTGATTGGCTGACAAGGGAGCGGATGAGGCAGGAACGGGGGACAGCTCGACGTAGTCGAATCGTCGTAGAGTCGGGGGGGCAGATACTGGAGGATCCGACTGGGCGCTGGCGCGATGTGACAAAGGCCGATGAGAAGGCAGCCCAACGCGGGAGTGGGAGTTTTCCTTGTCGCTGCCGCTGTCGGGTAATCTACACAAGAATGCACATGGACAAAATAAAGTTGTCTTTTGTTCTGACAACTTAAAATAATCCTCAAATTAATGTTCATAAAACAACTGCAGGTGAGTCACCGTGACGTCACAACACCCTGAGTACTTAGTGACACTGATTCATCTGTAGCAGCCAAAAAAGACTGACTGAAACTTCAGGGTCAGCGCTGAGTAACAGACATGAGTGTGTGTGTGTGCGTGCATGCGTGCGTGTATACACATAACACTCCAAAACCTGAGCTCAGAGACGGGGGCAAACACGCTGCAACAGTAAGGACTTCAAAAACTATTTGTAGGAAAAGCAGACATTTCTAAACACTTCAGTTGCTACAGTTTCAGTACAAATAATGTTTTGTAGGTGAAATTGTTGCTCTGCTTCCAGATTAGTTGAGGCCTTCAAGTGTAAGAGCACAACTTGATGCCACTTACAGGAGATGTCAGAATAAGAGAACAAATCAATCATACAATTGTTTTGTATTAGGTTTTCTGTCAGTAAGCTAGCACTAACGGCTATAACAACTAAGAACTTTAGGGAACCATGTCAAGTCAAAGGTGAATAAAGATTTATTTAAAATCCCTGGCTTTTATTAACAAAATGGGGAGAAATGCATTTAAATGTGTTTGCACAAAAATGCTGACCCAGTAAGCTGAGTGTGTGTGTGTGTGTGTGTGTGTGTGTGTGCGTGCGCAAGGACACAGAGACAGACATCTGATGTTGTTCAAGAGGACCTGGTGGCCGTTGTAAATATTTTGAAACTTCCTCAAAACCAGACCAGACTTATGACTTGCAAGAAGCTGTGCTAGTATGAGCTGCCTCTGTCTAAATGGGACTTTCAGATGATGGCTGCAATAAACACAAACATATCCTATTTGGAAAAAACAAAGATGTTGACTGTTGCTGAGCTTAAATCCTGACATGCTTAAATTGAAATGTCAGTGTTGTGATTAGTTTGTGAAGCTGTAAATTACTGTGTGAGGTCAGGAGAGCTGCTCGGCCGGATGCACTTCTTCAAAACCTCTATCCAGTTGCGCCTGATCCCGGCCGTCATGGCAGACAGAGTGAACGTAGCCTCCCGCGTCTGCAGAACAAAAGAGAAGAGGGAAAATAGCTCAAAGATGAGAGAAGGATAAGAAAAGAGTAAACATTTGGAGGGCGGTTGTGATACATCTGAGTCATGATAATGGATTCACAAAACGGAGGGAAACTGAGAGGATGTCTTTTTAGTGTAATAGGATAACATGCTCTCTCCTGTTCAAGCTACACCAGCACACCCTCACCTGTATCTGAAAGCCGTAGTTCTTCTCCACATCAAACTCAGACACCTTCACGCACGATTTTAGGTCAATCTCTCCATCCAGGTCATCTTTCTGCACACAGATGCACCTTGTTTTACATGTTCCTGACAAATGATTAAATGCCTGCTCATGCTTTGTTTGCTAGAAAGTGACAAAATGACAGCTGAATTTACCTCCTCTGCACTGGAGTCTCTGTAGTACTTGAGTCCAGCATCAGACAGAACAAACCAGTGCTTCTTCCACTGCAGAGACAGGACAGATTCAGCTTCAGCTTCAAATACAACAGCCATCAAAGCAATGTTTCACCTCAAGGCTACAGTGTTACATCTAGGACTGTGTTCATGTCGGCTGAGGGAATCCCATTCACTTGAGACAGACTCTGACTTGGTGAAAAGCAACTGAGAGACAAAAATAGGGCATCTTGGCATGATTCACCTCTCCATTGTCATCCAGCTTGGACATCCATCCCTTCTTGAAGTTCAGGAGGTCAGGCTGCGAAGCAAAGAGTACACAACGTCATAGTTATTAGCTTCACCTAAACAGAAAGCTCATGTTCATGAAAAAAGAAACGAGTTGACACAAAACCACAGCATTACTATTTGCTTTATGAAGATAGATTCAATGCTGCCGCCACATTTTGCAACAGGACACACAAGCCGGTTCCCAAACTCAAACCAGTAGAGTTGGTATAGGTAAATGTTGATTTTTGTACTTTGTATCCTAATTCTTTATAAGCTGTTTGCGCAGCACACAAATACATTTATGAGGGCATAAAACTGTAACCCATTTAAAAAAATAAGTTCAGCCAATGATAGAATGCAGCAGCCCATGAATCTTGGACTTAAGAGCAAATTTAAGCAAATAATGTTCCTTTTATTGGATCACATTTAAAAACACATTATTACAAGACTGCAGATTATGATTTAGAGGGAATTACTCCTGCGGTGAGGCCAATTAGAACATGCTGTGGGTAACGGCATTATTCTCTGTTATTGAGTAACAGAGAAAGAACATGCTGTAGCACATGCTTAAATTTAGACAACGTCTGAAGAAATGGCAGACTCACTGCTCGATTGTGGAAGAAGCCAAAGCTAAACAGTGCTGCCAAAAATGAAATAAAAAAAACAAGGCCTAAACTTTTCACAGACTAAGTATCAAATAAATTGTCGGGAAGCAAATGAACTCTATGGAGCACATATAAGACTGTAAAGGAGGTGCAAAAACTGGCAGGAAACAATGCACCAAGGCACAAACTAAAAATAGTGCTGGGAGAAAAGATTTGATTACTTAACTAATATAACAGTGCAAGTGGCTGCAGTATATTTTCTGTTCTCAACACTGCCATACACAAAAATATTCAGCATATGTCAAGCCGTGTGGTGACCTGATAACAAGAGCAAAACACACTCAATAGTTGTTACCTTCGAATGTTGTGATCCAAGATTTAGATATGGCAGCCTCCTTCTAGCGCACATTCCTGACCGCTTATCTCTGTATCACACTGTGTTCGCGCCTCGCTTGTGCAGATCATCAATTCATCATCTCACTCCCATCACTTCTATCGCCACGTAATACCCCTTGGTTTTACAGCCCTGCTGTTCTCTCTCTGTTTGCATTTTTTTTTTTATATGGTCTCTGCCTGTTCGGTCAACTCTAACTGTCCCTTTAGCACCACCCAATTTCACTCTGTACAAGCCGGTGCAACCATGTCAGTCATTTCTTTTGGTTTTATAGGTGAGGTCAGGTTAATAACAGCAAATTGAGAATGTAACATCACTGTGCTTAAAACGTATTTAAATGATGAGCATATATGATGCAATAACATTCAAAATAACAAATGCTACATCATAATAAAGAGATGTTCTCTTTCAACTAGAATTTTAAAGCTGGAATATATAAGGGTTTAAACACTGACAAAGCCTTTCCCCCAAATTATGATGTGACAAGACACATCCCAATTTAATTTAGCTGCTTGAACAGGATGAGAAGCCCAGATGTTGGTAAAAACCCAGATGGTACATATTTATAAGGTGATCTCTTCATGACCTTGGGTTAGTAGGTCAGAAACAGATGGACTCCTTTTGCTGACTCCTGTATGAATCAGGCATTGTTTACAAAAGGCATTTCTGCACCAGGTTCCTAAATATAAATAATCACAAGCGCTGACAGTACTCGAATTCTGAGAGGCTTTCAAAAAGCTGAGGATTTCTTCGCAAAAAGCGAGTTGCCCAAAGGAAATGAACCAGCAAACATCTCTGAGCTCTTCTCATGCAGCATCTGCTAAACAGAGAACCAACACCTGCCTGCTAATTCAGCGGCGTCTATTTTACATAGGCGCACAGATTTCACCTTTTTTAACTACACCAACACAAAACAAGAAAGGGACCAGTTTAAAATAAAAGTTAGAAGGTTTAAAAAAAAAGAAAGAAAAAAAAAACAGAAGCTAAAGTGGTGGCTAGCTTAGCCACATTGGTTTATAAACAGCTATTTCAAATTCAGGAAGCATTGGCAGGGGAAAAACTATCAAGGTGCAACTTACCGTCATGATAACAGGATCCAGAGAGGCAAATAAAGACAAAAGACAAGTAAGGTCACCGTGGAAATGTAAACGTTATTCTTCAGCTTAGTCCAACTTTAATAGAAAAAAAGTACTCCGCGATCCTCTGACGTTATACGAAAAGAAATAACCCCGCCATTCATGTCCACGTTAACTTAGACAGACCATAATACTTGCTGAGTCTATACTTCAGGAGGAAAGCACATAGTAAACGAGGCTAAAATATCGTTCTTTTGGCCATTGTGAGAAGTTGGTGATGAGTCGCGGGTAGATATATTCCTGTGACTTGCTGTTGCTCGCTCGGCCACTTCCTGGGCGGAACTGTGAGATCGTTTAAAAAAAAAAAAAGCATACCGACGCGGCCTCAACGACGAAAGTCTGGGACCTGCCGGGGTTCGGAGTTTCCCTAGAGTAAACTGTAAATAATAATATTTGCTCTTTTTTATTCTTTCTTTCTTTTTAACATACTAAAAGTACTGTGGAGGAGGAAAAATTAGAGTGACGTCTCACTCCCCCTTCTTTACTGGGGACGGAACCCGTGAAAAAGAGAAAGAGAAAAAAAATAAAAGTGACAAATTCACTTTAACTTAACTAAATAAAATACCCGATGGTTTACATATAAGAGAAGCAACACATGAATTCTCTCTGTGTTGCCGCTGGATCCAGTTCAGGAATTTCAACACATGCCATGGCAGACCACAAGTCTTTGGGAATACCTGGCGCATACCTGTGTGGTTAATATGTAACAGAAATAGGCTGATTCTCCTGTACCTACAATAAACCCGTGTGAGCTCACTTTAGCCATTAATGACGACAGAAATATCAGCTGTCATTTAACCCAGCGTCATGATTTTCACTGTGATTTGCATTTGCCCTAATCTGTGGTAGTTACTGCTGCCAGATCTTCCATCATCTGCTGCAGGACTGTCAGGCCTCTGAAAATCAACAGTCTGTTACTGAAATACTCACTGCCTGACTAAGCAAACACAGCAAAGCAGACCTTTTTCGATTCTGGTGAGTGGTATGGAGATTTGGTCGAGCATGACCGTGTGGATGGAAGTGAAGCATGGCCAAAGCACAGACCTTTAAGATGTATTTTTGACCAGCTTCTTTATGGGTGTTATAATGAAACCCAGTTTAACAAGATGTTAAGTAAACCAGCTGTCGGCCAACCATCAGCCTACCTGCAGCGAGGTGCGCCAGTGTGCTTGGGATAAATACCCACTGCTACCGTAGTGCCACTCAGCATCCCCTGTGTCTTCCCAGTCTCTGGACGGGTGTTTGCTCAGGGAGTGGCTGAAATGGGAGAGAAGTATATCAGTAGGCTTAGTTTGGACAAGTTGATCTAATTGAAACCTGCCTGACCTGGCAGGTTTGAAGAGTTCCTGTCTCTGTGGGGGGCGCTGGCTCTGAGCTGGACCAGTATTGCTGCCTGCTTCCTTTTGATGGATAATTTTGACCTTTGGCACATCAGCCATCATTACATACTCCTCCCTGTTGCGTCCCGAGGGCCTCAACAATGGCGGCCCCGACTCTGAGGACTCCATGGAGCTCTGGGAGGAGGTGTGTCGCTGCATTTGAACCTGAGGTGAAGGCGAAGGGGTCCGTGGGCGACGGGAGGGTGTGCCTCTCAGAGATGGGCTGTTTTCTTCAAGGCCAGATCTCCCAGATCTAACCACACTGGGGCTCCTCCGAGTTTCCCTGGTGAGAGAAGCTGTTCTACTTCCACTTGCAGTTTGTCTGGAGGGTGAAGCAACACGACATAAGGAGGAGCTACGATGGGAACGAGTTGATTCTTGCCAGGATGATGAGTAATAGGAGTCAGATTTTGGGTTTTGGTGTGTGTTTTTTCCATGAAACAAATCTCCATCAGTGGCATTTCTACCAACTGAGTATCCAGGCACGTCAGTGTAGCCTTTTCCAGAGGGAGAGGAATTACGGCTGCTGTGGTTTTTGCTGTTGAGAGAGCGGCCAGCTTCAGTTTTATGAAACGAGCAATGGTCAGCGGCATTATAGCTATTTCTTAAAGACATTGCATTGTTGCTATCATGGCTGCGTAGCCGAAACTGAGAAGGCCTTTCATGGCTTCTCCTCAGAGGTGATGAGCTTCGGCTCTCAGAAGTGCCACCATGTAAGGAGTTATTGTTCTGTGTTTTCCAGAGCTGATATTGAGTTGAAGTCTGATAGTCTTTCCTTCTAGGAGATGAACCTTGGTTGTGCCAATCCCATGTGTGACCAGCAGGGCTCGATTCACTTTTATGGAGCACAGAATGACTCACCATACTTCTTCTGGATAGTGGTATGGTTTGGCTCTCATCCGCCTGGTCATTCATTCCATTCCGGGTCATCTCATTACGAAGCAGAGCCTGGCTTTCAACATCATAGCCTTCTCTTATAGGGGAGCCACAGCGTCCGTGATGACTCTGGCCATTAAGAGACAGAACAGATTCAGATTTACGAAGGAGGGATTGGCTGGAGGAGCAATAGTTCCTCCTTTGAGGTGAAGAGTCACGACTGTCACGTGCACCACCAGAAGCTTTCCAGGATGGCGATGAAGCGCCACTGCCATACCTGTGTCCATCTAGGGGACTGGTAGTGAATTCTGTTTTGCGAAGAGACATTTTGCCCGAAGGGTTGTGATCCCTCCTAGAAGGAGACGAGCCTCTGCCATCTCGAGTACAACCATTCAAAGTCCGACTTACCTCCGTTTTTCTCAAAGCACTTCTGAAGTCTGACACAGTGCTGGACAGGGACTTCATTGACGTAGCAAATGATTTAAAGTTTCTTGGAAGAGTTCCTGATTCGTAATGTGTCCTTTGACTGCCCTGCGGGGAATTTCGCGATCCCGGTTCCAACCCAGGAGTCCACCCTCCGCCGGCAGAAGGATGTCTGCCGATGGAAGCAGCAGACTCACAGCGCCTGAACGGTAAGTTTCCACGTGAAGGAGAAGAAGAACGTGACTGCAGAGGTGAACCACATCTTGAGGTATCAAAACGCCCCAAATGCCGATAGGTAGAGGGAGAAGAAGGGCTTCCTCGACTGTACTGTGAGTTACTGAAACCTTTTCTGCCAGTGGAGGCCAACGACTCTGCTATCTTAAATGGAGTAGGACTCGGAGACCGGGGGCCAACCTGGGCTTCAACTTCAATAGCGGTCTCATCAGCGTTAGGGGACAGGATGTCCAGCGATAGGTCCTCACTGAGAAAGGTCATTTTTTGCCTTTCTGAAGCCACACCAAGACTAGGGTTTCTGAAGGGGATGGTGTCTTTGGGGTCTACATTTTCTGTGCTGTAGATGGGGTGCCCCCTCTCGTAATGACGAAATGGACCAGATGGGCTTTTACTGCGAAGTAAACTGGCACCCGCCGTCCTCCCCAAGGAGAAGTAGCCACTTTCACGCTTTTGTCTGTCTTCTCTAAGCCCTGAAGAAAAAGATGAATAAAAAAGATGAAAGATGAAAAGAAAAGAAGGAGCCTAGCAGAAACAAGACTCAGAGTATAACAGAGAACCATAGTACCAGAGCTTTCCTGACGCAAACAGAGCAATATAAAATGACTCATTATTGTTCTTTGACACCTCAGCAGGTAACCTCAAACAGCACTACCACGTAAAGAACACCTGTAGCTGTAACTGGATATGGATTGCTCAAGGGCAGTTACATAGCTTCATCTACGGGTGCGTTTCTTACGTTCAAGAGCTACCTATTAACTTATTTGATACTTTGTGACATCTTGTAATGGTTTCATTGGATTAATAACATAAAAAGACACAAGGTCAACCTTTGGGTACCTGATCTGCTGCTGAAGCCGTCTCTGTTCTGAGCTTCTTCCATCCAGGCCCGAGGGTTGGGCCGATGGGGTGGAGGGTCCAATCGGGTCATACCGACTTTGGGTGAACGCTGACAGACTGGCAGGTATTTGTCCTCGGCGCTGCCTGAGCCGCTGGACTCTTGGTACTCGCTGTGGTCCAGACAGCTGAGTGGAAGAGAAGAGGGAAGATGGGCAGCATGAAAAGGTTGAAGGATTGAGTGTGGAAGGCAAGGGGATGAAAAACAGAGCAGAAATTGCATTTAATCCAGAGAAATATAAATAATATCCATTCCCCAGACACAAGAAAACCTATTACTTGGGTATATTATTTTCTTATTCAGTTACAACTTTTATATATACTATCAAAATAAATTCTACACAAAATACATCTCCACCCGTGCTAGCTTTTGCCATATAAAATCAGAAGTGACTTCCTACCGCTGTTAAAATTTAAATTGTTTTTGTTATTTTAAGATAGGTATGCTGTCTTTTATCTTATTCTTCTTATCATTATTCCAGGTCACCCACCTGTCAGCGCTGTCGTCGTCGTCTCCGTCACAGATATAAAGGTTACAGTCGGAGCTCAGGATGCACAAAGAAGTCTCACGATAATCCACACGGCCTCTTCTGACATCACAGTAGCTGCTCACTGCCGATGCGCCATCAGAATCCTCCTGATAGGGTGACAGGTTGGGATAACCCAATCACATGGCCGTCAAGACACTCTCTAGGCCAGTGCATTGCTATAATAACAACTGTTTATCAAAAATATCAGTCTGAAATCTCCTTTTAAACCTCTGAATCTCTCTCTCTCTCTCTCTCACACACACACACACACACACACACACACACACACTTAGCCCCTAACCTTGACCCTAACCTTTACCCTAAAATTGTGAGGACCAGACAAAATACTGCTTCAATAGCACTTCTCTATTTGAAAAGCATTTTTTGGTCCCTCAGGATGTGGCAAGTACAAGAACACACACACACACACACACACACACACACACACACACACACACACACACACACACACACACACACACACACACACACACACACAGTCTGCTTAGGGTTACATCTCTGTAACCAGAGAGTTTCCTCAGGAATAATGTATGACCTTTACTTAGCATAAAGCCTGTTTATCATCAGATGCTAAAAGTGTCACTTCTAAACTGACACTGATGCAATTCTCAGGATTAAAACTGCATGTTCGTTGTTTTGAGGTACGACGGTATTGTTCAGTATGTCTGTATGAAGTGAATTGATCACTTTCCAACTGCAGAAATGTCCAGAGCAACAATAGTTATAAATTTGGTTGTCTCATTCCAGACTTTCTGTGTATAGTCCCAAAACAGTAGTGAATGAACCCAGCAGATGGAAATATAGAAGGCTGAGGCTCTGAACATTTTTTTTTATTTGGCTTCATCTCAACAGAAACTTAAAGACATTTCTAAATGTCTTTAAGTTTCTGATTATTGTTTCTGTTCATTCTTCATCACAATAATTAAAGTCTAAGATCAGGACCTCCAGCTCCCTCTCCCAGTTAATCCCATCTCTCCACAGGAGCACCCACCTCTGCACCCCCTCCTCTCCTTTCTTTCCTACCTTGCTGCTGGTGTCTCTTTCCTCTTCCTGGGATGGGATCGGTGTCAGAGCCACCCCTTTGACTCGTCCAACCCCAGAGTCGGTTTGAGTTTTTGCAGCATTTTCTGGCTCTGCTGGGGATTTCTGCTGCGGCGTTGCCTCGACGCTCTCTCTTGTGCCAGAGTGCAGGTGCTTCTGGCGCAGGCAGTCGTGGCAACGGGAGGGGTCAAAGATGTTGGGCTGGAACTTGGGGCATGTTGGCTCCTCACCGGTAGGCGACATGCTGGGATCCTCACTATCATCGCATCCTGTGACCATGCCTTAAGCCATCTTATTCCATATTGTCAAATCACGATAAATCATCTCATCACACACAGTTTAACCTAAACTGACATATTATCTGTTTACTCTGCTGTTAATACTTTAAAGCAACAGACTTAATACTGTCACACGTTATGCTTAAACACTTTTTCAACAGTGAAAGATGTAAAGAAATACTTTTCATTAAAATATGGCTAAATCTATGCTGCAGTGCTCAATCATTATCAACCGAACAGTGACTTATAATTTAAGAGCACAGTAAGACACGAGCAGCCCACAACGCATTTTATCTTTTGTGATAATGAAATACTTTTGCTGAGATAAACATAATGGAATTGATGCTTACCTGATTAAAGAGGTTTTCGTCAGTCAGCTCTAGTCTGACAAAACAGCCCACCAGCCCAGCAACAAGTACATTGTGTCTCTTCTTTCTTAATCCCTTTGCTCCTACGCTGCCATTCTCTATCATGCTTCTGATTGGCCATTCCCTGACAAAAAAAGATGAAACTGATGCATTTCCTTCGGCCACAGCGGCTCTCAGTCAGCACGAGGGAACTTGCAGCACACACAGACCTCCGGCCAATGTGGAGCCTGGTCGATCCTCCATTGAGCACTTGTATTAAATATCATTGGCTTTAGAAAGCGAAATGAAACGCTCAGGTGAATGACAGCTGGCACACGCTGGCTCAGGTTAGCGTAAATAAATAAACACCGGAGAGGTGTGTGTGTTTGAGGGGGCTGACATACATTAAAACCACGAGAAGGTCAGTAAAGTGAGGAATAAGGGTCTGTATTAAAGGCCTATTCTTCAGATTATTCACAGGTTAACACCAAGTGAGCAGAGCTGAGGGTCAGTTTCCTGGTGTTCTGGAGGATGTCGACAACAGACTCAGCTTTCTTTAAACAATGGACTGCAGTATAGTACACAATGACATGGATGTGAGGGTCCACCTTTAGACAGATTCAGCTTTTATTTCAAAAGAACTCGTAAACATAGAACAGTAGAAAATTACAAACACAGTTTTACTTTAAAAATGTAGAGATGGTAGATTTGAACAGGCTGGAGGAATATTTTCATAGCAAACACACCTGGGCAGTTCCTACACCTGCGCGAGACAAACATCTCGCTGAAGCAGCTCCGATTGGTTCCAACTCAATAATTGTTGTCCTCAAGGAGTCCATCAGCTCCAGTGTAAAAACACTGCATCATGTTCTTCCACATCACTCCGGGTGATGGATTCTTTTCCCAGTCTTTCTACGCCTCTGCGACTTGCTCGTCTTTTTTTTGTGTTTACTCACTAAGGCACCGCGTCTGTTGTCTGTCGGATGGCCTTGTCCTCTTCGGCTTTCCTGCTTCCCTTTCCTCTTCCGCTTGCTGGTGTAGGTGCTGAGCGACGCTGTCAGGGAGCGGATCCTGTAGCAACAGGACGGAAAGAGGAATAAAAGGAGCTGGGTGTACACAAGTTACACCAGAAGACAGCTGTGATATCAAGGATGTATTTTTAGGCATTACTACAGTGGTCAACCTGTACATTAATCATCTAAGTAGCAAATACTAGAAGGTGATCGCTCTCCATTACTGCTTATAGTAAAGCTTACTTTTTATTAGTGATCGGATTCCCAGCTTTCCTTGGCATTGCTTCAGTTTTCTCTTGAACATCTTCTTTCTTTTCTTCATCTTCATCAACCTAAATAAAAAAAAAACAAACATAAAACAGCTTTCACTGGCACAAATATTATTCTTCTCTTAAGCATCAAATCACTGGCTTATTCTAGTCTGACTGAACTGAAGTGTGATGGTGAATAAAAGCACATATACTGACCTGAGTGGTGGCAGATTCAAAGAGATTAGCTCCTGTGAGGTCAAGATCATTGATGGTTGTCACAGTAACAGTGTGGTTGGGGTGATCATACTGCACAGACTCTGTTGTGCTTGTGATAGCATCTTCCAGATCATCTTCAGCAGCCTCTGACAGATAGGACATACAGGATATAAGTTTTTAAAAAATGGTCCATTTCCAAGCGTTAGTGTAAGTCAGTAAGAAGGTATCAGTGGTTTCCACCTCACCAAGTGCTTCGTTCCTCTCCTTGAGCATTTTTAAATATTCCTTATGTCTCTAGGTAACAGGTAAACAAACACACGTTAGATTGTCGAGTATAAAGTTTTTTTTAACAACACTTCAACTACAAACTTACTTCTTCTCGTACTCTGATCTGTTCCTCTTTGATTTTCTTGTGAATTTCTGCCAGTGCTGCTTTTCTCCTTTCCACCTTTCGCTTATGGAAACCAGTTAAATACTCCCTGACAGTACAGAAATGGGAGACAGATGCTGCATCAATTTGTGAGAGGAGTCTCTTATCTCAAACATCAACAAAACAATAAATTAGTATACATACGAACTGCGTATGAAACGATTAACGCACCGCTTAATTTACATTTTCAATACATTATATTGGAATATGTTAATAAGAACTTTAACTTATACACACAGGTGTTACACAGTAAAGAGATCTATCTAGACATATGCTAAACTAATAAAACCTGATCGATATTAATGATCAATGACAGCTAACGCTAAATGCTAACTAACGCCTATGAGACGCTAAAAAACAAATTACTTACTGTCTATGTTTGTCATCAAACATAACGATGCATTTGTTTTCCCTTTTCTTAGCGCCCGGTTTAAATTTTGCCTTCTTAGGCATATTCTTATTTTTTGTGTTTTTCATGTTGTACACGTGAGTCCTCCCTATAGCATTCCAGGTTCCGTTCTGGTCCGTCGTTTAAATCCGTCCGAGTAGAAACGCAGTGGTAATGCGAAATGTTCTACAAAACCTTATCATTTCGGTGAACGACTTAGTTTGTGATAATAATATAATATAATATAATATAATATAATATAATATAATATAATATAATATAATATAATAAATATAATATAAATATAATATAATGTAATATAATATAATATACAAGTGGTTGTTTTATGTTTTAATACAAAAAAAACAAACATCAAAATGAGAATTTCTGACAATAAAGCACATCCAGAAACCAGAACAAAACTATGACAGCAAATCTCCTGTCTGCTGCTGCTAATGTTTTAACAATGCTTTTGTGCAGAACAACAGGCAGGAAGGATCTAAACTGACAATAGAGTTAGGATCATTTGTTACCATACAGAGCAGATCAAGCTGGAAGACCATGAACTCTGAAGATCCCTAGGAGTATCAATTAAAAGCCATAAGATTCTAATATATATTACCCTAATTACTTACTTATTTAATAAAGTACATCTGCTAGAGACATCCCACTGAGGCTTCCAAGCCTTTCAAAAGCATTTGTATCACAATACATCCATTAAATAACATAATGAAAGTACAGAAACAGCAATGACAGAAGTGCTGCACGTTGACAATTATAAAAAGAAAAGAAACTTTCCTCCTCCATCATTCTAAATATGATGAAAAATGACAAAATATTTTCTCTTGACACAACATCAAGGTCATTTTTGTTTGAGAGAATGGCATGAAAATTACAGGAATACTAGGAATACTATTCTTGCTCTTTTAACCATGAGTAATTGAGCGTCTGATGTTTACAAAGACCGCAGGAATATTCATGAATGTTATCTTTCTTTTGCAGTGGGTCCTTTACAAAATTCAACCTGATCTTATTTTTCAATTTAAAAAACACCTTTGAAAGCAAGTCATCTCACTGTACTTGCTTCACGCCATCACATACAGAATCAGAAAACCACTCTGTGTCTCTGATGCATGTCTTGCTCACAGTATTCCTGTTTCTGCTTAAATACAACTATACAATCAATGTGTTTGCATATAATTAAATATCGCATTTAAGTGTGTATAAGCATATTCAAACTGTTTGGCTGGGTCCATCAGTTATTTAAAGGTTAATCATTTGTTCCCTATACTGTATTTCTGGGATTTGCTTCTTTACCCCAGTGCCCTATTGTTTTGAATAAAGCACACCAGTAAAGTAACATCAGAATGATGCCACACAAACGCAAGCATCGCTTCATGTGGTCAGTTAATTCCAACTGATGTCACGCTTCCATCTGCAAAATTTTTGTGTGAGGTAGAAAGGAGGACATCACCCAGTGTTCTGGGACTAAAAATGAAATACTATATCTCTGTATCCCATGTCCTCAATTGAGGCTTCCCATTCTACTGAGGCATTACAGATATTGCATCACTCAAATTCCTTCATGCCAATAATGATTGTACGGCGTGCTATACTACAGCTAATCAATGCACTGCTGCATTGCAATAATATTCAACAGCTATAAGACAATGATCCCTTTTCTCTCCTGGGTCAGATTTTACAAAATATTTTTAGTAGGGGATAGTTTGCTAGGAGATTTCCATGACGGTCCAGGGGTGTAATTGTGCCAGAGCGATAAAAAGTAAGCATGAAAAGGAACATGTACATGAAATGTCACTGCAGCTGTCACTGCAGCATTGTCTCTGTAATTGTACACATGGTCTGAAAGTGAAGATATTACATGTTGTTGCCGAGTAAAAAGCCAACTTTATATCTTTATATAGATTAAAGGACAGAGATCATTTGTTCTATGTGATTTTAGGAGGCAGCAATGGTCGTGCCCCCACTGAGCCGCAGAAGGATCTGCTGACAGTCCTGCAGTGACCTGCGGTCTCCTACGCGTTCCAGGGTACGCTTGGCCTCAGCTAGAAGGCGTGCACGATGCCCAGGAGGGGTTAACAGGGGCATAGGCAGGTGGCGGCAGGCCAGCAGGATGGCATGAGCCCTCTCCCTCTCACCCTCTGAGGGAAAATTACACATAAATCTCTTCTGATATACATATAAATACGGGGTCACATCATTCATTTTTTTTCATATTTTGCAGTTCAGATTAATAATAACCACACATGACAAGATAAGTTGGGCTAGTACATAATATATGTTGTCTACTCTGAAATACGTGTCTCTTACCGGCTGTGTAAGAGCTGTGTGTTCTACGGCGGAGGTTGTGCTCCAGCAGCTGATGTGTTCTTGTGGGACTGGCTCCAGCCATCAGTCTTACTGTGGTCTCATGAAGAAACACCTACAAAAAAGAAATAAACAATGCAACAAGTGCACAACAAGTGCACAACAACATGCACAAGTGCATCCACTTCCAGTGGCCATACACACTGATTTTAACAAAAAGTGTTCATGTATTTGATGTAAAGACAGAATTATTTAATTTATTTTATTAGATTTTAAATATGTTCAGTCATCCCTGGGTGGCGCTGTTGTATACTGTAAAGAAAGTAACATCAGATTTCTGTGTTTAGTCATCTGATGTTTGACATCAGATTGATTGATTATGGTTGAATGTTATTGATTTTTTTAAATGTCATTTCATCAATAAATTTGTACTTTGTATTTAAATCTGAAATGATGACATAAATAAAATTGCTCAACACAGATATTTTGTATTTTTGTAAATAAAACTGTTTCTCTTCTTGATATAATTGTTCTAGTAGTTTAGAATTAGATTTTACAAAGCAAGGTTTCAGAAACCTGATAGAAATATACACCAATGACTTTGACTTGTTAGTAAGGCATCTGTATTTATTTAGCGTCTATGATGCTCTGATTCCATCCATTATAAATGAGGAATATTCCACCTGCAGTTTAGTTAATCTTCCTCATTGAAATTAAATAGGAACTAAATGAAGCAGCGTGTTTCTAAAAAGGCTTTGATAGCAGTTGATAAATATATATATACATATATCATGATCACATTTGTGTGTGTACCTTGTGCTGGGCCTGTCTGTAGCACTGTGTGACCTTTCTGAGAGCACTAAGGTCTCTCTGGAAACCAGCCAACTGGGATCCGGGTGCTGGACCGGGCTCTCCATTACTGCTGCCTCCCCGCTGCCATATACTTGTCCTTAGTGTCAACAGAAGGTCACACACCACAAGCTCCACACCCTTTGGAGGAAGAATAAAAACGATTAAAAAAATGTTGTGGGGCAAATCAGTAAACAGGATTTTGCGACACATTTGGACACAAGGAAACGCCCATAACCTGCAGTAATCACCCATGCACCTTGTCATATAAAGAAAAGGGGCATGTAGCAGGTGCGTGTAGATTGGGGAGGCCTCTGTACTGCACTGCAGACACATTGCACTCAGGTTCTGGATCATGCAATGCAACTACAATGCACCACAGCCACCTCCTGCCACCCACACTGTGCACCCACACAGCCCCATTGGCAGCTCGCCTGCCCCCCACCAATGCATGCATCAGTTTTATATCTATATACATGCGCATGATTGAACTCTGAATGCACCATATATATACGAGTGTGCCAGATGCCAGACAGGATCAAGGAAGCAAAAGAGAGTCTGTATTTTGACTTTTTTTTTTTTACAGTACCTTGTTCAGCAAGTTTCCAGACTGGGTGAGCGGTATGGCAACACTGGAGGACATGTAGCTGCTCGCTCTGTCACAGTGGGAGAGACAGGACATGGCTCCTTCTCCTTTCAGCGGGGAGAGACTCAATTGGACCGCTTTACACAGCAGTAGCACAGCTTTGGCCAGAGGATGCCTGAAGCAGAGATGCAGGGGAAATAGTGTATGTTAATATGGCTTCTGTGCAAGATATTACTAATACGCTACAGTCAAATGTTGGCATTTCAATGTAACAGGATTTCCTTCACTTACTCCAGAGTGTGCAGTGCCCTTGGCATCCGTTCTGCTTCTGCCAATAGTGACCTCACTACAGCATCCTCACCCTGCAGCCAGTGCACAGTGGCCTTCAGGACCAAAGCCCACCATCGACTCACTGGATCTCCCACTGGTGGAGAGAAGAAGACAAGTTTGGAGTTTCAGTGGGGGTTTGATGTAGCTTTCAAAAGTGAAATGTTGCTAAGACAATGACACCAATTCAAGCTTTGTGTGATGATTTAAATTGTTTTGCGTGCAGAGTGGCACAAGTTCAACAGAATGGCACTTTTTTTTTTAAAAATCGGGCATCCAAAGTGAAAATGTTATGATAGCAGTCATGACTCTGAAAACAATCCGCTAATCTTCAAGCTCTCCCCAGACAAACATCCAGTGTGATTTGTTCGTGCTTTCTTTTGTGTAGGGCTTCTCACATCATGCTAGACATACCTGGTATGGGGGTGTGATTGGGAGGAGTCGAGAAGGGAGGGCGAGGGGAAGATGAGTCTTCGGTGCAGTTGTTTAATAAATGAAGAAATTCCAACGCGCTGGAAAACTCCCTGAAAAACAAACAAAAGAAAACATTTAAATGACTCCTTCAGCACCAATGAAAGGTGAGTAGCCAGGTTTGCTAGATTTACCCTGAGTCCTTCTTGTATTTGTCAG
The DNA here is from genome assembly GCA_015343265.1 of Pao palembangensis. Taxonomy (NCBI): domain Eukaryota; kingdom Metazoa; phylum Chordata; class Actinopteri; order Tetraodontiformes; family Tetraodontidae; genus Pao; species Pao palembangensis. The sequence goes on along the minus strand of CM027085.1, from coordinate 12,110,172 downwards.
CTATGGAGTCGCTCTGTGGCTGGATGAGGGTGTGAACGGCTCGCTCCAAAAGCTTCCTGCAGAAACAGCGGTGTAGCTGGGCAATGGGATCCACTAGAACAACATTGAGACAAGGGTGAATTAAAACAAATAACAATAAGAAAAGCAGCACTTTTTGGCAAAAACAGGCTAACTATATATTTGATTATGACAGACTACATCGCCATATAAAAGCACTCATCATGTCTTCAAGAGTTAAATAGTTTCAAATCTGATTACTACTACAAAACATTTTATTTAAAAATGTTTCTCCACTTGACAATTTTATATTGCAATTGCATATTTGTCTTCCAAATAAATTTTTTTCAAGAATACAGAATTTTTAGGATTTGTGATTGCCAACAACTGCGTGAGACAAACTGTTCCTTCAAAGCATCCTTTTTTCCTGTGGCATACCTGGGTCTCTCTGAGAAGTGTATATCTCGCAGGTGCTCTCGGACTTCACTGACCAATCACAGCTCAGGAAGAACTGCCTACCCAATGGGGTGAAGAGCCAGCGCAGGCAGTCAGGGACTGGTTTGGTGGCAACACTTTCTGCACAGCTCAAAAGATAACTCTGGAGACAAAAAAAAGGAAATGGTGTTGTGTAGTAAATTCAGCACAACTGAAATATATCATCTTCTGAGTTTGTTCTGTGTTCTGGAACCTACAGGTAGGAAAGAGACATGGTGGCCTAGTACAGTGCGCAGGGCAATGGCTGCAGTCATATATATCTGTGTGAGCTCTGCAGGAGTCATCTTGGCTTGAGCACTCTCGCTGAGGTTGACAGCGTTCAGAGACAAAGACAAAGCCCACAAGCTACTGCGCTGGGGCAGCTTTCCTACGGAGAGACACAGAGACACAAGTACTAGGTTTAAAACTTAGCAAACTGAATGTAGAACTGAATATCAAACAATTGTGCAGGTACCCATTCGACTAGGATATGCATGACTGGTGATGGTGCTGAAGTACATGCAGGAACTGTTGGTGGGACTCGGACCATGTTCTGCGATTGGCACTTGCCTGTGAGCTGTAGCTGGCTCAGCTGATGGTAAACCAGTGCTGCATCCCTCGCGCTTGTCCGAGCCTCCTCCCCTTTATACTTTCCCCCAACCTGATGAACCAGCCAGCCGAGAGGTGTTGGACGATGCAAGAAGTAACGAATCAAATTCCAGGAGAGCGAGCAGACCAGGTCCAGATTGGTTGAGGGAAGGGCTCTGGCCAAGACGGACAGGCATGTCTCCAAACTGGCCATTGCTGCTGTGTAATCTCCCTGCAGAGACATGCAGTCAGGACCAACAGTGAGCTAAAGCTGAGGGTAATGATCATGACTTAGCTCTTAATATAAACTACACAATAACTTAAAAAAAAAAATACAGGCAGCAAACAGACAACTTATATTAAGAGATATTTTGGCTCTCCAAACACATCTTGAACTGAGTTTTTTGTTCTTTTAAATCACTTTTGTTTAACCCTTTTTGTTTAACCCTAATGTTTAAATTGAGAAAACATTGCTCTGCACTCACCCTGTTAAGATGCAGGTCGGCTTGTTTACGGTGTCTCCAGAATGACACAGATTTTGGTGAGTGAAGGGGTGTGATGGGCTCCCAAAGGTAGAGCACCCTGACACAGCCCCACACTGCTCCTACTCCACTCAGTACCCACACCATCACCCATGGCAACAGACAACGGAGCCAGGAGGCTGGGAAACACACACGCATCCAAAAACATTGGTTTCAACACCAGCATTCGGAGCTTAACTTTGTGCAACAAACCCTGGAAAGCAGACAGTTATATCCCTGCTCACCAAAACCCTGTGTGTGACTTGGGAACCAGACAAGTGTTCTAGATGGTCCATGGCCTGAAGAAAAGCTGGTACTTCCTAAAGTCTCAGAGTCCAGCAATGATGGCAGGGGGTTTAATGACAGGCAAAAAAAGGTCAGGGCACAGAGCAGGAGTCGAGAGCGGTCCATCACTCCAACTGAAGAAGGAGAATCTGGTTCACTCTTAAACTGGAAAATGATAATAAACTCAGTTAGGGAGAATAAATAATTACACTAAATAAAATAAATAACGCTGATAGAGTCATTTAAAGATTAGTATTTTTTAACTTAGATGTGAATTGTCTACTACCTTGCTAGTGTGAGTTCACAGTGTCAGCTGACACGGCATTTGCGATCCTGCACTCATGCATTTACCTGCTCGTGATCCAGTAGAGGACTGCCTGGTTCTGAATCCACACAATAAGGGGAGAGTTGGGGAGGGGATCCAGAACCAGAACTGGAGTCAGAGGCTGGCGGTGACATCATCACCAACTCCTGTTTCAGCTCTATATCCTCAGTCAGCGTCACAGGCTCTGAGACAGACAGAAGGGAGATCATGCCTGTTGTTCTTTCTCAGAAGTGGATAATTAACCCTTGAAGAAAATGATACATTACCACGCTAATTTAGTTGTTACACAGTTTTACTATGACTCTGTATCGAACCATCATTTACATCACAGGTCTTATAAAAAGAAAAAAGAAAACATTGATCTGAACTGGATATGCTAACAGATGCCCTGTGAGCTCACTCTCACTGTGACATCCTACCAGTTTGCTGCTTTTGAGGCTTTGATAGAATTGAGCTAACAACCTTAAAGGCACAACTAAACCACTTACTTTGAAAAGAATTTGAAATGTTCAGTCACTCTGCCCATTTCCCTCTCTAGAAAGTATATTAGCCTGATAGTGTAATGAACATCCTTGCTGAGCTTTAACCATTGCTTAAAGAAAGGGGTTCACGCTTTATGAGTCAAGATAGTGACCATCAACAAGGCAGGTATAAGGTTACACTCACTATTTTTCTGGTTAGCCATCTTAAGTGCTAAGTTTTCTTGTCGTAGTTTGTGGTTGACCTGCTGCAGGTACTTGATGTAATCAATGGCCTTCCTCAGCACCCCGGACTTATGCATCTGCCATGAAAGAAAACCAGACAATTTAAAGTCACGTGACAATTCAGCAATCAGACCAAACACACAAAAACTACGCACTAAAACCACCAACCTTGGCGTCATTGCCCATGACCAGGTTCCTAAGTTCCACTATTTTGTCGTTGATGGAGGACCGATACCTCTTTTCGATGATATTATGGGTTGTCCTCCTTTCACCCTCCTTCACCACTCCTCCTGCACCCACTCCTGCTCCCCCCATTGTATGAATTTGCTCCACACTTCTGGTGACATTTGTGCAGTGGGGGGAACCTTGTAGCTGCTTGATGGGTAGTTTGTCTCCTCCTCCCATCACCACAGGGACAGTAGTTAGGATGTTGCTGCTCATCAGTGTCTGGAGACAGAAGGAAGTGATCATTAGTTTTCTTTATTTAGGGAACAAGTGAGAGCAAAACACATATATTTAGCAAGGTATTTACTGGGACTTGAAGAGCTGTGCTTTGAATGGGCGTGGTTAAGGCGGTGATCCCCGTAGGGCTCTGCATGGTGGAAAGCACCTGTGTGCCATCTGGTTTGAGAGTCGTTAAAACTAGTGAATCTGTCTTCAAAATCTGGGGCTGCTGGACAAGAACCTGACAAAGAAAGATAAATTCATGCTTTAAAGTTATTTATAGGCATTTTAAAACCACTGCCAGAGAAATGCTTTTTTTCTTGGATATTTAATGAGAAGATTTCTAATTTATGAAGACATTTCTTACAGGGACTTGCTGCACCTGCTGCTGCACCGCATGAACTGCAGTTGGCGCTGTGGTAAGGGCCTGGATGGTCTGACAGGTTGGAGTAAGGACACGCTGGTGCTGGATGGTAACTGGCTGGAGCTGTGGTGATGTCACAATACTCTGCATTTGTGGTTGGAGGACTGGAAAGAGGAGGGGGGGAAATGAATAATAAATAAATCAAAATTAAAACAGTGAATGGCGAAAGGACTGTGCTAATGCCTTTGTACTCTATTTAATTACCTTGGAAACCAGGGGAAGGGCTCTGATGGCAGATAACAGGGTTCTGGATCAATCGCCCATCGTTGGAGGCAATCATTACAGTTTGAGGCGCCTGGGTCTGGATTGGCAGAGTTGTCTGGCAATGGGTCTGGACCAAAGTGTGGATTGGAAAGCTCTGAGTCTGCACAGAGATCCCCTGTGTGTGCATCTGCATTTAAAAAGAGATAGATGATAAACTACAATACCATTAAATAAAGTGCAATACAATATAATTCCAACTTGTGTTTTCCCAGCAGAATAGAGTTTATCTCAAATTCTATTAATGGAAGATAAATGGAAGTAGCTGAATGCTGGGGTGTCACTAGAAATGAGACAGCATGACAATTCTTCATCACAATTTGATAGAATATTTTTCTTAAAATATACGGAAATGTTTAAACATCATGACAGAAATTTAAATAAGTAATTGCCAGAAACACACCACCAATGTTAAGCAAGGTTCTGCCTGTAACATGCTTGTTTTACATGCTTGCTTTGTCTTGGCTGAATTTCTAATAAGATGAATGTAGTCCCCTCTCCTAGATTGTATCAATCATTTTCATATGCCTATGTTGTTTTATTGATAGTGATCAATAGATGAGTAAAACTCGATGTGCTGCCTATTTTACAGACAGGATTTGTGTGCAAAGGTCAGATAAATATCCAGTCGATACCTGGATAGCAGGTTGGGCTGTCTGCTGGGGCTGCGGCTGGATGGCTTGGACCATCTGAGGCCGCGGCTGAAGAAGGGGTGGGCTGCGGGTCACCAGCTGTTGCCCTGAGACAGTGGTGGTGGTAGGAGATGGGGTCTGGGCAGGAGTAAGAGGAGGAGTAAGGGGCAGGGACTGTGGAGACAGTGTTTGTGAGGCGGTATTGTGAACTGTGGCGCTCTGATAGATAGCGGCGGTCGGAGTCTGGGGAGCCTGAGGCGTCTGAATGGCAGGCCGTGCAGCGCTGCTGGAGCTGACACAGTGCACAGAGCCTGCTGATGTCATCTGGTCCTCCAACAAGTCTGGGAAATCCCCTACCTGGTTGCTGACAAACTGCAGCATCTCTGAAAGCAAAAAAAAAAAAAAACAAAAAACAAACTTTCAACTATATGGAACGTCAAACAGAAGCAGATCAATTACATTTTAAATGTGCACTATCATTTTACATGTTCAATTTCAGCAGAAGACAATATACATTAATATGAAAAACATCAACAGATTCATTTGGCAAAATAAATCACAGTAACTTTACCTTTAAACTCTATCCTCTATCTAGCCACACACACCGTTTGCGTTGACACTGATCATACTTAGAATTATCAATGTTGTTATCTATCAAAGGATAAAAAGGTAAGACAAACTGGCCTTGGATGAAACACCGAGCTACTGTAGGGGTCATAAATCTGTATTCAGGCTGTTTGCCTTCACACTATTTGCAGAAAAGATGGAGATACTTATACTGCAGAAAACAATAAAATTATATCTTACAGCATATTTTAAACTGCTAAGTGCGCCAGAGAGAAATCTTGTGTTAATTATGATAATTTCTTTCCTGCTGTTAAGATTTGAGACAAGTCCGAATTTTCAAAGAAACATGAAAAAGCTGAAAGATATGCAAGTACTGTATGTGCAGCCAAGTGTTGCCATGAAGGAAAATTCTGCATACAAAACAAAACAAAGGGACTGGCAACTATAAAAGTTCTTCCAATCTGGTTGATCTATAATATCGATACAAGTTCAGATATCAAGCTCAGTTAACGGTCAATTAGGATACAGCCTTGAACTTAGTCCTTATAACTGCACAACAGTGCAGGACTAGACAAGCCACTGACTGTCTTCATCCACTGCTTTACTCTGCACACACCCACTGCACACTAAAGAGGAAAACAGAATGGGCGAACTGGATATCAGGATATAAATCTAGAAACAATGAAGTAAAGCTTGATTTATTGTTGTGATGTGTTTCAGTTGATGACGTTTAGCCACTATAAACACTCCCAGATTTAGTGTGCGTGTGTGTAATGCTCTCTCACTTTTATTGCATATATATAAGTGGCACATTTTTGTATTTGCATTTGTGAATGATTTTATGTTTGAAAAATAGGTTTGGTCAAATTGATGCAGATGTTTAATGCTTTCACTTGAGCTACTTCTTTATGGATAATTTTAAATTGCAACGTGTTAAGCCCTGGACTACACTCATATTTAATATTTAGTATTTAACGTAGCAATATAGTAATAATAAAGAACCCACTTCAGGGAATTTTATATCATATTTATTACATACGCAATGGAGTTCTGCAGCTCGAGTGTGTTAAATGAGCTAGTACAAAGGATAAATGGTTTGAATGGGGGTGTAGGGTTAGGGTGGTTGGGTTCCTAGGTTGCTGGGTAACAAAAGGAGGTTACATAACCTGACTCCCAAGAGAGTAATTGGTGGAGGAGGAATATTCCTGATGAACTGGGTTACACAGGGCTCAACCAGTCAATGTTTTTGGATGTCGACAGTCAACCTGCTGTCATACAGAACGAGCGGCTTAAGGATGAAACCGATGGTCCTCCAAGCTAAAAACCTGCCTTATGTTGGGGATATATACATTATATGTATACTCAAGAGATGAACGAAACCAACCCGGTGATTTCTAAGGCTGCCCCAGCGGTAAAGATGATTAAATTGCTGTTTTCTCCTCCTAATTGGCAGAATCTACTTCTCTATTCTTGTCAATCCATCAAAATGAAGAGCACATTGACTTCAAAATGGTGGTTGAAATAATAATAATAAAAATAAATGCCACTAAGCATCTATTTAAACATTATGGATGACACAAAAGGATCATTAACAAGTCATAAGCATGAAGCTTTAAATATTAGAGCTGCGGTCAACCATCACAAACTGCATTCTTCTCATTGATCAAGATGATCAAGCACAATTACATAACTGGTTATTTGCTGTCTGCTCATGATGTACCCCTGTGAAATCACAATAAACACCTAAACACTAAAGGCAAACTCATTTGCCACTGTTGCCAATTCGTCATCAAATTTCCGGGTTAAGTTCTGTTGCTGGTTTACAAAATTCCTCATTTGCTCGAGACAGAGAAGATGACTGTTCATCTCACCCAACACAAACACACAGTATCACTCCATCAGTTCGGTCTGGTGACTTAGCATTCAGCAGATTTCCACCCTAATGGAAATGTGGTGAGTCTGCACTCCGGCGTTCCCCTAAAATCCCCATCCTTTCATGGTGTGCCAACCGGTAAGGTTTGTTCAGACCAGTTTGCTTGCTGCATGTCTCTACAGCACTGAATTAAATTGACATGAACAATGCACAAGGTAATCCACAGCATGAGTTCAAAAACAGAGAAAATAAAAGTGTTCTGCACATTTAAATTAACACGTAACCTTGAATGATCACAAGAATTTCTTAATGCAATGCTTCATCTCATGGTGACAGTAATAATGGAGTTCCTAATCGATGTCTGTCATCAGTGTCAACACAACTTTCTGATAAAATGACATCATATGTGGCTCTATTAAAAAAAAAACATCAATGTGCATACTGTTGCACCTCATCACGTTCATACAGGAATGACAACAGATTCTAAGGAATTTCTATAATAAAAGTAGAACCCAACATGTCATCAGAAATTATTAAAGTTTTATGTGATATGACAAATATAAAAAGACTTAACCAACTTAATCACTTCAATAGAGTCTTTAGTGTTTTGGAAAGGGTTTGATCTTTTCAGATCCTTATCATTTCACAAAAGTGAATAAATCTACAGTAAAGAATGTCAAGAGATTCTAAGGAATTTATATATTAACTGTAAAACCTAACGTGTCATTAAAAATTCTTAAAAGTTTATGTGAAATGACAAATATAAAAAGACAGACCACAAGGTGGTGTGCAATATTGGTTTCTGAAAATAAGTTTGGATAAATATAATTTTGAATAACCAAACCTTCTTCTATTTTTAAAGGCAGCCATGAAGTGAATACAGGTAATTTCGAACTTTGTGACTGATGCGCTCATACACAACTGTCGAGCAGCGCGACAACTGCGTTGTTTATCAATGTGATCGGAAGTGGCCCGACGTCAACTTAATGAAACAAATATCTAACTCACCATCAATATCTCCCAGCGTGAACTCGTCGCCCAATTCAGCTAAAGTCGTGTCCATGCTGTCCACTGTAGAGATGTGGTACTCTTCTCTGTCCATCCTGTCTGTCAGCACTGCACCTCCCCAGCTGTCACACGAGAGGAAGGCAGCCAAAAACTAGCGGCGACGCGCACAGAGACGCCTTCAAGACCCTTAACTGATGACGAAGGTTAATCTTTAACGAAATAAACACAAACACTTCAAAAGAGGCGCACGTCGACGTCGATAAACGGAATCACATAGGTTTACGCTTATGACGACGCCATCTTGTATTACGTTCATTACGTCATTCACAAACATAGCCCATAGGCAAAAGCGAGCCGTGATTGGCCCATGCCTTGAAGTTGTTGTCATGAGACCAGTTACCATCGTCCAATGACAAGGCCGTATTTAGCGTGGTCTGATAGTACGTCAAATATCAGACGCTTCTGTGTTATTTGACTAAACCGCGCCCCCTACCTGCCTGAAGCGAAGAGAACAATCCCAGGTTGGCACTCGGAAAGAATGATTATTAACACACCTCATTCCACAGCGGAAATTTACCTTTGAAATTAACATTAAGATCATGCACTTGTTACCTAGCTTGTCATTTTTCCTCCGCGAATAACAATGATTGACTAGTTTCTACTTAAATGACTACTGCATAAGTCATATATGGATCCTTTTTTCAATTCTTTATAAGTACATTTTAGAGAACATTTATAAAACAGCCCACAAAATTAGGAAAAAATTCTTGAAAATATTTATTTGCAGTTATATTCATACAATATAATAATAATAATTCATACAATATAATTATATTGTTTACATTGCATACTCAGTCTGTAAGTCATTAGAAAATGTGCTTGTAATATTCTCATAGGTGTTGTGAAAGCAAACAGAAGCTACCATTAAAAAACAAGAAAAATTCATTGAAGACTTTGTCTTTGTTTTTTTACCATCAAAATTAACATCTCCGTTAAAAACAAGTGTTATTGGCTGTTGAGATCAGTGCTAGTGTGTTTTTCAGCTATTGATGGGAGCATTGACATTTTTCTTTTTACATATAAAATCATTTTAGAAAAGAAAAATGTGAAGGGAAAAATATAATTGTACAGTTCGTGCACCCAGAAAATGCATTCAAGCTTGCTTTTATGTTTTAAAATGACCATTTACATAGTGCTTCAAGTTAGCTGTGCTTGCTCAAGGCTTGTTTCATTTCTATAGTTTAGGCCTGTGTTGTAAAATTGAAAAATAAAATATAAATATGACCATGCTGGTTAAATCCTGTATTCATTTATTTAAATGGATTTCATAAGAAGTCCTCTCTGAATAACTGCTGTCTCTTGTTCCTGTGCGCTGTCTGACTTTTTCCTTCACCACCTTGACAGCCAGCCCACCGGCCAGTGCGATGCCTGCTGCAGCCTTGCTTATCTCAACCACGACATTCTTCAGGTTCTGTGCTGTTGTTTCCACACGGCCACAGTATTCTGACACCTTCCTGGCCACGGGTGCTGCGCCAGGCCCCGGTGTGCTGCATGATCCAGCAGCCGCCGGGACGTTCGGGTGCACACATTTAGGGACTACACTCCCCACTGTAGCAGCCACAGGTTGCTCTACAACTGAGGCTAAACCACTCTGAGCACCAGGACTGTTTGCTACACCTGCTGTCAGTGCTGATGCAGATTTGGCTCCACTGAGGGCAGGTGTGCTTAAAGCCGCTCCATCCAACACGGCGCCTACAGCAGCCCCAGCTCCCAAGGTGAAGCCCACACCTGTTGCCACACCAACAGCCGATGTGCCAATGACACTTACTTGTTCCAGAGCAACAAGAGCACCCTCGCGAGGGCTGGCAGCTTCAGCACCTGCAATGGCTCCGAGAGAACCACCGAGAACTCCGCCTGTTGCTGCCCCCAGAGTCACTGCAGTCTTTCCTGAGGCTGCAGCCACTATGGCCCCCACAGTTTTAGCAACCCCTGCACTCCCTACTCCTGACATCCCAGCAAGTTGACCTGCCATAAAACTAACTGAGGTCCCAGCAAGGGATGCCCCGGCTGCAGCTGCCAAAGGAGCAGCCGCTCCAAACAGAACCCCCACAGCCATGCCTGTGGCTCCAGCACTCACCAGGATCTTAATTCTCTCCAGCACGTTAGCGGAGAGAGCAGCCTCCCTCCTGCCATTGAGAGAAGGCTGCCAGCTGCCACCTCTAGGCTTGCGTCTGGGCAGAAGGCTGGAAGTGCTGCAACTCCTCTCCTCTGGCCATCTCTCAACCCTAACATCCATCCCACCTTCCCTCTCCAGTTCCCTCCTCCTCAACACCTGCGGTGCCCTCCCACAGTCAGATTCCAGATCACACTTCCTTCGTTTTGCCGGTCCACACAAGTCTTTGATGCCATTGTTTTCACTGTGTTCTTGCCCCTCTGCTTTCCCTCGCTCCCCCAACATCCTTCTTTGCTCCTCCCTGATGGCAGCTTCAGCTTCTAAAAACATTGCATTGGTGTAAAAGCCTTCATTTGTCTGCCTCACCATGTTGTCCACCTTCATTAATAGCTCTTTTACCTGCAGTGTGTTAGAAGGGTCTTTATTGTTGAATACATGGTATCTGCCCCCACACCTCTCAATCATAGACTTTAGTCCAACAGGAGCAGTCTCCCTTAGGTATCTGTCTATTTCAAGCCCTTCCAGGTCATCACCTCTAGTAAACAAAACCACAGTATGATGATGGACAGCATTTTCCCCAAATATCTTTGCCAACTCACAGACAGCCTGGTTTTCACTGTCTGTGTATCGTCCTATTGGCACCACCAGCAGGAATGCATGCGGCCCAGGGGAAGACAGAGACACACATTTGGCTATTTCTGCACGAATCTGCTCCACACCGAGGCGAGTGTCCCCGAAACCTGGCATGTCAATGACCGAGACCCTTCTCGTCCTCCTCTCTACCTCAGTCTGACCGTCCTTCTGAGCATCCTCATCCTCTGTGATCTCGGTGGTCTCAAGCTGGCAGATCTGAGTGACAGAGCTGGCGCTGATCCGTGACAGGAATTGCCCTCGGCCCAAAATGGTGTTTCCAGAGGCACTCTTCCCCGATCCTGTCTTTCCGATGAGGACTAGCCTGAGTTCGTCATTCCATCGTGCTTCAGAACTTCCATTTTCCATGACAAGCTTTGTCTTTACTTTGTTTTCCTCTGTATGAAAGAAAAATAATAATAAATAAAAACAGAGGTCATTGCAAAGTATTAGAAGTTATTGATTTATTAAGTCATGGAATTTGTTTTCATTTAAGACAAGAAATAAAGGCTTGAGCACAAACTTTATGCTAGTACATTCTTGTCATGGTTTGCAGCAGAGCTTAGCAAATACTAAGTTTTAACACCATAATGTTACTGTCCATATACCCCACGACTCTTTATACTGTAATTGTAGGTAACAATTGTGAATTGTTCATTGTAGTTTCTAAGGTAATTTATTTAGTTTAACTTATGTATTTGGTTAGATTAGTTTAGTTATAGTAGTTTTACGTATTATTTATTTAGTTTAGTTATAGTAGTTTTACTTATTTATTACCTTGCTGCACCGTGGGTCCAACAGGACTGTAATTTGTTATGCCGTATGTCGCGCATGTATAGCATCTGACAAATAAAGTTGACTTTGACAGTAGGGAGAGGTAAACTCCGCATTTCAGGTTTTACACATTAAGCATTTTATTTACAAAATTATATTGTTAGGCAGTGGTTACCTTTATTAAGATGGCTATGATCAGATCTAAATAAACTATAACATACTCTCCATAACGCTTGGGAGGAAAATAATGTCCTCACTCAGAAGCTAAAGACATGGCAAATAATGCTAGCGTTAGCTGGCCCGTTGTCTCAAATTCACCCAAGCTAATCAAAAACCATATATTAAATGTAGATATCTAGTCCTGAGCATAAACGTCAGGAAAAGGTCGCAAGTATGTAGTTTCGATATGATTTTTGCTGCCAACCAACGACTTTTCACCTAACTATCTAAGGAAGTGGCTAACTTCTGATCAAAAACAGCAACTGTCACATGAAAGATTATCTCACCATCGGCAGACATGGCTTTAACCACAAATCCTTTATCCTTCTTGTCAGACTGTTTCAAGCTTGTGTTTTTGTCGTCTTGTCGCCAAAGCTGCGTCTCATTTTATTACGGAAGCACCTTTTATTTCCTTTTTACCCCGAGAAATTTTTATCCCGAGGTTTTTATCGAGATTTTCGGGTTGAGCAGTGTAAATTGTGGCTGAGACAGCAACTTAGACGCAGCAAATAATACACCTGTGTCCTGGTGTGGATACTACAGATTATTACATTGGTGTCAGAAGCTCGGAAGTCGACCCCGCTTCTTTTCAAGAGTGTTTCAGTTTATCGAGAGTGCGTTATGGAGACGTACAGCGGTGCCCATCCGAAGGTAAAGACGGAGGCGGACGAAAGCGGCATTTCTATGCCGAAATTTGATGACCAACTGCCACAGTGAGACGGACATGTTTACGCTGCGGACTTTACTGCTTCCTTCCGGTCCAAATGCACGGCACCGCCATCTTAGTTCGCGTCATTGCCGCGACGTGGCTCTGACGAAATTCCTCCAGGCTGCCGGTAGCGCGAAGCAGTAAACTCCACAGCGTAAACATGTCCGTTCATTTGCAATGATTTGATTTTTAAACTGTCACATAAAAGATTATCTCACCATCGATAGACATGGCTTTATCCAACTCCACAAAGACCCTTCTTGTCAAAATGTTTCCGGCTTGTGTTTTTGTCGTCTCATTTTATTACGGAAGCCGTTTATATTTCTTTTTTACTTCGAGAATTTTTTATCCCGAGATTTTTATCGAGATATTCGGGTTGAGCAGTGTAATTTGTGGTTGTGACAGCAATTTAAGTACAGCAAATAATATTTGATGATAACGTGATAATATATCATAGCCTCGCCCATGATAACGTTTAGCGCTGAAGCACAAAACATGTCCGTCCGACTGTGGCAGCTGGTCATCAAATTTCGGCATAGGAATGCCGCGTTCGTCCGCCTCCGTCTTTACCTTCAGACGGGCGCCGCTGTACGTCACCGTAACGCACTCTCGATAACTGAAACTGAAACACTCTTGAAAAGAAGCGGGGTCGACTTCCGAGCTTCTGACACCAATGTAATAATCCGTAGTATCCACGCCAGGACACAGGTGTATTATTTGCTGCGCCTAAATTGCTGTCACAGCCACAATTTACACTGCTCAACCCGAAAATCTCGATAAAAACCTCGGGATAAAAATTTCTCGGGGTAAAAAGGAAATAAAAGGTGCTTCCGTAATAAAATGAGACGCAGCTTTGGCGACAAGACGACAAAAACACAAGCTTGAAACAGTCTGACAAGAAGGATAAAGGATTTGTGGTTAAAGCCATGTCTGCCGATGGTGAGATAATCTTTCATGTGACAGTTGCTGTTTTTGATCAGAAGTTAGCCACTTCCTTTGATAGTTAGGTGAAAGAAGTCGTTGGTTGGCAACAAAAATCATATCGAAACTAAATACTTGCGACCATTCCTGACGTTTATGCTCAGGACTCGATATCTACATTTAATATATGGTTTTTGATTAGCTTGGGTGAATTTGAGACAACGGGCCGGCTAACGCTAGCATTATTTGCCATGTCTTTAGCTTCTGAGTGAGGACATTATTTTCCTCCCAAGCGTTATGGAGAGTATGTTATAGTTTATTTAGATCTGATCATAGCCATCTTAATAAAGGTAACCACTGCCTAACAATATAAATTCATAAATAAAATGCTTAATGTGTAAAACCTGAAATGCGGAGTTTACCTCTCCCTACTGTCAAAGTCAACTTTATTTGTCAGATGCTATACATGCATACATACGGCATAACAAATTACAGTCCTGTTGGACCCACGGTGCAGCAAGGTAATAAATAAGTAAAACTACTATAACTAAACTAAATAAATAATACGTAAAAGTACTATAACTAAACTAATCTAACCAGATAAATAAGTTAAACTAAATAAATTACCTTAGAAACTACAATGAACAATTCACAATTGTTACCTACAATTACAGTATAAAGAGTCGTGGGGTATATGGACAGTAACATTATGGTGTTAAAACTTAGTATTTGCTAAGCTCTGCTGCAAACCATGACAAGAATGTACTAGCATAAAGTTTGTGCTCAAGCCTTTATTTCTTGTCTTAAATGAAAACAAATTCCATGACTTAATAAATCAATAACTTCTAATACTTTGCAATGACCTCTGTTTTTATTTATTATTATTTTTCTTTCATACAGAGGAAAACAAAGTAAAGACAAAGCTTGTCATGGAAAATGGAAGTTCTGAAGCACGATGGAATGACGAACTCAGGCTAGTCCTCATCGGAAAGACAGGATCGGGGAAGAGTGCCTCTGGAAACACCATTTTGGGCCGAGGGCAATTCCTGTCACGGATCAGCGCCAGCTCTGTCACTCAGATCTGCCAGCTTGAGACCACCGAGATCACAGAGGATGAGGATGCTCAGAAGGACGGTCAGACTGAGGTAGAGAGGAGGACGAGAAGGGTCTCGGTCATTGACATGCCAGGTTTCGGGGACACTCGCCTCGGTGTGGAGCAGATTCGTGCAGAAATAGCCAAATGTGTGTCTCTGTCTTCCCCTGGGCCGCATGCATTCCTGCTGGTGGTGCCAATAGGACGATACACAGACAGTGAAAACCAGGCTGTCTGTGAGTTGGCAAAGATATTTGGGGAAAATGCTGTCCATCATCATACTGTGGTTTTGTTTACTAGAGGTGATGACCTGGAAGGGCTTGAAATAGACAGATACCTAAGGGAGACTGCTCCTGTTGGACTAAAGTCTATGATTGAGAGGTGTGGGGGCAGATACCATGTATTCAACAATAAAGACCCTTCTAACACACTGCAGGTAAAAGAGCTATTAATGAAGGTGGACAACATGGTGAGGCAGACAAATGAAGGCTTTTACACCAATGCAATGTTTTTAGAAGCTGAAGCTGCCATCAGGGAGGAGCAAAGAAGGATGTTGGGGGAGCGAGGGAAAGCAGAGGGGCAAGAACACAGTGAAAACAATGGCATCAAAGAGGAGAGGAGTGGCAGCACTTCCAGCCTTCTGCCCAGACGCAAGCCTAGAGGTGGCAGCTGGCAGCCTTCTCTCAATGGCAGGAGGGAGGCTGCTCTCTCCGCTAACGTGCTGGAGAGAATTAAGATCCTGGTGAGTGCTGCAGCCACAGGCATGGCTGTGGGGGCTCTGTTTGGAGCGGCTGCTCCTTTGGCAGCTGCAGCCGGGGCATCCCTTGCTGGGACCTCAGTTAGTTTTATGGCAGGTCAGCTTGCTGGGATGTCAGGAGTAGGGAGTGCAGGGGTTGCTAAAACTGTGGGGGCCATAGTGGCTGCAGCCTCAGGAAAGACTGCAGTGACTCTGGGGGCAGCAACAGGCGGAGTTCTCGGTGGTTCTCTCGGAGCCATTGCAGGTGCTGAAGCTGCCAGCCCTCGCGAGGGTGCTCTTGTTGCTCTGGAACAAGTAAGTGTCATTGGCACATCGGCTGTTGGTGTGGCAACAGGTGTGGGCTTCACCTTGGGAGCTGGGGCTGCTGTAGGCGCCGTGTTGGATGGAGCGGCTTTAAGCACACCTGCCCTCAGTGGAGCCAAATCTGCATCAGCACTGACAGCAGGTGTAGCAAACAGTCCTGGTGCTCAGAGTGGTTTAGCCTCAGTTGTAGAGCAACCTGTGGCTGCCACAGTGGGGAGTGTAGTCCCTAAATGTGTGCACCCGAACGTCCCGGCGGCTGCTGGATCATGCAGCACACCGGGGCCTGGCGCAGCACCCGTGGCCAGGAAGGTGTCAGAATACTGTGGCCGTGTGGAAACAACAGCACAGAACCTGAAGAATGTCGTGGTTGAGATAAGCAAGGCTGCAGCAGGCATCGCACTGGCCGGTGGGCTGGCTGTCAAGGTGGTGAAGGAAAAAGTCAGACAGCGCACAGGAACAAGAGACAGCAGTTATTCAGAGAGGACTTCTTATGAAATCCATTTAAATAAATGAATACAGGATTTAACCAGCACCGTCATATTTATATTTTATTTTTCAATTTTATAATTGATTTTTAATTTTAATACAGGCCTAGACTATAGCAATGAAACAAACCTTGAGCATGCACAGCTAACTTGAAGCACTATGTAAATAGTCATTTTAAAATATAAAAGCAAGCTTGAATGCATTTTCTGGATGACCAACTCTACAATTGTATTTTTCCCTTTTTCCCTTAAAAGTTATTTCACATTTGTCTTTTCTAAAATGATGTACGAAGAAAAATGTCAATGTTCCACTCAATATCTGAAAAACACTGTAATACTAATCTCAGCAGCCAATCAAACTTGTTTTTAACGGAGATGTTAATTCTGAGGGCAAGAAACATACAGTTTTTTTCTAAATGAATTTTCTTGTCTTTTAATGGTAGCTTCTTCTGTTTGCTTTCACGACAACTATGAGAAAATTACCAGCAAATTTCTAATATGTCTAACAGAGTATATAAACAACATTGTATTGTATCACGAGAAAACAAACTCCGTTTCCTCAAGTTTTTTTTAATCCCGTTTTCTCGAGATCACCAGTTAATTTTGCGCTGGACTGGAAACAGTGGGCTGATTACTGTTGGTCGTTTGTGGGTGTCCGCGTTTATGCTCAAGACTCGTTATTTACATTCAATAGCGAGATGGTGAGCTCCATGTCCTTTTAGGGCTTCCGTATTTAATAATAGCTCCCTGAGTAGAAACTTAAGGCTTTGCGCTTAGAGCAATGACTTACTGCCCCCTAGTGGTGGACCAGAAAAATTAAACCTCAGATCTTTTTACTTCATTAAATTTAATAACAAAATGGCTTTTATGTGCGGTTATAATCATTTCTCAGAATATACATATAGTTCTCTAACAGTGGTAATATTTCAAAATTACACCAATTTTATGTATATAGATCTAAACTGTTAAAATATGTCCATTTCAGAGAAAAAAAAAGACAAAACAAAAATTATTTTCAACATACTTCTTTCCAAAAAGTAAATAACAAAAAACAGTTCCTGATATACAACATTTAAAAATGAATATTCATAGTTGCCATTTGATATTCTTCTTTTTTTTTTTATAAAGACAAACAAAAATCCTAATCGGTCCTTCTGGCAAATAGAACATGTTACTGCATCTGAATCCTCTTACAACAAATGTCAGAACGTAAGGAGTTGGCATTCTGGTTTGACATTAATAAATCATGAAACAGGCCAAGTGTCTAGAAGTTAGATCAAATCGATATTTTGGCAACCACACATACTATAAAAATGGATGTAGATTTAATCAATAGACCAGATACAACACAGTTGGCTTCCGTAAAGGTATCAAGTAAATGTATAATATTAAAATTATTTATGTTCCAAAGTATAGTTATATTATCATCAAGTTTATCAAAAATGAGATTCCCTTTTTAATTCACATCTTTTTCGCTGGCCTCTGTCAGTCTCAGCTTCACCTGTTTTGTGCCACTTTGACACTTTATGGACTTCTCTGTTGTCAGGCTCAAGGTCAACACATTGGGTCACCTACTGACAACTGGAAGTAAGCCCCGATCTTCTTGGTCTCTGCTCTCCCAACCTGCTGAAGCGGCAGCATTATAGTTCCGAGCGGGAGCGGGAGATGCGAGGGCCTTTTCTGATTTCTTTCCTCTTCTCCTCCTTTCTCCTCCTCTTCTCCTCCTCCCTCAGGATCTTCTTGAAAGCCTCGGCGGTGTGAAGCACCTGCGGTGAGATGGCTTTATTTGATAGATAACTCGATTTAAATTGGCGTTACTGCAGACTGCAAGATTGATATGTGACTCACGTCGTCTCGCTCTGTGCGGTATGGATTCATAAAGTCTGGAGTTTTCTCTGTTATTCCCAGCTCCTGTGACATCTGAACACCCAGTCAGAAAAAAATGAAGTTAAAACAATAAGAAGAAAAATTAGAAGAAACTGCTGCATCTTTCACTTCAACACCAGGAATCAGAAACTATCGATATTCTGAGCGCCGGGATGCACACTATCAGGTCGCCCACTGCTGCCACCAACCTCAGAATGAATCCACTCTGATTCTCGCAGCGCTTGGCTAAGGTCACAGATTAATCATGTCACAGTTCGGTTCATTAACCCATAGACCGGACAGGGAAAAGCGGTTTATCGGCTTTGTCCTTTTTTATGTTGCAAAGGTCGCAATGAAACGAAGACGATTGTGAAGACAAACGACACAATTTGCAGCGCTGATGGCTGAGAATGCGAACGCACAGTTACAAGACAGCAAATCGCAAAAAAAGTTCCGGAATGTGAGCTGTGAGGGTTCTCTCATATCCCCACAGCAGTCACATTTAGACCATATTGCAATGCGCAGTTATTGCAATTTTCTCTTCTTCAGCAAAGAAAAATGCATTAGGGTCAACGCTTGCAGCTCATTTGCACAATATGATGACGCACAGAAGCCATTCGGGTTCTAATACAACACAAAGACACACAGTTGTTTAACTGCTCCCGTTATGGATACACACAGGTAATAAACCAAGAAACTAGAAACAAAAATGCAAAAAGCTTTGTTTTTAACAATTGGATTAATTTGCTGCATATGCATCGTTGAATTTTAGTACAGAAAATTGTAAACAGAAATCTCTAAAAAGCACAAAACCCGTTAGAAATATTGCGATTTAACAGGTTACTATAGTGGGCTGTTACCAGTGTGAGGACATGCTGGTGGGCCCCTCCTGTGAAGACCCCTGTCTGGTTACAGAAATTGAGCCCCCAGCGCAGCAGGCCGCCCCATTCAGAGTTCCGGTCATAGTAGTGGTGGACGATGCGGGGGAAACGCAGCACCACGTCGCCAAAGAATGCTGTGTTCTCCACCACGTGTGAATATGCTGCAGGGATGGAGAGAGGAGACAGAGAAACGACAAGAGAGAAGATGATGTCACTGGAAGAAAGGAATCAGCGATGCAGGAGGGCCAGGCACGTGAGGAGAGTGGACCGAGCGACTGGAGGAAAGGGCCTTAGAGAGAAGAGAGAAGAGAGAAAATGAGCCAGACCTTCTTTGATCTTGTCGTCCATGGGGAACGGGTCATCGGGCCGCATGTTGGCTGCAACCAGGATTTGTCTCGAGTCCTCCAGCACCTTAAAGAGAGGAGGAAAAGGACTCAACAAGACTTCCTGTTTTAAGACTACGCAAAATCTGTTATTCAACTCTGGTTCACACAGAACTGCAGGTTGGAAGAAGAAAAGTGAACCTTACTGCAGTAGAGCCCTGACACCAACACACTTTTTTTCAGGCTTTATTGTTCTCTAAATATAAACGAAATAATTATGACATTTCCATCACCTCCGTGGTATTTGCAGATAGTGTCTTCAGTTTCAGAGACTTTTAAGTTGCTTCTATGTAAGAGAACTAAATATCATCTTTGCTTGTTCTGTAACATAACTCAGAAGTGTATGTGTTCGTCACTGAACTACAAATGAGAGGCCTGATTTGTGTGAAAAGCCAGGACACACACACACACACACTTGCATAGAAAGGCTGACAAAAAGATTTCTGCTGATTGTGCAAGTTGCCCTTGAGAAGGAGGTGCAGGTAGCTATCCTTGAGCACACAAGCATACTCAAAAGCAATGTGCGGCATGAGCCAACAGCATGACCAGACTGAAGTACATGCAAAGCAACTCAAAGGAACTGGTTTGTTGGACTGCATGCTTTCCATTTTCTCTGCAGGGCTGCCAACACCCAGATCCTGTGATCTTTGTGTTCTAAACATTGGCACAAAATATGTCGCATGTGTTTTTGTGTAAATTTGCATTAAACCCCTTCCTCCAACTCAAGGTGACTACGTCACAGAAATGAGAAAGAAAGCTGTCACATGAAAAAGCCCAAAGGCCACACTCCATTTCCCCTTAATGCCCGCCATGACTCACATACCTACCTTGAAAAGCCCTTTGAGCATGATGTCAATAATCTTGTACTGCTGATTGATGTCATTCAGCTCCACCAGATTCTTGAGTGCGTTCAACTGATCTTTCCTCTTGGTTTCAAACAGCCGCTTGTCTGAGAGAAGAGGTCAGGAAGACGCAACGTGAGGGACAAAAGAGGCAAGCCCCGAACCTACTGACGTTACAACGGGCACAGATGTTTATTCCAGAGCATTCAATGTTCACAATCAACCAACGGAGGGAGGATACAGATCTCCAGGTTGGAGTCGTGCCTCGGCCTGTGAGGGTCCGGGTCCGAGCAGAGGGCAGCGGCGGCCAGCGCCAGGAGCACGGTGCACACGCTCCTCATGGCCAGCAGAGGTCAGCAGAGAGATGTTCTCCTGAAAGCACGAGGCGAGAAGAGCAGCGCGTGCCACATCATCGGAAAAAGGAAGGAAAAAAAACAACAAAAACGAACAATAGTTTGATTTAAGTCCTCAAATGGTCACACCAAATATGTTTTCATGTGATTCATATTGATCTAAAAATAGCTTTTTCCTTCAGCCAAAAGAAAAAAAAGCTGCCACATCACAGTCCACTGATGTTTGGCTCTGGCCACGCTGCACAGATGGCTTTATCGTTACTTTAATTATTTTGTAAAGGAAAACATATTTTTCAAAGCTGATGATGTAGACACACTGCATACACAGCACTTGCGAACATCTTAACATTTTATACTAGAAGTAGCTGTTACAGAGCGGACGCAAAAAAAAGAGTAAAGTTCAAGAATGCTTCCAAAAGACATTTGCATTAAACGTCATTTAATCATTCACGACCAAAGACACTGCTGGGACCCTTTACAGTTTCTACACTTCTCGTGTCTCCTTTATGCATCTATAGCTTTTATTCAGCTGAAACCTTCTTCCACCTCAGAGGCTTTAAAAAAGTCTTCAGGGACTAAACGTGACAAAACATATACGGCAGCTAAAAATAGAGCGTGGTCAACTGGAAAGCATTAGGAGGAAGAACCCAAGGAGAGGGAGGGAGATGACAACATTAATGAAAAGCTACTGTAACGCATGTGATGCAATTCAAATAAATCATGCATAATTTAGCATCAGCGATGCCGAGAGCTATGAAACCCTGGTGGGAGTGTGGGAAGAGGAGGACACGGAGGCTCATTTAAAGGACCATAACGGCGAGACCCCTGTGGGAAACAATAGCCTTCCTGGTGAATATTTCATCTACCTTTTGTTGAAATGCGGGCAGCGAGCGGCTCAAAGATACATATGGAAGTGCACGATAGAAGAGGGGTGCGAGGCACTTGATTTTGCACACAACAGATTTCAAATTTACAGGCCGGAGCTGCCAAGTCTTTTCTGAATCGGAAGGACTGGGAATGGGAGCAAGTTCCCCAGCGTGTGAACGTTAACGGAGGCTGAATGAGAGCCATTAAACTCTCTAATGTCAGAAAACAGTTCCTCTGAATCATATCCAAACAATCACTCTGCAGAGTTATGAAGACGTGTGCGGCACTGCTTTTTCTGTCCTAAGAAACTTCATCCTACAGGAGAGACGCAACAGTCTGCCAGTGTGGAGGGAAACGGTCACACTGATGAGTTCCCCTCAGGCTCCCTTGTGCAAAAGTAAAACTGGAAGACCGTTTCACTTTTTGCTGGAGTAGAAGGCGGACGTCAAAACAGCTGATGGGATTGCACTGATATGATATCAGCTTGACTCTGATGATTGTATTTTAAGTTTTCTTTTAAGGTTTTTGTAACCATTACATTAAGCCTTTTTTTTACATTATAAAATCAATAATCAAGTAGTTGGTATCAGACAATGCTAAACTCCAAAGTGTTTCTCTTAGTATTAAGCTAAACCACTTGTCACTCTCAGTGCTGATCAATTAATTTAAAACAGTTTTCCAAAGATCTTTTAGGTAACTTCCCCTGATTCTAAGATATCCTCCAATAAATATCCATAAGCGCTTTACAAAACCTCAGCATTTTCAGATTCTTGTGCCCCTGATGGCAATGGCTCCTCGGGTTCCTATAGGTCCCTGAGCCCTTCCAACCAGCCGCAGCGCTGATGGACGTTTCTCAGATATCAGGTTATGGCTATTGGCAAAAGTGAACGTAAACACTAGATGAAACCTGATTTAAAAAAAAAAACAAAAAAAAAAACCATGGTCACGGACAGAGTGCCGTGACCTTTAGAGTGACCGAAGGAGGGCGTTAAGCCTGGATCGATTGTCTCTAATGTGGTATTGGCAGCACAGAAATAAAATAAGTCAAAATGCTTCTATTAACTGTGGGCAGACATGTCTGATTGTGCAGGGACATCATTTTATAAAGCAGCAAGAAAGATCTCCCACTGAGGCGAGTACGCCCCGAGATCAGATTACGCTTGTTAAAGCCTGATGAAATGAAACACTGTGATGTTAAGAGGCTGCTTGAGGAGACATTACAGCTTTGACAGATAAAGCACTGACGTCCACCTGGGCGACGCCAGCAGCAAGCTGCTCGCTATGCAAAAGCAAGTAGGAAGAAATTACAACAAAGTGTCTGTGTTTTCACACTATGCTGCCCAATCCTGGACTGAGGGGATTCACCATCAGCCTACCAAGCTAGTGTTTGGCATCCAAGGTTCTTAAGAACTGATCTGTCAAGGTAGCCAATCATGGAGGTATGTACACCACAAGATGATCAGAAGGCAGAGCCATTCTTACTGAAGTTATGCAAAACCCACGTAGGTCTCTTGGCAGGGATTTTCCTGCCATCCAACACACAGTGGTGCAACTAGACTGCTTGATATCACTGCCTTAAACAGATTAATAGGCTACTATATCTAATTAAATGTGTGATTCTGCGTTGTGTTGGACAAATTCTACAATTTGTCCAACACAACGCGGATTCAATCAGCAGTGGGAATCTGTCCACTTTAAGAACTATATTCATTCATTTCATCACACAAAAACTGGCTGTGTCTCAGGCAAGTGTGCAGGAGGAGTGGATTCAGACTCCCCTCCATCTGTTTGCCGGGTGGGAGGGTTGAGGTGAAAGGACTGACACATCACCTCTCCCCCAGTTTTTGTTCAGAGACGCGGACGTGCGTAATAATGATGATAGCAGAGTTTGGCTAAGGGACTGACAAACAGGTCATTAATTAGTCTGCTTAATTGATTGCACGTCCCCATCCTGACCCGTTCATTAGTGAGAACCAGCGACTTTGCTTAAAATGTATCTTTGTTACGAAGTAGTGATACAAGGCGGAATTTACAAGTGAACGACGGCGTATAAAGCCGTTTATTTACAGGGCTTGTAGATTAAACTAATTGGAAGTAGAAAGCGATTACGCCTGTCACCCCAGCAGCAGCCTCCCACAGGACCCGCCTGCTATCGGCGACTACCACCGAAGATCTACCGCCGTACATCAAGCACAGAACTCACGGACCACTCACCCTTTCGACACAGCGGCGATTAGAAGAGCGGCTGTCCCAAAGTAGTCTGGTTTACCCTGCCTAGCTCCGAACGCGATCAACACCCGGGTGAGGGCGGTACGGGACGCTCGAGTTGCCCCTCTCGATCCGCAGCTGGCAGTAAGGCAAAGGTGGAGGTGTTCATTTACATGCGGCTCTCGCTGCTCCACCACTCCGCCAGCGCCACGATCGCACCGGCTGGCTCTCCGTAGACGAATGACAGGCAGCAGGCGCTAAACGCGAAGGAGGATGTTGTTTCCACACGGACAGTTTATAGAGAGGCGCTGACAGAACCGCTTCGTTTCTCTAATCTCGCGTTCCCCTGACAGAGGAAATGTAAAATCCCCTCGAACATGCTTTATGAGTGCTTATTTATATAAATTAATAAACAAATGCATATTTTAATGCGTCAGGAGCTATCTCTTTGTCTGTTACTTCTATCTGCAAATAATCTGCAATAATCAGTTTATTTTTTGTATGGTGTGATTTTGAATTTTAATTTTCAAATTTATGTAAAGTGATTAAGTCACTTATCAAAATTTCTTTTTCCAATAAAAAAATTGAAAGACATGTTAACACTGGCCTGTACTGCTGAATCCTACCACTAGGGTGCGACAATGAAGATTTGTCTACACTTTTGATTCCTTGTTTACTCATTTATTATAGGTTAAACACCCCAAACGTAGTAAAATTAGGTACCTTGAACTCAAAATCACCTATATCCCTCACCGTATTTAAAGAAATACCTGGCCAATAATTATCCAGAAGAGTGCTACTGTTTTTGGCTAATTGTGCCTTCTTGTCCTTGAAGACACTGTCTTAGAGACGCTCATGCACTGCTGCAGTATAATAAACTCTGCACGAACTGAAGAAAATGAATGAATAATAAAATGAGTTGCTAAATAGATGGTGTAATAATATTCTGGAACATCAGCCTCATTTCACAGCAAAGTCAGCCAAACAGATGAGCATCTCTCCAACATGTCTGAAGATGTCTGTTAAAGAGTAGCAAACCAAAGTGGGACAGAAGGCAGAAAGACGGTGTATAACAATAGACAGGAGTATAAGAATATTAAAACTGAACAGAGACACAGCGTAAAATGTATGTTTTTGAGTGTGTGTATGAAATAAACGCTGAGTGTTTGCATGCGTGTTAGAGATTCAATCAGCCAGATGGATGAACTTAATTACTGAAATACAGTAAAATCCTCACGCTGTTTAGCATGCTTTCACAGAGATTAAAAATCACAACAGCTAATTCTGTTACACATTTGTGTGTGGTTTTCACAGCATCAGAGACAAGACACGGCCACCAGCTATAGAAGCATTTCGTGGCTGTCCTCTGCAGCTGTGGTAGAGCCTAGCGGGCAGGATATATGTATGCAGGCGTGTGTTCTGTGTAGCTTAGGGAATATATGTGTGCAAGTGTGTGAGGGATACAGGATGTTGTTGGGTGGATTGGAGCTGCAGGTCTTCGCTGGCGTCTGCAGGGCTTCCATCATAGTTCTCATCTTCTGCAGGTGCTCTGAGCTAGGTGGGGGCTGCAGGTTGCTGCCCTGGACCTGAATGAACAGAGAACAAATAGATGGTGTTGCATCAAAAGTGAGGAGAAGAGGTGATGACGGGAGGCAGAAGTATAAAGAAGAGGTCTAGCAGAGCTAAACATAAAGTCAGTATAGGAACTATAGGTTAACATGAAAAGCAAATATAAAGGCAAGTCAAAATGCTTAATGTCCAAGTCATTAAAAAAACACAATCAATCAAATACAACATAATCAAATTCAATCACAACAGAAACTATTGTTTGAATGTGAAATAGGCTAAAACAGTAACACTGCTGATCAGCTCCCGGTGGGAGTTGTAGGTCAGATTACATAAAATGAGTTTACATCTTTCACTTTGAGCTTAGTTTTTATGTGGTGCAGGACTTAACACCCACCAGACAGCACAAAATAATTTTATTTAAACACATTTCTTTTAGCCTTGCACAAAACAAAACAATAGGAGACTTAAGAGAAAGAGAAATGTTACAAGTGATATAATTACAACCTTATGAACACAAGTACTATAATTAAAGCGCCAAGATCTTTTACAATATCACAAAATTACCATCTTTATGATGATCACCTTAACCATCTTAACACTACTGAAATACCAGCTGACAATGTACTGATCAAAGTCTATCATTTACCTGAGTTTTAACCTGAGAATTACCTTTCAACAAGTGAAAAGCTAATGAAATATCTATTCTGATTGTCGGAATAGAGATTAGATAATCAGAGTGTACAGCTCTGCAAGCTAGGCTAAGAGACTATTTTTTGATAGAACAAGTCTGCTACCACTGATGCAGTTGGCTGACAAGCAAAAAGTTTGAAGATGTTTGCTCTCAAGTTAAATTGCTGGATCTTAATATGCAGCAAATGAGTGCTGCACTAGAGCAAAAGATATTTTTATTTGGAAAATTACTGAGATGTGACTCCAGAGGATGCTTATTTTGAGGAACAGGAGAGTTAAGGACAGAGTAGAATAAAAATAAGAAATGAGGTTGAACAAAATCAGCTAATGAATAAACATGAATTAACATCAGTAGATTCACTGATAAATTGCTGTTATTTATGTTAAATGTGGCAGAATGTTTAAAAGTCTACAACGATAACGCAAGCATTTACAGTAACATCTGTCAACAATAAACTAATAACTTGAGCACTAGTTCATAAATGCAGAAAGAGCCGCTTCTTAACTGTTACGCAACTGTAAAATGGTCTTATTACTATTAACAGAATTATCTAATGGTAGTATTATATCTTAATCATCGTTATTTCCATTATTAATATAAATATTTTCTTACATATTTACACCCACAACAAAATCATATATAATAGAAAAAAGATATATAAAGATATGTAATAATACCATCTTTACTATACCTACTAGAGATCATTTCTTTGTATCTTAAAGCTTAATGTTCAGACATTCCCTCAGTTCCACTTTCAGACTATGGAACAGTCTGAAACATAGTCCTCCTCTCCTACAGAAACATATCTTTATATTTGCAGGCAGTAGATTGTTTTTTGCTTTCTACATTATTGGAGTGATTTGAATTTCCACCAGATCAGCAAACTTCAGTAGATTCAAATCTAAGAATAACGGATTGTTATGATCCATGTACTGCCGCAAACTCTTTCGATCCTATTGAGTTCAGACCTTATTCATGCCAGAGATGTTTGTCCTAAAATCAAATTGACTGTCAGTATGTTGTGTTTATGAATGTATTCATCTAGCCAATGACTGAAAATTAATTTTGATTGATTATTTGTTGATTAACAATGCTATATTGCAGTTTTTGGGTATATTTTATTCACGCAGTTTCTGTCATACAGTGTAAAGACTGGGAGATCATTGTTCATTTACTATTGTAAAAGTGGTAAAGACATACTGAAAAGCAAACACGATTGAGGGATGTTAAAACAGATATTAGAATATAATAAAATGACCCATCTCATCAGAATTTGGTATTTGACTACTCAAAGTGCTTGATAAAACATCTTTTACTGCACTTTGTGTGCAATCACACTTTTATAAGCAAGTGCTGCAGCATGAGTCTACCAGCTTTCTACTTCTGGAGAACAATTTGCTTAATACCTCAAACTCTACCCGTGAGCAGCACTGTTCTCACCACAGAGTCTCAGGTGGTTTTGGGTCTAGGCTCCAACAAAGCTAACACTCTTAATCTATTCCATTGTAGGTCCGGCTAGTGCTTCAGGTCATCATCCTTCTTCATGGGTAAATGTGCTAATCTCAAGAAACAGGAAAGTTAAAGAGTGGCATTGAGCTTAATTCATCCCTTTTTCACTACCTGCTGATGAAGACCAGATCACAGGGTCATATACCTCCTGCCAGGCTTCAAGCCAGTTGCTTTCTTTCAACATCAGCTCCATAGTTACCACAAAAGATCTCTCGGGAAGTCAATAACGATCAAGATAAAACATTAAAATCAAATAATAATATTCATTATTTATAATGCCATCTTTGTTCATAGATGGCAAGGTCAGGTTACAGGGCTCCGCATATAGACACAAAAGACAAAAGCTCAAGTGTCTAGCATGCCTGGAAATACTAGAAACTATAGGCCGTTTTACACATGTAAAGCCTAAACCTGCGCCAACGCACCCATTCACTTCGTATGTGGTATTCTATTTACTTCGAGCACACATCTTGGTGCCTCCAATAGGAGAGAGAGTACGTTTCAGAAAGAAAAGAGCACACTGGAGGAGAGGATTGTGTGTGGAGTGTCTCGTTGTCCCGAGCTGTGGGACACAAGACTAGCGGTGTATCGTGAACTTAATAAAAAGGTATTAAGGTGGAGGGAGAACACCAGTACCTTGAATATAAAAGGTGTGGTGAAAGTGGGAGAAAAGTGTGATTTTTGCTTGTCTTCTCATTCTCTTTATTAGAATGAAAACCTGGGCTTAATGTTAGTACAATGACAGATACATCTTGCAGAGCTGTAGCCAAGTCAGCCTGTACATCCAAACCAGCAGAAAAAGGACACAAGGCAGGAAAAACACTTCCTGTTCGGTCGCTTAGCAATATGTGCACAACTGCTAACGATGTAAAAAGGCTTTAAGTGCATGTGTGTGTGTGTGTGTGTGTGTGTGTGTGTGTGTGTGTGTGTGTGTACCCTCCTACAAACCCACGGATGATAATTATGTCAAAACTCAGCTGTTGATGCTGGCATTTGAGTTGTAGTGCATTTGGGTTGTAGTGGCGGTGGTTATGCGCTCTGGTCTTTTTCACAAAACAATATCTCCACTTACTTCAAAGGCAAATCAACAAAACCCATGAAGATTCTCACATCATGTGTGTCACTATGAGCCTGTGTCGGAGATTAAAGGGAAAGAAAACTATACTGAGTTAGATATAGTCATGCTTACATAAAATATACACTATTAAAACCATGTCTACCCTGCCAGCATGCAGGTGGAAGAATTGTAGTACCCTACTGCTGTATTATACTGACATCACATATTCCTCCATAAAAATCCACTCTAGCCTGTATTTACACCAACTACTATGGCAATAACTTGGATTGGCATAGGCAATTCCTGACTTGGTCTAACTGGTTTGAACAGCTGAACGCAGTGAAACAGATGATCCATCCATCCATCCATCCATTTTCTGTGCCTGTTTTACCCACACTTTGGGTCGCAGTGGAAACAGATGATAAGCTTACATATTTTTACATTGTCTTTTTTTCATTTTATTTATATTTGTACTTGTTTCTTATGGTTTGTAGGCTGAGTTGCATATTCTAATCTTTTATTTGTCTATATATTACTTTGGTCTGTTCAGGGTGTTTTTCAGTGTTTTACCATAGGATTGGATTGGATGCTGCCACTATGCCTAGAAAAAAAAAATAGTTCATGGTTCCCTGGCATTTCCTGCATTTTAAATGGCAATGAGTGTCACTGCTTTGATTCTCAGCTACTTTCCGAATGCTGAAAATGGTTTTGGACCCACATCTAATGCCGATTTAGAGATACCAATGAGATATAGTTGCTACTGATGTTTGCATCAACTAAAATGGGCTGAATGCTGCAAGTTTGAGAATACGGCTGAAAGGACACAGTTCATCATGCTAGACTTGTGTCAAAACAAAATGTTCACAGAGAATACATCAATTTAAAAGCGGTTTGCACAGCACCCATATTTCTTTAATGTGACTTTTCATGTAATACAAGCTGTTCGACAAGCTTGTGTTGTGATCGTCAGAGCAGTGCAATGCTGTTTTCTGAGATTCTTAATTGTGCGGTTAAATTTCTGACTGACATTTCTTACATCTGTCCTTGACAACTTTTCTTTTTCTGTTTCTGCTGGCTGGAATACAGGTGTAAATTCTGTAACTTGCAGAATACTTAGCACGATTTATGCATGACTGTGGATGGAAAATTAACATTTTTATATGTTGTCTTTGTATATGGTTATCTTTGGCATAAACTATATTGCCAAAGGTCATCTAATCACATTATTTATATTAGGTAAACAGCACAATTTTTCAAACTTTTACAATTTTAACACTGTCAAGATCATATATACCCACAATCTATACTATCATTACTATTATTTAATACAATTATTGTTAGAATTAAACATCTACTCTATAGCTAGCTGTAGATTAAATTTATACAGTACTTGTTGTTTATGTAAACCACAAGGAGGACCCAGAATAGGGGCTGCAGCGTGCTCCTGCACTGCAAAAAGGTATTTTATAAATAAACCTTTGCTGTCACCACATCCTCTTGAGTCAGCAATGAGATAAAAATGTCATATACAGACACTGAACTCAATCTGTCAAATGATGAACTTTCTGTGAATTTAGCACAAAGAGATAGAATGAGATTCTGATATTTTAAATGTCCACTGATCCAGAAAACCAGGGAGATTCTCTGAAGTGAGTGTACCTGTGTGAAGAACAGTCTGAGGGCCTGAGCTGTTTCGTCACTGAGCTCCTCCAGCCCCCTCTTCTCTACTGCCTCCATCACCAGGCACAGGTCAGGGTCCCACAACAAAGTTGTGCTGCCATACTGTAGAAGCTGCACAGAGATATAAAAATACACATGCAAAGACACTTATCTGGTGCAAATATTAATAAATGCAATCTTCACAGATAGAGAGAAAAAAAGAGTAAAACAAAGCACACACAGAAATTATTTAATTTGATGTTGTTAAAGTGGAGGTTGCTACATGTTTTTAACTACAAGCCCAGATGCAGATACCCAAATACTTTCCTTGAAGGTGTGAGCCACTGCTCCTTCCTAGATTTCTCTGATAAATGATTAAAAAGCCCTTTCGTGTTCATTTTAAGCCCTTCTACTAAAGTGTTGTGCCAAATGCTATAGTGAATTTACTCTCATTGCTTATGGGGCAGAAAATCCTTTATTTCCTGATTTACATTTAATGCTTTTCAAATATTTTTTTTATTTCTGAACAAAACTAAGCCAAGCAATCATATTTATGCGTCTGTGTGTGTGTGTATGCCTATGCAAAACCTCTCACAAGTGTGATGCCTCTGAGAATGGTGGGGTGCAGAAGGCAGCTCTCTCCTGAGTTGAGCAGGCAGTAGATGAGGAATCGACTCCATGGCTGGCATGTCATGAACTTTGCTAACATATCATTCACACAGAGAACAGACACAAAGAAAACAACCCCATGAGGGTTACAAAAAATATAGAAAAGTCTTTTTATTTCTAAAAAGTACTCTCATTCCAGTAGTTTTTAAGTAAAAAAAAAAAAAAGAAAAAAGAAAAAAACAGACATGCATGCCCAAATTTACAAACAAACCCTCTGGTAACATACACACTTGCATGCCTGTCAGTGTACAGTACCTGCTGAGGGACTCTTCCTCCGCAGGAAACCAAGCAGGGAGCTCAGGCAGTTGACTGAGGCTTTTAACAGCAGTTCATGTTTCTAAAAAAGAACAAGGTCAGAGAAGTTGAGAATTCAGCAAAAAAAGATAAATAACTCATCTGCAGCTATGTTGTTTTAAAAAAATAAATATTAAATCTTGTCAGCCTGACTAACAAATAGTTATCATGGGTGGAATCAGAAAGTGTGTATGTCTTTTTTCACTATACGTCGTATGTGTAGCAGTAGGTTGCAAACCAGTGATTGACCAGTTTGCTGGATGTTTCCACCCTTGTGCATGTTTGGTTAAGATTTATCACCAGTTACCCAGCAACTCAAAAGATTCTCCACAGACTTTATTTCTGTCTCGGCCATTGTTGCCTGCTCCATGTAGCATGAATACCTTGTAGATGCATAAGAGCCTGTGCATACAGAATATGTGATCTTCTCCACCCTTGTGCATGTTTGGTTAAGATTTATCAATGTAAAGCCTGCAGCAAATGTGCCAGTACTGTACATATTATCTGTTTTGTTCCACAATACACAAGACATTCCCTTTTAAAATAGAAAATAATTTACTAAATAAAAACACCAAATGTAACTTTGCAATATACAGTATAGAAAAATACAATCGCTATATAACTTCTACACTCAGTGAGAATCTCACCAGCCTGAAAGAAAACATATATTTAATTGGCATCAGTTTTTAGAAATCTGTTTGCATTTTGATATGAACATGACATTAAACTAAAAAAAAAAATATCCACATAGGGATGATAATGTCTTACAGATATTGTATACAGACTGAAGATGCACCTTAATCCTGGGAAGGAAGGGCAAAAGAATAGGTGGGATTGATGAGAGAGAAATTAAGCAGAGAAAGGTAAGAGAGAGGACAGACGAGTCAAAGATGAAACAGGAGCTTAAAGTAAGATAGAAAAAAAAAGCGAGAAATGGGAAAGATGAGAATCCACATGGTAGTGGAGAGTAGAAGATGAGCTCATATTGTCACTGAGAGACACAGGGGAAAAGCCGCAAAGCAGTGGAGTGAGGAACAGTTACTTGTATGAGCTGCTGAAGAGCAGACTGGAGAGCACTGAACCATAAAGCTGAAGCTCATTTTTGTACAATGGCCTTTTACACTGACAAGATACAACTGCTGTGACACCAGAGGCTGGCACTCTGAGCCATGAGCTCCACATAAAAAAAAAACCCAATCATCCCAGATTATTGTATATCTTTTTAGGTTTATATGATTTAATCTTATGGCAAATACTTCAGTGACTGTTTGCTGACTGCAGCAGTACTAATTACCCAGCACTGCTAATTACAGTGTTTGACTCTGTGAATTGTTCCCAATTTATTAGAAGCTTATTTAAAGGTGCGGCATGAGTACAGCAGGAGCCGCACACTGCATACAAATGAGTGGTAAAATAGGTCCAGTGCCGTTACAATCATTGACTTAAATGGTTTTCCATTAACTTTATTTCAAATACACTAGTGTCCTCAATACAGCATCCCCCAGCTACTTTTACATATTTTCTGAAGTTAACCCATGATTTGATAGCTGGCAAGGACATCAGCAGTGACAGCTAATAATGTCATCACTTATGTGATTGTGTTTTTCACATGTCTGCCCTTAAGTCATTTTTCAATCAGAAGCAGTAGCCCAATGAAAACAGAGGGGACTAACGTGTCTATTATAGACTGATCATATTTAAAGGCAAATACATTAGCGTAAAATATGTAACACACGGAAGATTTTGTATGTCCTTTTACCTTGATTGTTCTTCTACATGTCCTGCATTACAATTATTTTCCTCATCATAAATTCAATGAACATTTGAACAAGACTGTTTAATTTTTTTGTGTTAAGACCATATACTACAACCCCTCACGGCAGAAATATTTAGTCTAGCTAGCTATACATGGCTTAAAAATCACTGTAATTCAATGGATGAACAGTATCTTCAGATTTATTTTTTATTCATCTTTGAAGTGCTGTGATGCTGGAACCAATTGTTGAATACGAAGACTCACAAGATTGAAGCACTCAAAACAAAGGCATACTTTATCTGTCAAAGGTAAATTTTAAAGTGCTGTATCACTGCAGAGGAAACATTTAAGCATAAGAATTCCTTATGTCTGTTCAAACAAGCCTCAATTGCCTTTATTGTGTGCACTAGATCACCCTGCATCAGATATAAATCTGTCTTGGCTGCCACTTAGAAAAAGTCGTGCTTCATGTATCCAATCTTGTCTTGTTTTGTTAAACGCACCCACCAGCTAAATGCAATAACATTTGGGAGACACCTGAAATTGCTGTGGATATGGACTACATTTCATTATGCCAGCTGCTAAATCGATTGAAATCTAATTTACTTCAGACATGTTTGCAAAAGGCTGCTTCAGTGTTGTGCTCTGAAGGTTTTAAAAGATTTCCCTGATCTTATCCAGTACAGAAAAAAAGCCAACAAAAGCAAAGCAGCAAAGAAAATATATCAGAAATTACATTCTTTTAGGATAAAAAGGAGCCTTTATATAATTAGCTACGATCCCGAACAAGTCTTCTTAAAGAATAATACAAAGTGCTAAGCTCTGGTTTCTGGGATGAATCCTGCAAATGCAGCAAACTGTGGATGCAACAATCCATCAATCTTACTGAATACATACTGAATACTGATCCTTGCAAATATAGAAACCTCGCCTTTAATTAAGTTTAGCATGCCCTTTTACATTCCTAAAGCTCCCTCCAGGAATTCTTGTAGATATCATCTCGGACTATTTTTGTGATAAAGTTGTCAAAACTAAAATGGCTTAAGTGATTTCTTTTCTTAAAAGTGTTGAAGATGTTGTATAGAGACTGAAACTGATCACAGGCCATTAAATTAATTTGAATCCTAATCACATTATGGTAGTTATGCTACAGACAAATAAGAAAGGTTATGTTCCTCTTTTTTTATAACAAAATGCTATGCTGTATTATGTATATATGTATTATGTATATTATGTCTGATATGTTTGTATTTCTATGATTCTATGATTGTTTCTCCCTCTCTCTATTCTCTCTGTTCTATCTCCCTCTTCTTTTCCTCCTTTACCCAGCTGGCTTTCAGCAGGATGGTTCCCCCTTGTAAGATGGGTCCTGCTCAAAGCTTAGCACTTTGTATTATTCTTTAAGAGAGTTTTTCCTTGCCACTGTGCTTACTTGGGGGTTCAGGCTCTGGGTTTCTGCCTCTGTAAAGCACGTAGAGACGATTCTTATTGTAAAAATAAATACAAATAAAATTGAATTGACTTGAATTAATGACAATCGCTTTTTGTATCATGGCACTGAATGCTCAGCAGAAATATGCTTTGAGTTCTATATTATAGCACACATCTGACGTTCAAAATTAGTTGTCAGTTACCTTAGTGTGCCTAAGTTAAAGCCAATTTTTAAAAAAACTTGTAAAACATTCAACATACAGGTAAATGTTCCTTACTAACAAATGATAACTTGTCAGTGTTCTCTAACTTTTGACTGTGACTATTAAATGGTATAGTACATACAACATAATCGGATTTTGGGTTTTTTTCATCCCAAATTAATTCACCAGAATCAATCAAAACATTCATTTTTTAATATTCCTAAAAAGCTAAGCGAGTTGAAAGAAACAACACAATCAGTGCTTGTTTTTTTCAGGGATCTTTCAATATTAGGGACAAGATCATCTGTTGTTCCACCGGCAGGAACAAAGACAGGCACACAAAATGGATCCTGACCTGCAAAAGGAGTCCGCTGATCACAGTGGTGAGGCACTGGGCTCCTCTGGACCCAAGAGGGTATAAAACACCATCTTCAACACTCAGGGGTCTGGACCCAACCAAACCTGGACTGCTGTTCAAACATACCACCTCTGTTACCAGGTCAATATCAAGGAGAACCTGTAACAACCTCAGGTAGCTCACTAGAAAGACAATGAGAAAGAGAAACCAAATTAGGAAGAATTTAAAACTTACTTACAATAGTGGAAATGGGGAAGAGAAGAGAAATCAAATATTTTAACAATGACACAGTAAAAAATAATTCATGAGAATTATGGGCTTAAGAAGGAAGGGAAGTAATTGAAAAGATAAAAACTGAAAGACCATGACAGCAAAGCCTTTAAAAATGATTGCGAGCAGATTTCATGATATGTGACAGAATGCAAGAAGGCAAGAAGTTAAATAGTATCAAGATAGAAATTGCGAGGCAGTGTCAGGCAGGATGGATGGGTGTACAGTGAAAGTGCAGCACCAAAGTAGTGATAATGAGAGATGGCCAAAATGATAGCAGGACTCAAATAGAAAGCGTGCAGACATCTAAGTTGCAAGAATGCCGTGCACGCTGAGATTAAAGCTCTCTAGGGGCAGGATTCAATTAGTTGCAGCAAAAAGTTAAAAAAAAGGAGACTGCAGAAAGACAGAGATGAACTGCCAGATGAAAAAGGAAGTGTGAGTGAGTGAAGGGTTGAACAGAGATAAAAATGAGCAAAAGGAGTGAGCAAATACATCACAGCAATTCTGACAGGCCACTTATCCAGCTGACAGAGACACAGCAGTGGCAGGGATGGTCTCTCTCTGAGTGCTGCAGTGGGGAGTGGGCCACTTAATGCAATGAAAGTCTGTTAAACGCATACATGTTTGCTTACCTCTGCTGAGTGAGGATTAGAACATGGGCAAGCAGCCATTTTCTCAGTACAAGTGTGCATATGTGACATATAATTCGCATTATCTAATCACTAAAGTAGAATTTACCCATGTAATTTAACCAGTCATTTCCAAAATACTAGCCTTGTTTTAAACTATTAAATAAGAAAGGTTCATGCGTAACTAGGGCTGTATGACCCCTTACATGTAATCATTAATGAATTGTAATTAGGAGGATGACAAAATAGACAAAACATAATGCACTGAAAAAATTAAAAATACCATACACAAAGCCTCAATAATCTTGAGCATACACTCACTTATGCAAATCAAGTACATTTGTTTTAACTTGTTAAAATTTCTGCAACAATATACTGTAATAACTGGAAAGAATACAATTAAAAAGGTATCTATTTGTTACCCAGAAGGACATTGTCAGTGTTTCTTTTTTGAACAAGCAGTCGCTGCAAAGCTGTCTCCAAATTCCAATTGATGCGCTTTTGGACCTTAAATAATAGAGAATGAGTGGGAGTGAGAACAAGTAGAGCCAAAAGAAAAACAAGATTAAGACCAAACATCGCATTGCAAGTAAGAATTATTCACAGTCGATGCTTTACAGAAACATGTGTGGGAATGTGTATCCAGAGTGAATAGTTTTGAAGCACAATATCAGAAACAAGCAAACCAAAAAGATGAATGCCTGTTCTTCAGCTCATATACTGTTTTGTCTTTGTGATAAATGCAAAGCTTAATGTGAGTGGGTACCTGTGCGGAGTGAAAGTGTTGCAAGGTGACAAGGGAGGACAAGAGTAGATGGCTATAACAGAGCAAGGCAGAAGGAGGACAGGCTGATG
Organism: Pao palembangensis; assembly: GCA_015343265.1. Classification (NCBI taxonomy): domain Eukaryota; kingdom Metazoa; phylum Chordata; class Actinopteri; order Tetraodontiformes; family Tetraodontidae; genus Pao; species Pao palembangensis. The sequence continues at coordinate 12,073,652 of CM027085.1, read as the reverse complement.
GAGAAGTGGTGGAGGAGGAGGTGAGGGCAGTCTGAAGCTGGTCCATCAGTCCATTGTTGGAGAGCAGCATGGAGACAGCTGGGTGGGGGGGGGGGGAGGCATGATGGCATCACACTTTGGTCTGTGTGTTTGTGTGTTAAAAGCAGTTAACGTGGAAAACTGCATGTGATGTGACACCCTGCAGACGCCAACCCAAGACTTATTCACACAGTTTCTAATGTTAGCAGTATAAGTATACAGGACCAAACAACAATGGTTTGATATATTTTAATATTAATAGTGGAGGTTACAAGGTGAAATATAAGTGCTAAATGTTAGTGTATGCCCCAGGATGCAATAGCCTTATATGGCATTGTACTAACTAAATGTGTAACTATTCCTATCCTCTATCAGTTGAAATCACCATCTAGCTTTAGGCTGACTTATCCTGTGAAACTAATATCACATCAGTGACGATGAATGCTGTTACTGGGTGCAGGCAGCACCATAATAAATGCTACTGGCATAATAACTCTGGATATTTCTGCCCTCTGCTTAAAAGGTTTACATAATCAACTTCAAACTAGCTCCTTGCTGACCTCTACTAATCTTTTTTTTAAATCTTGTAATAAAATATTTTCCAAATGATATGTTTATAATGGCACTAGGCAGTGCTTGTGGCCTCTTGAACCTGCAAAATTAGTATACTTTTCAACAGCTCTAAAAGAGTCGTGTCTTTCCTCACAAATGGAAAAATGCACAGTAGTCACAGTTCTTTTTTTCTTTGGGTTTTAAATCCAAGGCCTTGCTTTTTTGACAACCTTTTGACAGGGGATGCCAATGAATATGTGGTTTTGCCTATGAATAGTGGAAATCCAAATAATATATATGGTGACAACACAAACTAATGAGTTTAGTTTAGCCTTGTCAGTGTAATGTCAACTGTATGTATAGTATGCCACACCAAACCACAAACGCTGTACTGCTATTTTATTATGTACAGAGGATGACAGCAATTATGTTAATTTATTCCTGCCATTTCTTGATGTAATATGCTTGTCAAGGTCAGTGGCAGATGCAGTTTTGATGATGTAAGAAGAAATAGCCTCTTACCTCTGTCAGTACAGTGTGCAGAGGACAGACTCAGGAAGCAGTATAAGTAGCTGAAGGTAGGTAGCAGGCTCCCTGTGTTGGTGGAAGTCAACCTCCCTGCGAGATTACTCACTAATGCACACACAGAAACAGATCTGAAGGCTCACATTTAATACAAAGATGCACTGAGACCATGTGACAGACAGATAAAGGCTTCCTTACTTTCTGCAGGTCACATTTTATTGATGTGGTAGAAAACATAATTAATATGATCTCACAGTGAAAATGTTAAAGGAAAGGATCAAGAAAAAAATATGTACCAACCAGATGCCATGACACAGCAAAGCAGGATGGAATGACAAATGTTTGAGAATAATTCGGATAAAAGATGAATGGATGGATTCTGAGTAAAGGTTTGACTTTTGGATTTTTATCTGCAGATTGCAGCAATCTGCAGTAATCTTACCTTTGTGTGCAGACAAAATGAGAGAAAAGTATTTTTTCTTCTCTGGCATGACTTAAGGGAAAAGGTAACCAATAATGCAGGACCCAAGATCAGCATATTGTTCATGCTTTTATTGAAGTGATAAATCTTGGTGCTAGTGCTACATGGTCGTGTATGTGTACTGTGATGTCAAGGTGTCTGTCTTATAGTGTTTGTTTCATTGTAATGTACCCTGTATTTTATTTATTCTAATGTAGGGCAATTTTGACGGTGTAGTATGGTGCAAATAACGAATTGTAAATTGCCCGGGGGCGTGCATGTTTGTGTATGTGTGTGCTGATAAATAAGAGTTTTGGAGATGAGTGCTTGAATTTATATAGTGTGCGTTTGTTGATCTCACCGTGGTAAAGCAGCTTAAAGTGCACTTCATCCATCTTTGTGCAAGATGAAGACAAAGGAGGATCACAAGTCAGGGTCACACATAGCAACTTCATCACCAGAGGAAGTGTATCCACTGCAAAAATTAATTTGTCAGTCCAGACAAAAGGACACAAGGCAAACAAGGCAAACAAGTCAAACAAGTTGGACGTATACACTTCTTCTTTCTATTGTCTATGCACAGATTTGGCCAGAGTGAAAGTGCTGAGGCAGAGATATGTTACATTAAATTAAATTTGAGAAGGGTCAAAAGTATTAAGGATTTTGACAGAGAAAAGCAGAGATAGCTTTCTCTTAGTTTCGTCACTAACAGATGTTTTAGTATCATGCGGTATTTTGAAATCAAATACTAAAGTAAGAGAATGAAGTCATTTTTACGTTTTACGTCCTCTGACATTTTTTTAAAGAGCAATTTATCAACAAGGACTATTTAAAAAACTGTAAAATTAAATTTCCCTGGATCAATCAGTTGGCTAAAGGTTGGGTTTGTAAATATTGGTGTTTTGTCAAGATCAAATTTAATTAACTGCATGATGAGATCTTTCTGCAATATTTGACTATTAAGCAAGTTTCATAAAAGTCTCAAATCTTTAACAGACACAGTAAAAGAAAAACGTAATCTACTACTACTACTACTACGACAAATATTAATAATAGCCTGGCAAAAAAAATTAGAGAGGGGTGGGAAGTAAAGGGAGGGTTTCAGGCAGGACTCGCATCTTATTTCTTTCACCTTTGTAGCGCATATGATTAAAATGTTTCCCCTGAGATGCCGCCACATTAGAGGCTAAACTGAAGCATGCATTAATGCAAATTACAGAGGGCTGAACTGTAATACATGCACAGATAAGGGCCCTGTAATCCCTACAGATCCTGAGCAGAGCAGGGCTATGGCTACGGAATCTCCAACAGAAACATTATCTTTGGCATTTCAGTGACGTGTACTAACCTTGTCAAGTATACAGGCCCGCCAGACATCGCCGATAGAATGTTGCAGATAGTTTGCATATACTTTTTTTAGTATTCTAACAAAGAGTGTATCACAAATCTTCAACAAATCATTTTAACATACAGAAGAGAAATCTGACAACGTGCACATTGATCCTTTCAGTCAAAACACCATCACCATCGTCAGTGTCGATAAAGGATGTTTAAATTTAGAGTTTCCCTTCCAACATTCATCACAAGTGACAGAGTTGTGGGAAATTGTTTGACTGAAAACACAACCATGTTTTTACAGACATATTATTCCTATGATATTTATATGAAAAATAATCTTAGAAATAATCTTTTATATCATATATAAAACTCTCTAATTGAGACACAGTAATTTCAAGTAAAAGAATCAAACAATGTCCCACTGCAAGTGCATGGTGCTGTCAAAAAGCATTTATGAGTGACTGATCACAAAATATCTTGTAAAAAGAGTGTTATTTCAATTTTAATAATTTCTTCATGTTCTACTGATTTAAAAATAACCCACCCGATGCTGTAACCTCCATGGGTGCTTTCATACATACCTTGTGCAGTGTGTCCTTGTCCAGGGTCATTCTCCATATTGAGCCTTTGTAGTACTTGAAAGAGTGCCAGCCTCAGACTAATACATAAATCTGCATTGTAGCTTTTTTGGCTTGATAAAGCTGCCTCCAGCACACCCAGTGCACGCCCTGCCAAAGGTGCCTCCCTATTGCAAACCATATCCTGTAGTCAGAAAGACAGATACAAGATTCAGGATATATAAATATGCATATATAGTATAATGTTTAGTCCATAAATATGGTTTTAGTGTATGTCTTTTTATGGTCACTGTAGTTGCACTCCTCTATGTGAGGACTTACCAGCAGTGTCAGTATTACAACTGGGTACTTTTCTATCAAGCCGAGCAGTTCCACAGTTTCAGTGCCTGGTTCCTGCCTCATGTCTATGCAGTTTTCTCTACTCTCTCCCATCTCCTGCACATTTTTCTAACAAGTGCAATTTTAATTTGAGTTATCTATCCACTTGGAGTGAAACTGATTAGGAAATATATTGCATGATAAACTAAGGTCATTGGAATGATTCACTGAGACGAAGACAGAATAAATTATATGTTCTGCTCACTTACCACAGCTTTCTCTGCATCTGTGCTCTGTCCTAGCCTGGTCAACCAAAGTTCTAAAAGAAGAGGTCCAAATTTTTCACAAAATTCTGGGTAGCGACAGATGAAGTGGAGGAGTGCGGAGTGGTGAATGTAGAGGGAAGAGAAACTTTGGCAGGAGGAGAGTGCCTTGCTGACGCAGTTGAAAGAAGCCTGGAGTAAATTCATAAGAAACAACCGCACAGGATCCAGTATAAATAATGTGAAGAGGAAATTTTCTTTGAACCACAAAGATGAAACTGCTTTTAAATGTAATAAGGTATAGCATTCACTCAAAGCAGTTTTCTGTAAGACGTGTTCAAACTGACAATAAAAAAGGACATGCAAAATATTTTTTTGCTGTCTATTTGTGCATCATCCTAAGATTTTTATTACTCAGGTTTAATACTGTCTGGTATTCTAACAAAGAATAGTTGTTTATTTCTCACTAAAAATCTATTATAGTGACGTTAGAGACGTTATTGTCAAGTGAAACTCTAGATCTGTCTTCTTCTATTCTTCAAAGAAACTGGCTCAAACTGCACTCCTCTCCATCTATGCAGCTCTATGGTACGACAGAGTGGAACAGTGACAACAGGCTAAAGGAATCCCAAGGTCGAGAAGATATAGTTCTTTGTTTGGCCATTGGATGGAGAGTCCACAATGGAGAAAAACCCAATTAGCTATATAAATACTGTACATGAAAAACTGAAACAAACAAACAAACAAACAAAAAGACCCCTCTCGCTTTCTTGTATGGATGTGACAATTATATAATTTTTTTTTTCTCTAACTCACTTCTTTGAAAGAAGGTTGTTACTGTAGACAACACACAGCAACTGACACTGGGTACAAACCAAATGGCAATGACCGCTCTCCATTCTCCCACTGAGCTAGCCAAAAAGTCACTAAAGCTCTGTCAAGTATAGGGTACTTGGCTAATATATTAGTTACGTGTACTGGAGTGTTCTGATTTACCCCCTCTAGGTTAGGACTCTTATCCTGTGTTGCTGCCAAAAGGTAGAGGGCAGATCGAAGCACTGAGCGAGGCAGGGCCTCACCCTGGTCCTGGACTGAGAGCAGCAATGACATCACGCTAGTGAATACTGTGTGGTCAGGGAGGAGCCTGGATCAACAACAATAAGTACGAGAGTGGGGTTGCAAAGACAAAGATGGAAAAAAAAAATACATGGGTTAAACAGAGCTTTAGTAAAGTCAAAAAAATAATATTTTTGTGCAAAATACTTAAACACACACACGCGTGTACTGTACGGATCAAAGCCAAAACATTCTGTACTGTATTCTGTAATACAATCAACAATCCATTGCTATCGCTCTCATTAAGGAAAAGATTGGTTTACATTCTTTTCCCTGGGGATATTTTCACAGTTGATGCTCCAAAGAAGGACAAATGAAGGTCATAAAATATGTACCTGCCAATGCCCCCACATGACTGCAGTAGAGCCAAGAATTTATAAACATAATTTCACTCATTCTTTACTTTAAGCTATGAAAGGCATTAAAATGTTGACACTCATGTCTTGTGAGCTTTTTGTAATTTTACTATTCTCATCAACCTTATGTGTACAGTGAATCCATTTGTTGAATAACTAATTGTACAAATTAATTTAAATTTACAATTTAATTACAAATTAACTGTAGCTCATAATTCAGTTAATTCAAACTTTTAAGTAAATAAATCTTAACTTGAAAATGTTTTTGTTGTTAAAAAACAAGCCATCAGGATTACTGGCACCCACCCAATCTCTAAAACATTTCCTCTATGTAGTTTTAAATGTTCAATCAAACAACTTTTTAATAGAGATTTAAATCCTTGCTGATACCAAATAGCATAGTACCAGACATGAGCTTGAGTTCTTCACAGCTGCCTTTTAAAAGAACTGGACATGACATTTTGAGAAATTCTGTGCTAGCACAGTCAAATATAGAGGATACTTTCATATCTAAATAACTTATTGCACACATCTTTGAAACCATTTAAGGTTTTAATATTTACTCTTCAATTTCAGAAAGTGAAGCTACTGAGGACTTGCTAAGTCAGGAAATTATTTACGTAAGTAAAGTGATTTCTGCAGTGGTGAGAACAAAGTCAGTATTATATTCATAGCTCACACTGTCCCCCCTCTGTTTAAAGACCACATCTACTAACAGTACAGAAGGTGGAGTGCTTATAATTTGTATCAGTATATTGTTTTCTACTGGTGCTGAAATATTTATTGGGTAGATCAGAACTTAATAAAATACTGTTTCTAAATTTTAATGTTTGCTTCTTGCAAACCAACATTGAGAACATTTGTTACCACGTATACAATCTTTACTCGTGTGTGTGTGTGTATATAAATATTACTTGTAGTGTAATAAATGTCAGTTTATTTATCCAGTCATGAAATTATGAAGTGTATGACAGATTTAAGCAGGGGAACAATCCTATGCCAAGGCTGATTAAATTCTTCCTTTGTTTTTGGCAGGCTACATGCTGCTGCCTCCTGTTGCCATCCATTATTGTTAGAGTTGAATACTCCATGCCCACAATTGAAATGACATGGATCCTAGACTTTTGCGTAGTTTGTGTTGAGACAAGAGTACTTTGAAGTCAAAATTCATACCTGCTATGCAAAATGTGTGAAATTTAGCAGGTCTGCTCTTGGGGCTCTATTGTGCTCCTTGAACAGATGAATACAAGTGGCAATCATATATAGAAACCCTGGTCTAGGTGCATTACTAGTGATTATTTCTGTTTTGCCTATAAGTCTAAATGTATGCTTGTGGGAGTTTAAATAAGCCTGTTGTGTTGTACTCTTAGCCACAAAAACAGCCTGCTCCCACTGGTTTTGTCTAACAGAAGTGCAAATTCAAATTGCGAAATGCCAAATCTTTACTATCTTTGCTGTTTCTCCCTATGAAAATAGCAGTTTGGTTATGAAAAGCCACACGCCTTAATTAATTTAGAAAATTTTATAATGAAAAAACTGCTGTAAGAAAGTAAAAAGAAAAAAAATATGTTAAAATATGACTCCTGAGTTTACACACCAGAAATGGAAGTACTGTAATGCTGGATGAGTGAGAAATTTGGTGTCAAGTCTCCCTTGCCCGGACGCGGGTCACCGGGGCCCCCTCCTGGAGCCAGGCCTGGGGGTGGGGCACGCTGGCGAGCGCCTGGTGGCCGGGCCTTTGCCCATGGGGCCCGGCCGGGCATAGCCCGAAGGAATGACATGGGACCCTCTTCCAGTGGGCTCACCACCTGCAGGAGGGGCCAAAGGGGTCGGGTGCTGTGTGAGTTGGGTGGCAGCCGAAGGCGGGGACCTTGGCGGTCCGATCCCCGGCTGCAGAAGCTAGCTCTAGGGACGTGGAACGTCACCTCTCTGATGGGGAAGGAGCCTGAGCTGGTGCGTGAGGTCGAGAAGTTCCGACTAGATATAGTCGGCCTCACCTCGACGCATAGAAAGGGCTCTGGAACCAGCCTTCTCGAGAGGGGTTGGACTCTCTTCTACTCTGGAGTTGCCGACGGGGAGAGGCGGCGGGCAGGGGTGGCGATTCTAGTCGCCCCCCGGCTTAGTGCCTGTATATTGGAGTTTACCCCGGTGGGCGAGAGGGTAGCCTCCCTCCGCCTTCGGGTGGGGGGACGGATCCTGACTGTTGTTTGTGCCTATGGCCCCAACAGCAGTTCAGTGTATCTACCCTTTTTGGAGTCCCTAGAGGGAGTACTAGAGAGTGCTCCTTCTGGGGGTTCCCTCGTCCTCCTGGGTGACTTCAATGCTCACGTCGGCAGTGACAGTGAGAGCTGGAGGGGCGTGATTGGGAGGAATGGCCCCCCTGATCTGAACCCGAGTGGTGTTCTGTTGTTGGACTTCTGTGCTCGGCACAGATTGTCCATAACGAACACCATGTTCAGACATAAGGGTGTCCATATGTGCACTTGGCACCAGGACACCCTGGGCCGCAGTTCGATGATCGACTTTGTAGTCGTGTCCTCGGACTTGCGGCCGTATGTTCTGGACACTCGGGTGAAGAGAGGGGCGGAGCTGTCAACTGATCACCACCTGGTGGTGAGTTGGCTTCGTTGGTGGGGGAGGATGCCGGACAGGCCCGGCAGGCCCAAGCGTATTGTGAGGGTCTGCTGGGAACGCCTGGCAGAATCTCCTGTCAGGCGGAGCTTCAATTCCCACCTCCGGGAGAGCTTCACCCATGTCCCGGAGGAGGTGGGGGACATTGAGTCCGAGTGGACCATGTTCCGTGCCTCCATTGTTGAGGCGGCCGTCCGGTGCTGTGGCCGCAAGGTGGTCGGTGCCTGTCGTGGCGGCAACACCCGAACCCGCTGGTGGACACCGGCGGTGAGGGATGCCGTCAAGCTGAAGAAGGAGTCGTACTGGGCCTTTTTGGCCTGTGGGACTCCCGAGGCAGCTGACGGGTACCGGCGAGCCAAGCGGGGTGCAGCTGCGGCGGTCGCCGAGGCAAAGATCCGGGCATGGGAGGAGTTCGGGGAGGCCATGGAGAGCGACTTCCGGACGGCTTCGAAAAGGTTCTGGACCACCATCCGGCGCCTGAGGAGGGGGAAGCAGTGCATTGTCAACACTGTGTACGGTGGGGATGGTGTGCTGTTGACCTCAACTCGGGACGTTGTGGATCGGTGGAAGGAATACTTCGAAGACCTTCTCAATCCCACCAACACGCCTTCCAGTGAAGAAGCAGGGCCTGGGGAATCGGAGGCGGGTTCTCTTATCTCCGGGGTCGAGGTAGCCGAGGTTGTTGAGAAACTCCTCGGTGGCGGGGCCCCGGGGGTGGATGAGATCCGTCCGGAGTTCCTTCGGGCTCTGGACGTTGTAGGGCTGTCGTGGTTGACACGACTCTGCAACGTCGCGTGGACATCGGGGGAGGTACCACTGGATTGGCAGACCGGGGTGGTGGTCCCTCTTTTTAAAAAGGGGGACCGGAGGGTGTGTTCCAACTATAGGGGGATCACACTCCTCAGCCTACCTGGCAAGGTCTATTCAGGGGTACTGGAGAGGAGGGTCCGTCGGATAGTCGAACCTCGGATTCAGGAGGAGCAGTGCGGTTTTCGTCCTGGACGTGGAACTGTGGACCAGCTCTACACCCTCAGCAGGGTCCTTGAGGGTGCGTGGGAGTTTGTCCAACCAGTCTACATGTGTTTTGTGGATCTGGAGAAGGCATTCGACCGCGTGCCTCGGGGAATCCTGTGGGGGGTTCTCCGGGAGTATGGGGTGTCGGGCCCCCTGATACAGGCTGTCCGCTCCCTGTATGACCGGTGTCAGAGTTTAGTCCGCATCGCCGGTAGTAAGTCGAACTCGTTTCCGGTGAGGGTTGGACTCCGCCAGGGCTGCCCTTTGTCACCGATTCTGTTCATAACTTTTATGGACAGAATTTCTAGGCGCAGCCGTGGTGTTGAGGGGGTCCGGTTTGGTGGCCTCAGGATCGGGTCTCTGCTTTTTGCAGATGATGTGGTCCTGTTGGCTTCAACAGTCCGTGACCTCCAGCTCTCGCTGGACCGGTTCGCAACCGAGTGCGAAGCGGCCGGGATGAAAATCAGCTCCTCCAAGTCTGAGGCCATGGTTCTCAGCCGGAAAAAGGTGGAGTGCCTTCTCCGGGTCGGGGAGGAGATCCTCCCCCAAGTGGAGGAGTTCAAGTACCTCGGGGTCTTGTTCACGAGTGGGGGAAGAATGGAGCGGGAGATCGACAGGCGGATCGGTGCGGCGTCCGCAGTAATGCGGACTCTGCACCGGTCCGTTGTGGTGAAGAGAGAGCTGAGCCGAAAGGCGAAGCTCTCGATTTACCGGTCGATCTTTGTTCCTACCCTCACCTATGGTCATGAGCTTTGGGTAGTGACCGAAAGAACGAGATCGCGGGTACAAGCGGCCGAAATGAGTTTCCTCCGCAGGGTGGCTGGGCTCTCCCTTAGAGATAGGGTGAGAAGCTCTGCCATCCGGGAGGAGCTCGGAGTAGAGCCGCTGCTCCTCCGCATTGAGAGGAGTCAGATGAGGTGGCTCGGGCACCTAGTAAGGATGCCTCCCGGACGCCTCCCTGGTGAGGTGTTCAGGGCACGTCCCTCCGGTAGGAGGCCCCTGGGAAGACCCAGGACACGCTGGAGGGACTATGTCTCTCGGCTGGCCTGGGAACGCCTCGGGATCCCCCCGGAAGAGCTGGACGAAGTAGCTGGGGAGAGGGAAGTCTGGGCTTCCCTGCTTAGGCTGCTGCCCCCGCGACCCGACCCCGGATAAGCGGAAGAAAATGGATGGATGGATGGATGTAATGCTGGATGCATTTTGGTAACCTATATAACCTATATTTCCTAGAGGTATGTCCTATGCATGTGTGCATTACCTATCTCCTTGCTGCATGGCAAGGTGTAAAATTATCAGAAGACAGTATTGAGTGGCTCTTGGTCCTTTATATTCACACAACTGGGGCCCGGTGGCCTCACACAGCAGTGCAGGCCAGTCTGATGAATGGTAAGACAGAAAAGGAAGGTTGTATGACAGAAGATCTTCCATCTCCTCTGCATCTGATACAAAAGGGCAGAAACATATGAAACAGAGATTTTAATTATCAATACTATCAAAGTAGACTTAAGTAAATTATTTGGCATTTTTATGACTAAAACTGCAGTAACATTGAAACATTTTAATTAGATAATTCAGGGGTTATTAAACTTTTCATTTGTGCTGACACAAATGTAAATTAATGTATAGTCCCCATCTACATCTAAAATAATGGAATCCAAACATCACACATGTGAACCACTGACTAGACCAAAATGCATAATTAAATTAAAAATGGTAAATATTCTTTGGAATATCGACATTCCAAAGAATATTCAGGTTAGATTTCATTGGTCCAAGGAGTATCAAGTAGAGAATAGGAAGAGTGCTGTAAAGTGCAGGTATAAAAAAGGAAACATGAGATGAACACAGATGATCACAAAAGACATGATGGCTCGGTGACAGCCTACAAAGCATTTCCATATCTTCAATGGCTGGAGGTACTAAAAGATTCAGGCAGTGTTGAAAATAAAAACAGGTGTGTATATAGACTGCAAGAATATGACTACAAGACAGGGAAAAATAGATGCAAGTGGAGGGGAGATGTGAAGCACAGCAGGGAATTAGGACATCTTTGTGAAACAGCTAAGAGGATGGCTACTTGTATCTACACTATCTCCATCTCAGGAGACCTGGTGGGAGCCGCAAGTAAGGCGAGGGAAAACAGCAGCAGGAAGAAAATGGAATTCAGTGAATAATGAGGAGAATGGTGAAAAAAAACTACAAAAGGTGGTAACTGAAATATGCTGCTACCATTTCATGGTATCAGAAAGCAGACTCAAGGGGAAGAAAAGGCTGAAAAAGCAGGAGAAAGCACATGGCTGACAATGGTATGGGTCACTGATTCATGATTTGACAGACACAATAAAGCCACAACAGTGTGTAGACAATCTACCAATTGGCCAGAGAGAGAAAAAGCTGTAAAGGGAATGGATGTTGATGATATAAAGGGAAAGAAAATCAATATATAAGATAATTAAAGGTAAGCAATTAACTTTTAGAGCACTACTGTGACTGTATTTTTTGTCTCTATGAGACAGTATTTTTTTTTTAATTTATTATAGTTACCTTAGAATTATAGTTACTTTAGAGTTTCTGCACATTGCTATAGTTACTTCAGACTTTCTGCACATTATAGCACATTGTAGCTTTAGTATTTAGTATTTTAGTTTTAGTATTTTCCTAAAACTTGGATGCCCTTGTGTGTTTACTCTTTCGAGTTGCTGGAAATGTGAATTCCTTGTGGAAATGTATAAAGTATATAATCGTTAGTGTTAGTGAGACCTAGAAGTACTTTTGTAAAAAAGGAGCAATTTGGAAGGATGTTCCTTAAAGTCTCCAAAGACTGAGTGAGAGAAGAACACAGTAAGGGACAGCTACATGGAAAAGTGAAAATGAAACAGTAGATGGGGGAAAACAAACTACAAAGCAGATGACACTGGCATGTTGGATATTTTTTATTTTTTTGTAAATTAGTAGACTTTCTTTCCGTAACTCATTTAATGTTGGAACTTTATCAAAAGTGCCTAAAGCAAAAATAGTCAGAGATAAGAAGCCCTATAGTTTCAAAACTAGAAACAAGATGCATGTAGCTGTGTGTTGAGTAAAATGTGTGTTTGTGTTTGCATGCTGTACCATGCTGACAGATGCTGAAAGTGGGGTCTGACAGGGAGAGCAGACACATGCTGAGCTTCAGTAGAAAATCACAGGCAGATGTATTAAGACTTGGGTTCCTGAAAGAAATACACACAAGAGTTAAAATTCGACAGCATAATTTCAACTAACCTGAAAATCTAAGATTCAAAAAGACCTAAAAAAATGAATAAATAATGAAAAAAACAAATATTTTATTTATATGCATATATATATATATATATATACATACACACACACACACATATATATAGTCTGTAAATATAGGGTACAGGAGATGTGCATAATGTGACTGCCATTTCAAATACAGTATGAAACACACACAGCATAATCCAGCTTTATTTAAGGTCAGAACCCCACATTTATGACTACAACACACAGAAAAACAAATACACAGTAGACTCTGTGACACCTATAGCTGCTGACAAGGCTTACTTACTAGGAAAATAGCGGAGTGACTCAGAAATGGCCATTGTTTCACTGTTCAGTGTGTAGTGATAAGACCTCAAACCTCAACACACAGCTTATCGTTTTAGAGAACAATCCTTTGTAAAATACTGTGCGTGTGCATGTGTGTCCTAATGTTACATTACCTGTTCCCTGCACAGAGGAGCCCTTTGTGTTCCAAAGCCAGCCTGTAAAAGCCAGAGGATGCTGAAAGGAACAGGAACAGTATAAGGAATGAAGGTGAGACACCAAGACATCAGGAAGGAGAATAGACTATTCACAAATATCTATTTTAATAATACATGTCATATCAAAAATGCATTGCAGAAAGAAGAGAAAGTAAAATGACAAAAACTGTAAAGAAAGGTTATGTGATGCCTGTCATCATTATGTCAAACATTGTTCACTGCTTGCAGCAGAACTACAAACCTTAAGCTGCTTTTAAATGGCACCAAGCTGGCTGAGACTGGAAGCACAAGGCAACATGTTTTTGTCTATTACTGAACCATGACATCAAGACTGCAAGCTTCAGGGTTCTCTCTGCAGTGATATTAAAATTAATCACCAGTCTGGTACTAAGCTCTGTCTATTTTGAGACCAAAACAGTGTTGAAATCGCTGTTTCTGACATTAATTCAGACGGCATACATATAGATTTTTCACAGAATATTACACAACAATAAATATTCAGTGGAAGAAAGAGGGAAACAAAAAGCTTTAAAATAAGATGTGTCTTATTTGTGCTTTTTGCTTTTCTTTGGCATTTAGAACTTCAAACAGAATATTTTTACAAGCAAAATATTTCATTATCATTAAAACAACACTACTGTGTAAATTATGTTTAATTAGGGATGTTCCCATCTGTGCTAAACACACAATGTTTTACAATTCCTGGCAGAATTCCGTAGCGTCACAATGACCAGCAGCCACGTAATACACCTGGGATGTGACTGAGAACCTGCTCTTCTCTGTGCATTTCAATTATGAACTGAATCGGTTTGAACTTCATATTTAATTCAGCTGTCTGCTGACATCAGCTAACAGAAAATACAGTCCATCCATCAACTTTAAAATAAGTTCACTATGAGCTCTCTATATTGCTTCAATAAATATTTCAAGCTCTATATAATGCTATTATAAAAGCCCACCTGGCTCATTCAGCAGCAGCAGATTTGTTTGCAAAGATAGATTTGTGTGGGTATACTGTATGTGAACACAAGGTAAGTGGACTGAAAGCAGCTTGGAAAATTGGTCTTGGCTCGCTCAAACCCTGGAACTCTTCATACGACATTTCTGAAAATGAAATGAAATGAAGTCTTAGATGCCTTGCTGTTGTGATTAAATGTCAAACTTACCTAGTTTATTTGCAAAGGCAGACATAAGCGATGGAAGAAGGGTAAACTGAGATGTTAGGATCAAGTAGAAATACTGCAGTATCTGAGGGTTGGGCACATGCTCACATATGTTCTACACACACATAAACAGAGAGAGAGAACCACAAAAATGTATTTGCCAGTGACGAATGTGTGATATTTTTCTGAATATTTATACCAAAACAGACACAACTTTAGGAATATGACACAGAATCTAGTCAGTATTCCCAACTGCCTATGTGTAGCAAAACCAATGAATACAGAGGATGTGTGGTCCAGTTTGTTAATACAGTCATTTAGAAGAACTGCCAGACTGAACATTGCAATCACAGTGACCTATTTCTTGGTGAAGAGATGAGACATAAGGCTGGATCTTTTTCTCAAGTGTTTGTTTACAAGTGTTTGTTTTCAAAGACAGAAAGTAGATGAGGCAGAAGCTTAAAATGAGCTATATAAGGCTGTGTGTGTGTGTGTGTGTGTGTGTGTGTGTGTGTGTAAATACATCAGCTCTTACAATGACAGTGGGTATCCACACAGCGTCACAACAGTGCAACAGACACTGACACAAAGACTCCAGTGAGTCCTGATCATTGGTGTGTTTAGGAGGTGCTGTGAATGAGTTCTCCTTCAGAGCTGGGTCTGATGCACAATCCTCAGCCAATCTTTGACACACACATACAGTATAATTAATGTCTATAAATAACATTATTTACAACATTTAAAAAACATACATAATGAAGAAGTCTTGTGATACACAGTGCAAAGGGCTGGATTTATAGTTCTTAACCTACCAGAGTTGGCACTGGATGGCCAATCCAGAGTGTTATGTTCAAATTCTATAATCTAACACTACAAGATACAAGATTACTACAAAGTGCAGTGAAGCATATCCAAGGACAAAACTCATTTGATGATGATCAGTGGTCTTAGACTCCGAGCAGAAAGCAAATAAGTTTTATCCAATTATTAAAAACTACCGTTTACATATTGCGGTGAAACCTCTTAAATTAAATCAGAAAATCTAGATTTTTAGTCAAGTCTTGACTTTATATTCATATTTTATATATTTTCTCAGTGCATTGGGGTGGCGCACAATTGAAGAATTACAACTGCAACACTGAAAGGTCAGTACAGGCCTGACTGTGGAATTAAAATATGTGAATGTAAATGTGTAAGTAGACACTATGCAGACCTGCAAGCAGCTTGAAAGGACATTAGGGCCTTAAGCAGATATCCTTCAGACTTTGCGGTGTGGTAATTGTTGCCTGACTTCTTAAGACTCCCCTGGAAGAAAACAGTGATACAAGAAAACCACTGAATAATATTTTTGTTTCATTTCAGTGATACAGATATATGACCAAATCATTTTGTCTGTATAAGGTTTCCTTGTGTTTCAAATGGAATTTCTAAGAAATTATGACAAGCAGCCCTATCCCACTGTGGGCTGTATGTACAGTTATTCTATTTTACAGACAAATAAATTATTCACTGAGCATGTCATATAAATTTGTCATATAAATTTGCAGTGTTAAACATGCTGCTTGATGTAACAGAACTCATATGACAGTGACACTAACAACTCATAGAAGAGATTATGGAAAACTATGACAAGAAAATGTCTGATTTTGTCTCTGGATCTTGCACTGACATTTCGCTTCAAAATTGTGTTTAAAACATAAAGTAAAAGTAACTCACAGAGCTTCGATAATGAACACGCGAGGGACAGGAAAGCTCAGAGAATCTGTTGGTGATGGCCTCAATCAATCTCTTGATCTCCCTGTATTGGACTGGTCTGGACTGGTGGTTCAGACTTGAAGG
Organism: Pao palembangensis; assembly: GCA_015343265.1. Lineage (NCBI taxonomy): Eukaryota > Metazoa > Chordata > Actinopteri > Tetraodontiformes > Tetraodontidae > Pao > Pao palembangensis. Next base: position 12,057,717 of record CM027085.1, on the reverse strand, counting down.
AGCAAATAGATAGCACAGTATAAAACTGAAAATACTAACAAGAAATTACATAACACACTGCATATATATATATATATATATATGCAGTGTGTAGTGAGAGAGCTAGAAAAAGAGAGAATGATAACTAATCAAATGCTACAGCTTTAAAAAATGTTATTTTTTTTTAAATACATTTATGTGTACATACCTTACCATGGTAATGGTAAGGTTCACTTATGAATATAAAGAATGCATTATTGACTTGAATGGTTCCTGTACATGGTTCCATTTATATTACTAGCATAGCTAGAAGGACGCTAATAAGAAAAAGCCATGCATGCATCATAACTGCACTCAATTAAAGTGTCAGTCAGATCCTTTTTCTGTGATTGACAATATAACGACATAGCAGCATGTGTCCTTCACAATTATTTATGTATCTTCACTACGTGCTTAGGTATACCTGAACAAGGCAGAGGCACCGTGGGCAGCTTGTGTGGCTACCAGCAGACAGGAGCAAGAGACCCCAGCCACCAAGGCCTCTGAAACTGAAACAAAACCTGGACCGGTAGGAAACAGACGCACACTAGGGGGCTGCCTGTTTAGATGTACACAAATAAAAATACTGTGCAATTATTATCAGCTACATTACTGTGATTGTTCAACAGTGGCTTCTAGTCCACCTAGATCCTTGCTGAAAGAAAAAGGAGCTATGGTTTAGAAACAATTGAAAGACCATAATTGTAGGTTTTTAATGAGACAGTCAGTCTTACACCAGCATGAAGCATGAAGAGAGATGTTAGAAAATTCATTCATTCATCAGTAACCCTTTGGCTCTGGTCATCAGTAACCACAGGGACTGTTAATACTGAGTCCACATGAACTTTTTCTGTCTCATGTACGTACACACACACCTCTTTGTACACCAAATAAACAAAGAGTGTTGACCTATGCCGTTACAGTGATGAACAGCATTTTGTCTGTTCGCTATGATGCAGCAGGACAACAGCTGCAGACTGTTGTCAAAATAGTACTTCAACACAAAACCCTAAATAACACACACAAAGGCATTTACTTACACACACACAAACATACACGCACACACTAACACACTTAACGCACACACACACTAGCATAATTGTGCACTCACACAAAATGCACTGAAGCACTGTCTCAAGCGCTATTACTCTCTTTTTCATGTCTCACACACATCCACTTTTGCTTATTCAGCACGGTGTAAAGGACAAATTTTCTTTTGCCATTTAGAGCCAGATATCCTCAAGTGTCACTGCTACAAGAACCCTCAGACATTCAATTTAAAATTTGTGAACCTTGCAGAAATTGGACAGTATCTTACTGATATAAATTAACTTATTATCCAGCAGTTAATTCTTATATAATTACACACCGCTATTACACGATTCAATATTTGGTCTATTTTGTAAAAAGTATCCCTAATTTAATATAATTTACTAAAGCAATATTCATTTGCTGCAGCTGTGTCTACCCTTGTGACATAATCTGTCAAGGATGTAGGAAGTTATAATATCCAGCCAGTGCAGTGGAGATTTTGGCAGTAGGACAGCATGAAATAACAAAAGCTTTATAGAGGACCATCACCTTTCCAATATCTCTGTAAGTAGCAGCAGTCCTTGTTTTGGTACTTCCAGGTTGGTCAGCTGCAGAGCCTCCTTCAGACTACGCACCAGAGAGTCAATACCTAACACACATTTGTCGAAGGAAAACAGTAGATTTGCGCATGGATGAGGAGACAGGGACACCTGCCAACAAATGTCTGTCTTACTTGCACAGATACAAAGATATGAGAACAGATGACAAAAGCATAATAGATTAGTGATAACCACAGCGATGTCCTGCATTTAGGAAAGTAAACAGCTAGTAAGTATCAAAAACAGTTTAACAGTATTGGTGGCATTTATTAAAATGTCCGCAGGTTCCAGTAAAAAGGCGAAGTTCACAAATGAAGTGATTATGTCTCAAACGCAAGCTTCTGTTTGATCTTACCGTACACAGAGTGACACTGTGAGAAGAACAGTGGGTCCCCGCTCAGTAACACTAAACAGCTATAGGCAGACCACAGCATCACTTCACTTCTGGAAGTGCTGGCCAGACGATCAAAGAGAAACTCTGAGCAAAAACAATCATGGAGACAAAAAAAGTATCTCTATCAAAAGAGCGGGAATACAATACAGAAAAAAAGATGCATGATACTGTATTAATGTTCTATTAAATCTTAAAGAATAAACAAACACCTATTTATAAAAGAGAAGAGAGAGATTAAAAAAACAAGAGAAAAAACATCACCAAAACAAATTAACACAAAATGAAATACTCTGATTAAACTGAAACAATAAGATGTTTGTGTTTCTGTGCGTGCATAATCACCAGGTATATCAGCCTTGATTAAAGGAGTACTGCCCTGAGTGCCAGAATGAACCAGAACAGCTGCAATACATTTTGCACTGGCCGTCTGTAACATCTGATCACCACTTAACAGCAACTGGAAAACAAATGTTATAGATTTGATTGTAATTATTTAGTCTACCATTCATACTGTCATTCAAAGACCGTCTGAAATACAGACGATATCGGGTCTTCAACACCGCCAGGCTGTTAATGATACACAGTACAAAATCAATGTTGTCTGGCTCTCCTTTTTCAGTACATTGTCTATCCCCTGAGCGACAGAGAGAATCTCTCACATTATTCAGCACATGTATTTATCTGTAGTCCATTCAACTACACCAACACTAGTCTAAATCAATAAATAGATCAATGAGACAGTTACAGTTGATTGAGACCACTGCTGCTTGTATGATCATTAAAACCAAGACAGCAGATCCCTTCATTCACAGATCACTTTGCTGACTTTCTAGCTGTCAAAATATAAAATCTGCACCTCAGGCTCTCCTGTGCCTGGCTCTGCTTTCTGTTCACTGAGATGGAGAGGTCAGACAGGCAGCTCTCAGTCTTACAGTTTTGATAACACGCACGCACGCAAACAAACACACACACACACACACACACACACACACACACCTACACACAAACAAAGTATGTTAAGAACCCAAAAAGGAAATGAAGATTTTTTCTAGAGATGCCTTACTTTATGTTTGGTGATGATATTTTCCTCTCTGTAACACAATATATTTATCTTTAAATGTGTATTTAATTGATCTATGGTTTTTCCATGACCCAATATTGCACTGCTGATTAGTTATGTCTTAATATGATGTAATAACAAATGAATTAAGTACAGTGAAGCTGGAAACACGTAAATGAGAAAAATATAGACGATTTAACTACTTAGCCGATAACTCTTAGGTTAAGTGAAGAAAAATACAGTCTGCAGTAAATTTGTCTGTGTCTGGCCTGTGGCAACCCCAGGTTGAGCAGAGTAATTAACCATAAATAATCCATTGAATGAACTTTTAAGATTTTTTCTTCTTAAATCATTACACAATAATGAATACAAAAAAGAAAAAAAACCCTACCAACGTCATCAGCTATGGTGTGTTGTGCAGCATAAAAGAAAAAAAAAATCTAGCTAGATGTAATCTCTGCATTGATTTCCCAGACATGTAGCACAAATATTTGTGCAGTGTAAACCTTCTCTGAGTCCCTATTCAAAGACACATTAATCCAGGATTATCGTCAGAAGCAGAATGCGGGTGTTGAGTGCTAGTACAGGATGTTTGGACAGAGACCTTTTTCAGTAAGAGAGGCAGGGGGCAATGGTCAGGGGACCGTTGTTCTTGGCTTTGGATGAGGTTCTGGCTGTCGTTGGTGTAGCTGTCCTGGCTCTCACTGCACATGATCTGACTACTGGGGCTATTCATCAGCACTGACACAGCATCTCCCTGCTGCAGTAGGAGCCACAGCAGGCCTGACAGATGGCAGACAAGGAGGAAAACATATCTCAGTAACAAAGCTCAACAGTATACAAATACAGATATAAAACTTGACCTATCATTGATTCAGATGGGACATATAGCCAGGAAGATATACATTGTAAATAAACTGCGGCATAGTTTCTTTATAATCTGTGAAAACTGTCTCACTTACCAAAACACAAGATTATTGCGCTGGTATTTTGTACATTTCATACAAAATTGGCATTTAAAGACATCCTCTTAGCCAAAACATATTTTTATAATGTCCTTTCACGGGTATAAATATTTCCCTTCCATTTTGTGTTATGTTTTAGACATCTTGTTTGAGAGAAGTATATTTTTGCCAGTTGCTCAACTGGGTAATAGGAATAAATAATGCAAAATGCATTTACACAGACAGCTGGAAAACCTATAACCATGGCTATGTGACAAACCAAATCCAAACTCAAACATGTAATTTACCAGCTACAGGAATTAGCGATTTTTGTCCTCGCTAAAAATTTTGGAGAGAGCAGTGTAAGACAAGATAAAAATGCACTGATGCATGATCACAGCACTAAGGAAATGAATAATAATCATGTTTAATTCCTCTATCATGCTGTTCTCACCAGGACTGGTTAAGGAATTAATGAGCTTATGATTATTAAATCAATTAAAATTCCACACAACCAGCAAAAGAAGGCACAAGCTCTACTGCAATACTGGCAGAAGAAAATAAGTCTCATGGGTATAGATCTCATCCATATGTACTGTATATGCTGATCAGAAATAATTCTCTATCTTGTTTCTCATCACATCATAAGGAGTGATATATCAAACGTTAGGAAAAATTAATAACAAATATACAGCTGTTCCTTTAGGCTGTCAACTACCTACTAAGTTTTGTTAAATACATTTTTAACAACACCCTTACGTGTATTTTAGGTTGATTCTTTTGCCTTAAATGAGGGTGATGTTTAAAAACTGAAATCCCATTCATTAAGTTGCACCACAACCTGATTTTGGTTAAGAGAAAGCATGCACCTCTTTTGACAACCCTAGCTCAAAATGAACTGTTCATAACAGAAAGATAACTCCGTGTTTTTTCTCACTTGCTTTAATGAGAATATGATGAGTTAAAAAATCTGGCAAAAGCTCATTATAGCTTTTATAAACCTCTTGTGATTTAGGTATCAGTGCTATTTTTCTCTCCAATTCTGTCATTCCTAAATTGTGAGTTTACTAGAAGCAATTTTCCCAAGAAAACATTTTTTATTAAGTTCAAACCAAAAAATATATATAAATAAACTAAATTTTTAAAAATGTATGATTGCTTCTACCCCCTGGCGCCATGTACATTTCTGTAATGATACAGCACACAACACATCTACACCAAGAAAATTTGAATCTTAATAAAATAAATAAAAAATAAAGAGATGATTTTTTCCCCCTTACCTACACAGTTGTTGATGAGATTGGGGGAGTTGGCATTGGTCAAGGTCTGTAGTAGAACGACACACACTCTGTCCCTGATGACAGTGGGTAAGGACTGAGCCGCTGAGCTTGAAATTGTCTTCAACAGTTTGATCCAGGCATACAGGACAGAAGACTTCAGTGATTCATTAGGGTGCAGCAAAGCTGAGAACAGGTACTCCAGCATGGGCACTGCAGGATTGGAGGTTAGAGACAATCAGGAAAAGAAAACAATAGAAATTGTATTTTAAGAAATCTAATTATACCAAATGGGAAAAATAATTAATTAACAAATAATGAAGTGGTAATATTTAAAGCTGATGATGACAACATCACATCCTAGATAAGTAATAATGAAAAAAACATTTACATGAATAAAGTTACTTAATGACATATACTGTATTATATATTTATTAATTTTTAGTTTGTAATATTTTTGCTAGTTCTTGTCAAACTGACACACAAGAGGAATGACAAAACAACTTCTTGCATCCTTAAAATGACATGTGTGTACAATCATGCCACCAAAACACTCCTATTTACACTGCCACATCCAGGTGAAGGTAAATATACCTCAACAGCAGAGACCCTGAGAAAGCACATCCTTTCAGGAAGTTACACAGTGACATCTGACAAGATGCCTGGCCATTATTACCTGAAATAACATTAACTACAGAAAATAACTGTAGAAATTAAGCATAATGTATAATAGATTGCAATCACAGAGGAATAATGTGATGCAGTGCTCGAGGTACTAGACAAAAGCAAAGAAGAACAAACAGATGACAAGGTAGGAGAGCCGAGCCAAAGCTCAGCTGTTCTGTGAAATAGATCAAAACCCCCATGTGAGCCAGGAGAGGCCCCCGGACGTGTTTGATTAAACCCAAATATGTGAAGCTGCAAAGAGGAGAGCCAGAAAGGGGAAAAGACAGGGAAATATGACCACTACAAAGGCTGGGAAGGGAAAGAACGCACACAGGAGTACGAAAAAGTATGTGGGGAAAGAAATAATGTTTTTTTTCACAATACCTTTTATCAGGTGTGCAAACATAGGCACTCCATAAACAACAACTAAATATTTCTCTTTTGCTTTGTTTGAAAAGGAAGCCAAAGATTTGAACTGTCTTTCTGGTTTACTGTGTTTCTATCCCACTGTGCTGTTGCATACTCTGAACTACTACTCTGTTCTACTTTTGTACTGCATTACACTTCTTTTCTTGTTATTTCTCTCTGCTTAACTAGACATTTCTCTGCATGGTCTTACAATGTAATTAGTTGACACGGATGAATACAACATTATTTACAATGTGTAACAATTGCGAACAAAATTTGCTCTGCATATGGGGAACAAGATTTATAGCCAAAGAAACATAGACTAGAAACATTATGAAGCACATCTGTCACCATTTATAAATACAACAACATTTAAAGATGGGTCAGTATGGTTTCTGACAGTGATATTTTTGTTGAAAAAAATACATGCAATCTAGCAATAGTTCAGCCATAGCCTATTTCTCTACACCACTCTGTCACTTTCTCTGTACCTACATCTCAGATTCAGCAAAAGAAAACCAGTGAGTCAGAGGGATGGCAAAATATCTCTGGTGCACTGGGCTCATGTTGTTATTGTTGTACTGCTGTCGTTAGTCCAAACAGCCCCACAGAGACTGGATGAGTGACAAGCCAGAGACAGGCACACAGTCAATAGTGGCAGCATTGAAAAAATCCACTACTACCTGTGGCTCCAGGGAGCTGGCGCAACTAATAAAATACAGAGGAGGAAGAGACACTGTGTGAAGCAAAATGTGTGACTATGACAACTGCTAATTTGGCATTTGGATGACATTCATTTAGGGCCAGGAAGACAAGCAACCCGGAACTAGTGACACTCCAACACACACTCGAGGTTGATTAATGAGCTATAGTAAGACAGACATCAAACTGGTGGTTGTAGCAGACAATCTACTGCCAAAGTTGCAGTTTCTCTGGGAGAGGTAATTTCAGCCTGGCTCATGAAAATGCGTACCTAGAGTATGTATATTTGTTGTAGAATATAGAATGTCAGGGAAGAGTTGGGTGAATACCAACTAAGACATTCCACAGTTTTTAAGCAGAAAGTTGCAGGGGAGTATCTGGCGATATAATTTGAAGAATAGACACTGAATTGTTATTTCTGTGCAGTCACATTGTAATGAAAATGTGAAGACCTTTAATGAAATTGGACTGTGATTACAGGGAAAGAACAACACTGGATTTTACTAAGAGGAATTTCTACAAAACATTGGAAGGCAAATTATCCAAAAAACGTTACCTTAGTTAGGGTATATGTAAGGCTAACAGGTCATGTGAGAAAGTGGAATGGAGAATGAGTTTTCCCCTAGATATGACTCTATGAGTGAATGGGGTGAATACCGTGTGACTGACTTATGAACTGACTAGAGTCTGCTCCTGTCTCTTAACTGATGACCACTGGGAGAATCTTCAACTTTCTCTGTGACCTTGATTAGGAATAATCAGTGGGTCATGAGAAGATAAATGAAAGGAACAGGGGCATGGGAATGACCTGCTACAGGCAAATCCGTGTTTAATGTTCTTGCTCAGTTTATTACAAAGCCTTTCCTGCAAAATTCCTGCGATGTTACTCCGTCTTGTGGGAAATCATTCTTGCAGTTCAGAGATATTTATATTTCCAAGATAGATTCTGGCTCACACTCATACCTCACACTTTCTTGGGAAAATGGTGGGACACGGTTGGGAAAGGCTGTTTGAGTGAATCAGAATTAACATATTTCTGAATTTAAAGACAACCCAAGACAACCTCACAGTAATTAATTAGCTAATGTAAATATTTTTATACTGATATCAAAATGCTGTCTGTAGGTGATACAAAATCTGTTCATCATCTGTAACCTAGTGTATTAATGCATATACATGTAACATTGGTACCCACAAGACGAACTAAAGGAAATTATAATATCAGACAGAAAATAGCTACCCCAGATGCAATTTCATCTCTGTACAAAGCTGACAGTTTTTGGGTGCCTACAACTAACTACTCTGTTTATACCTCCTAACAAGTCTGGGTGTCATCCTCAGCAGAACACTAGCATTTTATTCTCACATCAACATCATCAGCTAGTTGGCATATTTCCATCTACATAACATTATTCACCTTCGTCCCGCCCTCATTCCCATTACTGCTGCCATCCTTGTTCATAGCTTTGTCGATCTTTGTCTTGATTATTCTCTCTCTTCTTCAAAGCTCTGCACTTTCACATGTTTCACTGGCTCCTGGTTTAATTCCAGATTATGTTTAGGATATTGGTTTTATACTTTTTTGTCCTGACCTTTTCATTGTGCGGGTCTTTGAGTGTTTTGAAAATTGCATAGATATCAAATGACCATTGATGACAACTGACATTGTTAGTTTAGAATGTGGCAGGAATATTCACTGCAGTTTTAGGAATTTTAATTCTGCTTATCTATTTTAACAGAAATCTTGGCAAACATGAATGCAATTGCTGGCAGTCTTGAGGTTATCCACACTAGATTAAGACCGTTTGGTGGAACAAATTATCTTGTTTTTCCAAAAAAAAAAAAGGCATTTTTGCTTTTGAACATGCTGTGGGACAACCTATTTTAAAGACGCCAAACATTAAGTAGTATTTTAAACTCACCTTACAGACCTAATGTGTCAAAAGGACCTCTCTAAGAACTTTCAGTCTGGTTTAAGAGTACTGCAAAGCACTGAAACAGCCCTCTTTATGGTCACAAATTATCTTTTGTTATAAACTGAAAGCGGAGAGTATAATTTAATACTTTTGGTTAGAGTTGAGTGCAGTCTTTGACTCAGTTGATCATAACATCTTAATTGATCCTCTAGAGTCCTGGGTGGACATCAAACACACTGAATTTAATTCTCCATTCCACATTAACTATAGTATGCTGCAAGGTTCCAATTTAGGTATGATTTCACTTTCTGTTTATACGGTTTTACGCCAAAAAGCCTTGCTGCTGCCTCAAAAATGCTAAATGTTGAATAGTCCACAACTTTTCACAACTTAACAATTCAAAAACAGAAATCTTTTTATTTCACCCTGGCAATTCCTTTGCATCTCATTATTCTTGTTCTCCTGTCTACTAGAAATTTAGCTCAGCTACAAATTTAGGCGAGATATTTAATTCAAATATTTAATTTTTTTTTACCAGCGCATCTATGAAATGTGCTCTCATGTTTCATGCATCTTGGATCTATTTACACATTTAGAAGTAACCCAATCGGAGTACAAGCAAGCAAGTCTCCCATATACCTTCATTATTCATTATCTAGGTTAGACTAATGCCAGTGCATTCTGCTCTACGTGTCCCAAACATCATGTGGAATTAGGCCAATCTGTCTTTACATCATACTGGCCTATCTCCAGTGGCTATCTGTCCTGATCTTAAAATTTTACTGATCACATTTAAAGCAAGTTTCAGTCAACCCCCTAATTATTTAAGTGAGTTGTTAATCCCATATAAGCCAGACGGGGATCTTCTTTTTCCAGAGTTAAACTGGAAGGGTAAAGGTGAACGGGCTTTGCAGTCAGGGCCCCTCAGATTTTAAACAACCTGCCAAAACTGCCAAAATCAGTGAATTCTTATTAAATCCCACTTATACAGACAGGGTTTTATATTACAGTGTACACACAATTGTCACTCTCTCTCTCTCTCTCTCTACACCCACTCTTTGCAAAATTGTGCCATTAAACTGTATTGTTTTTTTATTGTCTCACCATAATGAGTCACCAGTCTGTGGGCCACATCAGGGACAGCTTCCATGAGGTTCCCCAAAAAGGTGAAGGTGGGCAAGAAATGATTCATACTGGGCTGGTCACTCAGCTGGACAGGTAACAAATGAAAAACATATTAAAAAACATTTAACAAAGTTATATAATAATGATGTTATTGATGTTTAAAATTACATCCTTGGTGTTACATCAGCAAAGAAGGTATAAGACATGCTATTTACAATGTGATGTAATTTTAGAGGTCATTAAAAAATCCATATATCCATACCTTTTATAACATTCCAACATTTACTTTTCGTACATATAAACTGAAGCATTTGTCTGTAAGTAATTATTTAGCGGAAAAAAATACCAGGACCACTCTGGATTACATAAAAAAAATCTGCAATTTCCACAAGGAAATGTGTGGAAAGTTTATCTGTAAACTTTTTCTTTATTAAGATTCCAATTACACACTATTATATTCACATAAAGAAGATCTGTCTTCAGTTCGACCTGGTGTTCCACCTTTCTATCATCATCGCTACCCGCAGATCAACAGTGTTCTAGTGGCACTGTTGACTGCTGAATGAAGCTGTTTTCTGCCCCTCCTTCATAGGTATTGCAGCAGCAAGAGGAAAACAAGCAAGCTAGATATTCAGTAAACAACCTTGGGAGAATATGCCTTTTTCTTATATTAGTACTGATAAATATTTAATGAACCTCAATGCTAAACCTCTGTCTACATACACTGACAAGTAGGTGTGTCTCTCAAATCAGAGCCTGCAAATGTGCATCCCACCTGTTTGTGTATTTCATCCAAGATGAAACAAGGTGACATCTCACTGCGGAGCTCTACAAGGAGTTGCACCAGCACTGGTTCAACAGTAGACAGAGAGGGGATGCATTCTTTAAAAATACATGACAGTCAAGGATATTTTTATTAACGTTACCATGACATAAACTTTCACTTTTCCTCAGTTTAAGATTCTATTAATTTATAGTAGTCTTTTCTACTTTTCAATACCTTTCTTGTGAGCAACTATGATAATGTGCACTTGAGCCTGCCAGTAAAATGTTTATTATCTTAAAATTGATAGCTTTGAAAATATTAAAGTTTCCATTAAGATAACTTGTTTCTGCTGTCTTTAGGCATATTTTGGTAAATCCTTAAGTTTTTTCACCTACATTTGTTTCTCATTTGTCAGTCACATACTAGAATGTATTATAGTAATTTATTTATGGAACAGAACTGAGTGCCTAATGTATGTGCAGTACAATCTCACACACGAAACACATTTTAAAACACTCTGGTGTTAGAGAAGAGTGGTCCCTCTGGCATTTTAAGGCAGCCAGTTAGCCACCATAAAATCATTCTGACAATGGGACATAGCAAAAAAATTTTAGGATTTTTTTTTTTTTTTTTTCCAAAATTGGCTACAATGAGACAAATCCATCTATGAACCAAAAAAAGATGGTAGTTCACAAACAGGTCAACATTCTGAGTCAAACTGAGGGGTGTTGAGGATGTTAAAAAAAATAGTGTTCATGAATAGTGATCTGTGTGCATAAGTGATTTGAAACCTGGAAAAACATAAAATGTGTCTTGCTACCTTGGTCAGCCTTCTCCAGTGTATCTTGGTCCTCCATGGTGTGAAGCATTCCTAAAAACAGAGCCGAACCACATATAATAAAATAGTCACAAATAAACCACCTGACATCTCTAGTCAAACATGGAGGACAAAATGAAAACTTTATTTAAATTAAAACAGTATTAAAGAGCTAATAAAGCAAATGTTCTCGTAGATAAGGACAATCTCAGCGTGGTAAGAGAGTCTTTATATTAATGATTTGACATAAATTGTTAATTTCATTTTAACAAATTATGTTTTGTTATTTAATAATACTGGATTTTTACAAACAGGATACAGATGATCAGCAGAGTATGCAAAAGGTTAGTTATTGACATGATAGGTATTATTTTTATTGTCCAATATTTTGATCATTCTACATTCTTGTGAGCAAAAATACTTACCGAGGAGAGAAGCTGTAAAACGCAGGGAAACCCGGGGGTCCTGTCGAAGCAGATTTCTTAAGGCCCCCGGAGAGCATTTTAAAACCTCACTGACACCAGATAAAGCAAAAGACTTTTTCACAGACTGTAGGACAGAGATAGCGGCAGTCATCAACGAGCGCTGGCAGAATAATGTATTCAGAAATACGTTCTAGTCAGTCGTAAGAACTTTTTGTACATTCTTATACATAAAACAGCATCGTCGCATACCGCAACATCGTCGCTCTCAATCATCTCAATGACGCAGGCGACACAGACCAGCAGCCCGCCTCCCTCTGCAGGCCCCAGACGGCCACTCCATTTGGGATCGTGTCTGGAGTGAATCTTGTCAGAAACAACATCTACGCTCATTTTCCCAACATTTTCACCTGTGAAAGAGAGAATTAAGGTCAAACTACCATAAATACCGAGTAACTAGTCTTGAAATTCAGCTCGGTTTAACTCAGCTAGTAAGCTAATGCTAACCGATTAACTTTGACTTCACATCTTTAAATAATATATATCTTTAATGAAATACTTAGACCTATTCGTTTTTATAAAAACGAATAGGTCTAGGTATGTTTATTTTTCCAATACAACCTACCTTTGTTATATGTTTACTGAATTAATTGAGTTGAGAAAAGAAAGACGCATGACAATTTTCTGACCTAGCTAAAGAAGGTGTTTTGCGTTTGTCTATTTTTTTAACAAAACTTTATTAACGAAACAGGTACAATAAAGTACTGATGCGACATTATAAAAAGATAAACATTAAAGATAAACATTTAAAAACAAAAAAGTAAAGTAGATGGATTTAAATATACCATATGAATATACCAGATGTGCTTATTTTGTTTTCACATGACCTGATATATTTAATTGTAAGTGAATAACATTTAGCATAACATTTATGATGGTGGCTCTATGATTCATCCCACTATACCTTTACCGAAACATAAAGAAGCTGATAATCCTTTTTTTTAGTTTATTTTCTAAACTTCCTCAGCAACTGTTCACAGTTCCCCCTCACATATTAGAAGTGAATGATATAATTATCATAAAACTGTTAAATTCCTGCAAATGTCATTATTTTTAGAATCATTTCTTCATAATCATTGTATCTTGGAAGAATATCATTGCCAAACTACAGTATATGCAGTGAGCATTTGCACAAGTTTATTTTCCAGTATCATTTAGCAGTGAAGGCCAGTATGTCATCATTACCATGACAACAAAGCCTCTCTGCAACCAAACAGTCAATCAGATGATATGTGTGGGGGCGAGTAACAACCATCAGTTAGTGTCAGTTAGTCTTTGTCTACAGTACACCCCACTGAACAGTGTAGCAAACTCAACTCTTCCTGCATGTGGTTGTGTTGTTTGTTTTCAATGTCACGTTCTTAGTAAGTGTGTAGAGTTTATCCAAAATAGATCTCTCTGTGTCAACTGGACTGAAAGGTTTCCATGAAAACGTTTCGCCCTCTCTCCAGAGAGCTTCTTCAGTTCTAAGCTTGCTGGGGGCAGAGCTTGAAAATATAGCCCTGTGGACCATAGGCATGTTAATGGCCCGGGTGGTCACCTGAGAGTCGTTGGCAGGGTGGTTGGCAGGGTCGTTCACCCAGCAAGTTTAGAACTGAAGAAGCTCTCTGGAGAGAGGACGAAACGTTTTCAAGGAAACCTTTCAGTCCAGTTGACACAGAGAGATCTAATTTTGGATAACTATGACCTGGATGAGTGAGAATCTACACAGAAATCTTGCATCACAATTTGTGTAGAGTTTAGTTAAAAATAAAGGTTGCTTTTTTGTTTCTCAGTTTGCACGGCCCTACTGTAATATTAGATAGGATAAAATCATGGCATTTAAATTTAGAACTGAGAACTGCCCTGCTTTTGCTAATGTTCATGCGTATATGGACTTCGTATGCACTCATTTAGATCGCTTCAGTTATCTTGTACCACATCCTGTATATCACCTCTAACTTGTCATACGCCCACCTAGTCTTCAATATGAAACAACCAAAACGTTAATTGAAAATGTTTGAATTTATTTCCAGGTTGCAGCCCACCGTTGGTCCAAGCTTTACTTAACTCTGCTCAGTGCAACGAGGTTTGACCTGCATGACGACACTCATGCTTTAAGTAGAGTTAAGGATGACGAATCTACCAAGACGAGCCGTGATATTTCAAAAGGACAAGGGAGTTTGCGTGTGCGCGCGTGCGCGTGCCTGGAGAGACAGACGAAGCGCCAGCCGCGGCTGCGCTTCTCAGTGGCGTGAACTTTTGAAGTCGACGAGGAGGACTGTGTCTGACCACCAGGAAGAAGTTTAAGAAGAAAGAAAATAAGCATGTTGACGCAGCTGCGACGGCGAAAAAGTTTAGCAAAGAGACAGTGACGGTAGGAAACTAAAACTTTTAAGAATGCATGTTATGTCGTGTTCGTAATTCGCATATTTGTTTTTATTTTTTTCTTTTCTCTACTTGACAAAACGATAAGCTTATAATGTTTAGTGTTTTTATCGACAACCATGATTATTTTCTCTCACGCACTGGATCTGGGAGCCATTTCAGCCTTTGTGTAGCAGTTTTATTTTTTTAATTAGTAATACAAAATATTGCATCTTATTGTTTTTGGTGGCTTTTAACTTGAATAACTTTAGTAAAAACTAAAAACGTGTGATGACGTTGACTTGTGACGCTGACGATTTTATTAGATAACATTCATGACTCTAGTATGTTGTGTCTTGTAAAATGGATTCTTAAAATTTGAGTCAAGATACATTAAGGTTTCTTTGATGCTAACCTTTGACTGCAGGCAGCTTGGATGCAGAGGTTATTTTAATCATTGGTGAAACTACAAAGACTGCACCGCCCTTATTGACCTTTATCTTGTGTGATCTGTGACTCAGTATTGATGCTGGCACAGTCATATTCACGTACACGTTACTAGCAAATGCAGAGCCTGTACACTCTGACATCTTATTTTGCCCTGTCTCATGTGCTGTCTCAAGAAAAGCAAACACCCCCCTCAGCCGTTTCATCAGCACTTTCCACAACTGATGTAAAACAGGGTAAACAAACTTCAAACAGCAGTCGGTGCAGCCCTCACGCCCCTACCGTATTCCCACATGTAGACAATGCAAGTACTGTGTAACGCTGTGGTTCTCACAACACTGTAGGAGCCACAACGTTTGCTCGGCCCAGAGATATGGCGTCATTGTGGCCAGATCCTCTGTCTACCTGGGGATTGTTCGCTGGTCATAGTTGGCGCATCATGAATCTATTCTAGAGAGTCTGAATTGAAATGTGATGCATTTCTTTTCTTGGGAAAAGGTTGCTGAGAGACAGATGATAGCTTTTTCCTGACAGAAACAAAACAGGGTTCCTGGCTAAGTGCTACATGTGCTGAAATACAGCAGCTGTGAGCCTTCTTTTTACACTTTTTTTTACATGTGTGCAATTGTAATGATGAATAGCCAAAATGGAACTCATAATGTCATCATTACTATATCAGTGTTGATGGATTTTATGTTTAGGCTGATGATTTAAGGGGATTCACATTTCCAATTGCTGCCTTTAGTTATTCAGTTGACGGGTCAGTTGAATTGCTTGCTAAGAGACTCCATCCAGAAAGGACAAAATAAGGCTAATGTACAAAAATAAACATTTAAAGACATTTCCCATTTCCTATGACCAGGCATTGAAGCTGTTATCTATTTATAACATGAAAAGAGCAGCACACACCCCAGCTGAGTCTTTATCCTCCTGAGACCTGAACTTTTTCTTTTATTTTTCCCTAAGGGATGACTGGTTGTTGTGGCTGTGTGACCAATAATTGCAACCAAAAATATCCTCCAGTATTAGAAATGATTTCTTATCTGTTCTCCCCAACTTCTCCTCTCTGGGAGGGGGTTCCAGTCTTTCTTTCAGTGAACTAACAGTCCAACACACTTCTTATCTTCTTCTCCCCAGGTGTCCTCTTTTTTCACCTATTTCCTCCTCCCGTCATGTCTGTATCCATGAGGAACCAGCCACAGCGCCGGCGCTCTCTGGGTCCTGTCTCACCCAAACGCATCTACAGAAACCTGTCTGTCAGACTGAGGGTTGGAGAGTCGTCGGTTGGCGGGGAAGCGGACGCACTCAAACACCACAGCAAGTCTGCAGACGCTGTAAAGTCATTCATAATTTGGGTGAACTGAGGTCAAATGCATTCCTCTGTCCTGATTGGCTTGTGTTTTAAACAACATGATTTTATTTGATGTGACATGCTGACTTTGCCAGTATGACTTCATTTTCGTGAATTGGACTCTGATTCATGATTTGGTTTATGGGTCCCGTCACATTAAATCTGTACATCGAATCCCTTTCGTGCCTCATGAAAAAAAGCCTTTAACACTAACCCTCCATTTACTGTATGTGACTGTTCTTTTTATTTTTTTAATGTGACTTCTCTTTCATGACATCACGTTTTCTTGCTTGCTTCCCTGTAGTACAAGAGCCTGTGGGAGGCAGTGGAGAATGAGGACACGCTGGCTGTCCAGAGCTTGCTGTCCAAAGACCACATCAACTGTGGCATGGGGGGAGGGGGGAGCATGTGGGAGAGAAAAGATAGGAAAGAGAAGGATTGGGTGACAGAGAGGGAGAGAGGGGTGAACAGGGTGAGTGAACAGGGTCTGGTTCCCCTCGATGTTGCTGCCCTTACCCACAATTTACCTCTGCTCCACGTGTTGTCAAAGGCAGGAGCAAGGCATAATCCTGTTTGTGAGTGAACCAAGTAAAAAAATCAAAACAGTAGTTGTTTTGGATGAGATGTAGCAAAATCATTGACCTTCTTTTCTGTGTCCTTTAAGTGTGTCAACCAGCAGAGTGGGCATTTAAACTAGATGCCCTGGTGGCATTGGCCGGGAAACGGGTGGAGGAAAAGAAGATGGAATCGCTGAGGAAGCCGGGGCCTGGGCCACAGGCCCAGGCTGACCTCAACAGGCAAGTCCGCCTGTGGAGCCTCAGGCTGCAGCTGTACTGTCGGATGAGGGAGAACTTCCTCAAGACAGGTCAGTGGTTTGGGGTCAGACTGTGGTTTGTCTTAAACTACAGCTCATGAATCACTGACCTGCTGCTTTTTAGTCTTATTTGTAAGGAAGACTCCCCATCAACGCTGGGAAGACCGTGATCTTGATCAGATTGTTATTCTTTAGGTTTCTATAATTTATGAAGGCCAAATCCCATCCAGCCCCTTTCACCTCATGTTTAATTCAAGAGTCTGGCAGGTTGGCATCAGCACAGCAACCCCTAGAACACCGTTAAAAAACTTTAGTGAAGCTGTGTTCCGCTGTCAGGTCATTTATGTCACATCTCTGCTGCATGGAATGTCTTCAAGTTGACTCTTCTCATTTTGTCTGCTGGGAAACTTTTGAGCCAATTTTTATATTATATTATATTATATTATATTATATTATATTATATTATATTATATTCCCTCAGGATACACGGTTCAATAAATTAATCTATTAAGCTTTTTCATGAACACTTCCTCTAACTGTGCTACCATTTGATCAACTCCATAACGCATAAACAAATATACAAACTGCATGGTCAGCTGCATCAATTCAATCATTGCAGAATGCCAATTACCAGCGATTTAGAACAGATGTTAGATTAACACACCCTCGTGAATTTCATTTTGATTGTTTTAGAAATGTGGAAATAATAACACAGAAATAATCATCCTTCAGAACTCATTATCCTCCTACATTAAGCGGCTTTTGAATAAATTAATGGTTTCCTCTCTGCAAGTGTTTTCCCCTCAAATTAATCAAATTAGTGTCTTTCTTTTATTCCTTCAATTTACTCCAGGTCTCTTTACTGTGTTATGATCACTCTGTTATTGTCAGAACCAGAAAGCTGTTTATGAGTCTCTCTGGTTGAACTGGGTTCCATGTCATGCATTCTGGTTCTCAATTTTTTCAATTTTATTTTTCACCCAGAGCTCCCTGGGCCTCCCAGTCACGTGTCCATACTGGTGACCAGCACGTCCTCTCTATTTGTGTCCATTAAAGAGCCAGAAGGGGACAAAATGGGGCTTATCACCTGCTACAGAGGTGAGTCTTAAGATATAGACAAATAAAATAATAAAAGTAATTCAAAAAAAGTAATGGAGACATATCTTACGAAGAATAACACAGTAGGTGAAACAAGGCCACGTCAATTATGCTGGCAGGAAAGCCTTATATTCAGGGGATTTACTCCCCTTCTCCAGTTTTGCTGTTTACTTTTTTGGCTGCATAAATGTCTCTTTTTCAGCCAAGGGGAAAAAATGTGAGTAAAACTGTAAACACTAAAATTTTTACTTCACCCGTGTGGGGACTGAGTAGAGTCAGAGAATAACCTGTCAGTGACATTGCTTGCAGTGGAATGGAGCACATCAGACAGCTTCAAACACATCCATGGCTCAGTCCAAGTTACCGAGACCAAGAACCCTTCGTGCACCATCAAAGGGCTTACAGCAGTAAGTCATGCGAGACCTTTGTGGTACGCCAGCAGCATACTGATATCACAAGCGCATGAATATGCATAAGGAACACACATGGATCTGAACGTACACACAGACAGTATTTATGCATTGTCCTCGTCCGTGCTGCCTACATGACAACAGCTTCTGTCTGCTGCTTCTCCAAATGCAGGGGGTGCATTACTTTGTGAGAGTGAGTGCCTTCAATGTGAAAGGATGGGGACCGCCTCAATGCTCGACTCCGGCCAGCGCTGCTACTTCCAGTGAGTATACTTTTTTGAGATGAGGAACGTGTCACAATTTTTAACTCTAAGTCCTGAGGAATTGCTTCAGAAGTATGGCATCTTAAAATGCCGAAACACTGAGAGCGAGATGCAGTTACTCTTGTCTCATAATCCCCAAGCTAGTTAAAACGAAGAGTTAAGGGTTTGCCTGCAAATGAATTCTTGATATCTTGATTTGTCTTCCCGAATTGTGGAAAAATGGCAATAACTCATTCTGTCTGTGCAGGTTGGAGAGAGTGCGTTGGTGTAAAGTCACAGTTCAGAAACCATGAGGGCCTTTTGAGGAAGCTGTTAGAGGATGCCAGTGAACCGTATTACAGAGGATTCTGCATTGGTATGTAGCAGGTTCTTTGAAGAAATGTGTGTGTGTGTGTGTTTCCTTGCTTTCTTCCGAAGTTACATTGGCAACATTATGTTAATTCTATTTCACACCTTTAAAGGAATGTTTCCACAGCCATTAGAGATCTCTTTTGCATGCACAGTGAATATACTTGACAGGAAAATGAGTCACCCTATATTATTCTCCTCTTCCCTCCACAGAGAGCTCTAAGCCCCAGCAGAGCCCCAGCAAGCGTTTGTCTGTGTCTCGAGGCATCAAACAGTTATTCCAGTCAGCCACCAAGTTCGTTCGTCTCCTGCAGAGGTTAGCGCTCCATCTCCTACCTGGCCTACTGTGCCCTGAGGCTTTAGGGGGCACTATTAGATTAAATGTGATCATTGTAGCTATGAAGTGTAACTGCTGCAAGCTCAAATATAACCCCCCGTTTCCACCAGATGTGGTGCGTCTCCGTCCGCCCGTCCGTCTGTCCTGATTAGATTCCATTCAAGTCAATGCGTCAGTTTTCACTGGCTGCGGCTTCGTCCACGGCAGGGCTGGGGGCTTTCGTCGCCCTCTGGAAAAATACGCATTGCTTCTATTTTGGAAGGACATACGGAGCACGCCGCAACAATCTAGCACAAGGCATCGCATGCGGCACAGGAAGTTGAGTGCGAAGAAAAAATAAAACATCCGGGAATTTGTCAAAATTATTATTATTGTCGTTATTACATGTATGTATCATCTTTTTCTGTGGCGTTTTATCTCTTGTATGTGGGTGTGTGAAACAACATCACAAGTTAACTTATTGTTTGCAGCATATCTTTGAATATATTAAATAAATAACGTAAATAACCATAATTTACAAGAAATAATTGATCTATTACACATTTTAGGAAACATTAATAGAATTACCCATGGTAGAGTCACTAAAATCCAAAGAAAGGGGAAATTGTACTCCTCTAGGAAGAAAGAACGTCTTCTTCTGTGGCTCAAAAACTACAAAGTGATAATATCGCGTGGTCGTACATGATTTTGTTTTCAGCGTCCCGTTGAAAAGATCGCTCTAAATACGGGATCTTTATTTTGACAATTTCCCAGATGTTTTATTTTCTCTTCGCATCCGACTTTCTGTCCAGCACGCAGTGGATTGTGGTAGATTATGTGGCGTTCTTCGTCCGTCCAGACGCATCCTGTGGAATCGCCTGGACGGACGGACGGGGACACACCGCATCCGGTGGAAAAAGTCCAGCACTGTTTGTGCGAACAGTTTTTGAAAAAGAACAGTAGAGTAAAGCATGGAGAGCTGTTTGGGCGGTGGATTAAGCGATTGCAAGTGGTATTTAACTGATCGACTTCTGATTTCATCTGAGCAGGCTCATCTCTAATGTATTATTTTTTTGCTTGTCTTGCATCATTCTCATCAGGGGAGTGTACTTGGCCACTGTCTTCTACCACAAAGACAGCATCCTGGTGACAGCTGAAGACCAGATTCCTCTGGTAGAGATCCAGTGCTGCTCCACCTCCATCACCCATGATTTTTTTTGGTTTGCTAAGGTAAGCTGTCGTTCCAACCCAGGCCGCGAAATCTTTATGCATGTTATTCATCCATTTTCTGTGCCTGCTTTATCCAACTTTGGGTCGCAGGGTTATGCATGTTATTGGTTCTTTAAAAGCTGTTGATCATAACGAAACCTTCTGACGGTCTTATGTGAGTGAGGTTGGCTTTTTTTTCTTCTCCAGTTGTCCTGTGCGTGGCAGCAAGTACCCTGGCTTCAGCAAGCCCTTGCTTCTGCTCAGTCCTCTTCCTCCTCCCTGCTCCAGAACAGGCACAACATTTTAAGAGCTGTTTCCTTACTGCAGGTAAGCAGTCACGCAGCGTGAAAAGCAGTCACAGAATGGATTTTCCCTCCAACATTGTTTTCTTGAATGTGGCTCCCCACATTCATGAAGTCTTTGCCACATTAGCTTCAGTATTTTGCCCCTCTTCATTTCTGTGACGTCAGACTTCACTGGGAACTATGGACCTGGGACAGGTGTACTATGAACCTCTAAAAGACCGACAAGGCAACATTCTACTAGTTACTCTCAAGGACGTTCTAAATGCCTCCAGGTGAGAAAAGTTTACTGTATAATCATAAAGATAATCGTTAAGCAAGAAATGGAATACATGTCTGTAAATGTTGCTCTGTTAAAATGCTGTGTCTACATCACTCTAAGCTCTCCAGATCCTCCGTTTCACTGGATGCCCCTGGCCCGCCTGGAAAAGAACCGCACCAGAACCCCTCTCCTGCCTGAGCCGACTGCAATGGACATGCTCTACGAGCAGCTAAAGGTAACCTGGACGAACACCAACAGATGTAGGAAAACCAATCTGTAAAAAGAATTTAGGTTAAAGCTGAATTAATGCTTAAGTAAAGTGACCAAATTTTCTTAGATTAATGTATGTGAGACACTCACTGAGTCCAAAATGACTATAATACTTAAAATATTTAAGAGGTTTCAGTTGCATTGTTGGATTGGCCATTAAAATAAACATTCTTCTGACAATGGTTAGAATAGTTAGCTGCTGGGCTGCTGCAGAAGGTGGACAAACCAAATATTGGATTTAAAAAAAGGATACAAACTGCAGGACTCACTTCAGCCGATATTTGTTGTTCTCCGAGCAGCAATCTGCAGATTTTATGAGCATCATTACATGATATTATGTTTTGAAGGCAAAAATGTTGCACCGCTATAAGTCAACAAATTCTCTAGATCATCTGAATGTCGAGCACTGATGCACAGAGACCTTGTTGGCTATAATTTAAGTACTAACATCCTATAAGGAGCCAGTGTAAAGATGCGGAGTAGTCTGATCAGATCCGTGGTGTAGTGAAAAGCCTGACAGTTGAACTGTCAGTGTTTCAAAAACAAGCAGGAGATTTTGTTACTGAAGCAGGTGAAAGAGTTGCTTCAACTATACGCACGACAGGATAGTGTTTTCTGTCTTGGTGTTTTCATTGTGTTTTCAGAAATGCTGCTAAGATGAAATCATCAGAACATAACATGCCATCAACAGAAAATGCCTAAGGGGAAACAGGTGAAAAGAAAAGAAAATAGGTCCCCAGATCATTCCCTGAAGAACGCTGAACACTGTTTCTTTGGAAACAAAGCCTCAGTGCTGCAGTCAGTTTAGCAGGCTGGCTGTGTTGTGTTGTGTCTTTAGTGTTGTATATAAGAGAGCCCTGCACACCTTGTCTTTACAGCTTCAATAAAGCTGAGAATACAGTGGAGTTCATTCAGCAAACCATTCTGTACAGACACATTCACTGCTTTTATAAAGATGGCCGAGCGACGTACAAGTCATGGTCACTGACTCACCTCTTACATCTGATTTCAATGAGCTCACCCAGCAGTGAATTTGAGAGAAGTTTAATTGGTGCCAGGCTCTGCACATATACTGAACGCCATGTGCACTGCAGAGCTCAGTTATTTAACCAGAGAAATGAATAATGAACTATTGTCCCTCGTCTCTCTTGTCTAGGAGAAGATTTCTTTCCACAGGGACAGCACACAATGGGCCCAGCCCGGTCTGTACGTGGGCATCCTGAAGCTGTGCAGCTCAGTTGAACAGATTCGGGTCCTGGTGCCGCAGAGGCTCCCCAACCTGCTATGCCACACGCGCATCCGAGTCAACGCGCATGTTTCGCGGTAACCAATTCAGATTTGGACCTATTCTCTATCTACTGCTTTACCACTCTATTTCATTTAGTTATACAAACGGTGTCACTGGACAAGTCAAATCATCAATCGGGACTTGTGGAAAATTGTCTGAATGAGTACTGAAAAGCTTGTAGGAGTTTCATAGTCCACAACCTGCAACTGGCACGAAACCATCTTGATTTATTAAACTGTGTGTAGCAATGTGTTGCTAAGCGCATCATCACCATCACTTTGTGACAGAGAAGAGTGGGCATGGCTTCAGAGTCATGTTTGCACAACCACTGGCAGTGTTCAGAACCTATTAGGCAGCGAGGACGAGTGCTTGACAGAGACCGGAGCGCTGACGGAGTTCAGCAGATCCCTGAGAGCTGCAGTCACGCATCTTCTGACGAAGCTCAACATTCCCCTCTACAGGGTAACTCCTGCAACAGCTACAAGCAAACTATCCTTCATTCTCAGTCATTTGTTTCAAAACAGCAAATATGAAGCGAAATCAAATTTCTATACATATATATCTTTGTGTGTTCTCTTTTTTCACAGGCTTACCAATATGGCATGTACACCCGTGAGCTTCTGCAGTTTGGAGACAAGGTCTCCATGTTGCTGCTGCTGCCTCCAAGTGAGGATTTCAGCTCCAGCTACTGGCCTTTGGTGGGCACCAAAGAGCCCGGCCTCACCATGCCCCTGCAGATCTTTGAGCTGGGTAGATGGAGTCCAAAAAAAGAAAAGGAGATTATGAAAAAGACTGAATTTTGAGTGCTTTTAAAGGTGGTTACATTGAAATACCTGCTGTTCAGCCTTCTGAACAGCAGGTATTTCAATTCCACCACGCTCTGCTGTTCAGCCTTCTGAACAGCAGAGCGTGGTGGAGTGTAAAGTAATGTTTCAAAGAAATAATGACGAAGATGTCGCACACTAAGCCTGTGTTGAAGATACTTTAATTAAAGGACACAAGGCGTTATATGAGCTTATAAATAAAAAAATAACAATGTGACAAAGGTCATTTATAATGAATACATATTAGAAACTAACTATTTAAAAGTGAAAAAATATCAAAATAACCTGCCCAAAAGGTTTTTTGTTTTGTTTTTCATTTCCATTGAGTCTTTTGATCCTCCTTTTATCCCAACTTGAGGATTTGTTTTGACCCTAATTTAAGTCCATCTTTTCTGAGAATCCCTGTTGTAAATCAAGCGTGCCGAATGAGCTCTGAGGCTTTTCTCACCCTGCTTTGATGCCCCTGCTTTGTTTTCCTCTCATCTCCAGTTCACTTCTGGACATACGAGCAGCAGTTCCTGCTCCAGTACTGCCAGGCCTGGGTGAGGATGGAACTAGATACCCATCTGGCTCAGCAGGCTCTGCGGGAGGCACTGGACACCAAGGAGGTTCAGGAAGCCCGAGAGCGACTCAACCACATTTCTGACCGTTCTCGCGTAAGCACAAGCATGCAATGAAGTGATATAATTCATGAGATTTTCACTTTGAACTAATGGAACAACTAGATCTGATACTGTTCCGCAGTTCCTCAAGCCATCCTCCCTGTTTTCAGAAACTGGATGCATTGTGGAGGGACGCGCGTTGGATTATGGACTGTCTGCAGTGCGTTCGGTCCAAGCAGTGGGTGGGGGCAGTGCCTCTCAGCCTGGTGATGGGAGGAGAGCCGCCAACGCATCCCGATGGTGAAGAAGACGAGAGCAGTTTAACAGCCAGACTGACGTGGCCCCATCACATTCGATCACAGAGTCAACCCATTGCAGGTAAAGATAAACCCAGTTTACAGTCAAGTCATCATTTCAGCCTTGACCCAGTTTTGAGCAATCTGTTTTTAGTGTGTACACAAAAATGTCCAGTTCATTATGAACATATGAACACAAACATTCAACGTACAGAGATTTAATGTTAGGATTGCTTTGTTTTTTTGTTTCTCTTTTTCTTTCACAGAGGCACCCCCTCCGGCAGGAATGATGGTCATTCCAGAAGAATCTGCGCCATCAGGGGGCATCGTCAAAGGAGGATACCCTGTCGACATCGCTGCCCAGTCCACTGTGGATCTGACCAGCATCAGCCAGTCAGATTTAGGATGTTCAGAGGCTTTAATTGCATCTGGAATGGAGCCCACTGGGGTTACACAAATGGAAATGGGGTTTACAGTTTTGGGCCCACCGGAGTCCTATAGCCAGAGCCAGGATTTTCGGCCCTGCATCACTGAGGTGATCCAACCAATGGAGATGGCAGAACTGGTGGACATCTTACCCACGCTGAGTCTCATTGAGGAGGAGGCCCCCAGTAGTCCGATCATACCATCAGTACTGGATATGTTGGAAAGCTTTGGACTGGGGATGACAGATAGCAACACATTGATTCAGTTGGAAAAACCAGACTTGCGCAGTGAAGCTACGTTTTTGTCACCATCTGAGGCCAACTATAGCAGGAGGGGGACCAACTCACAAGCATCAGCTTCCTCTGCCGGTCATGCCACGGTGAATGCCACAGTGAATTCCACAGTGAATGCCATGGGCAATGAAGCGCTACAGTCAAGCTTTGAAGGCCCCCGAGAGGACATAGAGGCTGAGCAAGCCTCAAACATTAGATTGCCTGTGAGAAACAGACCGTCGACCAGCCCAACCTGATTATGATGTACAAGCAACAAAAAAAATTACATTCTTATTGTTTTACTGTGCATTTCTGTTTAGTGTTTTATATAAGAAAAAATAAGAAACATGTAGACTCAGTACACATGATCACATAGTATGTTGTTTGGTACATATATGCCACTATAGTTAATCTTCACTGATGATCAAGTTGTTGACATGTTTAGTTGTTTACACCTCAGGTAGCAAAGAAAATTAAAAAGCAGGGTTTTAAAGAACCCGATGTCTGTCTTAGTAGCTAGAGTAACAAGATTTAAGTTGATGCCACGTCTTCATATTTGGTTTTTTTTATGTTGTGTTTGTTCACTGCATTTTCAACTGTAAACAGTAACCCACAGAAACACCCAGTTTCCACATGCACACAAACACATTTTAAAAAAAAAGTTGCCATGTTAAACTAAAAACCGTTGCCAGGATATCTAAACACAAATAATTACCCATTTATGTTGTACTAGAGACCAAAGAAATGAAATATCATTTTTAATTATCCATTTAGCCCGACTGCAAACAATCAAATATTAACATTAACAACATTCATTATTGAAATAGATTTCCCTTTTGTGACTTTTACTTGCCACTAATGAGTTATACCTATATGTTCAGTCTAGCAAAATGATTTTATTCTGGTTTATTCTGGAATCCTTATATCCTGTGTAAATATTCAGAATGAAAATACTTCTAAATCTCCAGAGGGAAATCCATTAAATGTTGTTATATTTTACACTGAAAAGACACAACACTCACACAAGTTTTGCAGTTACAGGACATAGAAAACATTACATATGCACTGATATATAACAAGTATATGCATTGCTCGTTTCTTAGAAACATCCAGCGACATTGTGTCCAAATCGTGAGTCTTTACTTCCCTCTAGTGGTCAAAAGAATGTGAAACACCTACAGAGCCGACATAAAACAAGTTTAAAACTTAAAGATATAATGCTTAAAATGAGCTAAATGAAAAAAACAAAAGCAATCATGCATTACATACATACATTTCTGAATCTGAATTTACATCAACAACAGTTTCACGATCAGCTGTATTAGAATGAAGGTTGATTATAATCTGCATTGTTGCCAATAATGAATATGGAGTCTCTAACCACTAAAAACTGTAAGAACATTGCATTAGATTGCCAATTCGTTTTCCGTAACTTTCCAATTAAAATATTGATGTATCAAATAAGAAGTATCCAGGCTTTTATGATATGAGCCATTTACACGCCACACATTTTGGCAAGAAATGTTTATATATATATAAAAAAAAAAAATTCCCTTCTCACCCCCCGCGGGTGGTTCCTCCTCTATTCTAAGCTTGGGTCCTCTACCAGAGGCCTGGGAGCTTGAGGGTCCTGCGCAGTATCTTTGCTGTTCCTAGTACTGCACTTTTCTGGACTGAGATGTCTGATGTTGTTCCAGGGATCTGCTGTAGCCACTCCTCCAGTTTGGGGGTCACTGCCCCGAGTGCTCCGATCACCACGGGCACTACTGTCACCTTCACCTTCCAAGCCTTCTCCAGCTCCTCTCTGAGCCCTTGGTATTTCTCTAGATTCTCATGTTCCTTCCGCCTGATGTTGCTGTCACTTGGTATTGCCACATCCACCACAACGGCTCTCCTCTGCCCTTTATCATCCACCACAATATCTGGCTGGTTCGCAATCACCATCCTGTCTGTCTGTATCTGGAAGTCCCACGGGATCTTCGCTTGGTCATTCTCCACCACCTTTGGAGGTGTTTCCCATCTTGACCTTGGGGTTTCCAGCCCATACTCCGCACAGATGTTTCTGTATATATATATATATATATATATATATATATATATATATATATATATAATGTTACAATTTGATTAAGGTATTAAGTTGTAGTTACAGAAGAGTTTAAAGCTGCTTCTGAGGTTTCTACGTGTGAACATTAGATTGAAGCTTATCTTCTTTCAGTGGTCACAGATGAGTACTGCACGTGCAAATTCAAAGCCTTTTACGGGTACAGATACTTATTTTATTCGCACTACAAAACTGCTTACTACACAAGATAACATTAATATATATAATATAAAATATAGGTCATTGTATTGCTTTTAGGCGTGGTGGATCTCTTTAGGCAACAATAGAATTAGGATAATAGTTTTAACTTTGAGCCGCCTGGTGGCGGTGTTGAGCACCCTTCTGATGTGACACACGCTTCTCCGCAGTTTCCTTTTGGTTGCAAGACGACATCTTGTATTTCTGGATGCAGAAAACCCTGATGAAGCTGGTGACTTTGTATGAGCTATATTTTAAGTATGGCGTCATCTGAAAATACTGCTGCACACGAAGGTACGAAATTTCAAACTGATGTCGGTCAGGCAGAAACGTGTAAAGTGGAGCAAATTATAATAGGATTGTTTCAAACACTACGTTTAAGTGTTTTGTAAATTCTACTTCGAAAAGAGATTTTATTTCTGGCAAAATTTACGGTTGTCACCAACCTAAAATACATAATGAAAAATGGAATCACTGTAAAAATGGATATTTTAACTTTCCATGGGGATTGCATTGTTACCCTGTCGTGACAGGCACTAGTAAATGTGAAATATACCCCGTCCTCTATGTATTATAGTGTATTATTCTTATCATATTTTAGTATTATACAAATTACAGTATATAGCCTGATTTGGGCCTAACAACAAATTCTTACTAGAGATGGTTTATTTTGATCTATTTAGTTTTTATGCTTCTGGTTCATGATCGCTGTACATTTTAAAGACTTAACTGAGTCCATAATATTATGAGAAACAAACATCTGAATCAATCAATCTATCATCTTAAACTTATATGTTTTGCCACATCAGAGGCTGAACCTTTGAGGATCATTTTGTTGGGGAGGACGGGAACAGGACGGAGCTCCTCGGGCAACACCATCTTGGGCACAGCCGCCTTCCTGGTTGATGCATCACCATGCTCTGTCACATCTCAGTGCCAGGCAAAGACCTGTATGGTACAGGGCCGCACCGTCTGCGTCATTGACACTCCGGGTTTCTTCCACACAAGGCTGCCCCCTGAAGAGGTCATTTTGGAGGTGGGACGGTGTGTCATCTTGTCCTCCCCCGGACCACATGCTTTCCTTGTGACCCTGCAGCCCGACAGGTTCACCCAGGAAGAGAGGGACACCTTAGTGGGAATCAAGGCCTTGTTTGGACCAGAAGCTGCCCAGTTTTTCATGGTGCTCTTCACCCAAGGAGACCAACTGCAAGGCAAAAGCATTGAGGACTTCCTGGAGGAGAGCCCGGAGCTTTCAGAGTTTGTCCACAGCTGTCGAGGTGGCTATCAGCTCTTTGATAACACTGGGCGGGACAAGTCAACAGAACATTTGCAAGTGGTCCAACTATTGAAGAAGATAGACAAGATGGTGGCTGATAACGGAGGTGACTGCTACAGCAACGAGATGTTCAAGGAGGCTGAGAAGGCCATCAAAAAGGTCCAAGCGAGGATTCTGGGAGAACACCCATCCATCCAGGACGATGAGGAGAAAAAGGACCACGGGACAGATTTACAGAGGAGGACAACAGAGGATGAGGAAGAGGCCAGAAAAAGGGCAGAGAGGCTTTTCTGGTGCGAGATGGCGTCTGCTCTGGGCAGAGGTGCTGCAGAGGGGGCAGGGATTGTGGGTAAAGATAAAGGGAAGGGTGTGAAAAAAGTGAAAGTGGTGGAGAAGGCGATGGCCTTGGCAGCATCACCGCTCTCCATCCGCTCGGCTGCGAGAGTGGTGGAGGGGGCCGTGAGGGAAGGAAGCAAGGTGTTGTACAAACACAGAAAAACTTTACTGCACTGAGGAAGCAAACTATCACTTAGAAAGAGATGAGTCTCCTGGACATGAGCGCCAGCACTTTGGATATGTGTGCGTTCCCAAGTACGTAAATATCCTCGTGTGCCCTGAACCATGTCGAAACAAACTCCAAACAGCCTTCACTGGGTGAATTTATAAGTTATAATACAGGTCACACCAGAAAAGAAATGTACGATTGGCATTTTACAGACCCTTAGCCCTGGAATAAAAAAAAAAAAAAAAAAAAAAAACGGCAAAAATGCAGCATTGCAGCAGATATCTGTATCATCTTTGGCTTCATTTAAGAGAAGACACAATATGTATCCCTTTTTTCCTACTTTGAAAAATACAGTACATAAAAAGATACATAAAAAAACAGGAAGTCCTGGTTCGACAGGATAAAGCCATTCACTGAGGGAGAGTACAACACTCCTTCAGTGAATGGCTGAATAAATAGAGAGAGGAACGCAACTTTAGGAAGAGGAGCAAGTGCAAAAGCTATGGCAGCTGTCATACATGAGAATTATGGATTCAGACTAGTGTAAAGTTTATGAAAACAGACAAAGTGCGAGTCTCTCATCCTACAGGGAAATTAAGACAAGTATGCAAGTTTTAGCGTTACAGGTACTCTACCGTTATCAGAGAGACCTTCCCACGCTTACTATAAAACCAATCACACTGGAAAAAAAACATTCACTAAGATTCGCACATCAGGTGCCAATTCTGCATTTAGATATGGTCTCCAGGATGACGTCATACCATTAGTCCCATTGCCAAATGCACAGGGGAACGGATGAAGATTTTGAGCTGTAGCAGGCACCCATGGGTGCCTAGACCGAACCAATTTACACGGGCATTGGCAGACTCATCTTTCCTCTTCCTCGAAGTACTGCGGAGAGAGGAGTGAGAAACAAAAGCTAATTTTCTGTCTTAAAAAAAAAAAAAAGGAAATATTCCACTTCTGATTTCATCGAAGGTGATGGTGGTAACTGTAAAGAGAAGCCTCTTGTAAGGGGTTTGACCTACCTCTTGTGATGTAAAGATAGAAGAAATCGCAGTAAAAGATTGTCTGCACCACTCCCGACACCACGGCGATCTGGTCGAAGAAGCCTTCTATGTGATAACGCCACACCCAGTTTGCGATGTAGAGAGCGCGGTAAAGGCCAAGGAAGAACAGGTAGTGTGTAGTGATGGACTCCGCCTCCCCGGTTTTGGTGATCATGAAGAGCTGCGGCATTATGGCCACTGCCTCCAGGAAGATGGAGAAGGTCCACAAGATCTGGGTGGCACCACCAGGAAGGAGAGAGTTAAACTGAGACGTGGTAAGGTGAGACTTGCAAACTGACAATCAAGATATCAAACACAGATTTAAGTAGAGTTAAGTTTGACGATTCCATCTCAGCATGTCTTTACCTCCAGCGGAGTGAAAGCATAGTTTTCCAGGAAGGAGAGCCCAAAGACCGGCACCAACAGGAACTCCACCCGGAACGTGTCATTCGCAGAGTCGAATGTGTTCCTGAAGCGAATGTAAATCAGGTACACGGTGGCGTAAGACAGAGCGAGGAACACCACCTGGAAACAGAAGCGAATGGTAATGGTGCGCTCTTGGTACGACACCCGTCACATTTCAGTCACGTGACAGCACAGCTGGCTGTAGTGTTGGTAAAACTGCCAGGCTCATCGAGGCTGCATTCTCAGCCCACTTTTATGGTTTTACCTGCTCCCGTTTCCTATCCTTTGCAGATCAGAGGCATCTGTATTACAGCCACATGTACCAGAGATGTACGGTAGAAGTAAAGGAGCGATCACAGATGCAGGCACAGAAAATGTCCTCGCTTGTCAAAAACTGCACCAGACCTTGCAAGCAGCTTATAAAGATGCCGGTCACTCGTCACTTCAAAGATTGCCCCTTACCCTAAATTACTTGAATGTGTTACTGTGGATTTGTTACCCACCCAGCTGTGGCTGTCATCTAAGGTCACACAAGGGTGCAGCTGCTATGGTTGCAATAAAACGTTCTTGGTTTTGAAGACATGCAACTTCCTTTGTGTCCTAAAATGTCCATGTAGTATTTAGATATTTTTTGTACCAGCTAGTGGATTTTATTGTTAAATTCCTGTAATATCTAACAGTTCTTGTCTGCTACTATCTGCTGTCTGATAATCAGTGTAACGCAAATGTAACCTTGTTTAATTAAGAGTTGTGCAAAACAGTGCTTATGATTACCTTGAGACAAACAAAAAACACGGATCATAATTGATTCCATCCTTTTGTTTCTCCCCAGCACAGCCTAAATGTGTGAGTGAGTGAGTGAGTGCTCTGCATCCTTACCTTCATGACTGTGTTATAAGTCGAGATGAAGACAGTGAACAAGTCAAGATACCTGGTGGTGAAAACAAGTGCCAACAGCACCTGAGACTTCCCAGAGATGCCTAAGAAAAAAAGAAACAAAAGAGCCGATTCCTAATGTGGAAGCCAAAACCATCCGAAACAGATAAAACACCCCGAAGTTGAGATAAGGCTGTCTTCTTTTAAGATGGCTGGGCTGCAGATTTAGTTCGGTGTTAAAGGTGCAGCAGGCTCTGAATGCTTTGCTAACATTGCCACGTCGCTGGCGCACTTGAGTCAAACTATCCAAATCTTCTGCACCCGGTAACTTTGTTATTTGCACACTTAGTTACACACATCCGGATGCATATTGCCACGTTTCGGCTTTGAGCTGGAACAAACCAGTCACACTTCAGTAAGTTAAAATGCAATATTTGTGTCATACCAGCACAGGATTTGGACCACCATATCTTCATTAACAGGATAACGATTGCCACCAGATGTGACACGTCACCCGCAAGACGAAAGATGTTCATGATGTTTTAAGATTCAGTCGCTGCAGGAAAAAAAGTAATGAAACTTGTTCGGGGTTTGGAATGCGCAGACTGTGAAATCCCAAGGAAGTTCCAAAAAGCGCACAGATAGAAAAGCTACAAAAACAAAGCGAGGAGATGAATAGCAAATTCCGGGAGAGTTTGAATGCTCGACGGCTCGATATTTAAACTCCTGTTCGTGTCATCCGTAACAAGTCCACTCACAAAGTCTGCCGCGTCTGCACTCATTGATATGATATGAACGCTCTGTTGTCAAACCTGGTGAGGTGACGTGGCTGACAGACAATTTAGACAACAGGGACCAGTTTCAAGCTAACCTTTTCCGGTGACTGGGCTTCAAAATAAAACACACACGAGTCTAAACTGAGTATTTCTGTAAACTTAACCTGAAGAATACAAATACGTGGTATGCTTTCTACTTACATTTTCATTATGCTTTTGTTTATTAACTATTTGCTCGGTTTTAGTTGATTTCAAGATTAATGCATTATTATTTTGAAAGACACCGTACATTCCTCCGGACACGATCGAAACTTTAGTAGGAGCGAAGACCACCAACTCCTCAGCTATCTCCTTCAGCTCCTACAGGAAAACACGGCGGCAATCAAGGACTAGATAGGAGTAGTCCCTCCGGTCGGCGCGTCATGGATCTGCTTCAGGGTCTCCTTCTAGCTGGACATGCCCGAGGGAAGCGTCTGATTCTGACGAGACGCCAGAACCATTTGGCTCCTTTCCATCTGTAGGAGCGGTGGTTCAACACTCAGTATCTCTGGAATTTTTGAGCTACCTTTCGGGTGAAACTAATTTCAGCTGTTTGCATTCGTGGTCATATTCCTTCATCCTCTTCTCAGTGCTCATTTCCAATGATCGACAGCATTCACGTCACTGCAGAAAATCCACCTGTCAGCCTTTGATTGGAGATACTTGAACTCATCCACCTCCAACAAATCATATCTTTCATCTAGTCACAGTTTTTTGTTTGTTTGTTTAAATTAAACAAATCCAGAAATATTCCAGTACTATTTTAATTTAAACTGGATGGACACTAGGATGATATTGGACATTCAGATGATTAAAAGTCAATATTTTGACAAGGATAATCTGAACATGTTTAGTCATGTGCATGATGTAAATATGCCTTTAAAATACACATTGTTGTAATTTTTTAAATCTTCCCTGAACTTACATATTTGCTATTTCTATTATACTGGTGCTCATTAGCTTACTTAATGAGCACCAGTGGAAGACCATGTTTTTACCGAGACACACATTTGCCTCCTCAGTCAGCAGTGTATGAATCCTCAAAAGTCTTTATTTCCTGCCAGTGATTTATTTCAGACAAATGAGCAGGATCTCCTCTGTGCAGAGCTGAGAGCGGCTGTGATGAGCATGTGCTGAGCAAAAGGTTAAAGAAACTAATCCGCCGTCCAGTCCTGATTAGAACCTATTTATAACACACTGTCCAGTCCTGTCCTCGGTGTGTCTGCCCGGTCATCTTCTCCGCTAATGATGGACCGTCTCATCGGTTTGTCTGCCTGGCTGTCAGCTCTGTTCCAACACACCACAGAGGGTCACCTCAAGCTATCGACACTGACAAGATAAACACAGATTTGTCATATTCTCGTTTTTTTTTTTTTAATTACAATTCTCATTAATTCTCACAAATTATATTGTTTGATTCTTACAGATGTAATACATTGAAAATAATAATTTAAAAAATTGCACTCCAAGTTCCCATTGGGAGGAGGAATGTTTGTTTATTTTTTTGGAAGGGGGTGAACCTTCCCGTGATTTTAAAATAAGAGAAATGGAGGAGAACAAAAGGTAGAGGGTGGCGCAATGGGAGGCTAAATAAGAACTGTGGATGAATGCAAGAGGGGAGACTTTCCATAATAACAGTTTTACTTACTCAATATTGCACTGGTTCTTGTGATTTCCAGACAAAACCCAAATTAAAGTTGGGATTTAATGAAGAGCACTTTTTTAAAAGAAGAAATAAGTTATTAAGTCAAAGTACAGGAGGTATTTTGAGGATCCACATCAGTTTAAAGTTAAATATG
Source organism: Pao palembangensis (assembly GCA_015343265.1). Lineage (NCBI taxonomy): Eukaryota > Metazoa > Chordata > Actinopteri > Tetraodontiformes > Tetraodontidae > Pao > Pao palembangensis. The sequence continues at coordinate 12,023,340 of CM027085.1, read as the reverse complement.
TACATTTTGAAATCACCATTTAGAGTTAAATGTTCCTATATACGATGTCATATATATTTAATGTGTTATTTTTACTGTGTTATTCCTGAATTAGTCACAATGTGATGACTCAGAATGGTTCTCACTGGTGTTGCCTACTGTATGTAGAACACCAGGTATTTTTCATCACCTGCACATGATCTGGGTGCAGAAGAGTAGCAACTCCCCTAGTTGTGTTGTTGCCTTGCCTCTAAATGTTTTCTTCTACTTTTCCTCTCTCCATCCACCCCCCCCCCCGCCCCCACACACACACACACACACACACACACAACTGCTGTGTGCTCTGCACACAGCAAACTGACACAGCATTTTCATCCTGGGCTGTATGAGTGTGCACAGGTGATTATAGTTGGTGAAGGAGGCAGAGGAGGACGTTAAAGGATTAAAGGAGAGAGACTGCAGCACTGGAAGAAAGATGAAGAGGGAAATAAAAGGAAAAATAATGACCCAGGATTAAGTGTGATTCTCAGAATCTGGGATGTTTGCCCAGGGCTATAAACAGCTGGATCTCCACGAGTGAAGTGGTGGCAAACAAAGAGTTTGAGACCAAAAGTTGAAACTTTAAGGGTGAGTTTGTCATTTTTTTCTTCATTGGATTGACGTTCTTTAGCATCACATTTAACACAAATTAAAGCAGAAAATTTTAAACGCAGTGTTTGGCAAACTCAAACACAAGCATGAGACAAACTGCTGTGTCTGTTTGGTTTTATTCTTGTGTTGCTGGATGTTTTTTGTTTTCAATGATGTCCATCAGTTATGTTCAGAGATCCTGTGGTGTCCTCACAGGTCAAAGTCAGCACAAATGCCTGTGACCTAATATTCCGTATCAATTTTTTTTTTCTTCTAAAAATCTTCTAAAAATCACACAAAAAAGAAAAACGAGCAAAACAACGTTGCAGCGTCCTATAGCACGCAACATGGAGTTGTTCTACTGTACAACTCAGATCTGATCAGATAAAAGATCTTCAGTTTATTAGAAAAGATATTTATTATTATTATTATTATTATTATTATTATTATTTATTTAAATGTTTATTTAGTTGTTTATTTGAACTAAATCTGTGGTAAGGGCATTTTTTTTATTATTGCACAGAGAAATGTATATATATTTTTTCAACTTGCTCCAGTAGAGGAACTATATGGTATGTGTGGAACTACTTGTAGATAGATTACCTTTGTGGAAAAATGTCTTATGGTATCTTTAATATAGCTTCTAACATAATAATAATAATAATAATAATAATAATAATAATAATAATAATAATAATAATAAATGACAATATAAATTATATGAAATCGTTTGAGTTGAACATGAACATGGAGGTTGCCTGGGATGCGTGGAAGCGTAGGAGTGCTGCCCTGCACTGACTGCCGGCCTGTTTGTGGGCTGGCTCGTGATGAACAGGGAAGAAAGAAAGATTCGTATTGATTACTCTCAACACTGTACAAGAAGAAAAAGAAGGAAGTGACGTGATTCAGCCTGTGTAGGACGGCTGAATTTAAGCAACAGGAAACCTGTTTCTGGCAGTTTTAGATGTATTTTTGGCCATAGATTCACTTATTCTTACTATTGGAAGACAAAAAAACATGTTATATCATTTGCCTTTGATGAGAAGACAGATTTAACAGCAGGTCTCATCATGGATGATTACAGAGGCTTGAACTCTTCTGCTTCTTAATCCCTCCCAGAACCCAGACCGATCTATTTCTCAACGTCTCCATGCTGCTTTTGGGATTAACTCTTAGGAATTTTATTTTTTTTTCCTATTCCGGGGTAAGAGATTATGGCCATTAATCTGTAATTTTTGATCTTAAGATGGAGATGAGAGCCAGGGTAAAAGAAGTTCCACAATAATTATTACAGGTGTAAAGTCAGAATATGTGTTTTTTGTGTGTCATTCATGTGTCATTTTCTCGCTCTCATCTACTGTTTTCAAATCTGAAAACACCTTCAAAACACTATATCATATTACAATACATTTGTTTTATATTACATTGTAATAAATACCCTGGCAGATGTATGGGCTATCACTTTGAGATAGAGTGGACGATAAAAGCTTTCTGAAATCAAGTCTGAGACTTGAGAACAATTCCACCTCTCACAACCTTTTTAAATTACACTTAAATTCAGAAGTAGAAGCTAGCCTGCTGCACTTAAAGTCTTGGTGTTATTTCTTCTCTCCCTCAGCGATGAATCATAATTTCACTAAACACTGCACACTACCCCGCCAATCACCTCAAACGTCACAGCAGAGGTGTTCCTATGGAAACTGGCATATCTGAAACTTCTAGTTTTACCAGCTCAACCTCAGCTGCTTTGTCCCAGCTTACCAATCATGTTTAAACTGTTCTGGATTGGTTTGGAGTTTATCAGGTTTGGCCATTTTGGGGTTTGTTATCCTTCGGGAGATGCAGTCATATTACAGGACTAAAAATGTGTTTTGGAGAACACTTGTGTTACTAAAAATTAAAAGAGAAACCAGTGTTGACCGACTGCTGGCTGGCTTTTAGATTTATAGATACAGCCTGAAGTTGGAGGAGCCATGTTGTCAAAGCCATGTTGTTAGTTGAAGGTCCGAATACATGAAACCAGACACACAAAGCACAGTGATTTTTCCTGTGTGAGAGCCATTGTAAAAGAAAAAAAAAAAACAAAACACAATCTGGTTTGAAATTGAGATACTCTATATCTTCAGTTATTATATACTTTTAGTTCCAGTGTGTGATGACAAACCTAAAAAAAAATGCAGAAGCCAAAGTAGACCTCATATACATAGATTCTACAGAAAGAGGAAGAGTTCAGCCTGGATCTAAAAATGTGGTTTGCATCACAAACCACATTGAATTATCTTCTGTAAGAAGAGTCTCATAAGAGTTCATAGTACTTCCATAATTTTGTCCCGTTGCCCCCTAGTGGTCCTATTGAGAACTGCATAATATGGAAGTCAGGATTCCCAAACACAGGATGAGACGTTGACATCCTTGTGTGAGCACGTACAGCCTATTGCTGTGTCCAGTTTCCTGTTACAGTCCAAACTGATTATGTTTACTCATCAAGAAACTAGTACAGTATGAGTATGTATTCTACAAGTAGCATTAAGCACTTATTTTATTTGCTAAAAATGTTCTGTCAGACTCATTCTTTGACTCTGCAAAAATGATCTCAGTCACCACATCATGTGATGATCCTGTTGACCTACTTTAAACATCAGTTTGATGCATAGATGGAAATATGGACGTGACTTAAAATGATTGCTGGTTTAAGGGTGATGGCCATGTTCACTTTGAGAATACTGTAAAATACTTTACCTGAGTAATCAAACAAGATAACGACCCCTTGTTTGACTCGAGAGCTGACGTTCTGTCACACTTTCCTGCAGGAGTCGTGCTCAGCGGTTGACCAACTCCATGGTGGTGTTCTGATCACCAGGAGCGGGACAGACTCTGTCCTCTCATGCAGGGGCTGTATCAATGATCACTGGTGCCATGGGAAGCCGAACCAACAGGTGAGTGGTGACACATCCCGCACTGTTATTCTGCCATTTTTTATTTTATACAATAAACTTGTTTTACATCCTAATGTTATAGTGAATATCTGACTTTACGAACTGGATCTCATTTTTCACATTGTAGCCAGAAGCCTGAGCGGGGGGGGGGGGGGGGGGCTCGAAGGGTTTGTTATTTTGATGAGCTTGTCAGGGTGAGTCAGACAGGGTTATTTACAGCAGGTAGATCTTCTCAATGCAAGGTAGCTATAGAAGGACTATGACAGCACTGAACAGCGTACCTGTACCTTACAACACAAGAGAATTAACATCACTGCTTTATGTTCTTTTCTTCTTTTTAAAAATTCACTTCTCCACAAATATACTCCAAATATCCCCAGTAATAAAGGAACCAATCAATTTGCTGAAACCTCCAATATTAATGAATGCCTACTGAGTGTTAAAGGAAAATGCAATATAATCAGGAAGATGTTAGGCCTTTTTATAATGGAATGTCTGTGTCTCATATAATCCATTAATCTCTGATGACAGCAATCCCTCTCACATACTTAAACAAAGTTCACCTTCCAGGCTGATAATCGGTCATGTAAAAGGGGGACACTGGCTGGTAAATATGTATAAAGGGTTTGGCATGTTCCATTGTATAGATCTGGAAGCCCTTTTGTTGTTGTTTTTGTTTTTTTTTTATCTTAACTATTAGTTTCCTGTTGAAAGTGCGGGGGTTGTTGAATTCAATCCGACTCACCTCCCTTGTGTTCCACATACGTCAGCTATTATCCTCCTATCAGTGAGAGTGCAGTGGAAAGTACATAAGGATCAAATCTATTATGCATTCTGTAAGCTGTTTCATATTTGTACATTGTTCTGTTTCAAAGTATTCAGAAGTAGAAATGCTTCCACAAAATGTAATGAGAGCGCTGCGATCAGCTGTGACAATCAAATTAGTTTACAGACTCACACTGATCATTGAAATAAATGACACTAATAATTTGAAGGAAAACAATTTTGACCTCTAAAATGTGGAAGAATCCATAATTGTCATTTGAATGTAAGTGTGTGATTTCCAACCAACTTATTTTTAACCTTTTGCATCCTCCACTTTGGCTGGGCAGGTACAGCATTGTGTCAGACATCCTACCAGAGGACGAGCGCCAGAAGATCGCTAGCTTAAAACTCCGGAACGGCCACAGCTCCCCCACCTTCCGACCGCGCTCTGCGTTGCAAACGCAGACAGAAGACAGGAGGAGGAGCTCGAGGACCTCGGCCGCTGCGCCCAGCCCCCGGAGACTGGAAGGAATGAGCAACTACAATGGCAAGATTCTGACAAGGGGCTCCAACCAAGCGCGGAGCCGGTTTGTCAAGAAAAATGGTCAGTGTAATGTAATTTTTACGAACATGGAGGAGAAGAGCCAGCGCTATCTAGCTGATATCTTCACCACCTGCGTTGACATCCGCTGGAGATACCTGCTGCTTATATTCTGCACCAGCTTCGTGGTTTCATGGCTTTTCTTTGGTATTATATTTTACTGTGTCTCCTTGGCCCATGGGGACTTTGACGAGCCCTCTGTGGGCAGGGGTGGTCTGACGGCAGCTGGTGGACTTCATGCACCCTCTCCTACACGCACAGCTGGAGGGCAGACACAAAACATGCCCTGTATACTTCACGTCCAGGGCTTTGTCGGCGCACTGCTGTTCTCCATGGAAACCCAGACCACCATCGGTTACGGGTGGCGCTGTGTCACCGAAGAGTGCCCGGTTGCTGTGGTAACAGTGGTTATCCAGTCTATTGTGGGCTGCATCATAGACTCCTTCATGATTGGCACTATCATGGCCAAGATGGCACGGCCCAAGAAGAGGAACCGCACCCTTCTGTTCTCCAAAAATGCCGTCATCGCCCTTCGTGACGGCAAGCTGTGCCTCATGTGGAGGGTGGGTAACCTGCGAAGAAGCCACATCGTGGAGGCTCACGTTCGCGCCCAACTCTTACGCTCTTACATCACAGCTGAGGGTGAGTTTATTCCATTAGAACAAATGGACCTCAATGTGGGTTATGACGAAGGCACAGACAGGCTGTTTCTGGTGTCCCCCCTGGTTATAGTCCATGAGATAGACAAAGACAGTCCATTGTATTCTATAAGCCGGGCTGAACTGGAGACGGACAACTTTGAAATTGTTGTGATCTTAGAGGGGATGGTGGAGGCCACAGCCATGACCACCCAGTTCCGTAGCTCCTACCTGGCCAGAGAGGTTCTTTGGGGTCACAGGTTTGAGTCCGTGATCTATGAGGACCGTGACAGTTACAAAGTAGACTACGCACGCTTCCATAAGACCTACGAGGTGCCCTCAACACCTCACCTAAGCGCCAAGGAGCTTGATGAAGCTGCCAGCAGGGCCTCCTCTGCAGCTTCTCCCGCATCTGCGTGCAGGACCACCGAGGACTTGATTCCCAGGTCGTTGAGCGCCTTCTGTTATGAGAACGAGGTAGCACTGAGCTGTGGAGAGGAAGAGGATGACATCTTTGACTCCTCCCTGACTGTAGGGAAGGAGAAAACAAAGGACAAGACCACATCAATCTCTATGGACTTCCAAAATGTGTTTCAGGACAGCGGAGACTTAACATCTGGCGGCCACAGTGTCATGTGTGTCCTGGACATGGACAATAATCAGATGGAGTTTGACATGCTACACACGGCCATCCCTCTGGATCCACTGACCTACAAAACTGAGCAAGAGATCTGATGAGCAGAGTTCTCAGTTAAATGTTCTAAACTCCTCATTGCCTTGCTAATATTGATATATGTCTGTATTTGTTTGTCTTTACTTCTCACTGAGATTAAAAAGATCACATCTGCACTCCAATATGAGCCAGAACTATAAAACAGTCCGATTTTGAGGACAAGGAACATCTGACAACTTATTGACTGACCTGTGGACCTCTTTAGAGTACCTAATCAAAGAAGAGCACAGCTCCTACACAAGAGCAAATGTTCTTCTTGAAGCATTTCCAACCCAGAAACATGCAGTGGTTTTCTGGTGTTTGGATCTTTGATTAAAACTTTCATTAAGAACAGTTAAAGCAATTGTTTTTTATAGAATCATCAGAAGACAATAATTTGAGGGGTAAAAATAAACAAAAAAACAAAAAAAGTCTGATTGGGGTATAACTAACAATATTCTCAGGTCAGGTGACGTTACACTCTGATCCCTCAGACACTTGTAGAGCTCTAACCCTAACAGAGGAAAAACCACAATTCTGCATCTGTGGGAAAATATTTGCTGATCCTGCATCATAATTACTCTTAATATTTAACTAATATCTATCATTAAAACCAACGCTATGTATCAGAACTTTTACTGACATCTATTTATCATCAGTATGTTGTGGATTATGTTTGTTCATTAATTTAAAACATAATATGCTAAAAGAAATCCATTTTTAAAATTATTTATAGTCTAATATTACAAATAGCCTGTAGACCTTTGTTGATTCTGTGTATCAAAACCATTTATTTTTTGAAACGACGCTTCGAAGTGGCTTTATGTGAGTTTTGATGGTTGTGTTTGCCAAAAGAGCGGACAGTCAGACGTCTCTGAGTCACAACTTGGATATTGGGATTTGCACGCTTTCAGTGTCCTGTGATGCTTAAGTAAAGAAGCTGCAATAGGAGATAAAGGAATGGAAGTTGAGGAATTGTGGAATTGTGCAGTAAGTCACTGGTAATATGAACACACTGACTATGACTGTATATAATGATGTAACACTGGGAGAGTATATATATATATATATATATATATATATATAGAGAGAGAGAGAGAGAGAGAGCGCGAGGGGGGGAGAACTGAATCATATACACTGCCTGACAAAAGAATAAAACAAATTACATTTGTACAATAACTCTATTTAGTCTACCATGAGATATGCAGTGCATACAGTGCAATATATGTTTTGTTGGCATTTTTGTTCGAATTGAGGGCTCCACGTGCTTTTATTTTAAGACTAATATAGTCTAATATAGTAATAGTCTTTCCTGACCTAACTGGAACTAGTTTGCAGCTATTCAGACCTACACAAGTAGACAGACAGATAAGAGAAATATGTATTGAAAGGTAACATTATTTTTGAGTGGCCTACTGAATGTATAGGATGGTGTTATCATCAGTCAGCACTGCAGTGAGTTTATGGAGAGGGTGGAAAAGACTGTTGTTAGCTCACAATAGGTGCTAAAAAGGGTAGCTGTCTCACTTTATTCCTTTCATTGAAACACAACACATACAGCTGACTGGTTTCTCCCCATTCCCCTGAAACAAAATTCCCAGCATATCTTTTCTAATAAAGAAATCCATTTTCTCTGCATGAGCAGCTGCCCGAGTACGAAGGTTTTTTTGTCTGATCATGCGATTTACTATAAATACAAGCTGTTATGACATGCAAATCTGATTTTAAAATAAATCTCAATCACTTAGCAGATGTTTAATTAGAACAGACTTATTGCATTTTCAAATATCAATTATATAATTAGTAAAGCTAACCCTAACTATGGTTTTCAAATAATTGTAAGCTTTTGACTGGCAGTGTATTGCGGACTTTAATTTGACAGACAGGAAACCGGCCATTGTAAATGGAATTCTGTGTAAGACTTGGCTTTCTGCTTTGTATACATGTGATGATTTTGTGCTTGGAGATTTAAATGCAGTACACTGAGCAAAATGGCACTAAACAGAAAAATCTTTCATTACAAAGCACTTTATTCAACTTTCAATGTTGCAAATAAAGGTTTATATTATTAAGACTGTTTCTAAAGTCTGAAACTTGGTAAAACATTACACACCTCTAAGGTCCTCTGATTCTGCAGGCGCTGTCATTGCAACCAGTGTGCTCCCTCTAGTGGCGAACTTCGGAAGCAGCAGTGGAGTTTATCCGGGAACAAGAGACAGAGTCAGAAACAGAGGGACAGGGCCCTCCCTGGGGGGGATATAGAAATATCTTTTATTGGTATATATAAAAAGCTTTTAATTATAGTTTAAGCCTGGTATTATGAAAAAGAAGGTTTGACCTTTGAGACATTGCACTGGGTGTGATGGCTCATTGTGGCAATTTTCCGAAAGCGTCAATGGACAAAACTGACCAGAGATTTCCGTCCATTTGTCCTCAACCTCAAATTGATAGGAATATAAACTTAACTGCAAGAAAGAAAATAAAAGTGAGAATAATGTGTTTAAGGACATGATGAAGAATGTTACTACAGGAGAAAAGCAGTTTGGAGATCACAGATCTTTAAGAGATTATAAAGGGTTCACTTACAAGTAGAAGAAGTGGTAACTGGTTACAAACACTAATAATGTTTTGAGCAATTACAAAAAACAACATACAAAAAAAACATATTTTAGCAAGAGGAAAAAACCTTTCAGATAAAATCAAATATTTTATCCTCATGTAAGCTTGCGTACCATTAGCGTAACTTCAGTCTTCACACATTCATCCAAACACGGTGCTCTCATTAGCTGTGAGAAACAACCCGGTTTTCAGTTTTGTGAAGATGTGGAGATTTCTGAAGGAACTGACTGAGCGTTGACAGAAATAAGCCGCTGTCCCCTGCATCTAAAAGATATAAAAATTAAATAAATGCAGTCTGAAAATAGCACACTTGCCCCTAATACCCTCAAAATATCAGGCAGATGTGTAACAGTTTATCCGTGACATGCCAACAGACATTTGTTCCAAAATGTCTGCCCTTTTAGATCTTTTCCAGGCCCCCATAATGGAATAAAATCCTCCAGTGTTGGACTAATGAGGGGCTTCCTCCTCTCTGGCTTCTGTCAGTCCGTCTCTATTCCCACGTACTAGAAGTCTAGCAGCAACCCCACCCACCAGACCTCTGAACCTCAGGAGAACTGGAGAATTATTCCTTCCAGCAGAAGATGAGTTAAAAGAAAATTGGACGAGAGGAGGAAGCAGCAAGTTGTTCAGTAACCGTGAGCCTCGAGGGCCACCAGCTTTTCATTAAGCCCGTGAGAGAATGGTATTACCAGCAGGAATGGCTGAATAGGAGAAGTCACACTGGGCCACACTTGCTATTAGGCTGATTTGGGGGCTCCTACTGACTCCAGTTGTTCTTTGTCTCTGAAGTGAGTGACCGAGGCTCAACACTGAGCCTTTGTGTGGGACATTAAATGCATGTTTGCATGCTAATTTTGGCATGCGTGTGTCCATCATCTTCTCTACATTCCTCCATTTTCTCCTGGGATTTACGCCCCATTTTCAAGCCCTCTTCCTTTGTCATTTCTTCCCATTCCTTCCCCAAGGCAGTAATAGCCTGCTGATCCTTGTTTTAATGCCATGACCTCATTTCTTAAAGGGGTTTTTATCTGGTCTTTATTTCTTTATCCGTGGTTTTTGGGTGTGTTCGATCTTTAATCATCTGCTGCCAGTTCTGCTTAAATCATTTTTGTTTTAATTACATTAATTTTAGGGCATATCTTCATATATGGCTGATTTGCGGCTCACTGTAGATCTCTCAGCCTATGGAGTAATGGTGGAGAATTTGATCCCATTTGTATCAGAGAAGATTGATACTGAGGTTTTCAATGTCATAAAACGTACGATTTTAATTCAGACTGACCAATTTCTTCTATTACAACAATAACGTCAGTATACAGCATAAGAGTAATGTTGTTGATAGTTCAGTCTTATTTTCACTGTTAGTCAGATATCATCACATGAGAGTAGCGACCAAAAAATACCAAACCATACAAAACCACAACAATAACTCAAAAGACTCAAAAAGACAGCGAGCAACTGTTTTATACTAGCAAGGTTCAAATAGACCCATTCTTTTATCACCACGGAAGCAGTGGTGTCCCGCTCTGCTTTTCATTTTCACTCAAATCTTAAGCTGAACAAAGTGGAAAAGCACTAGGCCACGCCTGGATGCTGATTTCCCTTTCAGACCTCCCGCCCTTGCACACGCAGATGCTCGAAAATACAACAAAAAGAACGTGGTCTCAAAAATCAAAAGCATTATTTCGAAGGTTATTTGGTGTCAACTGAAATCACTGTAACAGACATGGGTGTAAATTACTTTTTTTTTTCTAACCTTTAAACCAAAAGTCATTCTATATTCATGTCAGGTCCAGACTTTTCCAAAAAGGCTGTATGCGAAGCATCACGTCACATGTCCACAGCCACATTTGGACATGTGACACTTCTGTGTCTGTGTGCAGGACTAGAGGTGTTGGGCTTCATCCTTTTTTTTTGGCTACAGTGGAACTACAACTCTTAAAATTAGGTGGACCGTGTGTGTGTGTGTGTGTGTGTGTGTGTGCTCACATGCAGCTGCAGGCCCTGCGTTTGAACTCTTGCTCACATGGGCAGAGTGAGGGAGGGCCGCAGGGTGAGGAGGCAATGGGAGAGGGGCTGATGCCCAACAAACTCACCATCTCCCTCTTCCCTTTCATCTCCCTTTCCCGACATCAAACAACAAACTCTTTCATTCAGGCATCTTTGCGGCCAGTCGCCCCCAGACCCTCCAGGTCCCCGCCCATTCACGCTGCCTAATTCAATGTTCTGAGGAAAACTCATGATTGGAAAGTGACTTTTTTTATCCTTGTCCTTTTCCATATCTCCCCCTAGGAGATATTTTCTCTCCTCATGTTCTCTCTGTCTGTTTTTCTCTTTCCCGTCCGTCAATATTGCCAAACCTATGTTATAAAAATCTAACAAGCAGACTGTACATTAAAACATTACAAATTTGTAGCGTAGATCTTACAGACCACCTCTGCTGAAAGGTATCAGAATCATATGGTCAGAGGCAGGGGTGTCAGACCCAATCCCAAAAGGCCCAAATCCATAAACACAGTCGAATCAGTTAATATGATTAAATTGTATTGAACAGACTAAAATCAGATATGTTCCTTTTAAAAATATCAAGCTGTAACAGTCAGGCTACTCTAGATTTTCTGAATAAAATCAACATGTATATCAACAGTGCCGTCAAAATGATATTTTTCTCATAAGCAAACTGGTCCATTTTTGCCGTTTTATAGCTGTTTGCTGATTAGTGTGAGTCGATGGGTAAGAGGTCTTGACAGACCATGACCCTGCCACCGGTGCAATGCATTATGGGATTTGTAGTATGAGGATGCTTGTACTAAACACTAATGGGATATTAAATTATCTCGTGGAGTGTGTATAATTGTACCCATTTGACCCTCGGCCCTTACGTTTTCATGTATGTTTAAGGTAAACCTGAAGATGCTAATAACTCTAATTTGCTATGCAGTAAACAACAACCATAACCACGTGTAAATCTTTTCAAAATCAAAGTTTAAGTGACTTAAAATATTCAGTGTCCTGTGTCTCTCAAATACCAATGTGTTTTTGAGTAAAACCTCTGAAAAGGGACTTTATAATATAATAGATGAAACTTTATCATGTTTTGTCTACTAAAAAAACTGTTGGATTAAAATTCAAATCATTATCTGTTGTCTGTCATCCCTTGACAGTTGTTTATTGCGTTTCTACTTTAAGGCTACACTTCATGGTATTTTATCTTCTTTAAATTTACCTTAAATGGCATTTTAGTGTATATTATCAGCTGGAAATTTCTCTACCAGAAAGACAATCTAGAGGAAACTTTACCATATTGTATTTATGGCAAAAGGACAGTTTAACAGGGACCTTAATGAGTTTTAGGTCCATGAAGTCTATAGTGTTTTTTCCAGTTTAAATCCACTCAATTATTTATTAATTGTACTTTTATTTTTTTACACTGAGACACAATTTTTTTAATTATAAGATTTACCCTGATTTAATGTTGACAAATCTTCTTCAGTGAGTAAAATATTTCTTGGAATTTGACAGTATTCTGTTAGGGGAAACCCTAAACCCTTGGAGAAACAGCTTGAAGAGCACCAATAATGGTTTGCAAAAAGAGGAAAATTCAAAATCTTCACGTGAATTATCAAAAGAGAAAACATTTACGACCTTTGTGACCACGAATCAGGTAGAATAATATTTTCAAAATGTATATTTTCATTCTTGGGTGAAAAATATGGAATGAAAATGTTAAAATGTAACCTCTCAGAGAGGCACATCTTTGCAGCGTGATGATATCGCAAAGAGCAACAAGCCAGACGGGCACAAGAAACACGTGAACAAAGGACAGCCTTGTTCCCAGCTGAATTCTTGAACATAATTTTGTGCATTTTCCTGCAAATGACTCAATCTCCATGTCCCTCGCCTCTCATTCCGCCCAATTATCATTGTTATGCATGCATCCCTGCAGGGATCGGTCGTTTTGGAGTTAATTTAAAATCATAAAATGTCTTTGTCATGTGTTGTACACTGGAAGAGAGATGGTCATAAAATGAATATAGTGACGCAAATATCAGGCACATGCTGTTTGGGTCTCTCTAATTCACTCACACGTGTTTGTAGTTTTAGTTTAGTTTAACATTAACAGATGAGATTTACTTCCAATGAAAACAAGTAAGGACTTTGAAATAACACGTCTCATTATCTTATCTTCACTCTAACCACCACAACGATAGCTAGCTTAACCCTAAATTAAACCCAAGTCTAACCTGCAGACCTGCAGTCTAAATCTTTAAAAGATTGAAAGATTTTCACTTTTCCACATTTTATTATGGTGCAACCTTATGGTAAATAGAGACCTGGATGTGAGGACATTCTGGCATTCTTCTCGTCTCTCTTCTCCTTTAGCCCAGACTTTGCACTCTGGATCAGGTTTTCGAAAAGAACTTTGCTCTATTCAGCTTTCCCTCCGCTCTGACCAGTCTCCCTGCCTCCATAAAACACCGACCTGCATCAGGCTGCCTTCACCGTGCTTCAGTGCAGGGATGGTACTGGCAGGAGATGAGATTAACCTGCTTTCCTCCAGATTTGATGCTTAGAGGTCAGTGTGTTCAGTTTTTGTTCCATCAGACAAGAGAAGCTTGTTTCTCACAGTCTGAGAGAACGTCAGATCTTTTTGTGTGTCTGGCGGAGGGTGAGATTCAATCTGGACAAAATGGTTGACCTTCTGATGCTTTCTCCCATCTGCAGGCAGGATCACAGAGGTCAGCCAGAGCGACCACCATGGTTCCGTTAACGAGACCACGTTCCTCAGATTGCACATACTCAGTGAGAGTCAATATTTTATTTGTAAAAAAAAGAAATTCTGTTTGTTGTCAATTTATGTGTGTTGATGAAAAACATCTCATCATTCGCACTCAGCCATCTACGCCAGTTTTCATGATGTTTAGACATAATGTGAAACACGAACAAACTTTGTTGTTCTTCTGGGCAATAACAATCAAGCTGGGCTCACCGACTCATCTGTGGTAAATCAGAAAACCAGACTGTGTCAGCTGATGACCCAGATCCAGATGATTGTCTTTTTTGGAAATCTCATAGAGAGCTCACTGTTCAATATGGTTCAACTTGTGTACTATTTCTGCTTCCTCATCAAGTTGCTTTGTAACCTCTCCCCAGCTGCTCCTTTTCACACCACCTGAACCAATCTGTGTGTCTTGTTTATCACTCTGATGTTTCTCCTGTTTGCCCACTGGATATTAATTGGCTGAGCTGAATAAATGTTTTTTTTTTTACTCCATAAGATGTCTCTTTTAGTATTGTATACATTTATAAGTGGGGGCTAAAATTAGTTTCCCATACAGACGTTCTTCATACTGACTACTGCTGCGGCTAATCCCTGTAGCACGACCACACCGTGGAAAGGCTTCTGTGGAGTAATTATCAGGGATCCAGTGCATTGGTCACTCAGAGCCCTACTAGTAAACTCAAACTGAAATCTCTTTTTGGGAGAATTTCTTGTGTTTTCTAGTATGCTTGGATTTTTTGTGTAACAGGCCGTGTCATTTAAACCAGTAGTCTGTGTTTTGTTAGTCTGTTTTCTTGTTGCTTGTCTGTGTTGCGGGTACCTAATATCTGTTCACTGGTCCCTTGAGGGGCCCAGCGCTGATTTTGGGTCTGAACTGGTGTAGTCATCTACCACATGACTTGTTATGTTCAGATAATAAAATATTATATGCATCTTTCCATCAATAGTGCAATTGTTCTGAGCACATAAACCATTCTCCCTTATTTAGCTCTGTGGTGCCCTGGTGGATGTCCATGTTTTTATTTCAGAAATCATCATCAAAAAAATCCTCCACTACTCCACTGAGGAGAGGGAAAATGGGGGATTCTTAAAGCTGTTGCAATTTGTTCTCTAAGCAACACTTTGTCAAGTGAGCTACATGATTAGATACTGAAGATATACAAGATATGAAAAGCTTCTGGTGGTGCCAGAGTGCCAGAAGAGTGGTAGGGGGATTTCCAGAGTGACTGAAATGCAGCTATTTATGTTGCTGCACTCCATCCAAAATGTCATCTTTTACTATAACCTGGAATAAGCTCTTATCTTATTTATATGTTGTAGTTTTACCAATGCTGAGTGAACTGAGTCAACCCAAAGTTCAGAATTCAAGCAACTAAATTCTCAGGCCCACCTGGGACCCTCTGCCCAGCTCCTCCCACAGTCTCCAACACCATTACCTTTCCACACACTCCCCACCTCAACCCCCATGTATCAATTTCCTTCAGATGTCCCCCACATCCCCTCGACCCCCACACAATTGGAGTAACTGGATTCTTTCCTTTGGCTGGCCACTGGTGGCCAGACAATAGGCTATTCATTAGGATGCATACACGCACACACACACACACACACACACACACTCATGGGCCTGTAGTCTATGAATACAGTGGTGCTTAAAAGCTTAAATTGATTTGTAATGATTTTGTATATCATAGCTCTCCTGAGTTCCAAGAATTCCCACAAATATCATATTTCTGTGATACACAGGGGAGAATATTTGAAATATTCATGTTTTCAGAACTTTACTAACAGCTGTGTCATTAAAAATGTTGTCTTGAATTATTATATTTTTTGAAGATGCTATTGATAGTTAAGTTTAACTGCTCACGACCTGTCGTTCATTTGGCCTAAATAGTCTGACGGACAATGTAGATTGAATTATGGAACCACATTGTGACATCCTGTCAGTTCCCACTGCGTCTGACCTTTGACCTTTGCCAATAGAATAATACAGCCATCATTATCTTGTTATTATCGGCCATATTCCAGGTCTGCAAAATATAAGACTGGTTTAATTACAAGTTTAATTACCCAATAACTGTAATAAGGGTAGCTCACTGGATCTCTCTGCACAGTTGACCAATGCACCTGCTCTGCCTTGCACAGGTGCACGCAAAAAACAGTGAGGTTTAAGGAATGTAATTATAATAATTTATAATTACTATGATACTAGACGAACATCATTAATTGGACTCTGAGAGTCCTGGGAAGCAGAGTGATGACATGATGACAGCCGGCCTACAGCCATGGGACCATGTGGACTATATGATCCCTGCCTGGGGAAATTCACAAAACGGTGGGGGAAGTGACTCACTGAAGTGATTAAAAAGAAAATGAATGCTGAGTATAAAATGTTTGCCTTATTAAAATAAGGAGAAAAAAAAGCATACATAATTACATAGTGATGAGTTGTATTTAAACAAAGAAGGTTTCAGTAATATGAAATGACACCAAAATTGTCTCCTGGCCTGCTGATATTCTATGTCTTCTATGAAGTCTTTGTGTGTTTGTCAATAATTGTTATCTCAGTTTTATTTAGTACAGGAATGGACGAACAAAATAAGAAAAGTGAACTCAAATGACCTCTGCATTGTATTCTTCCATATTGTCAATATTTCAAAGATTATTAAACACGTTGATAGTTCTTTAACTACAAATGTAGGCTTTATGTTTTGTCTAAAAGCATTTTTTTTTCATGAAAAACTGCTCACTCCTAAGATTTCTTATTTTTCCTAAAAATTCACAAATTAAGAAACAAATGACTTTGCAAATGCAATAAAGCAATTCCTTTATATAAGCAAAACTGCAATTATATGAAATCATTATTAGTGAGTACAGTACTGGGAAAAACGAATAGGAAAAATAGATGTAATGAAAAAAATGTGAAAAATTCCAAAGCAGCAATTTGAAATTAGCAAAGAAGCATTATTATAGGTATTTACGTAATTTATTTAATAGTTATCATATGAAAACCTCGTTCAAACAATCACTTTAAGTGTTTGTCACGAATTACAATTTTACCATTAACAATTTGACCGAAATCTAAAATTACAGCCAAATACTGACAGCGGTATTTTCGTGACCGTACAAATATTAGGAATACGTGACATCATTATTCTCAATAAACGTCTCCAGCTAACGATTTAAGTTTATTTGGCCCGTTAATTCCGCTTCATTATATATCCGCACTCGCGCGCACATGCACGCTCCAACACTCACGTCAAGCCTGGGTCGGGACGCAAATCCTGCGGGTCTTTCTCAGGCTTCCCAGTTTACAGTCCCCCGCAGCAGGCCGGTGCGTGAGCTCTTCCCCTGGTGGAGAGCCACTTCTTCAGTATCAGGAAGGACAGACACCAGCTTCTTTCTGCGTTTCACCCTCTTTTCACCTGAAGTAAAAGGGGTGCTCGTCCCGATTACCTGATTTCACCTGGACTGGAAAGAAAAAGGAAAGGACGGAATACAAAAAGTGACATAACAAGAAACAGAAACCCTGGTCAGAATTCCCTTATCATATTCGACATGAAGGGACGATGGAAAATGTGAATATTTTGGAATGGTGCTGTAACGTGTCGCGGGGGGGATACAAGGGGTCTTTGTTGTAAAGAACGGCGCTTTGTAGTGTGCAGCTCAGCTTTTTCCGCCAGTATTTTTTTTAACGCGCACTCTTTGGCGGAAAACGATGACGCCGTTATAGAAATCACATATGTGGAGGCGAGCCATAAATAAATATTCATTTATTTTATTGTATGATCAACTTTTGTCTTTAAACCACTCTTACGGTGTTTTTTTTTTTTTTTTTTTTAATTGTCAAAGATCAGGACTTTATTCAACCTCAAATTCATGCGTCTGTTGCAATAAAAGATTTAGGCTCAGAGCACGATCCTCGTTTATTAAATATAGCTCGTCTTCCTTTGACCTTGTTAGTTCTTGTTGATTCTTGATTGATATGCTAGAATTCGTCGTTCAGTTAGTTTGGGTTAGAAATTAAATAATTGCAAGGCCTGGTTTGGCATAACACTCCACTCATGCAAAGAAATGAACCCTAATTTTTAATTACGAACTCAAAAACAAATCTCAAGTTTTCATTTCTATAGCGAGAGATGGAGAGAAGGAGGAATCAGCCAATCAGAGACTTCCAAGCCGACGTGTGCAGTTTTGCTGCTCCTTTAAGACTTGTCCCCCATACCCTTTTTCCGCTGACAGCCTCATACAAGGAGCTCTTTAAGCCCTGGTACCAACACAGAGCAGCCATTCATAGTCACAGCGAGTGAGGGGGCTGGGGAGCGAGCGTCACACTAAAAACACGGGCAAACTCACGGACTAAACCGGTGACCGGCGTTTCTCTCTGCCAAAGTAAGACGATGAGTTATTTTTCAGTTCTTTCCCTGCTGCTTTCCCATCGGAGGAGCATCTTTTGTGTCAGTGTTGTATGATCTTTATCAGCCGCTGTCTGGCTACTGATCCCACCTGATTTGTTGATACTTAAGGAATCAACGACCCGGGTCTGTGGGTAACAACGCCCATTAGATTAGATCTCCGTTAATAACGTTTTCAGCACTTCGACTGTTTACTTTTAAAGCGTATATGATGGATAATATTTAATCATTGGCTCGTTGTGGGCAACAAGTGGAATTGTTTCTGCTCTCAGTGGTTTAATTGGAATCGGAGAAAGGATTTCAAAAAAATGTTCCTCTTGGTGACTTATTGGAATGCTATGTTCATTGTTGGATAATGCTTATTAGATTTATTATAGTAGTATTAGATGTATTATTTTGTTCGGGTTTATCCTAAAGGGCATCATAGATCACAATTTTTTAAAGTTCCAAAAAAACAAAAAAAAACAAATTAGGGCCAGCTCCCTGATTCCTGCTCAGTTCAGCGGAGAAAAGACGGGTCTCCGAGATACATTACACACTGTATCTATCAAAGCATATTAAAATTCAAACAAGCATTATTCGGAGATTTTCTTGAACCGTTTGAAAATGTCTTATCTGACATGAAGCCACTGACACTTGTTGCTGCAGGCTGGTGGGCATATCCCAGGGGATAATAAATCCTCTGTTCGGCCCATTTGTCGGTTATTGGAAGCGCTATAGGCATAATAAATAACTAAATAACTTCCTCTATATCCACTGCAGACAGTGACGAAAGATAATTATCACCACTCAGTCAAATGACACTGGAGAACCGCCGATTCGCTTATTTCATTAGTTCCATTGGCCACGCTTGCGCATTTGGTGCCTTGCGCACGGTGTTTACGCACAACCAGAGAAGACATTTTTGTTTTTTTATAGACCAGGTGGTCGGCGCATAACGTTATTAATGTGCATTGAACAGATGGTGGAGCTTTTCTGGCCCCTCTTGTGGAAATGGATAGGACTGATATCGACTGCGACCACTCCGACGTTAATTAAAAAGCTTATTACCCGTAATTAAACTCTGAAACCATCTCGAAGAGCCGAATGTCATTTTAAAATGACTACGCATCTGTGTTGTGAAAAGTGTGCAATCAATTAAACTGGTTAGTGGTGTATTTCACAAAGACAGAGATGGATGCAGCTGCTGGCACGTCACATCTTTACTCTGTCGACATTTAGTCTGTTCAAGTCGTTCCAAAATGTCGCAATTAGAGTCATGTTTTGTTTTTTTTTTCTTCAAATGACCCTGATAGAAAATTGACTCACGCAGTAAAACTTCATGTGGTCATATTAAGTTAATCGAATAAGGATTTATAACCCGAGCAGGACACGAGCAGTGACACATTCTGCTCTTGTTAAGTGGCACGACAAGTGTCTAATTCATACATGATCGCTGGCAGGCGCGCAAACAGGATTTAATTCCAGTGCCTTGACATGTTTATCCAAGGACTGCTGTATAAATCCGAGCTCTGTGCTGCTGTGGCGTCACATCATTTCGACAATTTCTCTGTGGGGAGCTTGGAATAACAGTTCAAACCCAAACAGTAGCTAGTCTGAAAGGCGGGCGACGGTTCAGACCTCTTGGGTAAGGTAATAACCCATAATAAAGTTTTTGAAGGATATTTGCGCACGTAGGATTTACAGTGACCACAGGAATTGAATTTTAATTACATTTTAATTTATACATATATGAGATGTTGCGAATTTCATATTTTTTTAAAAGCAAAAAATTGCAGAAAAAGTTGGCCTGTGGGCCTATTGAGTTGAGCTGGCTACTGTTAGGGTGGGGCAATTCATCCACTCAGGGTTTTTAGACATATAAAATGTAGATAAACAACTTGTCCGTAAAGGAGCTTGTGTTAGTGTCTTTATTTTGGCCCTTGACGCATCCTATCACTCTACTGTTTCAGGTCTTCCTTGCTGGATTTCAATCGTGGGATACACGGAGGGGAGTGAAGTGAAAATTGGGAGAGCAGTGAGACTGGGCGGGTTTGGCGCAGGTACTTTTCTACTAGCAGGTAAACTGGGGTCCAAGGTGCGCACTGAGCCGCCTATGATACCAACAACGCGGATGGAAAGAACTTTAATGTGGAACCCTCATAGAGTTTTGGAACGGAGATTGAGAGTAGAGACAGACTGGCAGTTTATATTATAACTTAGAGGAGCCAGAGGAACAGATCAGAAAGCGATCAAGCAGACTCTCCGTGCGTCCGTGTAGGAATATAGAGAAGAAAGAAGCCGACAGGTAGAAATAAACGGTTAGCAACCGTCAGAACACCTCTGCACACCTGGAGGCTTGTGTGTATAGGAAGATGTCCAGAGAGGAGCAGAGCTTTTCGGAGACTGACCTCAGTCCTGGGATGTCGGATGATAGTCGTTCACTGTCTCCGGGTCACTCCTCCGGCGCGACCAGAGGCGGAGACTCGCCCCTGCTCAGGCCACAGCAGCCTCACCTGGCTGGGATGGACAACACCACCGCCAGCTGCTCGTCCGCTAAGTCCGATGACGAGGACGAGCGTTTCCCCGTCGAAATCCGAGATGCAGTGAGCCAGGTACTCAACTGCTACGACTGGACCATCGTGCCAATGCCAGTGCGAGTGAACTCCGGAAGCAAGAACAAGCCGCATGTGAAGAGGCCCATGAACGCCTTCATGGTGTGGGCGCAGGCGGCGCGCAGGAAACTGGCCGACCAACACCCACACCTGCATAACGCAGAACTGAGCAAGACGCTGGGGAAGCTCTGGAGGTAAGAGTTCAGTGTCACCAAATGGAAGAAGGCTGATTTAAAACTCAGAATTAAGACATTTTCTTAGAGCTTTGTGTTTGTCATACTACTACTACTACTACTACTACTAATAATAATAATAATAATGAATGATACATGTCCTGCCCTTTGAGAGGCTTTGGACGATGACGCTGAAGTTGGCTTCCAATTCGCAGCTTCCCATTTGGCAGTTAAGGGGAAATTTAAATCCATAAATAAATAAAATAAATCCATCATGCTGAGTGACTGTTTCCCCAACGACTGTCCGTGTTTTTGCACCTCTTATTGATGTGAAAACATTTTTGGCATTTTGGGTAACACATGAACTCTGTCTGGCCCCCACTATTAGATTTGTGAAACTTATATTCCGTTTGTGAAAATGCAGAAAAGGCCCAGATGAAAAGCCTCAGTGTAGTGGTTCTTGAAAACGCTGACTTTTTAATGCATATATCCCATTTTGGACCAGGTCCAGACAGAGAACCTCTATACTGGGCTTCTCAAATCTGGACTAGCGTATCCCAAAAAGGCTAAACATATATTAAAACACAGGTTCGCCCCTGTAAAGCCTGTATTCTCTTTGCAAAAATGCAGAAATGCCTCTATGACAATCAATGCAGAATATATTAAAGGCACAGATGAATTTGATATTTTTCTCTTTTGACTCACATAATCCAGTCTGAGTTTGATTTCATGTTCAATTTTGGATTATGAGCCTGTTTTTGATTTTTTAAATCACTCTTTCAAGGATTTTACTTGTCACATAGGTGCCATTGTTAAGATAAAAAGATGGAAGGATGTTACAGATAAAGTGTTTAAGCATACTAGGAACAGAAGAACACTGTTGCAACCTTGTTAGTAAAATGCAACATTCTCTAATGAAGACCCCTTCTGTGAATTTTGCCCAAGCTGTAAATGAGCAGTAGTGTCATGGGGAGATTAGGGGACAAGGTTGCCTGAACTGCTCCCACTCTGTCTCCTTCAATGAAACACATTTGTATGTTTTTTCTGTGAGTGCACCATAGTCACATGCTGCTAAAACCGTCTTTAAAGGTTGTCCAGTATCTAAAATATTCTTATACAATCCTATGTACATTTCATGTCATCTTGAGGATATCCAAGAAGGGTGCTTATTTGGAATGTCTTTTCTTTTGTCAGGCTTATTCTCACGTATTAAAATTACTGCTATCACCTTTGTTTTCAATCTAAGGCTTCTTAATGAGAGTGACAAGCGGCCCTTCATTGAAGAGGCAGAGAGGTTGAGGAAACAGCATAAAAAGGATTATCCCGACTACAAATACCAGCCACGAAGACGCAAGAACGGAAAGCCTGGTTCCGGTTCAGGAAGTGAGGCCGACGGCCATTCGGAGGGTGAGATCAGCCACAGCCAATCCCACTACAAGGGTGTCCACCTGGATGTGGGCCATAGTGGGGGAGCTGGGTCACCTCTGGCAGATGGGCACCACCCTCATGCTGCAGGTGGGCTGCAGGCTCCCTCCATACTGTTTTAGATTTCCCCTCGTAGGGTGTCACACAAATTAGATCAAATGTGCCAGAAGAATTACTCTATATATATTTTCTGTCCCTCCAGGTCAGAGTCACAGTCCTCCAACGCCTCCCACCACCCCCAAGACCGAACCACAATCCAGTAAGGCAGGGGATGGAAAGCGTGAGGCTTCTACAAATGGGGGCTCCCGTAGTACAATGGAAGCAGAGGGAAGCTCCGGTGCTCCCGGGTCTGGGAAACCTCATATTGATTTTGGCAATGTGGACATTGGAGAAATGAGCCATGAGGTGATGGTCAACATGGAACCATTCGATGTCAATGAGTTTGACCAGTACCTTCCTCCAAATGGGCACCCGGGTGTGGGGCAGACTGCTGGGGCGGCAGCTGCTGCGGCAGGTTCTCCAGCCTCTCCGTACACTTACAGCATCTCTTCAGCTCTGGCAGCAGCCAGTGGACACTCAGCAGCCTGGCTCTCCAAGCAACAGCAGCACCAGCACCACGGCACCGCCCTCGGTTCAGATCCCTCCAAGGCCCAGATCAAGAGTGAGGCTGGGGGCACAGGGGCTCATTTTTCTGAGTCGGCTTCAGCTGGTGCCCATGTCACCTACGCCCCCCTCAGCCTCCCTCATTACAGCTCTGCCTTCCCCTCATTTGCATCCAGGGCTCAATTTGCTGATTACGCCGACCACCAGGCCTCAGGGTCATACTACGCTCATTCCAGCCAGGCGTCAGGGTTGTACTCCGCCTTCTCTTATATGGGCCCGTCCCAGAGGCCCCTGTATACTGCCATAACTGACCCTGCCAACGTACCCCAGTCTCACAGCCCTACGCACTGGGAACAGCCTGTCTACACAACACTGTCGCGGCCATGACAGATAACGAGACCAGAGAGCACTGGTGCAGGCTCAGCCCCCACGCCAGACCCCAGGAGCGGCAGCAGCAAAAAGAGCAGCGTTTGTCGTAGCGGTGTGGAACATGGTCTGGGCCAGGGGGAGCGGGCCGGCACTGGGGGGTTGGACTGGGGAGGCGGGATGAGAGAGTCCCTCTTCTGCTCACACCCAGAGGCAGAAATGCTGTTGCAGCCCAGAGCTCAGCACAGAGCAGGGTCCTTTGGACACGTGGTTGGTCATTTGGGGTGCGAAACAAGAGAATGAAGTCCTGTGGTAATGCAGGGGAAACACCCATCCATCGCAGAGCTCCAGTTCAGAGTTACTACAGAAGCACCAGCAGAAGTGTTTAAATGCAGAAAAGGATCGTGTTCCTTTCAGTAGCTGAGGAAGTTTAGAACTGCATCAAACTAGACACAAGGCCTTAGAAACAAAAAGGACCATTATACATGACGATAACTAGCAAGTCCAAATCTGCGCTGCGAAGGGTGTGGCTGAGAAGGAAGGAGCCATATTTATGATTTTCTTTTTTTTTTTTTTTTAACTGGATCACAAGAATGGAGTGCCAACTTGGCTCATACCCATTCACTTCTCAGGCAACATTTACCCTTTATTAAAGAATTGTATTCATTTTATTATTGTTTTTGGAAATAAATGCAAAAACTCTTGTTATTCTGTTGGTGTCTGAGGCACCAGATTTGTGCTGGAAGACAAAGGCCATCCAACCACAGTTAGGTGCTTTTGTATAAATATGATGTTAAAAAAAAAAAAAAGGAATTATTGTGAGGCCGGTTTATACAATATACTTGAAATGAAATATGCATCACTGTGTATTTGTGCATATGGATTTGTGAGACAACCAAAGTTTTGAGACCAGAACTTACAAAAAAGCCCGTTATTAAGACATCTCTCCCAATATAACCAGAGAAGAACCTAACAATTTATCACTAATTACTTTTCTGTAAATATTTTCCACTACTAAAGTGACCTATAAACATATTGTGCCAATTCTTTTTTTTCCCACAAGGCACCGATGCAAGATGATCTTGGTTGGATACTATTCGCAAAGAGCATTCGTGAATAAAATAACTTTTTTCTTTTAATTGCCCAGGTTTCAATATATCTTGTCAGTCATGTTTTATTATTTGAATATTACAAAAATGCTATTACAGATGAAAGTTATTTTTCTTTTTGGTCATTACCTCCACTGAAACTCTCCAGCACTATTTGTTTATCATTTAAACACATTTGTTGAACAGTATTTAATGAAAATGTGGGAGAGTTAAAGCTAAGAAGCAGCAGCCTGACGCTGAGGAAGGCTCCTAATGTTCTAATACTAAATGGGCCTTAATAATTAAAGCTACTCACTTATGAAACCTACAGAAACAAGTTGCATTTTATGTAAACCATATTTCTGAGTCTTCGCCTGTCTCTGCTCGTTTAGCTTCATGTGTTTTTTGTTGACCTTATAAACTATATTTTAAACTATATTTTGTGCATGGTATTCTTCTTGCTGGTTGATTAAAGTAATTATATGCTTGATTTTTATCCATACTTAAGCTAATATACATCACTGATCCAAAGCATAGCACTGCTTTTTTTTTTCTTTAAGTTTGCATCACTGAAGCCTCTAAAATATGTTAAATTAACAATTTATTCTGCAAATACAAGATTATTTTACACCCTGGCTGCCATTTATGAAATCCCTGTAATGTTGCAGTACAATTTACATTGATTTATATTTGCTTTATGTTTGTGTAAACTGGATTTTTGCCATGGTGAATAAACCATTTGTCATTTAAATGTCTAAAACTGTTTCTGCACAACTAAGGGTAACTGCAGGAGACCAACCATGTGATTAGAACTAATGATCTTTATCTCTCAGTTCAAATCATGCCTCTGTTAATTCTCCTAAATGCAGTTTTAATAAAAACAACCTTCCAGTCTTGTTTTTCTTTTAATCTACTCTGATAAATAGTAATAAAATGGTGTTAAGCATACCCATTTCTTCATTTAATTCAGTATAGCGGCTTTGCGTGGGGTGGCTGTGCATGTGCACACATTATGGGAATAAGTTTCTCAAGCGGTTCACATGAGACATCTGATTCAATTAATAAATCTTGCCATGGGGGATCATAATTACACTCCGTTTCAGGTTTGGATATAGCGCGTGTACGTATGTGCCCTTCTGTATGTTGCCAGTTAAACCCGACTCCTAATTCCCTCTCTTTAATCGGCTGTGTGATACTCAGGGAAGACAAAGAGGTCCATTGACGAGGAGCTCGGGGAGGAGGGAACCAGGGCAGTGTGAGAGGGCCTTCTCATAACTGAGTGTAGATTCACCAGAACACAAAGACACTCTAACAGCCTTTACATGTGTACCCCACTGCCCCTGTAGTTCACCCTACACCTCTCTTTTGGTCACTCAAAAAGTAGAGAAACAAATGCATAAATAAAGTCAAAATTATCAGAGGTAAGGCAGAAGCAGGAAGGTGGTGGCAAATTTGGTCTCAAAAGCTTTGGCTGTGGCTGAGAGGTATTATTCCCCCCTCAGATTTGCTGATACACTGAAGGTTAAAGGATGTTACTCAAAAGAATTCTTTCATGAAAGCAGAAATCCACCCTTTGGTGGTATTTTTCTCTCAACAAATTTTCACAACCTGAGTAGCGTGTCTGATCCAGTTCAGTGACCTCCACAGTCCTCAGATTCCAAATGACCGCCTTTGGTTAAAGGCAACCAGACGGCTGTCTCACTCTGGTTTGGTGCTTCATCTGAGGATTTGATAAAGCTTACACAAGGTTGCAGGAGTGAGACCAAATACTTTACATAAGACCAGGAGGAAATATGTTGTAACAATGATCCAAAATCAGTTGGAGAAATATACGAGCCTCTCACCATTCTGGAGAGATTGATTTTATGTTGATGAATGCAACAGTAATCCTGTTTTCTCAATTTAGAAAGTAAAAATGAATTAATAGGTTCCATTTTTCTTGGGTAGGTTTTGGGTCTACAATATGCTGCCCAATACTGATATGTACTTTTATATTTTAAAAAAAGCAGAGAAACACACGTAACCTTACAACACTAAGTTGATATTTCTGCCATGTGATTTTTGCTAGGCTTCTAGAAGCACATTTATTGAAATCTGAGTTACATTTTTCAGAACCTTAACTTGAAGTGTTAAAGTGTCTAATTTCAATGTCTTGTATCATATCACAGATCATACACTGGTGTATTTTACCTCTCTGTCAGGATGTGTCACTGTTCAGAAGATTACTATACTAAAGAATTAAACACTGCAATTCATACAAAAAGAGTTTATTAACAACAAAACAGTTATTTTCCAATGATCACGTTATTTCAAAAACATCACATGAAATAATAAACAATGATTCCTAATAGAAAAGTAATAGTAGACTGAAGTTACATTTCCCCCTTGTGGCTATAAACGATATCACTGCTGTGGGACTGAAAAGTTCTTTTGATGGTAATGTGTTTTTAAGGTTTATGGTCACAATGAGACAAGAAACTCAGAAAACATTGTGGTTTGTATTCAAAGGGTATACAAGAATAGGTTAATGTGCATAAAGGATTTGTGTTATTTACCCGCAGCAATGGCCAATGCTTATAGCTCTGAGATGTACACAGGTAACTGTACTCTACATCATTGTACTAATGTGCATGAACCAGACGGCATAAGTTTAATCAGTAATGATGAGCTCATCACAGCCCCAGTCCTCATAACTGCCATCAGGAAGGTACCTTCGGATGATGATGGGAATTTTCCTGCTCCTTTTTGAGAGAGCAAACAAGATTTACAATGAATATGCAAATAAACAAGACAGACTACATCTAAGAATATTTGCCAAATCTTTAGCTACTGGCAAAAAGAAATGTAACGTTCAATCTCAATATAAGCATCTGTGACTGTCAAGTTATCACTTACTTCAGCTCTTTCATTGCAATTTGTAAGGGGTCTGTTTCTCCCTCCAGCTCCACCATAACAGGGGCACACATGCTGTTGAAATAGTCAGAATGGAGTTAATGTTGCTAAGATTTAAATAGGATTTGCTAGAAACTTCAAACTATCCTATACATTTGGTAATTGCCAATGTACAAGTTCTTAATTGTTCTCACAATGGATCAAAGTCAAATGAACTGTTTTACTGATAGAGTGAGATGCATTTTAATCTACTGGCTCACAAATATAAAAACTGTTTTACATTTTTAACTATAGTTATATTTTTTGGTGTCTTTCCCTGCAGAAAAATATTTACATTTTTAAGACATTTAAGACATGACTTACTATAGAAAATAGCCTATATGCAAAGACTTCTCTGGTCTCATAAGTAGCACTTTTCAAAAGATATACAGCAATGACACTCATATATTTGAATTTACTCACGCTATTTGTAGAGCTCTTGTTCCAAGAACTCTGGCCCTCTCGTATTTGGTCATGTATGGTGTTGTGATCCTCTTCTGGTTTGCCTGCTGTCCCTCTCCAGCGGGTAGGATCTGCACGTTTTCCTGGTCGTCCTTCAAACACACAGTAAAAATAAGTATATTTCAACCAAAAGACATCTGACCCAACTTTGGACTTCATTTGATGACAAACCTAAATCATGTTTAAAAGGGAATGGTGAATTTAACATGTACTTATTTTGTAATTATTATGTGGTTAATAGTGTCAAACACTTTTAAACAAGTAAGTATTCTATATTACAACAAACGTCCTTCTAATATCAGGTTAAACTTTATTATTCGATTGAATGACTAGATAAAACCAAGGCAGTATTTCATTTAACCATGTTTCAACGTGACATCGTTACATTCACATGTTGATCTCATCTTACATCTTCAACGTTTTCGAGGTCGTCTAACCCCTCATCCTCCTCGGCATCATCAAAGTCTCCATCGTCAAAGCTAAAAAATATGGACGAAACAAAAGTTGTCACAACCCTGTTGCAAAATAAAGCTGTAATTAACATAATATCGTACTTGCTAACCGCTAAAGTAGGTAGCTGTGATGGTACAGTTGACCCACGTTGTACACTGGTAATAATAAACAAGCCAATTAATATAAAATATTGAAACTCTTTGGCGGTACTTACTTATCCTCGTTGTCGGACATGTTTTATTTTAAAAGGCGAATGTATAAAGACTTTTTCCCCCTTTCAACTGTATGTATGTTTTAATAATAACCCACACAAGCCTTTATCCGACCCTTTCCGGGATTTCTTCTTCGTATTGTTTAATAGTGGGTGGTAACCAGAGTCGAGGTGCAGTACCGCCACCTAGTGTGGACCAGGAGGCGTTTGACCTAATTGAAACAAACGAAATTAATCTAGATTAAATTCTATAAATGAATCCTGTATTTTTAAGAATTAAATTTAACTATTTGTCCTAATGAATAATATATTTTACATTAAACTCTTTAGTTTCTGATTTCCCAATTTCTCTTTTCATTCAGTGTTGGATAGTTGGTAAAATGACATGTTCTTGCTGGCAGTCATTACTGAGTCAACGGTCTGTATTCATCAGTGTCTGTTGATGTACTTTCTAGAAATGTTCGTTCACCTGAAAAGTTCAACAGCAATACATTATTATTATTATTATTATTATTATTATTATTATTATTATTAGTAGTAGTAGTAGTAGTAGTAGTAATAGTAGTTATTTTTTGCCATTATGCTAACCGACTTGATCTCTATCATAATGTTTTTTTCTTGTTTACCTATATTTTGCAAATGTAGCCAAGTATGTCTCTTTGCAGTGCTGTAGGGTAGAGCAGGCCTCAGCCCCTCCAACTTCCTGGTTTTCAATCACTGTCTCGACATAAGCTTGCACTCCGTCACAGGTAAAACACTTTCCCTCCTGCTAACCAGGGTTTTGATATCTGTGTGCAGTGTTGTATATGGTAAGTTGGGAGTTGATGTTTTGTTAGAACATACATGTTTAATGTTTTATAATTTGTCCTGCTCCAGTGACTCTAGCCACTGTTCCTGACCTGAAAACAGCTTACTTATTAGACTTCAGCCTCTGCCTAATTTTAGTAAATGGCTCTTTAACATTAACATCTCATTAACCTTACCTGTAAATCCATGTAATTAACCTTAAATCTGAAGAATTGATCTAAACACCATACTGATAAAATCGTGCAGGTGTAGGATCGGCAAACGCAAAACTGACGTGACTGAACGCACCAGTGATAACGCATGTTGCACATACATGATGACACTCACTGAATAATCAGCTGCTGCCAATCAAAACATCATACCAGAGAGAAAGAATCATTCTCACAGGAGCCTGATGGGGTAGCTCATCTGGTTTTCAAAAGTAAATAAAAAGTCATCCTAACTGAACACTAACAACATCAACGTAAAAAAAGCTTGTATTTGTATTTATGTTGTGTTTACACAAGTGATAAATTATGTAAAAACAAACTTGTATCTTTATTTCTGACTGACTAAGATGAAGTTATAAATATTCGGTTATTTGGATTATGTGTTTGGAGTTCTTATTACTTTATATTGGTTCAGGCCTGTAGGTTTTCATTATTGAACTTCCTGCACTGGGCATCTGAATTTTCTTTGGCAAACGCAAAGCTCATGTCACAGGGGCAAAGCTGGTGCTGGAAATTGCTGGCTGTTCTGGGGTCTGCCTCTTGGGAGTGTCAACAAGGAGAGAGCTGTGGAACACAGCTGAGGACCACATATCCCAATTACAAGTGTTGGAAATGATGCTTAATTGCACACACAGGAGGCTTTGATCTGTGGTTGATGGGCAAGCACATATGTGTTTTTTTCTTTCCTCCCACCAGAGTCATTAATACTCTTCTACAAATATTTTCTATCGGCAGTTCGTAGAAAAACAAAATAACCTGACACATTTCATCAAGAGTGGTTTTCTAACAGCACACAAGCATTAGATAAGTGAATCTGAGTGCCACCCATCCATCCAGCCAGCCAGCCAGCCATCCATGCATCCATCCATCCATCCACTGAAGAGGACTCCATACTGGAGTTTATTCTACCAGTCACTGGGTGAGAGGCAGGAATACAGGCTGTATGGAAGAGAAAATGCAAATGTTGCAATCAAACCAGGAACCTATGTAAAGTCGTTAGTTGTGATCTTTCAATGTTACTTGCCTTTAATGTGTGCAGTCACTTGTATCTGATCCATGACTACAGCAGATCCTTTATGTGTCCAGCAGAGGGCAGAAGAAACAAAGACATGACGACAAGGAGCCGGTGATCATTTGATCATTGAAGCTTCATTTTATCAAGTGTTCAAATATTAAATGTTAGAAGCTTACAGTCACAAATCAGTTTTATTTGACATGACTCGTATTCAGTAGTCTCTATTGCCCAACAGAAAACGGGGAAATACTGGATTATTGATTGAGCTAACTATAAACTGGAGCAATGTCCTAAACATTAATGGCATAATTTTTAATTTTTGACTTTCAACATTGAAATAAATGCATTTATGAGTCAGGGGGATCATAGTGTCTGTTTAATTATTAAAAATGAATCTGTGTCAGATGCATTTTTGATCACAAAATATCAAAAGAGTTCTTTATTTTGAATGTTGGAATTTTAGCCTGGATAAATCCCTCCACACTTTAATACAGTGTTACATTATTAGCAATTAAAATATGACTCTTTTTTGTTTAAGCAGGTTTTAGACCAGTTTCAAGCCAAGTAGAGACAGGCTGGCACAGTAAAGCAAAAGAGAACTCTGTTTGCAAAAAGTCTTAAACCATGTGTCATCTTTAATGTCAGATCAGAAAAATACCAAGAACATCAGCAGGATTTAGTAGATTCAACACGACAGCTCAATATTACTTTTCAGTTGTACGTTGTGACAAATGTTCACATCTGGATTCTTGGTGGCCACAGAGGCTCAGCGTGATTAAAAATGAAACAAAACTGTCAAAGTGGAGCTGCTGCCTGGTTTGTTGGCAAGAAGATACTAACCAGAAGGAGATAAAAAGAAAAAATGAAGAAGAAGAATGAGAGAAAAGCAGAGCAGGAGAAAGTCACAGAAGGAAGAGATGAAAAATGAGAATCTTGGTATGTGATGATGATGATGAGGATTCACGTTCATGAAAAGAAAGAAAGGACAGGAGTGATGAGGCAGATGATGATGATGATTATTATTGCAGATGTTAGCACCACTGCCAATCAAATTTCATTGGTTGATTTTTTTTTTTTAGATTGATTGGTTGATTATTTTAGATCCCAAACTTTTGTATTTTTTTAAAGAACAGTACTTCTATTTCCACACCTCCTGCTTTATGTTTGGGCCTGCCTCCTCTAATATTTTTTTTGGCATAAAGGGTGAGGAAAAACATAAAAACATAATCACAGTTAATTTTTATTGGTTCTGGCATTCATTTTGATCTTGCTTTTACAAGAACCACCCACCTAATCACCATTCCCGCCCCAAGTATGCTTTTCATGGGTGGACATGAGTGAATGTTTGTTGTTTTTGGGATTTTTTTTTTTTTTTTTTTGGTTTAAATGGCCTTAGTTTCCTTGTTTTCTTATGATTCAGAGAAGTGAAAGTATCAATGGCAGAAATGGGCACTGCTTACTCAACGTGTGTGGAGTTAACCTTCCCATGGACATATCAGTATCATTTACAGACAGTTACTTTTTTAACTGCTGCTTTTTCAACCTATCCAACAGGAAGCAAAGGAGCTGTTGCTGCTGCTGGGACCATAAATTGCTCCCACGGTACCAACATGATGAAAGTCTCAAGTGTGTTTCAGCACAGGACAGACTGTACAGGCTGGTGCAGCAGTGAGGCAATTTAAGGAGCTGCATGAGCAGGTGGAGCTCTGCCATAGCAAAAGCTTGCAAATGGAATAATAATAATAATAATAATAATAATAATAATAATAATAATAATAATACAAAAATACCCTCCCCTTTTCCTTTTATGGCCAGAGATGGGAGGGTGAGACGCGCGCGCGCTCACACACACACGCACACACACACACTCCTGATGTCACACTCCAGTCATGTCGACCCTCCTCAGCACCGTCAGAAGCATCATCTTCATCGTCGTGGTTTTTCCACAGAATCGTAAGTAACCGCGGATGAATTCGTCTTTTGTGCTCTTTCTTCCAGTAACTGTCTCTCTCTCTCTCTCTCTCTCTCTCTCTCTCTCTCTCTCTTTCCTTGCACCGATGAGATCTGCTTGCCGGTTGTTTCTCCACGGCTAATGATCCGGTGACAAGAAGGTTTCGGGTTTTTGCACGCAGGTCAGGTCGGGCAGTGATGGACGCTCACGATGACGCGCCGGTGAAAATGAAAATGGTAATTAGTGTAGCAAAGCAGTGTCATCTGCGGGGAAGATTATGAAGATAATGTCTGAGGGAAACCACATCGATCAAACTCCCCAGTTCCACAGATGTGCTCTTGTGTGGGGTTGGGATTATGCGCGTTTAAAAAACGATGCTTTAGTTCTATGAGAACGTCCAGATCCTGACATGGCGATGCTTTAACAAAGGGGTACAACGTCGGTGTTCGTGCTGCGTTCAGGTGTTGTTGTTTTCCGGAAATGTGTAAGTCTTGTGTAAGGGTAAAACGATGATGTGGATTTGCGTCATAATTCTGGGGATGAGAGGAGACGGCGCTAACCTCCATTTCGTGCAACGTATATAACGTCACCCAGTTTCACGTGTGAGCGCAGAAGAATGCACAGAAAATGTTCTTTAACATTAAAGACTCCTACTATTTAGTTTAAAATCAAAAAAATGCCAAAAAAACAAAGTTTCAGTAGATGCAAACATGTTTACATTCACACGCAACTTTTCGCGTGAGAAACTTTTGGAATTAGGTGCAGGTGCAAGTGCCTCGTGATAAAGCTCTTTCAGTTTATTTACATTTTAAATCCCATGGAACCTAGAATGTTTGTGCTCTGAGAAACACGTGCATACTGTTGAAACATCCTTTCTAATGAAGTTTCTAATAATTCAGCATGCAACCGTGTTTATCCCCCAGACTGAAGAGACTGAAAAAGAGCTGGGATTCATCATATGGACAGAGATCATCTCCATCTGCTCAGCACCTCCTGTTGTTGCTTGACTGGCCTGGACTGACTCCTCTAGTGCCTAATTCAGGGAAAGGCGGATGACTGAGGCAGCTGAGCGAGCGCACCGCTCACCTTTCGTGGAATACGGACAGAGCGCTGCCATAGATCCCTTGTTAAATATTCCACACTGGTGTTGACCCACTTGTGAAGCAGCCCGGGCGTAGAGTAGTCACTCTGGTGAGGAGAAGGTGGTCGGCTGGATCGCCGAAACCTTCGTCTCCGGCGTGCTGGTTTTCTCGCTGCTAAATGGGAAATAATTGCAGAGGAAGTTCAAATGTGGTGACATCTGCCCATTAATGCAGACCCCAACCACCACAGGGGCTGTAATAAGTTTATGCAACTTCAGCGCTCATGTTGGTGGAAGAATATATTGATTGTGCCTTCTGAAAATGTTAGTTAATCACTACAAACTGAAATTTAACAAAACATAGTGTAGTTAAAACAGCACAGTGCAGTCAGACTCGGCTGTCTTCTCGTCGTCAGTGGTCCTCTCTCTCCACGTGAAAATCTAAACCTATCTGGAGGTGGGTGATCTGCTCCATCACTCTTCAGCACAGCGACTGGATAAAGTCCAAACAGGGCCGAGAGCAGCAGCACAGAGTGCTCCTTCACGTGCGCTCGAATGTACGGGGCGCAGCAGCGCTTGTTGCAAAAGGTGGAGGGAGATGAAGGGGTTCTGGAGAACCTTTTAAGCTTTTGTGTGAACAAGAGTGGGAGGAGAGGGCAGAAGAAGAGCTGCAGCGCCTCAGTAGCTACAAACACACAGAGAAATCAAGGGCAAAAAGAAACTTTCAGACTTTTGCTGAAGGACAAAAATGAAATCTGACCTGAGCGGCAGTACAGAAGCAGCCATCACAGAAGCAGAATGGCTGGCAGCCCGTGGTTGTTGGCACCTGTTTGGTGAGACGGTTGTCAGACAATCACTGTTGGTCTGCATCTGAAAAAGCCCAGTAAGGAGGCTGGTTCTGAGCGAGCTCGCAGTTTTTGAATTCAAAGGCTTGCAGCCATTAGGGATCAGCTAGGATGAATGTCAGATCAGCTGATTTGAAGGAAGGAAAAAAATGCTAGTGGGCAAAAAACAAGTTGTTATTCAGGGGAAATGCATGTAATGATGATGCCTGTGTTACATGCTGGAAAGGTCACAGCGCAGGATGACAGAAGGACGCTATGTACATTATGTCCTCTCATTTTTCCCCAATTATTTGCCCCACAATCTCTCTCTCTCTCTCTCTCTCTCTCTCCATCCTCCTCATCACTATGGTTCCCTTTCATATCTCTGTCTGTTGCTCTCATTTCAAGTCGTCTCTTTGTTTCACTGCTTTATAGCTCACTGCCCACTGCACATACAAAAATACACACACAGACGCACACACACACACACACACACACAGACACACACACGCTAAGTTCGACTTCAGCTGTATTCAGAGATGAGCCCTCAAGGACATTCTCTCCTTTTCTCTGGCTCCCATGAATGAGCTTGTTGAAGCAGTGTTTTCCTATTTCTCCTTCTCTTCAGCAGAAAAACTCTCGGGTCACAAAGCACTCACAGATGGAGAACAGGTTGATTAGCTATTAGCTGCCTCTATATTCGGGGTTGTGCAAATTTTGATAAGGCACCGATGTTTATGCGTGAATTGGCAAGTGGGTTAGTCCTGACCACCCAGTGACAGCTGTGAGAGTTTGTCTGAGGACTGAACAGGATTCTCTGTCTGCACATTTAGCAGAACTACTCAGGTTCGACGTTCAAGTATTTGATTAAGGTCACGTCACCCGGCCTGTAAAACTCTGTTTTGCTCACATCAAATTGTTTCTTTCTTCTTTTTCTTCTTTTTTATATAAGAAAAAAACCAAAGTTAAAGCTAATAATCCCTGCACTATATCACCATAACTCTGTGGTAATAATGGATTCCTTAACTGTACACAATGTGATGATGAGGCGATCCAGAGCGTTTGCTGCTTGACTGCAGGGGGTTGTGGGTAACGCAGAACATTAGTCCATTAATAAATGAAATAACCATGTGATGAAGACATATGGCCCTCTCTGATCTGCCCTTGGCTGGTTATTTGTCTGTGTGTGTGTGTGTGTGTGTGTGTGTGTGTGTGTGTGTGTGTATGAGAGAGAGAGAGAGCCAAAGAGAGAGAGAGTGTGAGAGTCTGTGGGCAGTAGGAGTGGGTGTTATCAGAGGAGGTTTGCTATGACCTTCCAGTTATTGTTGCTGGCTTGGAGCTTCACAAAGGTGCACACACACACACACACACACACACACACACACACACACACACACTCACAGAGCGGGTCTTTACATTTCAGTGGATGTTGTATTAATATGCAGTGCTGTGTGTGCACTGTAAATACGTGCTAAACGTGCTTGAGCAGAGCTGGTGGAAGAGTCCAGCCACTGCCATATCTCGTTAACCTCTCTTGAGTATTCCTGCAGGGCGCCTCAGGATGAGCAAAAATACTCCATGCAAGTGAAAACATTCCCATCCCACAAGGCAAGCGGGAACATTTACATCTGTTCATGTCGACACTCAAAGGGATTACGGACATGTGCTGTTACATCCTCGATCTTGTGTTCTGCAGCAGCACATTCTGTGGTGGTGTTGCGTGGCTTCAACTTGTGCTTCAGGAAGGCAACAGTCATTATTCACCCACCGCGGGAGGTATAATGTCAGGGTAACAGAAAAAGGTCATTTTACTGCTAACAAAAAACTGAAGATAATGTCGTCCCCTTGGGACGGCCGCTCTACGTGTTTGCGTTACGTGCCGGGTTAAGGTCCTTGTAACGAAGGCTGTGTTCATGTATAAAAATGTCCTGCAGCCCTGCTGTGTCCATTCTGTCCATGGACAATCAGCTTTTGAAATGCACTGTTTGCCTTTGAATAATCAGCGAATTTGCAAATTGTTTTTCCATAGTTATGCCAGTGTTTGCAATTGTTAAATAATTCTTCCTCTGTGGTAGGAGAGCAGGGACACTGGTGGAGAACTGCCAGTGAGTTGCAGGGGACAGATAGGAGGTCTTTTACAGCAGCAGATGGAAAACACCAATTCACTGGCTGGCTCAGTGGGCTCCTGGATGAAGCCGAAACACACGCTCTCACACACACACACACACACACACACACACACACACACACACACTCTCACATATGCCAGGGAAAGGTTTGGCAGATTTATTTCCATTTATATGCTCCTGCTGCGTGAGGGGGAAAGTGCAAAGTGACCTACTGGGCAGAAACAGCTCCCAGTCTTTCCACGCGCTCGTCTGGCGGCGTAGCTGGTTTTCTGCACTCTCCTTCTCCGATGCTCACTGCAGCTCTATTTCCTCTTTCCCTCCCCTACAGCGATCTGATGATGGATCTGTTCCGCAGAGGAGAGCTGGGGCTGCTGGGAGGTGGAGAGGGGCTGAGAGATGACGGGGGCGTTTCTGGGATCAGCTGGTCGGCCAATCGGCTGTCAGAGGATGTATACCCGGCGTCCGGCTTGGCCCTGGCTGCTGCCTATCATGACATCAAGACCCGTTTGGCAAGTCTTGAGAGGGAAAATAGCAGCATAAAGAGGAAGCTCAAACACTACGAGGTTAAGGTGGATAGCCCATGTGCACACGCAAAACAATCTTTGTGTAATATTTATTTATCTAGATTTATTCAGTGCAAATTGCTAATTTTTGGAGATATGAAATGTTCTGCTTTCTCATATATAGAGCCCTCTTCCTGGAAAGTCATCATATCTCCTGTCCTCTAGTTTCCCATGATCAGTGAATTCGGAGAGGAGAGAATCCTGTGTTGTTCCTGTGATCCCATCATCAAGGATACCAGTGTCATCCAGTCAGAGACCACCAACCTACAGCAGAGGGTCAACTCACTCACTCAGGAGGTACTGAGCTGCCGAGTGCAAAGGAGCAGCATTCCCAACTATCAGGGCAGGAGAGGAGTCACAGGATACTGGAAAAGAGAAATGAGATTGTGCCAGTGGGAGTGAAGGGCAGATGGGAGCCCAGACAGGGCTGTGGGGGTGCTGGAGCCCAACCAGGTGTACGAGAGGCAGGAATACACCCTAGGGCCCGTGGGCCCAAGCATCCGTCTGTCTTTTTAAATCTAAAATAATTGAAATTCAAGACCACATCGTATCAGGCAAAACATATTCATGAATTGGACCTCAGTGAACCTCTGTGGAAAAATGACATGGGAGTTTCTCTTTCAGCTCCAGAAGAGTAAGGAGAGAGAGGAGCGGCTGGAGGAAGTCATCCAGGCTTATGAGAAGATTCACTTGGAGAAAAGCAATGTTCAGAGAGACCTCGATAAGATGGTGAGGCTCCTTTTTATTCCAGCGATGATAGTAAGCAGCATCGTCTCCTTTTATTTCACCGTGTCTTCATGTCTGTCAGACAACTCTGGCGGAGCAGCATATGGAGCGGATCTGCAGTCTGGAGTCGGCTCTGAGGCAGAGAGAGACTTCCCTCCAGAAACTGAGCGCTCAACTCCGCAGCAAAGATGCACATCAATCTCAAGTCCATGCCAGCCTGGATGTGCCCAGAGGTGGGTTCTGTTTGGATCAAAAACCTCTTGGAAAATCAATAATACGGCCATAATAATAAACCTGCAAGTAGCAGGAAGCAGGCAAAGGCAGAAGGACATGCCCGCTGTAGATGCATTCATAACATAAGTGAGGGACCCTTCCCCTTGAAAGAAATCATTCTTTTGACCTTGTAGTGTAGAGATGGCACATATTAGTGAAACAGTACATAATAACGGATTTCTGCCTCCATTCTACAATCCAACAATGGCAGAGTCTACCTCCCTCTAGACATGTATTCTACATACAAATCTGAGGAAGTAATCCTGACATTTACATTACACAGACAGAAAAAAAAACCCCCAAAAAAAAACAAAAGCTGAACAATTGTTGGAAAGTTATTGTGAGACATGACTGGCGAACAGTGATGGACAGTGGTGTGTGGTTCTGTCAGAGGGTCGTGGGCCGACTCTGCAGAGCTCCCGTAGTCTGGACGCTCTGTCAGACCTGAAGCTGCAGCGCCTGGAGGCCGAGTTGGAAGGGGCCCGGCACCAGGCTGAGGAGGCCTGCCAGAGGGAGAAAGAGCTGAGGGCAGAGCTCCAGAGGCTGCAGCAGGAGGTGGCTCAGCTGCAGGATGCACAGAGTCAGGTATAGCATCTAATCTACACTTGCACTAAGCTCTAGAGTCAAACATTTGTCAGGTTAAAGCTCTCAACACATCGCTGTCTGTGCCAGTCACAGGACCTGCCTGCTCACTGCGAGCATTGTGATGTGGAATGGATCAAGAAAGCAGGAGACGAACAGTGAGTTTCACCTAAAAAAGGGAAATATTCTAATTTCTGGTTACTATTATTGTCACAAATGTACCCTATTGGTTGTGCACAAGCATCTTCTTTGTGTTGTAGGGTAAACTTAGCATTAGCCTACACAGAGCTAACGGAAGAGCTGGGCCGTGTCCGTGACCTGGCGATAAAACAGAGTGACCTCCTACGACAGGTGTCCCAGGAGCCAGGTAGGTCAATTCGTTCTATCTTTGGTCAACACAGTGACCAAAATTAGTGACCTAACTTAGTTCTTAAGTATATTTCTAAAGTAAAAGAAAAGATGCACTTAAATTACATGGGTGACATCCCCCTCAACCTAGCGATAGTGGGGTAATGAGTGAACGTTTTCCTCTCTTGCTCTTTACGCTCCAGTTCCTCGTCCGCATCCTGCCCCCCAGCGACTCTCCCCGACCTCCTCGCAGCGAACCGCCCTCTCCCCTGACTTGCTCCTCCCCGCCACCTCTCCTCCTCTGTCCCCAAATGCCGGCCCTGCCTCCTACTCCCACCAGCCGACGAGCAGCCGTCTTCGTGCGAAGTTCCAGGGTCGTCGGAGTTACTCTGAGGTCGGCTCTTTCTATACGTAGCCTCCACTTCCATTTTTACGTTCTTTTACATTTCCCCTCCTTGTTACAGGTATCGGACCCCTCAGCCATCCAGAGAGCTCCGGCTCGTCTGATGAGGGACCCCGTGTCCACCCTCCCAAAGCCCAGGTCCCTGCTGGGGGAGATGCGTGGTTATGGCCAAATCAAAGCGCAGCTACGGACATCTTTAGTGGGTCTGGTCAGGCCAGCTTCGGCTCATGGAGCTGGAGGCGAGAGAGGAGGAGGCGCAGGAGGGGAGAGAGGCGGGGTCAGCAGTCTGAGCAGCAGTCCCCATCACTGTCCTCTGGACCTGGGTTTCTCTCTGGCTGCTGAGGTAACGAAACAGATTCCCACAAATGATCATTTCCTCCTTTTCACCCCCCTTCAACACCGAAAAGGTTTCTTAAATATGAGCAGAGGTGTTGGTTATATCACGTCATCATATTCACACTTGTGAAGTGAACATAACCTAAAGATTGATGGTGTCCTGAAGGATTCTAGTTACATTAAAGATCGATCAAACAAGAGGGACTACAAAAGTAGATGAAGCACAGGGAAAAGTTCTGCAAAGTTGTAATCATTTCAGGTCAGTACACAGAGATCAGTACACTCAGGCTACAAACAGAGAGCAACTCATCAAACGCTCGAGCGCACAAGAGGAAGTGGAGGCAGGAAACAAGAAACACACACACAGCACAACACTGGTGACAAGACACACAACAAAGAGGAGAACGTGGGAAAAGATGCACAGAGTAGTTCAAAAACTCAGAATGAAAACTAAAATGAAAACAAAATAAATGAGAATTTAACAAAGTAACTGTCAAACTTTAGATACTTAAGAGATGTTAGCTGAGTGTGCAGCTATCTACTGGTTTCAAAAGTAAAAATGATACTAATCATAATTAAATTCATTTAATAATTGTGCAAGTAGAACACCGACAGGGGCTGTGCTGTCAGGGCAGTTATTTAAGGATCAGAGAACAGCACGACTGAACAACTGGAGTCAGTGATGCTGTGAAGAGTTCTGAAGGCTAATTTAAGAGTGTTTTTTGCAGAAAGGCCAAACAGATGTGGGCAGGTGTCTTCGAGTCTAACAACATGCACAACGATGTGTGTCCTGTGACTGGTGACCAGTCCCAGTGACTGCTGGGATAGACCCCAAACAGTTGTGCCTTGCTCTGCAAAGACAAACCTGACTTTTGAGGGAAAATAACTTTGAATTTGACTTGATTAGGGGAATAAAATACTAATTTAATGATCTAATTCTTCAGCTGCTAACACAACTTTGTGCTTTTGTATTGTATGGTGTTTACAAGACTCAGCGTGGTGACTGCACCCTCTTGTGTGTGTGTGTGTGTGTGTGTGTGTGTGTGTATGTGTGTGTATGTGTGCATAAAAGTGAATCCACACTTCTGAATGCTTTGGATTAATAACTTGCTCCGCACCTCCTCTTCCAGGTACATCATTTCTGTCACCTTGACAACCAGCCCGAGCCCACCCCACTGGTGACGCCACCGCAGTCCTCTGATGATGAGGAGGTGACCATCAGAAGATTCTGTGTCTGTAAAGGCCACATTATACTGTAGGTCACTTCACCTGTGTTATGTTGTTTCCCAGGATGTGTGCACTTACCTTTCGCCTCCTGGCAGTCCGCCTCAGACCCTTGGCGCAATTGGGATTGGCTCATCGTCCCCTAGGGAACACTCTATACGCCCTTCGTTCCCATCTCCTAGGAAACAGCCCCATCACCCCTCCTTCTCGGCCCCCGAGGGCCCTGCCACCCTTTCCTGCCATCTGCCTCCATATATGAACACTGAGCACGCTCAGTCATGGCCCTCCATTAATGTAAGTACTGGGAATTACAGAGAAACCCTACTGGCGCACAGCGGCCAGCATACATGAGCAGGCAGCGGTTCAAGATGTTTCGCGGGCGGTTATTTAATCTTCTCGGGCCAAGTTTATCTCGTAAAGAACCGCTCTCTGCAGGCTTCCACACTTTGTAATGACAAAGTAGCAACAATGATGGAGGAAGATCACAATTAATGTTGGAAAGGTTGTAAAAGAAAGTGGATTAAAGCACCCCCATCAACCTTTAATTACAGTGTTGTTTTAAGAAATGAGGAGTGTGATTTCCTGTTTTGCTGCACTTGAAAACACTGCATGTCTTTTTCCTTCTTTATAGGGTTGTAAATTAATTCACTGTTCAGTTTAAATAACTCATTCCTTGTGTCTGCAGTTATGGATGGAGTCAGAAGAGAGTGCCATCCGTAGCTGTCCTTTGTGTCAGTTGACCTTCCCGACTGGTTACCCTGACGACGCACTGATCAAACACATCGACTCCCACTTGGAGAACAGCAAGATATGACCTTTATTTTATTTATTTATTTATTATTTATTTATTTTTTAATACCTTTACTCTTTGTTTTCCACCTGACATTCACACCAGGCTGACTTTATTCATTTTTGTTGAGTTTTTTTTCTAACCCAGCAGTGGTTTGATGAGTCTGCATGATTATTTTAAAGACCTTTCCTGGTCCAACCACAGGATTCTTGTTTCTAACATCTACAACAGTGCTCCGCATCACAGCTCTATTCCAGTTTGCTTCTCAGGAGAGACAGGAGCTGGTGAAGCTCAGCTGAAGAGGGGACATGAGCTGGAATGGACCCCGCATGTTCTCTGTCAGATGCAGGTGTTCTTTTCCTGTCCTGGTCCTGTCATGCCTCACAGCGCCTGTATGTCTCACACTGGTTTGTGCTTAATTAGGACACTAAAGCTTCTTTGTAGCATTTTACTGCTAGGTAAAATCATCTCTTGCCTCCACAAGTACTTAAATATATAATTTCCAAGTACTAAAACTACTGGGTACTTCAACTCTGCCCACTTCTCCATCGAGAGCATACGGGTTGTTCTGTCTTTATTCCACACCCTGAACTTCCAGATTTAACAGGTCACATCGGTGACATGAAGGAAGTCTTAAACCGAAGGTCTCTGCTGGCAAAAGGCGCATGATAGAAGCTCTAAAAATAACTTTAATGTAAAGGATATGAGATGGACAGGATGGAAACCACCTGAGTGTGTCCTCCAGGTAAAACAAAGACAGAATGTGTCTGTGAAGCAGAGAAATGGTTATTGAAAGTGCCTTATTTAAATTACCTATTTTAGTATAGAACTGTAGAAACCCCTGTACGTGTAGGTTTTATACTTTAATCATTAATT
Organism: Pao palembangensis; assembly: GCA_015343265.1. Classification (NCBI taxonomy): domain Eukaryota; kingdom Metazoa; phylum Chordata; class Actinopteri; order Tetraodontiformes; family Tetraodontidae; genus Pao; species Pao palembangensis. The sequence continues at coordinate 11,980,816 of CM027085.1, read as the reverse complement.
TGTACCCCAAAGATGATATTTAAAATTATTAATCCTGAGAAAAGGACCCTTGTGTTAATAATATTCCTTAATATTGGAGTAGAATAGAATAGAATTTATGCTGGTCACTTACACAGGGAACATTATTTAGTAGAGATAGACAAAAACCCCCAATAAATACACAACCTGTAATACAATAATGCAATGCTCTGAGGTGTAAGATAAAGAAACATTGATTTGGCAAAACGTTTATACTGCAAACGCAAAGTGAGTCTGCCTGTAGTACAAAGACAATAAAAATGTATGTTTATTTATTGTTCTATAGATGGATGGGTCAGATACTAATAAGCCCTAATAATGAAAGCTATGATTGCTATAGAAATCAGCTGATATTTCATATACTGACTCCAGTGTGACGCGTTGTCACTGTGCAGCAGCTAAGATTGAGATTGGTGATTATGTTGGGAAAACTACATGATATGAGCTTCTCACTCCATCAAACTTTTGTTAAAGAGATGATAACCCCTTTTATACATGAACATTTGTAGTGAAACGTGAAATCAGCTGTCTGTACTGTAGCAGAGAAGTATATCATTGGTTACTGCCCTGTTGCCTCCTTTGTTCCTGATTTAGCTAAAAAAAATAGTTCACTCAAAATAAAAAGATTAATGAATAACAGATTTTTTTAAATAAATGGTCATATATCAAAAAAAGTGGGGATTGTTTAGATTACCTACTGCATACTTGACGTGATCTGTCTCCATCTAGTGGTAATGACAGGACTTACAACCCTCTTTGGTCCACAAGCCAGAATTGAAATGTCACGATTATATTTGAGATTCTGTTCAACAGGGTGTTCCATGCATCACACAGAATGCATTTTCTTTTGTTTTCTGTAAATGTTTGTGAACTGACACAAACATGTACAGTAAGATGTCCTCAACTGGAATGCGGCCATGACTGAAGTGCAAATGCACTAATGTACATAGTAAAATGTATAGTAATATGTTCACTGAAATGCTATATCATACATAGAATAGCTAGCTAGGGCTACAGTGTTACTTTAAGATAGTGTTTATTGATGATTTAACCATTTTTTCATAGTATCCTTTGGAATGCTTCTTGGAAATCAAGGCATATCCATTTTTTCTATATTATTCTTATTATTATTATTGTTATTATTTACAATTCAGCATTTGATTTTACTTCATGTGTGATGTTTCTGCTTCTTTCCTGAATTAAGGCTTTAGTGCCTGTGATCCACTTTTCTCAAATTTGTTTAAAGGTTAAACACCATTAATGGTCCAGTGTATAAAATTTGTGGTGCTCTATTATCGCAGTTTTAATATTATAAAGTATAGTTAGTTTATCATATGAATCATTCCTCCTCCATGGCTGTGGTTTCCACAGTAACCTGGGACAGACATACAAACTTAACTTTTGTCTTCCTTAATATTATTGTCAGCTATAATCAATTCAAATTTTTGTGCTGATTTGTAAATATATCTACAACACAGAACCTTCAGAGTGGAAAACCTGTGGATGCAGTCATGGAGAGTGCCAATCTTACTGTTAGATGCCATAAATCAGACATGAGACCTTTGAGCTTTGTGCAGTTAGGAGCATGCTGCTGATTACGGACGGCATCAGGAAGGGATCCAAAATACTGAGACCTACCAAACACAAAACCCCACCTGAATATCAAAAGTGTGTTTTACAGATGTATATTCATGCTTGGAAAAGAGGGTTCACGCCTGAATACTTGCTGGGATGGACTGAAAGTCAGGCACTTTTTTCCTTCCAAGGAACTTAAATGTAAGCGGAACCAAAATTCTGCCTGTTAATTATGTTTCTTCCTGTACTGAGATCAGCCCGTGTTCTGATCACTTGTAGTTGTGTTCTGTTGTGTTGTTATTTTGCTCATATGTCTTCTGTGTTGTTGTTGCGGCAAGTCCCAAACCTCAATGGCACTTTCAAGGGCTACGCTGTTAATATTATATATATTATTTATAGGGTTAAGAGATAAAACCATAAAGTTGTAACTGTACTTTTTGCTTACACATGCTTTTTCTTGCACATAATCAAATTATCTTCCATCAAGTGAAACTCATCAGTGATGAAATGACCCGTTTGGGCATTTGTAACCGACTAAACTTTTGCAACCAAGGTCATTAGACACACTTTATATTAAAGGCATGTTAAAATGTGAATCCAACTGTCTCAAGTTGTTTTAATAAAGCGTAATTAATACTGAGTCCTGCGGTAAGAGCCACAAAAGCTCAGCACCTTACTTCCTGGATCACTGGAAATGGAGAATTGAAAAGGTTGTTTCTGGTCATCGCAGTGAACTGCAGCCCTTGTGATCAGAGCATCCTCTTCCATCAAGTAGGAAATGATGTGATTACATTAGCAGTAATTTAATACAGCTCTGATCCAGCAACAGAGTGAAGCATAAACACTGAAGATGATGAGAAACATTAACACTAATGTTGATTTTGAACTTCATGTCGGTCTGCTGTTATGCCAAAACAATGTAACAAGTAACAACATTCACTGATAGTAGACTCAGTACACTGAGGACCTTTCTAAAAACGTTTAATTTAGAAAAACTGATAGATGCTTTTAGAACTCACAGCTGTCATATTTGAACCCAGCCAGAAGGGGGCGCTCCTTTGCAACTTTCCTTTGTCACTTATTTCTTACAGCAACAGTGAACCACAGCTGCAGGTGACTGTTTTCTATACTATATTTGAAACCTTTGTGTAATTCCTTTGACGCTGTATTTTGTAAAGGCAAGTGTCACTAATGAATTCAATTTAATTCAGTTTTATTTAAAGGGCCAATTCATAAAGTTATCTCAAGACAAGTCCTTACTATCTTAAATATTCATATTAATCATTTTAAAGGTGCTGTGCGACATTCCAGTTTACCCCTGCAGTCAAACATGGTTCTGAACAGGCTTAAGCCTGGTTTCAGATGCATAAACATGGCTGGTTCCAGGTGGAAATCAGCCCCGAAGCAACAAGGGGGAGGAAACTTTTTTCAAACTTTTATTTGATACTAAATCACTAAGAAAAAAACATAACAGCAGTCTCTTTTTCCTTAAAATCTGTTGTTGAAACATCAATAAAAAAATACCTCATTGCATCAACTAAGAAAAGTCCAAGAGACACAATCTAAAATGTCAGCTCATATTTGACATCAGCAGATCATGCAGGTGAGAGGGAACGAGCGCACGCCAACTTCACAACTCAAGACAAATGACCCAGTGATAAAGAACGCAGGACACAAAATTCAGCTGCAATCCAGTCACCATAGACCAGGGTCAGTCTCGCGTGTGCCCTGGATCCCGTCTCCATTTCAGCCATGTCGCAAAACTGAGCAGACTAAAAATGTTTATACAGAAATATTAAAAAAAAATTATCACCTGACATTTATCCCATTTACATACAGAAGCTCCCGACAATTTTCAGAACACTTTTTTCTTAAAGGTAGCAATAAATCTGGAGTTTAAATTAAGATTTTATTTTGAAAGATAAAGGAATGTACATTAAAAGGTCTCCAATGCAGTGAGAGGTAGGTGAAAGACTGGAAAAACATCCGGCCTAATCTTAAAAATCAGTCTTCATTTGTTTCTTTGGCACCTCACCTCTTCTAGAGGCTCATTTATGCTTTCAAACGACTCCTCGCCATTGTTGAAGCGACCGCGAGCAACTGAAAACCGAACTCAGCCGGTCAGTCTGATTATAATCACAAGGTCATTGACAAGATTAACATAATTTACAGTGGCGTTCCTCCTTCCTCTTTAGACTCAGGCGGCGTGAGGTGGCTGATTCTGCAGTGACTACCACAGCTGCAGGTTGTCGGTGTTGGGGAATCCTGGGTCTTTGCGGAGCTGCCAGTAGGTTCCGTTGGACAGCCACACCTCTCTGCCAGCCTGGTCCAAGTCTTTCCTGAGGGAATCAAAGAGGGAACGTCAAAGCCTGGATCACTGTCATTTTTGATACATATTTTACAGAGTTTTTCTAAACTTGTGGAAGCAGGGCTCTCACCTGAAAAACCTGGGGACGTGCTCCTCGCCCTTTTTGGCCATCTCCTTTCTCCTCTCCCTCTGCTTCTCCTCTACCTCATCCTTCTTTTTATCTGCCTCGGCCACCTTCCCCTGCTCCAGGAGCCTGACGGGAGAGAGTTACCACAATACCACCTTTAAAACCAAACACTTTTATATTTTCCCGCTTATCTGAAAAGGAACCCAAGACATCAAGCTGTGAACCTTTGGTCTGGTCGGAAGCGCGTGTCTGTAGGTGGGAGGACTGCTTCCAGCTCAGGTGTCAGCTCATTTAATTCTCTGGCATAACGGGAGAAGCCGTAGAAATCAAAGAAGTCCTCGGGTTGCGCATCTATACGGGAAAAAAGGGAAAGGTAAGGGACTGTATTTACATTTCTAATCAATAAACCATGTTCAGGAAAACAAATCTTAGGCTCCTCACTGGGCTTCCAGATGCACTTTGGTGTAGGCAGGGTGTCACAGAAAATGCCCTCGTGCCAAAAGCCTCCGAAGCGATGGACCACCTCTCCAGCCCGGTTCAGAACCACCCCCTGGACCTCGTTCTTACCGTTGTCTGAGCTCCAATAACGCGACTTCGGAGAATATGAGAGGAGGTGATTTATAATAAAACCATCCTTTTGGAGTGGGCTGTTTGTCTGAGAGGCTGCTCACTGCTGCCTTTCTTCTACCGTCGGTCTCTGGTGTGGTTCTGTTCTCACCTTGACAAATGTGATCTTGCATGTGCAGACGTCACTCGCTGTGTTTCTGATGACCACCTCGCCGTAGTGCTCCAACCAGCGCTGCTGGCTCAGGACGTTGTTGATGCACGTTACTGCCTTGTTCCACTCGTAGTGATCTCCATACCTACACAGAAACAATGCTCTATTTATATTTTTCATATTGCTACCTTGACATTCAGACCAAGCAGACTTTCAAGTGTGTTTTAATGTTACTGGACAATAAATATACACAAACTAACTATACTAAGTGACTGGAGAATGACACGAACTGGTGATTCTTGGTTGTTCTAATACGTGGCCTAAATTAGCCAAAGTCTACGTGTTCTGAGTTGCCCCGTGTGATTGGAACCGTTGAATAAAGCATCTGCTTACCTGGGCAGAGTTACATTGACCAATCCAGAGGAGATGATCTCGACTGACTTCCCCCAAAACTTGTTCTTCCATCTCTGATCTGAGAACAGGCAGTCACACCGAACAAAGTTTAAAATTGTTCAAGAAGCCTTTAGCCTGGCTTTCACTCCAACAGGAGAATCTAGCAGTCCTCCGTCATACTGCTCCTACCTTGCCAGAAAGTGAAGTTTTCTGACTCTGCGTGACAGGCAGAGACGGGAGGGTGATGGCTAACCTGAAAATAATGCACAGCACAGCATTACAGCGCGTTCTGACCTGGGATTCCCAGGCTGGCTCACTTTGTCTGCGCTTCTGATCACCTGCTCACTGATGTAGTGGAAGCCTCTGTCTTCTCTGTGGCTTTCGTAGGTTTCTCCTAGAACGGGGTTGAAGGGCTTGTAGCGATACCTCCAAGATGCCCAGGCATACCCGGAGATGGAGAACGCCGCCACGTACACCTGGAAACAGTTGGCAAAGTTGGCCTCACTTTTCCCACCCGGCGGCGGCTGATAGGCTGCTGGCGCCGAGCCAAACAGACCATTCTCTCGTAGGGATCTTCGGTGTGGTTGGCGATGTCCAGCAGGTCTGTGTACTCCAGCTCTTCGCTGAGCCTCTGCAACAAAGACAGCGGCTCATTGAGAGCCACTGGCATGGAAACCCTGGACAAGTCTTTGCCAATGTTGTTGTACAGGATGGTCATGATGCCGATGTGGCTGTTGTCGGTCCCTGGGGCGGGGAGGGCGGTGCGGCGGCCTGAAAGACGACATCGTCATCAGTCAAACAAAACACAAGCAAATCAAAGGACCAGCCAGTGGAGTGGGTTGATTTGGAGGTGACGTAACATGAATGATTTGTTTTCTTAAAGAAGAATCATGGAGAGATCTGCGTTACGCCTTGCCTGCAGTGGTTCTGTATACAAGGGGAGATAGAACTTTTTATTTCCTTGTAAATGGGGCATTTATGTAATAAAACCAAATACACCTGGCAGGACATGTTGGGGAACACATATGCAAGCACACAGCACTAGATTTTACTATTTTGAGACAGGGGCACGTCACAGCCCCTCCATTCAAACCTCCTGCCTTGAGTGACATCTGGTTGACTGTGTGAAATATTTAGATTACTTAAAACAAGGGCTCAAGGACACATCAGCCATACAGCCATCACTGCACTCTCTGTATAAATGACAAAGAACGCGGACATTACCAGTACTAGTTTGTGCTGAACTGGGTTTATGGGGAATGCTGTTCAAACTGGCCCGATACTTAAGAGTAGCAGTGGCTGAGGACAAGAAGAGGAAAGAATTAACATAAAACTGATCATCCACATTTTTGCACATTCATGAAAATAAAGAAACAGATGGGTGGAAGGGCAGTACTCACCGTGACCCTCGTCCGGTTCCGAGTTGCTGGTGGTGGTAATGTCACTCAAGCCGGACTCATCTGAAGCCTCTGCCTCTGATGAGGTCTCACATACGATCACCTCACTGGCATCATAATACTCCGCCATGGAGTCCGCCACCGAGGGCGGACGATGACTGTGACGACTCAGAGAAGGTGTCCTCTGTGAGGAAGAGCAACACGGTAGGTTAATAACATTAATATTCACAAATCATCTAGCCAGGTTTATGTGACCGGCATGTAGTGACTGTCCTGAGCAAGAGTGGAAAAGAAATGATTTGGTGACATATTGTTGCTCATGGTTTGTAATATACTGTAATTTTTGGACTATAAGGCGCACCGGATTATAAGACACATTAAGCGGTCTTCTGTACTTGGCGCAGATCATCATCTTGCCTCCTCCACTGCCGTACCATTGATTCATTAATGTTGAATTCTCTCGCAGCGGCTCTATTCCCATGTTCTACTGTGTGACCGATAACCTTGAGTTTGAATTTTTGAGAAAATTAAAGGAATTTAAGTGGGCGTTATAGTCCGAAAAATACGGTATTACAATAACCACTTTGTATCAGATTTTGGTTTTTAGACGAGGCTGTTTAACTTTATTTTCTTTTTGAAGTGAAGGATTAGGAAACCATACAATCTATTCCATTTCCTATCCAAACAATAACATAATAGTCAATTTTCATCTGAATTTTTGGACTTTGTTCAGGACCTTTAGAACAAAACTACTTTTCACATCCAAACACAGACATGAATGCACCGCAATACACACCTGGTCCGGACGGACGGTGCAGAAGGATTCTTCAGTAGAGTCAGAAGACAAGGAAAGCGAGTGGACTTTGGTCAGACGTGACTGTATGTCAAGCTGCACACACACGCGCGCGCGGCCATGCAAGACACAGGAAGGGGAGACAATGGTCAGAATGTCATGCAGACCTTAGCATTCACAAAGCACAAGTGCATCAAAGACCCAGCAAAAGCAAAAAAGAACTGAACCTACAGGAGCTGAGTGGCTGCCTGCTGCCTTTAACATTCTAAGCATTTCCACACCAAAGTTAAACTAACCATGACATTGGCACAAGTCTCAACAATGTGAGGTGACAGCCAGCACCCTGGAAACGACATTTACATAACACCCAAACAGACAACAAAGAATCCTTTAGTTAGGAAAAAATACATTGACAAAGCTTGAAGAGGAGAAACGCAGGAAGAAGCTTATGCAAGACCAGCTGAGATAGATTACTGTGTGCTGTCACAGAGGATAATGAACCCAGTAACTGTCCAGAGTTACTGTTTGAATGTTTTAAGGTGTGTTCCTTAAGAACATGCCTGTGACTGCTTGTTTGCCTCCTGCTTAGAAACAACCCAAACCTGCTCAACAGTATCACGCTGCACTACATCTACAGACAGCGAGGGCTGGGTATCCTTTGTCTTTTCAGCAGACTGATACTATTAAATACTGTTTCAACTACAACTGAAACTGAGGTCAGGACTGACCAAAAGCGGAAAAAATTGTTCTGACCCAGAACCTTTAGAGGAATGTTAGTAGGAGTACTGCTTCTATAGAGTCCAGAGTCCAAGCTGAGGACTACCTCTGTCAGCGTGCTGCAAAGGGTAGCCAGCTGCTGTGACGTGTTCTGCCTCAGGTCCGGGCCGGTCCAGGCCTGCCTCACTCTCTCTCTCTCCAAGGTCAAAACATCATGAATGGACTTGAGAGACGTGTGAACTGCAACAAGTCAGTGCATGTGATGATCAGGAAGGAACACATTTCTAAAATGTGGACATTTCCACCAACTAAAATCAAACATTTGTTCATCGGTGAACTAACTCTCTTTTACATGCTAGTTCACTTCCGAGGATGGAGGATTCGTACCTTTCTGAGAAACACTGTAGATCTCCTGATGAAGCTTCTTGGCCTCAGGTGAAGCCACGTGAGGGCTGGACAGCTGAGAGTAGACATAGTCAGGGATGGACTTCACAGACGCTCCCAGACAAGAGCTGCTTGTGCTCAGGTGGTTGGAAGTGAACTGGAGACGTCACAAGGAGGCACAATTATAATGGTTTCCTTTTAAACTGGGGATGAATATCCTTAATATACTTCGAATCACAGAAATTTAGACAGTAAGATTTTTGTTTTACTACCATTACCCCGAGGTCTTCTACTCGGGAAAGAGTCCTGGAGTGCCCGAACACTTTCCCCGTCTTCTTTTTTGGTTTCGTCAAAGTCAGATTCTGGACAGCAGTTACAATTACAGGATTAGTTTCTCTCCGCTCATTAGATTTTGAATAATTATGAATGATTAAACACAGACTGCATACAAGTTATCATCTAGGGAATACATCTAAAACCAACTTATTCCATACTCACTTGCATGCTAATCCGCATGTCTAAATCTGTGCTTGTGACTGGCAGACCCCCTTCCAGCCAATGGAGACGCTGGATGAGCTGAGCCAGTTCGGTCAGTTCTAGCTGACAGCGAGCCAATTCTGGCACAGAGATATCAAAGATAGATATCAGAGAAAGACGATGCACTCATATATCATACTTGCGCTTCCCTTTCTCTGAACCCAACCACCCATTGTGTCACTTCTGACCGATTTTAATCAAGAATAAAGGCAGTTCTGACCATTGGAGGTGGCATCAATGTCGTGGGTCTGCTGCAGCCAGGCGGACACCTTGTTGTTCACCCCAGACTGAGTAGAGGCAGAGAGAGCAGGGCTTCCAACCTCTTGTTGATACAGTGATGCAGAGCCAGCATATTTTAGAGGCTGGAAACAAAATCATATTACCGTTAAGTGCAAAATGAAACCACTAAACACTTAAGAGCAAAAAAGAAAAAAAAAAAAAAAAATGGGGGGGTGGTTGTGGTTGTGGTTTTATTGGCTTGTACAGAAATTCTGCTGCATTGTTCCCTCTCAGAAATCTCTACTGACCGTTGCACTGTTTTTCTGGGCAAGAGTGGCCATCGCTGGCAGGGAGCTTGGCGCCAAAGACAAAGCATGAAGGACACCATGGTGAACGCTCATTGCTTCATTTTTTTTAAAAACACGGTGAGCACAAAGCTTGGTTAGCCATATGTAAAAGAGCTCATGGGTCTTTGCCTAACAGTAGAGAGAGAGAGAGAACATGAACAATTCTTGCTTTTAAAAGTCAAACGTTGCAGAAGCTGGCAGACCTGTGTTGTGTAGTTACCTTGAGGTGGTAGAGGTTGTCTCCTGCATCTAGGTCTATGCGTTTGGCTTTCTTATTTATGGACATGACCGCCAAACTGACATCCAGAGATCCATGGAGTTTCCCTCTCTGAATCTACAGCATCACAAAGACTCGTTAACTTCTGAGCAGAACTGCTATGACTGCATCAGGTTTGGGGAATAAACCCCACCCTCCTAGTGACAATGTTACAGTAGTGGCTGTACTCTTACATCTTGCTGTGTCTTTGAATACTTGAGCATTCCTTTCTCTAAGAGGAAGTACCGCTGAAAAGGAAGACCGAAAATCGATTTTGTGAATACATTTCCTTGACTGTGTAGTAGCTGAAACAGTTTTTCCTTTAGTGCATAACTTAAGATATATCTTTAACAAACATTAGAAAAAAACAAACTCAGAATTCTATAGTGCGCTCACCTTGTGCCAGCCATTGAGAGGGTACTTCCTCCTCTTCATCAGGTAGCCCTCACAGATCCCGGGGATACTGAGGTCCACAGTCGTACCAGGAACTGAACATATGTCCATCTGGGGCAAGTCGTTCATCACCTCCCAGTTGTTGGACTGACAGAGGAAAAAGTTGTAGTTTTTTTTTTCTTTGACTAAAGAGCAACTCCACCAATAAAGTCACCTTCAGCAGAAACTGGCACTGTAGACTGCTCTTAAATTGTTTTCCTCATACTTAACTTATCCTTAACCATCTACCAAACTGCTTAAGAGTTTGCTTTCAGATCAGTTCCATTTTTCCCTCTACTTTATGTGGAAATAAGCATTTTCCATTTTGTACATATAGGAAAAATAATCTAATAAGAGATGACCTTATTAAAACAAAAGCAACTACTGTACAGTTGATAATTTGACATAAGTTAACTAAATAAAATATAAACTAGATAAAATAAATTCACAAATTAAAAGAATGTGTTGCAGATACAGTGAAAAGGAACCAAAAATTAAGGATTAAAGACAATATTTTTATGTAGATGGTGTACAATGTATGTGTAATTACCTGTTTCGAATGTCTCATAGAGCCAGTGCTGTTGCTCCGTGAGTGGCCAGGCTTAAAAGTGCTCCGTGGGGATTTGTCAAAGCTGCTCACCACTGACTGGTTGCTGCTCAGTGGAGGCGGGCACACCTGAGGGTCCATTCTGATCTGGGACAAGTAAAGCAGTGCATGCTGTTAGGAGAGCCTTCAGGCTAAGCTGGTTGCCATGGCAAAATATAGGGCACTATGGTGAAGACAAAAATTTAGGAAACAAAAATAGTGTTACGACCTGACAAATGCAGATGTAACACTCCTCAACTCACAGCACGTCTGTTTACGCAGCAGTAAAACTAGTGGATCAGACATACACATCTGGTGTATGTCAGTAATCAAGATCCCCAGACCAGTTTGTCAGAGAGATCAGCAAAAGGCCTCCACAGAAAGACTTAACCCTGGAATTTTGTTTTCTAAAGCATAAAACCGTGTTCTATTCAGCTCTCAAGTCAACTTTCAAAATTCCCAGTTCAGACCAATTAAACAAGACAAAATCTGTGGCTCAGTGAAAATATATAAAATATATAATCTCTGAGAATGATCATAAAGACAACCGCTGCTCTAACACTAGTCGCCTTGCACTGGCTTGTATGGTTACTTTAAAAGTGAGGAATTGTTGGGGCAGACCATATCATCTTTTTTCTGTTCCTGCTCTTCTAGAAACAGAAACACACCCATAATGATTGAGCAACTGAGAAACGATTGTAAGAGGCAGATTTGAATTTTCAATCCAGTCCTACATTTTGGGAAGGCTGAATAAATTTGTAGTCTGTATTAAATGGTGCGTTTATAACTTAGATGAAACACTGATTTTTCTAAAACCAGAATATTAAACTTCATATGATTTTAGACTAAATTTCAAGCCCATTTGTTTTATATTAATTGTTTGCAGGTGATAAATATCATCACCAAACAAATGTAACATGCACAAATACAGTTGCAATAAAAATCACACTGATTTAAAAAAAATTAAAATAAAAGAAGTGACACGAGTAAAAACCACCTGATATCTAATAAGCCTCTTCCTCAGTAATCCACAAACAAGTTCTAAGGTTTGGTAAAGACTCACGTTTCAAAGAAAACCAAAAGAAAAAAACTCCCTGGAATCCTACAATGTTAAGTTTTCCCGTGCAAAACGTCCCATCAACTCTGCCCTGTCTCTCAAAAACACCAAGTGCAAAACCACACCTGAGAGATGCTGTCAGACTGGTGCACGTCAAAGGCAGCAGGTATCTGGGTGGAGCTTAACTGGTGCATCCGACTAAACAGGACTGCCCAGTCCAGGATCACATTTGTTAGATGTAGACTGGGCACAGTTTGTTTCCAATAATAAGCTCTAATACTGTAGTCCAAGAAACAGGAGGCAGTTACATTTCCTGAAAGACTAACTCATCAATAAAAATAGTACTTTCTCAAACCAGAATGAACAAGACAATTTTAGCATCACTCCAAAAAGCAAAGATTACCCTTTAAAGCTTAATAAACTATTTAGTAACTCATATCTGAATTTATTATACTAAACACACTGCTATGCTTTAGTCAATTTATTGGGCTGCCATAATTGTGGATTAAATTTATCACTACATTTTGAAAAGGCTTTTTTTTTATGACCCAGCAGTCATGGAGCTCTTCTGTGATAAAAAGATCACATAGGAAGGAAAAATTCAGTTCATGTTAAGCATTTCAAGCGTTCAATAGAAATAATTCCACTCATTTGTTTTTGTTACACGAATTAGTTTGTCCATTTCCCTCAGATGCGCCAGAATGTGCTACCAGGTAATCTTTCTGATGTCACATCTCCCATTTTCACTACACGAGCACAGTATAAAGTCCCACCGTTGGACAGAAAATGAGGTTAAGGTAGATTTCTTTAATGGGCAACTCTTCAGTGGTCGATTATTCCAAAGAAATATGTTGCCAATTAAAATATTTTTCTAGAAGAAAGCAGAGAAGCAAAAAAAAAAAAAAGGATAGTAACATTCCTTATATGTTTGTCGATATAGGTCACTATGGGAACACGTTTAAGACTCGCACTTCAAAACATGCACCATCAAAATGTTGGTGTCGAGTTGCTATGACACGCCTTCATCACAAATGTACTTGGCGCAACATGCTTGTTTATGCTGTGCAAAGTGGTAATTTTCTTCCAAGTCAAGCACTGTTAATTTAGTATGTATATACATAGATGTCGGTCCATAATATTAGATTTGTTGGTTTTCATTTCATTTAAAGAGAGGTAACAAAATAGCTATTCAGCTTTTTTCACCACATTTACTTTGGGGGAAGCCTTCAGAACTTGACTTTGTTGAAAATGGAAATATTTGGCCTGTATATTGCATAAGAACGGACCAGGATAAAAGGTTACAGCTGTCATCAGACCTATATGCAAACAATCACACAGTGGCACAGAGCCGAGTGACGCAGCAAACCTGGTCACAATTTCATTTTGGTGATGTAACTGTTAATATGAAACGCTTAACTATTGCCAATGTATTGATGATGCCAACATTAGCCTTTGCTGCAGGTAAGAATAAATCCACATACATTCATGTGAAAGTTATTTCACAACAGTCTCCTGTCCATATGCAAAATTAAGTGTTCATTGACCACATTGGGGCCTCAGGGAGACTGGCTCTTGGCCTCTGACATCCACGCTGGAATTAGGCATCATCATCATTCTGAGAAGACATGTCTGCTGCTAAAGCGTTTAATGGTACATAAAAATCAATTTTACGGATGCCTTGGTGGGAGGTGTTATGAATAATATGAAATCAGTAAGCTACTTTGTATTCCGTTAATGTTATTGTGTTATCTTCAACCTGACATTGTCGCACAATAGAAAAAAAACTGACACACAGATGACTTAAAGTTGTGCAACACAAAGTCAATACTGGGCATTTTCTCATATGGCAAGTACCAGCATCTCATTTTTTTTTTTTTTTAACATTATTTCCCTACCCATGAGGGACTGAAAAGTATAGTTTTTAGGAAACAGATTCTGCCTCCAGGCCATCACTCAAGAATTAACCATATAATTCAAGTGTCACTCAAACAATATTAGTCATCAACATCTAATATCTCAAAACTGATGTCATGACCCAGCAATGAATGTTGAGTCATTACCTGGGCTGGAGGAAGTTATGACAGGCATGCTGCCTGACAAGTACATCAGACTGAGCAGAGGCCGCAGATACAGCTGCAAGAGTGACTAAAATGCAGCTTTAATCTCGCCTACAGGGGGAAAAAAAAAGATAAATCTCCAGTCGTTCTGGTGTCCACTGCCTTTAAACTGAAGTAATTCAGCTTAAGATAAATCAAAGTAAATCAAATACATTCCCATTGACGTGACTGGATTAAAAAGGGGCACATGTACAGATTATGCAGCGCTATTCAGTTTACTAGAGGAATTTCATTTTCAGGTATTGGATACGATACTAAACAGCAGTCTTTAACATCTACAGTTAAAACCGCTGTGATAAAGAGCCACACCCAGCATGGCATCTAATAGATGCGTTTCCATGGCTGCACAAATCACAAATGTTTGTTTGCCAGCTTGCTGACTTCTGGGTTAACATGGCTTCAGTCTTGTCTCAGCAGTTTTATAAAACCTGTTGAGCATCTTTCTCCACCACAGTCAGCAACTGGGACCATAAACCAAGGACAGAAACTTGAGGATCATCTTGGTTTACAGTGGTTTTCTTTTTTTTTAATTTCAGTAGCTAATTCCATCCATTTTCTGTGCCTGCTTTATCCAACTTTGGGTCGCAGGGGTCTGCTGGAGCCTATCCCAGCTGTCAAAGGGCGAGAGGCGGGGTACACCCTGGATAGGCCGCCAGCCTATCGCAGGGCTGACACACAGACAGACAAGCACTCACATTGAATAGTATCCAGTTACGCATGCTTGAAGGCATTAAGCAGTAAAATTAGTATCCCTGTCTGGCTGGTGTTATTTTATCATTTGTATGACAACACACCAGATAAAAGTGGAAAATACAGAATCTAAAACTAACAAATATAATAGCTCTGTGAGAACTGGCCTTACAATTAGCTCACCTCCTCAGTTCAGGCTGTTAGGTGAGTCAGAATGGCCACTGAACTCTAAACACACAATAAAAGCTTACCTGTTGCACAGTTAAATATTTGAAGCCACTTTTCAAGTTAAACCTCTTTAACGCTAATCCGACAAATATATTTGCAAAATCAGTACAAAGTGAATCAACACTCCAGATTTATTTGCAAGTTGTACTATAAAGTACAAATGCTGAGTTACTTCTCAATTGTATAATTTAAAATAGCAGCCAGTTTTTATCCTACAATTTTGTGTTTTTATCCTACAATTTTGTGTAGGATAAAAACACAGCTCAGTGGTTGGACTTCAAGCTGTAGTTAAATTAAAAGTTAAGCTATCATAATTTAAAGATTACATTTGGAAACTTTGTTGCAGGGAACGATTACAAGAAAAAAAAAATCAGTTCAGTTTAAAATTGGAAACCGAAAAAAGTGCAAAGAGCGTGTATGAACACGTTTTTAAGGTTATGAAGGAGGAAAATGTTTAAAATTTAAACAGAAAAAAGTGAAGAAAAAAAAGTTAGTGGCCAATATTACCGTAAATGTGTTTAGGATAAAGACACAGCCACGATGTTCCCAAATTAACGGTCAAAATGTAAATCAGGGCGATTTTAAAACATTCATATTTGTTTGAAACAACGATGAAGAAACATGGTGTCGCAAACAAACCACATGAAATGCAAAAATAAACTAGCGACTAAACATTTACTTTGCTCATAAACAATACCTAAACTCTTACGACGGGATATTTTTTTAAACATATTTTCCAACTCACCATTTTTTTTTTAGTTATTATTATTTTTTTTTTTTTGTGGTGAAGTTTGCTCTATTGACGCACAGCTGAACTGATGAAGCGCCCACGGTAACGCCACACCGCTGCTATCTCTGCGTGAGAGTGACAGACGTTACGGCTTTGCAGGTGCACCAGGTGCATCATGGGAAAACGGCCTCGGCTGAGACGATTGTTTTAGCGTGTTCTTCTGGGACCCCATAGCAGAAATTCAGCCATCATTTCGATTTGATCAATGCCGAGGCAGAAGTTTTTTCTCTGGAGATAAACAATTAGTTAGCAACAGTCTCGAGTATTTTTTTTTTAAACAGGCTTAATAAATATCTCATTTCTTACGAAAATATATCATCGTAAATATTTTAAATGAATAGGAGGAACTAGGGTACCAGTGTTAGGTACTCATCTAGTGGACAAAAGTAGAACCGCATTTTATCGTTGCGACGTGTCCTTGAATTTCTCTCTTAAATTACCCGGACTAGTAAATGCACTTCCATTTTATTATTTCACAAGTAAACAAAATAATTTTACAAGTAAAATTATAAACTAACTACAAATAAAACACTTATGGAAGAGGACATAAGTATAGTTTCCTCTTCAAACCTGAATTGAAATAGTCTTCTGACAGTTGCATTTATATGAAGATCTAAACCAGCCAGGACGTTGTAATAATTTTAAGACTAATGAATATTGAATAAGAAATACTGTGACGACGCAGGCAATGCATGTTTAGAAGCCCATATTTTTATACTACAAAATAACTTAAGGCTTGAAAATAGAACTATGAAAATCTATTGTTGATCAGTCAATATGTAATTGGTGAACATTTAATCCATCGCTATCTTCAAAAATAAGTATTACCAGAGGTTGCTGGGGTAAGATTTAAATTATGGGAAAAACCAACTTCATTAGATGTCTCACAGTAGTGACTTAAGTTCCCATAATTCAAAATAGTTCAATTAAATGCCTAATAAATATAAAAGAAACATAAAATAATTACAAATGTAAAGCTCAATAGGATATGAAAAATCTCTGACTAATGGAAGACCATTGTGAAAAAAATGTGTGCATGTTTTGGATCTCTTTAAATATGTCATTGATTACAGATTACAGATATAAAAGATACAAATATCACCCATCAATATAATTTTCTGTTAGCTGCTGTTTGTTCCTTCTATTTTACAATAAAAAAAATTACACATACCAGGACCGAACATTTTATTTGTTTTTTTCTTTTTTAAAACTTCTGTACAATGCCAACATTTTTCAAAACCTGGATGTAATTTCTTTTTTTTTGTCCAAAATCCAGGTTACAGAGCCACAACCCTGCTTGAAGCACAACACAAGACAACCAGAGAGATATACGTTTCTTTTCCATTTCAGGAATTGTGTTGCAATCAACATTTTGGCAATCACATATAATATATGAGCTGCTTCTCATGTTATCATTCCATAAAATAATAAAACTAAATTAAAAGGAATGCCCTAAGTTAGATGATCCCATCTGATCCCCTGTCAGGATTAATCAGGATTTGACAAAACAGTGACGGCATATGCGAATCTGCTCCCATCTCCATGGCTACGGCTGCAGCGAGCAACAGGCAGACAGACTGGAGGAGAGAGGAAAGCAGACACAAAGACAATACAATAGCCATTTGTTGCTTTGAAACCCTGATCCATCAGAGTATCTTAAAAATAAAACAGGATAGATGGCGTGCATACTCTCTAAAGAAGTGGCTGGATGTCCTTAATGACAAAGACTGATTTTATCATGATGTCTGGAGAGGTGAAACTGGAAGTTAATTTAAAGCAGAAATAGTTGATCTGTATTCAGATATGTTGATCCATATTATGCTATGCTGGATGTTTTCTTTGCCCACTGACTTGAGGTGAAGGCAGACACAGACGCTGTGTTTCCAACCATCTCCAGGCTGTGTGCTGCATATGCTGATGATGAGCCAACAGCTGCATGAGCCCTTCAGACATGATGATAATATCATTCTTCCTGTTCTATTGATGGCAGATGTAAGCATGGAACCATCAACTCCAAAACGCGTTCTGAAGACCGGAACCGACGCTCTAGTGAGTCGTCGGCAGCCTAAGCCCTCACAGGAAGTAAAGAAAGCACTAAATCTCCACCCAATCAACTTAATGAAATGGCAAGTCGTAAAAAAGGCAAAATTTGCATTAATTTCTCACTTTGCCTAGAACCTCTAGATGCTCATCTTCACAGTTAGTTTAGTTTTCTTGTTATCCACTCTCATCCTAACGTCTAAAACCATAATGCCAAACTCTGGACAGAGAATAATAGGCCACAAACCAATGATGACATCATAGTCCACTAATTTATTTACACTTTATGGGACAAACCTACTGACAAGACTTGCATAATTTTCTTTTTCTAATTGCCTCAATTGCTCCAAACAAGGAGGACTGATTCATCTGAACTAGCTGTCGGGTAGAATCATTACAATGCTTTAATGTACATAATGATGCATGGGATATGATTGTCTTAAGACAGACTTGAAAAAGTCCAAAAACTATTCTGTAGAGGCAAAACCTCTTTGATTCCCTTATCCTCCTTAACTTGCAAAGCCGTCACTGTGGACACAACGCAAGCAATGCTGTCAGAATATCTTCATGCGATATTTACAACTTGCTCACCATGATTCAGACTGGTGATTCCTACCAGATTTATTGGCTTTAACCATTGATCTATCAAATATCTCTATGAAATAAATCCATATGCCTAATATTAAATACCTTGATTCATCTGTTCAGATCAATGTCAAGGTTGAGCCCTCATTCAGTGAAAATGACCTAATTGTGTGGAAAATTATGTTTTCTTGCCTCTGGTCGTTGCCCAGACTAGACATAAAGCACGGGATGATATAGTGCTAATATAGTGCTCACAAGCCAAATATCAGCAGGGCCTCTAACAGGCCCATCACTGCAAATAAGCATTAGCCTGGACATGAGAAAGCAGCAGAACAAAAAGTATCACGGCGGATGCTTACAAAAGGGCCTTTTATTTAATATCTTCTTTTCTTCCTTAACTGATAAACTGATTTCAGCAGTAGTACTTGGAAAAAAAGTTAAGCAGAACTTGTATAATACACAGGAAACTGTGCTCAGAATGGTGTGCTGCTGATGATTTAAGTGGCCTGGTTTCGGAGGCAGATGTGGTCCGGTTTGAAAGAGCAGCAGAATCGCTTTACTCTCACCAGAGGAGACAAGGCACATGACTCACAAAGCATCATCAAATAGTCACTTTTTCAACAACCGTTCATAAATAAACTTCTCTTCTTTTAATGTTTGGAAGGTGACTGCGTTGAACACCTCCATTCTCCCCTCATCTGGGCCAAAGTTACCTTAACCTTCAAAACCTTTGTATGGATTTGTTTTTTTGTAGGCTAGATTTGTACCATGACACTAGCGTCTTTATTCCAAAACAAATAATGGCTGCTGAATCCATCATCTATCAGACATTTGGGCAGTCAGCCTCTATGCTAGAATCAAATCTAGCATCAGTCGACAGCTGGTTGTTAAGCACAGTAGCATAAATGTGCTGCTCCAGACCAGATTACCCAGCATTTGAATAGCGGATATTTTTAAATGCTGAGAGAGGATAACATTTCATCTCTCTGCAAAATTAGTACTACAAAAACATGAATCCAATCTTTTAATTGTACTGTAGATGTTGCACTCTGTGGTTTTGTTTTTCTCCCTCCTTCACTTCAAATAAAACAAAAAATGTTGCCTTTGACTTTAGTCCTTGGCCTCACTTCTGACTCCTGCACTGTCCAGGGGGATCAGGGGTGGGAGCTGCCCTGGCTGTCGGGGTCGGTCCCAGATGAGCTGGTGTCCGAGTCGGATTCGTTTTCATTGCGCTCGTCCTCGGCCAGGAGCTTCTCCCGTATTCTCCTGTGGGTGGCACTGAGACGAGCCAAGACGCCCTGGTAGTCAAAACGGCCCCGCTTCTCACCAAATGGATCCTGAGTCAGAGACCACGATAAACACACATTTTCAAAAGCGTCTTGTTTGTAACGTGCGCGAGCTACAAGCGGAGGAATACAATTGAGGAATTTTATTCTAGCCTCATAAATCTGCGGGATCCACTTTTCTTGAAAATTTTGCATGGACTTTTTTATTGCTGTCACCCATCCATACCTAACTGGCTGTACTGGTAACTTGTGTTTGTTTATATCGTATACATCTATTAATTTAAACAATACAAATATAGAGAAGCACAACCCACCTGCATGTTCTGTCCCTGGAGATACAATCTTTCTTTGCAGACTCCCTCATAGAAATCATAGTATTCAAGGAAGGACTTTTCCATCACACTCCTTATGACACACAAGCACAAAGCAACCGTATAGGAACAGGAGAGGAAGTGCAGTGACAGATCAAAAAATAATAACTAAAACGGAGTTTACAGTTGTTTTTCTTACCAAAGGGCCTCTGGACAGGCAACTTTTCCCTCCAGCATGTCACACACAGCCACTCTCATGGTTTCGTGGCGTATACACTCGTTATAATTCTTACTGTCCCCTGGGTGGCGCTCCTAAGGAAAAAAAAAAAAGAGGAGAGGCATGGCGTAATGCTCTGCATACATAAGGTGCACACTGCACATCAGCTATAAAACTACTCAGCTGCAATCATATATGTCAGTAGAGCAGAAGACATCAAAACAGGTTATAATGTAAAAGTAACCCATTAATTTACAATCTTTACATGCTTACAAATAGTTTTCATTTCCTTCATTCACTAGCCTATCATCTAACTTCTGTCCACTGTCAGAGGATAGTAAACGTACTTCATCTCGTTAGAAAGGGGACCTTTGGACCGTTTATATGAGCATGAATGCCAATTTATACAACCATGTAGAGCTATATGGCCTAGTGTTGGAAAATAAAAATGGCAGTTCAGAACAACAAACAGGAACACTGAGCTTTTATTGCAGGACCAGGCTCAACAGAAACAGTCTGCATGAGTAGTAAATAGTGGATCACATGCTTTCCCTATTTTTCTGACTTTCTTTATGTCAAAAGCTACTATGACTGGTTTCCAAAATGCCTTCAATGTCATTAAACAGGCCTGAGTAATTTTATGTCACTGTAAACAGGTCTGACTGATTGGAAGGCCAAAATGATATGGAGGGTCACCCACCTTAGTATTTAAGATTTATTTGCGTTTAATCATTGTTAGTGACAGTGAAAACAGTGTTATTTTGATAAGACTGATTTGATGAGTGCTACCTCTCCTCTTTTGCAAACTTGGTCAGAAGAGCTGCTTGGAGGTGAAAAGTGTCAGCATTTACAGAACAACTGCGATGTGATTTATGGTCAAAGGCCTCAGCCATACCTGCTCAAAGCCCGGTTCATTATGGTATGGGTTCTCTGTCATCAGAGACTGGATGGAGATGAGGACAGATGAAATGCTCTGAGCAGGACTCCATGCGGGACCTGTCCATGTTCTACAATAATTCAAAAGATATTATTTGTTAGCTGAACCGTAATAAGAGGAAGAGTTTCCAACAATCACCTTTAAATAAATGAACCTCGACTTACCCCAGAATGCTCAGGCAGACTTTGCCGTTTCTGTAAAAATTGGGGTTGAAGCGGACAGTGTTGTGTCCTGTGGTAATCAGCTTGACACGTGGAGGGTGAATGGGATAGTCGGGGGGGCAGCGGAACAGGAAGAGGAAGAAGCCGCCCTCATATGGCGTGTCAAATGGCCCTGTGATCAGCGCATGGATCTGACAAGAGTCGGGAGAGTATGGAAGAGTGTCAGTGAAAGGTGAAGGGACAGAGGGAAGCTTAGAGCACCATTACAAGGAGACCCTGATTAAAAAACAGCTGTGTACCACATGTCCAAAAATTCCAGTTCTGCTTTAATATTTCTCTCAAAAAGGTAAACCACGGGGTGTTTTTAGCATTTACAAACAACATTACTACTAGTTTTCTCTAGAGTGTACACCCACAAATCATACATTGTCATCAGCAGTTTAAGACAGCTCAGTTGTCATGGAGATGGGTATGACGTGACTTGAGCATGACAGCTGACTCATCCCGAAGACAACTACACAAAATCTATTTGCTGACAAAAATAAAGACTCAACTAAAGTGCTGGACAATGCTAGCAAGTGTATTCTGAGTTAGCATTCACGTGTCGGAGTCCATTTGACACGGTTGAGTTAATCTCTTTGCCTACAAATGAACCTTTCTTGTTGCTTGGAAAAACATAGCAACTATAATATCAAGTAATATAAGATGACAATGACCAAATCATATTTAATACACAAATAAATATTAATATTATTACATTGTAGTTATTTTTGTTCCACATAAAAGATATGTACACTACTCATATTACACAAGAAACTTAACCTTCAGAGACATCAGTCTGGGAAGAACTATGGACAATAAATCATTTTCACCTTCTTTGGAATGGATGAAACTGACCACATGTGCTATAAAGACAGAGACAACCATGCAAATAGTGGCCACAGACAGGTTCTCCCTGATTTCTTTTTCTCTAGTTTTTTGTTCTGTTAGTGTTCTTGTCATTACATGTAACATGTTGTGATGGCTGCAACCATGTCTGTCTGCACCAGTAAGTCACAGCGGCACGTCAGAGACATCCTTTATGTACATGGCTGCAAGAAGGTTCTTCCATCTCATTCTCAAGGTTATGCTCTGAAAAGGGGTGCTCTTGGAGGGTTCCACCGACTTCCATCTCATAGCCAACATTACCTTGACTGCTGTTTGGTACCAGGATCAGTGATTGTCCAATGAAACCAACACCTATTGGTAAGCACTGATGGGATACAAACTATTGCCTGGGAAGTCTCACAGTGTCATATCACATTTGTAGTACATGCTTGACTTAAGAGCTGCCCAAAAGCTTTTAATCTAAACTTTATAAAAGTTAAATGAACCTGTGATTTCAATATTTTTAAATTCCATTCTCTATTGTCAAGCTCAATAGTTTCTTCATTTTTTTCTTAACAAATAATGATGATTAAAACTTTTTTTAATCTTGAATAATTCCCTTATTTTAATTATTAATAACATTCACAAAAAGCATCTTGATATAAAAATAAATCTTGAATTGATATGATGAATATCAACGTACTAATTGCATTTCATTTTACCTTGGTCATGTCCTGAGGATCGGGGACCACAAACATCCCTGGTGGTGGCTCCTTGTAGATTGACATGATGTCCCTGCGGACACAGACAAAGATGGAAAGACATCATTCCCAACTGTTTTTAAAAAAGCAGAGATAAAATTCATCACATTGCCTCAAGAAATATTAAACCATTTAAAGTGACTGCAGTCAAGGAGGTAAATTATCACAAAACTACAAGAGAAGACAATGTTTTAAGGGTGGTATCGAAATATCATGTCATTCTGACAGTAATTTGGTTGAGCTGATGATTCTTTTTTTTAATCCTCGATACTTATAAAATGGTTAAATACTCGAATAATTATACCATCATAGCTTTACACAATGCAAAGATTTGGTTTTATCTTTAGAACTGTACATGATTTCTGAAGTCCTCAAAGAGTTTGTGAACTTTCACTTTCAATTCGCCGTTGACATGGTTTTGTCTAAAAACGCGACGATGTTAGCGTTAATCACCTTTTTATCCTCAGGATGCACTGCTGAGAAGCTTTCTCGTTGTCCCAGTCTGTGCTCAGTGTCGGGTCCCAGGAAGTGGCGTGAATTTGGGACAGGAGACCAGCTCCTGCCACCCCACCGACCCCAAGCCCTTCCACCGGCAGGGGGGAGGATGTGTGTACGTTCGGAGACACTGCAACGATGGGTGGCGAAGAACCAGGGGTGAAAGTGTTTCCCAAACCGATTGGGGTAGTAGCAACAGCCGACATGTTGGCCATCACAGCGGATAGGCCACTGGGTGCTGCCGCGGCGGGAGGAGGGGAGGCCGGGTTAGCGCTGGAGTGAGCACCGATGGCTACTGTGTGTCCTCCGGGGATAGAGTTGGCCAAGGTCGGCAACAACGGAACTCCGTTACCTTGTCCAGTTAAGTCCAAACCAAGGGCACCACCAACAGTCTCCTCTCCAAAGCTGTCAGCCATGGCTCACAAGCTAGTAACGTTGAGCTACACGGAAACACTTGTCGTTGACTAATGCGTAGGGCTAGCTCGTTAGCCGCATTGGCTGCTGAGTGGAAAGTTAACTGGTTGTATTATCCAGCCGGATCAGAGAGCAGACACACTGCGCTGAGCCGTGCACAGCAGCGAGGCCACATAACAAGGTATTTCTTCCCACGACATGGTGGCTACTTATCGTTAGCTGGTGTTCCTACCGAGCTCCAAAAAGTAACAATTCGTTGACAAAATTCCCTCGTCCACCTTACTACGAAGTATAAAGCAGAGAACAATCCAGCCGTTATCCGTTGAAAGGAATGTGATATCAAGAGTATTTTTTTTTTTTGTAACAGAACGCATCCGCGACAGTCTGCGGACACAACGCAACTTCAATCTGAGCTCTCGCCAGACTGCAGTGATACAATACGGTACATCCGGTAGGAACTTTCAAAGTAAAACCATTCTCTCAAATTTTAATTGGATCGCTGTCTTTTATTCAGTATTTTTGACTGGTGCGAATAGGCGGAAGTGACTTTGAAATTAGATTGTGTTTTGGCAAACTCATTGATGGGGGCAAAACATGAAAAACTGGGTCAAAACTGAGGTTCAGACGGGGGCAGCCTTTACTCGATACACCCACTGGTTTTGTTTGCGCCTGGATAATTATGAATACAATTTTCACAGAAACTCTTACAAAATCCCAAGATTCAAACTGTATACCACTAATTATACAGTAGTGTGAATGTCATTTGACATTTTGTTTAAATGACATTGTTTTTGGAACAAATTCTGATTGTAGTAATACCTGATTTAGGAAAACTGCCGTGCCATGTGATGAATAAGCAACGCAATGACTGGGAAATTGCAGTTATCCCCACAATCGTACAGATTACCAGTTCCAAAAATGCTAACGCTCCTGCAGTCACCTGGAGCCTGAGTCTGACTCACAATCCCTGCCCAATTTGACAATACTCAGTATTTACAGCATTTGGTGAAACAGACACACCAATACCTGCATCCACAGTTCAGTCTGTTTTGCTTTGCTTTATTTTAACACTTTAATGGCACACCTGTTTGTCAGTAGAGCAATTAGCTAATTTCAACCCAGAATAAAATGATCCTCAAACAGAATTCTTATTTCTTGAAAACAAGTCATTAATCCATAATGAACTCTACTCAATTTGGCAGCATATCTGGATACACAGGATTTCCGTGGATGCCAGCAGAGCTCTTAAATGGATAAAAAGTCTAATCCAAACATGCCCTGTTTAATCCACATTGTAGTGTTTAATCCAATACCATTATGAGTCTAAAGTACTGCAGTTACGCTCTTCAAAGTTTCATCATCTCTTTGATGTTGGAATATTTTATTTAAATGAAAAAAAAAATACCACTACAAAAATGTTAGTTAACCCAACCATTTATTTTGGACAGATTTCAACCAAGTGAGGTCTCATAAAATTTCTGAAAAACAAAAATAAGCGCAAGAACATAAATTTGATTGGCATGTTGCCTTCAGATGGACAATTTTCCTGTTGTCATTTTCCCGTTGATCGGAATGGCCCACCAGCTCATTCTGAGTTCCCATTCCGGAAACCCCCCTCCGGGTGAAATTAAGGGAGGGGAAAAGGGAGCAAGGAAGGAGATATTGAAGAAAGGGTAAATAATGAGCTGTGAATGTGTTTACATGGCGAACAGGATGAGGAACGCCACCATCAGACAAAAGAGACCCATAGCCTCAGACAGAGCAAATCCCAGGATGGCGTAAGAGAAAAGCTGCTGCTTCAGGGAGGGGTTCCTGCAGAGGGACACATGTAAAGGCAATTAATGTCTCTGCAAACAAAAGACTTGCACAAAAGTTGCAGAACAAACAAGTTTCATTTAGCACTTGCTTTTAGGCTGGATGTTTCCGAACTACAAATACATTACAGCATTTGTGTGGCATTACTGACGCCAAAGCGGTCTCGGTAAAAATCAAGCAGCATTAACTGCTTTCCAGGGAACAAACTGTCCAATTACAATTTAAACTGGCCTGGAACTATTCCCTTCAGTTATTTGAGTTAGTTCAATGACATCACTTCAACTTCTATGTAAGCCGCCTAACTCACTCACTCACTGAACTTTGACTTAAGCAAACGTGCAGGTCTTCACACCATTTTCACCAAGATCATGAGGATATATCTTTATACATCTGGAACCAACCAGGTTAAGAGATAAGCATGTAAAAGTGTTTGCAAATACTGATAATGGAAAGAAATATTCGCAAACATCTACTTACACTACTGTATGTAATGCCCAGCACAAACATGGGCATGTGAGACTGCTGCTGGCATCAAAATAATATCACCAATGTTTAAAAACAGAGTAAAATAGTAAAATTCATTTTTGGGTCAATTTGTTGTTCATAAAAATAATTCCTATGAATCAGGGGTGTCAAACTGGTTCCACAAAGGGCCATGTGGCTGCAGGTTTTTGTTCCAACCAATCAAGCACACAGAGTTTGACCAATCAGCTGTCTGAAGACTCAGACCAGTTGATTAAATGACTTCAGTCGGGTTTGCGGTTGCTTGGTTGGAACAAAAACCTGCAGCCACACGGCCCTTTGTGGAATTGGTTTGACACCCTGCATAATGGCTGTGTAACATAGTACCAGTACCTAAAACCAGTAGGTGCCTTTAGGTTATTGAAACACAAATCTTTATATGACAACCTGATTTGTCTTGGAAATACCAGGCTTCCATATGCAAATTAAGATATCAAAATATTCTGGAAAAATACAGGTACATTACATTTAGAGAAGATCTCCGCTTGTCCAACGCCCCCCGGACCAGGTCCAAGGAGGGCCACAATCCAGCAGGGTTTCTGTTCTACTAGGTAGACGACTGCTTTTTCTGGGGTCCCAGGTCCTTTGGTGAACGTAGGGCAGAAAACCCTGATGGATTGAGGTTCTCTCAGGACTTGTGTGGACACCCCAGCTTTAGAGGGAGTCACCCGTTACGTTCTCAAGTATGCATCTTAATTTCAGTATGGGAAGCTGTGGATCCTCAGCTGCGCGAGATCCATTTAACATTTCAAATTCTCTAGTTGGGTGAAAAGATGATGTATCACGATGAAGAACTTTACCTGGCATAGCCAATGATGAGGCTGCCGAAAACAGTTCCGATACCGGCTCCAGAGCCGGCAACACCCACTGTGGCAGCTCCAGCACCAATGAACTTGGCGGCAGTGTCGATGTCTCGTGAGACTGCGCTGGTCTGGAAGGAGCGCGTCAGGACTGCAGACTGGCTGACTGGCAACAGGGCCTAAGAGGGCGAACATTTGGCGATAAATGTTGACCCTTTACAATGTGCACACACAAGATTTGTGCAGTTTGTGTTTAAAGGTATCCTCTAGTTCATTTAGACTGAATATTTAAAAGGTGGAAACATTGACAAAAAGAAGTGTGAGCACATTAAAAATACTGAAGTCTTCTCACTTCAGGGATTAAACAGAGCCTCACACCTGATACTATAAACTCTGCTTTAATAAAGGTATTGCAAAAAAAAAAAAAAAAAAAAAAACCCCTTATCAAGAGTGTGAAATGAATAAGAACATTCCAGGTTAGCTCCTGGACTTTACTCATCTCTTAACAGAGAACAACATTTGTCCAGATAGAACTCCTAAATACAGCACTGGCATCACAAAGTTATCAACCCTGGGATGTCCTATGCCAGTAATGACCGTTTTATTAATTTCAAGATATTTCAGCTTTTAGGAAGAAAGTAAAAACTTAACTGAAAGACTGACCTGCTGCTCTACTGTGGCTTCAGGTCTGTTGAACAGGGAAACGGAGACTGGCCGGGCGAGGACTCTGGACCCCCCACGCAGCTACAGTAAGGCAAAAAAAAAAAAAAAAAAAAAAAAAAAGGCACATCTTATCATATTGAATTTAGTTTATACTGCAAATGAACAAAAGCCCTATGACCTTTTAGGAGTATCTTCAAAAGAAATATCACAGAGTTCTGGACATTAACAGTCTACATTCACCCCTGTCATATCTATATTATCGTTACATTCTGTATGGGAATCAGAATGATCAACAGGTGAATATGCTTATGACCAAGATGTTTTTTAATGCTAGTTCCACTTTCAAATGCATTGAAGTAAATGCAGTCACCACCTTGATTTGTAGGGGGGAAAAAAAAATCTTGACCCATTTATCAATTATTTCCCGATTGAACCGGTATTAAACCAACGTGTAAATGTTAAGTGTAAACCTAAAATTGGTACAATATATAAAAACTTTTATAGGCTCATGTCAGCCAAGACAGTATTTAGTATACATACCACAGCTGGTGAAGTGACAAACTTGGCGCAGGCGTACATGGTTGATGCTGGAAAAGAAATGACATTTTATGGCTTTATATTGGAAATGTCAACTTTAATATAGTGAAAACAGTATGCAAAACAAATAGTCATTGATTTGATACACATACACACTAGGTTTTGCAAATCCTTGTGAGTTTCTTGTCATTAAAGTACGTGAAGTTGCTAACTTAAAAGACTACAGACTTGGATTGTATGATACCTCAAAACCAAACAGCCTGACTATGCACAGAGATATTCAAAAGATGGGGCTAGAGACCTGCCCTGGTTTATTACGGGCGTGCAACCTTGACAACTGAGCCGCAAACACATGAAAAGCAAAGTAAACGAGAAAAATAAAGAACATAATAAAGTGACACATTTGTCATAGAATTGAACATACAGGGCATGCAAAGGTCAAGTCCAACAAACAAACTGAACGAGATGAGCACTTTAGGACTGGTCACGGTCAGTTTAGCTGAGGTGCTAATCCAATTGCATCGATCACTACAAGGATCAACTTCAGATAAACCGCTGAACATCCGCACATGCTTTAGAATCCAAAGTAGATCTCTCTGTGTCAACTGGACACAGACACATGACCTGGATGAGTGAGAATCTACACAGACATGCTTTAGAATGAATGGCTTTAACACTCCCCGTTTTAGACGCCATTAGGTGGACCCTCGATGATATTAATGCCAATAGATTGTCATGCTTGATTACGAGAAACTCGGCAAGTGTAAATATTTTGTAGAATCACATTTACAAAGCAAGTTAACATGAATGTCCGTCACCTTTAACAACTGTCCTCGTATAGGAAGCGAGCTAGGTTGCTAAGCTAACCATACTGCAGACGTGAAGGTCACAAATAACCTATGAACGGTCACATTGGGCCTGAAAAATTACACTAAGAAAACACCAACTGTAGAACAAAAATAACGCACCCACAAAGGGTGGTCTAATACAGAAAGTCTTCAAAAACACGTCCTTGCAAAGGCGGACGTGCTGTGCATTGTAGGCCCGAATGTCAGACATTTTACGCACGTCTGCTAGGCTGCACCGTGACCGGTGTCTGACTCACTAGATGTGCCGGTCGTATGAGAACGAAAGAAACCAACGTAGAGCGTTTCACACATTGCTATATTCCTACAACGACTCACATGTATAACCATATGTACAAACTATCATGCGTCTTCAGAAGATTTTCCAAGTACCATATCATTGAATGGCCCAACGTTAGCTTAGCCGGCTAACGTTACCGACTGCTAGCAATGATAGCAATCTTGCAAATAGTTCCTGGATAATTTATGATTTGCGAGAAGTTTAAATACCAATAGAAAACACTGAATCAATGGTGCATTCGTATTAAGTTTTGAGAGGTATTATTACCGGATTATTTGAGCTTTCGGAGGGTCCGGGTTTAACAGCTCTCGCACACAGCGGCAGTCAATGAATGTAGGACGTGAGCCTTGTCACCTTGTCATTTATAAGTGTAGAATCTACGTCCTAAGCACCAATTGGTAGGCGAAAGCACAGCTTCTATTCGAACCGACCCATCGCTACAACGCTTCCGCAAAGCTAGCCTCTTAAATTCATCTTTATTTGACTACAATATTTATGATTGGCTAACAGGTTTGAAAGAGGTGGGACTTACAGAAACTTTCATCAATTCTATTGGACAGTGTTGCCGGAAGCACTGCGTTTATAAGCAACTACCTTTTAAAGAACATCCAGTGTCCTATGTACTTATTGGTTAGAATACAGGAAGTCCTGCCTTTCCACAGAATATTCTTTTCTATTTTAGAATAGAATGCATTTTATTGTCATTATACACCTTTTTACATGTATATCGAGATGAAAAGCAACTCCATTAGTGCAAACGTGTGTAAATATAAACAATATATACATATATACAACATAGAATAGAATAAAATTAAATTAAATAGTTGTAGTGCAGATATGTTGAAAATGTATACACAGACATGGGTTATTGCACATTAATGGATATTGCACAGTATACAGATATTGCACAGTGAGTGGATAGAAGGAAGTCCGGGGGGTCAGGGGAATAGACTGTGGGGTTCAGTGCATGTGAGAGTTCAGTACTGTTACGGCTTTTGGGAAAAAACTGTATCTGAGTCTGTTGGTCTTTGTTCTTATGTGCCTGTAGTGCCTTCCCTGAGGGCAACAGGCCAAACAGATCAAAGCCAGGGTGGGAGCTATCCTTGGTGATGCTTTTTGCTCTGCTGAGGCAGCGGGAGGTGTAAATGTCCATCAGGGAGGGGAGGGGGCAGCCGATGATCTTCTGCGCCGCCTTTACCACCCTCTGAAGCCTCTCTCTGTCAGCCATGGTGCAGCTGCCGTACCATACTGTGATGCAGTACGTCATCAGACCCTCAATGGACGAGCGGTAGAAAGTCAGCAGCAGCATGGAGTCCAGGTTGTGCTTCCTGAAGACACTCAGGAAGTGTAGCCCCTGCTGAGCCTTCTTGATCACCGCTGTGATGTTCTCTGTCCAGGAGATGTCAGCAGAGATGAGGATCCCAAGAAACTGGAAAGTGTGGACTCTCTCCACACACTCGCCGTTGATGTAGAGGGGGGCTAGGTCGGTGCCTCCTGAAGTCGACAGTGAGCTCCTTGGTTTTCTTGGTGTTCAGAGCCAGGTTGTTCTCTGAACACCAGCATGCCAACTTCAGGTCCTCTTCTCTGTAGGCTGCTTCATCTCCCATTGAGATGAGTTTGACCACTGTAGTGTCATCAGCAAACTTGACAATGAGGTTGTTGTTGTGGGCCGGACTGCAGTCGTGGGTGTAGAGGCAGTAGAGGAGTGGGCTCAGCACACAGCCCTGTGGAAAACCGGTGCTCAGCGTGGAGGAGAGGTAGGGGCCAAGTCTCACAGTCTGGGGCCGGTTGGTTAGAAAGTCCTTTATCCAGGCACATGTGAGAGGGGGGAGGCCGAGAGTGTCCAGTTTAGTGGTGAGAATGTCGGGAATGATTGTGTTGAAGGTGGAACTGTAATCCACAAAGAGCATCTGGACATAGCTCTGCTGCTGCTCCAGATGGCTCAGCACAGACTGGAGAGCTACGGCGATCTAACCCTAACCCAACCCTAGCTTCACCAAAATATCATATGACGGAAATGAAAATGGTTCTGGTGAACAGATTGCGCTTTAGAGCAGCAGGGGGCGCCACAACAACTTATTTCATGTTTCCACTCAGCATGTACTGAAGAGTATGGGCCACACATGAGGGAACAAAACGAGAGGAGGTAGATTTTTTTCATGATGCACTTAAAGGAAAAAAAAATCTGTCAAGAAAAAATTTAAAATATAACGTCGGGAAAAAGTCGACCGGACTGGGCTTTAATACAAAGATATACTTTACTTTACTTTACTCCTTTAGATTAGAAACTGTCGTTATCAGTAGGACTTTGGAGGACTTTGAAGAGACTGTGTCGAAAACTGCGACTGTTCCAAAGGATAAACCTCAGTTGGCCTCATTCGTGCAGGCTGAAATAGCGGTTAATGGACAAATGTAAGGTTGTCAATGGTTCCATCTGCGCAGTTGAGAGAAGATATATTGTATCACAAAATAAATTAGGACATTTAATCAAATTCATTGATCCGGATTTACCGACACAACATGCATTTACCGAAACATAATGCATTAATAACTGAAGGCAAAATGCACTGCCAGAAATGGTTGTTATAATCTCGAAAGGTCGACCGTTCTCGGCCCACTATTATTAAGCATTAATTTATCTTGTGTATGAACACTTCTCTCTCTCTCTACCAGTGACGTTTGCCTGCGATATATTTAATGTCCACAAGATGTCACCCCAAACATTAAAACCGACCTGCGCTCCTTTTTCATTTATTCATTCATTCATTCTTTCACACAGTATGAAAGAATGAATGAATGAATGAATGAATGAATGAATTGCCTCTTTTCCATAAGTTATATCATATAGATGTCTACAGCTACAAATGAGCATGTTGTTTAGTTTTATTGTTATTGTTTGTTTTTTCCACATTTTTTAGGAAACCACATCATTCAGATGCCACAAAACTTTTCACAAAAATTTCACACAGTGTCATCAGCAAAACAGACTTTTACTTGTGTTAATTAAAACAAACAAACAAACAAACAAAAAAAGCAACTCTTCATTATTTACAAAAAGTCCGAACACAAATTATGGCAACATGACAGAAAGTCAACTAAAATAAATAAATAAATAAATAAACAAATAAATTGATCATTATTTTTCCAGTGCAGTCATGATCAGAACTTTATGAGACAATGTCTACCTGCCTTTAAGGAGAAAAGTAAACTTAGGTGTATGCAGAATGGTTTACTGTTTATTTTCAGCAATCAAATTGTCTCCATCATCACTGCCAAATATTGACCACGAGAGCACAAAACTATGTTGTTGGCAATGAGAAATAAAACAATTTAATCTTATCAACTTAAATGTTTGTCAGGAAGCCAAAAATGCCTGCTCATTTATCACTGTCATTTTACTTTTTTTTTTTTTTTTTTTACTGAGGAGACAAATTCAACCCCCTATTTTTACTATCCTGACACACACACACACACACACACACACACACACACACACACACACACAGACATACAAATACATGTGTGTGTACACACCCACAGAATAAGATCTGTTATCTTCATTAGGGCTGAGTGCCAGTGTGGACTCTGGAGACAGCAATGATGAATATTCATAAACACACACACACACACACACACACACACACACACACACACACACACACACACACACACACACACACACACAGAAGCAGTTCCAATAAGCGCCATGTGAATGATATAAGCCTGCTGGTTTGGTATTGAGGAGCAGAGGAGATACCACAGGTGAAACCCATGGAGGCGGTTTTGGTGGAAAGAGACATGCAAACATAAAGCAGCAAATATAAAACAGGAAACGCTGGAAATGAACACAGGAAACACGAGTGGCAGAATTTAAACACAAAGAAACAGGAGCCAATAGGGAGCGCTGGAAACTGAATGATAGAGAAGGATGTTTGATAGGACAGCAGCTTGTTTTATATTTTTAGATTTAGATAAATATCATCTATCACCCTAGCTTTAAATGTTAAATATATATTAAATAAATATTTAAATATCCCATCCATGTTTTGGTGTAGTTTACAAAGGTCACCAATCTAGAAAATGCACCTCTTCACCATTTTTTATGCTCTGTTGCAGTTTTGCACTCTGCTGATTGGCTGTGTTGGTGGATCTGACTCCTGAAAGCAGATATTGTCCTAATTATTCTTCCTTCTCGGTGGAAAGCCTGATCCATCAGGAACTAAGGACCAATTAATCATTAGAAACCCGACAATATCAGAATAATTTGCTGCTCAAAATCATTATTACCATTATTTGAAATAGCAATGAGCTTTAAAAAATCCCATGCTCCAAAGCTGATCAAAAGTTTACAGCTCCACAATGTTTATTTATGCAGTAGTCAACAAGAAAAGTAGATTATTTTTGTTTAAATGCCCATCCAGCTGTTGCAGCTGTTTAAACATCCCTCCAGAGAACTCAATATTGTTCTGTGCCACAGTTTCACTCACGTCTACATTTTTAATGGCGATGCCAACATGGTTTTCCTGCCTTGATACTCAGCAGTTAACTTACTGAATATTACCAATTTGTTATTTTGAAGATACGTCCAGATCATATGACATATACTGAGCTAATGGGCTATGCTTCCTGGCTGCGCCCGTGGCCATCTTAACACTGTCCCACTTCTCATGTTCTGTTGTGCACAAGCTAAAGGTGAACAACACAGAAACCTGTCTATCTCTCTCTGGAGGTTTCCCCTCCCATAAGATCATTTCAAAATGCTTCTGGCCAGTTTTGTTGGTTTGTTCAAAGCTTCAGCTTTAAAGATCACTTCAATATCAGACTGAGGTCTTAGTCTGCGGCATGTGTGACGAATCAGAGCGACATCTGCATGATGTCGTCTGCTTCTGTGACAAAACACCATGAAGTCCCCAGCTGAGTGTGCTCATGTCTGTGTGTGTGTCTGTGTGCATGTCTACACGTATTTGCGTTCATGTGGTGCTTATTACACTGCCCCCACTCTACATGTGTGTGTGTGTGTGTGTGTGTGTGTGTGTGTTGCTCTCTTTCTTCACTGTGGTAGGGTAGTAAAAGTAGGTGTGTACCACACAAAGCAGTAAAGAGATTGCTTGTAAAACTTCCTCACAGCACCGCATGAACCACACACACACACAGACACACACACACAGACACACACACACACAGGCAGTTCCAATAAGCGCCATGTGAATAATATAAGCCTGTTGGTTCGGTATTGAGTTCTCTCTGGTTCAGTTTATGAGGAAGCTGCAGTGGCGGGGATCGGTGGGGGGAGGGGGGGACATACACATTAGTTTAATTGTAGCGGTGGTCTCAGAATAAAGTGCAGATCTCATTCCCATGCAACATTTACAATAAAAATTTTGACCTGCTTACATCAAGACGATCTTTTCGTTCACAAGTGTAACTTTAGACAACATTGTTGAGGTATTTATGTAGGAAAGACACTGAATCAGCATGAAAACAAGGATTGAAAAATGCAAAATATTCCCATGGTGTTTGTGCCGCACCCTGCAAAGAGTCAGTTTTGTTAAAATCAGTCGTCAATCTTTTTTTCCTATGCCATGCATTTCATTTTGTTTTACATGTAGGGTGTAATTCTACGCTGAAATATCAGGATTTTTGCTGCAAGTACAGTACAAAGATGAAGCGACTGGGTGTAGTACCGCCTATGAACGATGGGTGACAGTATAAATATGTCCTGGGAGGACAGCGATTTCAGGAAATGGGTTCAAGTCCCACATTGTTTCCGTCTACTACAGACGGAGTTTACTGATCTATGCAATATGCTTATATTTAAGAAATACTTTTACTCACTTTATTTTCAACTCTTTCCTGATGAATTTGTGTAGTATAAACATAACACAAATGCCTTTTTCAGTCATCGCAATTGAATGAATGAAATAAACGACGCAACTGCATATTTCCTGATGGTGTCATACACCTGCTTTGGAAATGTGTTTATAGGTACAAACAGCAGTAAAACAATAGTTATATGTAATGTAAAAATCAGCTAATATTTAAAGTTCCAATTATTTTTTTAAAATGTATTTTTTGAAAGTTCCGCTTTCTTTGGCAATTGTCTTTTTTTTTTTTTTAACTTGTGCACTGTCATTTACTGTCATATTTTTTGGCATATTTTGCTCTGCAGGTGACTGAGGAACTTAGGGGGCCAAATTCTATTTTATATTCTTCCATCATTTCCATTGCTAATTTTCTTCAGATGTGTTCTTGTCGAAATGAACTCATCATGATAAAATCATCATTGATATAATCTGCAATACCTCACAATAAAAAAAGCACCACAAAGAATCTTAATTATCATTAATAAGAATATGCTGCTATATGTAACTTAGAAGAATCTGCTTAAGTCTCATTTAGTTTTATTTTGGTCGTACCATTTTTTCCCCTCTTCATTTTAATTAAGACTTTTTACAAATGAGACGAAGTTTTACACAGACGTGAATGTCCTGTTTTGTCCTGCATGGATCAGCGAGTCTTTCACGCTACATTCCCCTCCATCATCATTAATAGCTGGTTGGGTCTCCACATCTAACGGCCCCATTAAATCGAAAGGGGAAATTAGATTTAGAAGCGGCACCACTGAACTGCAGACTCACACACTGACCTTCCACAAGGTTAAATAGGAGCTGCCTTATTGCGGCGGCTCATTAATTAGATGAGGTTAAATGCCAGATTATAGTTCTTCCTGACTGACGAAGGACCAGAAGCACCACAAAAGATGAACAATTCCAATAAAATAATCCTTCTTTTAATCTGACCATTACTGCACTCCAGTGAACTTTGACACATCACATCAATTAAATTATTAGTTTAACATGCTAGACTGACTGATTTCTTTTATTATAAATGTATCTGAAATTCTGCATCATATTCTACTTTATGTATTGTTTGAGATGCAGATGCTGTCTCCTCTTCTGTTTATCAAGTAACAGTGAAATAAAAAATGTCTGGGTTCAGATAATAATAATAATAATAATAATAATAATAATAATAATAATAATAATAATAATAATAATAATAATAATAATAATAAATCAGATAAAGTTACATGTGACCTTTGTTTAACCCTGTAATGAAGATGGGATATTTAACTATGAGTCTGGATTATTATATATATACATTCACACTCACAGTAACGGCTAAGGTCAAGTTAGAGTAGCCGATTCTCATATTTCTGATTCCTCTGTAGGATGAAGCTACCCACAGAGAACCTACACACAGGGAACATGCACAAACCACAGAGAGAAACGTCCTGGCACCCGGGGATTTGGACACAGAACCTTCATGCTGCAAGGTGCTAGCCTGCACTGCATATTTGACCTAAATAGATAAAATATGACCAGTATCAGCAGCTGATGTTTCCAGTTTTATGGTAATCTAACTGTCTGTTGGATCATTGCTATTATAGTGTGACTGGACTTGAAAAAATACTCTTAACGCATGTCATGTTAAATACTTAACCGCGTCATGAGGGAGACCCGCATCCCTGCCTGACACACACACACACACAAGTGCACTCGTCTGGTTCCAGTGAAGAGGAACTCCAGGATGTCCACCAGACACTAAATTATGTCACACGAGAGCCTTTTGTTCACTACAAACCTCCCTACATCCCACCTGAGCCAGCAGAGACAGGCCACCCAGTCTCCCCCTCTATTTACGGCCTTACATGATTATACCACATTATTATCCAAGCAGTGCCCGTGTGTCCCGTCACGCTAAGCTCCGTTCAGACACGCTCCCCCGTAATTAACACTCCCGTTTATTGTCCTACATTATTACCCACAGCCTGTGAGGAGCTGCTGCTGCCGCGGCGGTGATGAACACCTGTCCAGGTGA
The DNA here is from genome assembly GCA_015343265.1 of Pao palembangensis. NCBI lineage: Eukaryota > Metazoa > Chordata > Actinopteri > Tetraodontiformes > Tetraodontidae > Pao > Pao palembangensis. The sequence goes on along the minus strand of CM027085.1, from coordinate 11,943,689 downwards.
ATTGGAAGCTGGTGTCTGAGGTTTTGGAGACACACCTGCTGTGCTGGAACCAGCAGAGAGCCGCGTCTCGCACACACTCACGAAGGAAACGGCTTTGACGAGTCAGATACTGGCCACAGATTTATCAGACATGTATCTGATCCTCTCTGTCATTCACAGACACGTGCACACACAAACATGCAACTGATGGTATGGATTAAATCTGTAGAGGTTTTGGGATTTGAAGCACATCACTTCAAAAATGAAGGCATACGGATCTGGTGTAATATTTTTTTGTAATATCAACACACCAAATCAATCACATATTTCAAAATGATCAAATTATAGTAGAGCTTCTGTTTTCAGTTCAATTCAATTCCGATTTATTCATATAGCACCTTTTACAATAAAATTGTCTCTAGGTGCTTTACAGAGGCAGAAACCCAGAGCCTGAACCCCCAGGTAAGCACAGAGGCAAGGAAAAACTCCCTTTTAACAGGAAGAAACCCTGAGCAGGACCCGGCTTACAAGGAGGAACCATCCTGCTGAAAACCGGCTGGGTAAAAGAGGAGAAGAGGAGGGAGACAGGACAGAGGATAAAAATGATAGCGAGAGAGAAGGAGAGAAAGAAATACAATCATAGAATCCTAGAAATACAAAAATAGCAGACATAATATACATAATACATATATACATAATTCAGTATAGGCAGGTTTTAATAAAAAAAAAGGGAACAGCATAGGCAGGTGCTGACAGTGGACACTGGGTTTGTCAGAGGCCGAGGCCCGTGCAGCATGAAGGTCTGCAGATGGGAGACCTGCAGAAAGAGAGAGAGAGAGAGAGAAGAGGGGAAGAGAGACAGAACAGCAAGGAAGACTGGACACACTGATAATCCCGGTGTTGAGGAAGTGGGGAACTGCTCAGTGGATCATGTTTGTGTCCCCAGTAGTGTAGGCCCATAGCAGCATAGCTGTGCTAAAGACTAAAGAATAAAAATTTGATGAGCCTATTCTAGCTGTAGCTGTGAGAACTGACTTTAACTAGACCTATCAGCCCTACACACGTTGTAGGCTAACTGTATGCTTTACTGAACAGAAAGGTTTTAAGTTTGATCTTAAAGGTAGCGTCTGCCTCTCTGACCCAGGTTGGTGACTGGTTCCATTGTAAAGCTGCCTGATAGCTAAAGGCTCATTTATGAATTCTAGGAACTACAAGTAAACCTGCAGTCTGTGATCTGAGTGTTCTTTTAGGAATATACGGAACTATGAGATACTGCAGGTATGATGGAGATTGTCCACTGAGAGCTTTATATGTTAGGAGAATCTTAAAATCTATTCTAAATTTCACTGGAAGCCAGTGAAGAGAAGCTAAAACCGGAGCGATATGATCCCTTTTGCTGATTCTTGTCAGAACTCTGGCTGCAGCGTTCTGGATCAGCTGCAGGTTATTAATGGAATCATTTGGACATCCTGGCAGTAATGAGTTGCAGTAGTCCAGTCTAGAGGTAACAAAGGCATGGACCAGTTTGTCAGCATCACTCTGAGACAGGATGCTCCTGATCTTGGCAATGTTACGGAGGTGAAAGAAGGCGGTCCTAGAAACCTGTTTAATATGAGGGAGAAATGACATGTCCTGGTCAAGGATAACTCCCAGGTTCCTTGCGGTCGTACTGGAGGACAAAGTTATGCCATCCAAAGAGAGAATGCTATCTGGTAATCTAGTCCTTAGATGTCTTCTGAGGACTAATCTGAGAATTCTGTCCATAAAAAAAGGACTATAAATCTCAGTTGTCTGAAATAGATGTTAATATGTTTAAAATATGTTACTGTAAAGCAGGTATTTGAATTTCTGTCCCACCTCACCGCTCCAGGGTCGGTGGGCTGATGGCGTTGAAGGCGGAGGGCTGCTCCAGCATTGTTGGAGCGCCTCCTCCTCCAGGTGGGGGGGACCTGTATGGGGCACCTACGACACGGCGTCCTCAATGGAGTGGTTCTTCCTATAGGCGTCCCAATACGGGTCAACAGTTGTCAGCAGAGTTCTTTATATGGGCCATAACCAGCCTCTTGACTGTACAGGGCTACGGGCCGATAGTCCTTCAGGCCTATCGCTGTTGACTTGGGGACGGGGATGGTAGTGGCAGTCTCCAAGCAAGAGGGAACAGAAGAAGCATTATAAATGTCCGTTAGCACCTCGGACAGTTGGTGCGCGCAGTCCTCCGCATGTCTGTCAAGAGCACTGTGTTATTTATGATGTGTGGGGTTTTGAGGTTCTTGAAACGGGTGTAAACCCAGTTGCAGAAATCTGAGTTTATTGGGTGTTGTAATTTGCCATCCACTTAGAGCTTTTCCACGCACTCTTGTGCTAATTGGTGCTTAAAATGCCCCGTGGATCTTTTTGGTATATGTGGCTTTGGCTCTTACGACGCTTGGGGGCATCTCTCTTCATCATCTGCATATTTAGAGATGAAGTCAAGGACGGAGGAAGTGTATTCCTCCAGGTTCACCGCTTCCTCACATGGTGCACTATCCATTAAAAAACCTGCCAGTTGGTGCACTGAAAACTGTCCAGCGTGACCCAGTTAGTGACAGTCATCTTTGTTGGTCTGTTTCAGCAGGGGAAGTAGGCTGGTAGTCGAAGAGGCTGAGGTGGGGGAGAGGGAGGGCTCTGTATGGTGTCGTGCTGGTAAAATCTGGGCAGAATGTCGGTCAGTTTTATGCGGCTGAAATCCCCTGCAACCTCGTAGAAGGTCTCCAGGTGCCCAATCTGCAGTGAACTAATGGTGTTGTGTAGATCCTATAGCACAATGTTAGCATTAGCACACAAAAATCGTGAGGCAAATAGCATGGCTAACATTTAACAGTCAAATGCTGTATTGTGTCGGAGTAGCAGAGATTAACCGAGACTCAGTTTGTACACCGCTGTGATGAAATTATACAGGAATGAAATACAGAACAGAAATAATGTTTGTGAGCCGCATAAGGCCCAGACGCCCCGTGTGAGAGCTCTTAAATGTGATCTCTTCTAGTTAGTCTTCTTCCTACACTGCCTCTTGTGCAACCTGGGCAAACACACACAGTGTGTTTATGTGTGTCTTGCTCCGGGTGTGGTCTGAGCAGGGAAACAAAGCCCGCTTCTGTTGTGTAGAGATTTATGGCAAGGTGTTAAAAGAAGATCACTTAAGGATGGGTCAGGTGGCAGACATGGATGCACTTGGCTCAATTAAAAAAAAATAGAAAACAACTCATAGTCACCTCAACCTAAACCTTCAATTCACTGATGTCCTGCCACAGAATCATCCAAATTAACTTATATGGACTTGACAGTAAATTAAATCTATATATTGTTCGAATATCAGATTTTAAATCAAGCTACAGTAATACTGTATAGGTTCCAGTCTAGTGACACAGAAGAAGGGTTATTTTGGAGAACATTAATAATTGTTCTTTTTTGTGGTCTATCTTAGCATAAAGGCAACAAGGTCAGAAAAGAAAGGAAGAAAGATAAAAAAAGAAAGGAAAGCTTTATTGTAAAACATAGATCTAGATCTTTTGATGACACATATGTAGAAGTATAACATTTACAGTGAGACAACTGATTCTGGGACACGCGCAGAGACACAGGCGATGTTCACTGACAACTTTTTCACGTGTTCAGATTAAACCAACAGGAGCTTTAGATGAGGTCTTTAAACTGAGCTTAACTAAACCCACCCTGACTCCTCGTGAAGGATATATGATATGTTCATTAAAAACTGTGCTTTGGTCACGTCAGCAGCCTTTTTCCTTCTGCTGCCAGATGAACTGATATGGGGATAAGCTCTGCTGAAAGGGTCAGTGAACGCAGCAACAACTAAATAACGGCAGTAGTCATTAAGGCTCCAGCAGAGGAAACCAAGAAACCGCCAGACCAGAACATGCAGGTGCAATCGTGCTTTATAAAACTAGTTTTATTACATTGGAACAGTCGCCTGGATTGTACTGCATGTGTTTTCAAGCTTTTTCCTTTAACAGCCTGTGCTGGTCTCTGAAAACATTTAATAATCTGACTCCTGGAGAAGAAGAATGTTTCATATAGCAATAATTTAAAAAAAAAAAAAAAAAAAAAAAAAAAACATCAGCAAACCTAAACTGTTCTCTACGTCAAACTACAGCAAAGACAACATGTGAGGCAGAAAAACTAATTCACATTAACAAGAAATTACCAGGAAATTTCTGCAAAAGTTTGAACTTCATAACCATTGTTTCAAAGGCATCATTCACAAACTGATCATTTTTAAATGATGGTGATTTTCTCATAATAAATAATTGCACTGAAAATGTCCCCTTGCATATCGAGCACCACTGACTTGATCATAGAGGAACGAGCGCACTCACTGACGTGTCAGAGGGTCTTGGGCTCTGCTGCTTTTTGGCGCCTCCAGAGGCTTGTTTCAAAGTGTTGCAGAACGTCCGTCTGCCGTTACACCATCTCCTCCCTCCGCTCCAGGCCGGCAGACTGCATGTTGGCTTTTGGACTGCGTGGTTGCTGCGCTCCCAGCGGCTCCCCCCTGGCTTTGAGCAACTGTTCTGGCCCCCAGTGCAAACAAAGAGGACACGGGCACGAGGTGGGGTGGTGCACGATGCCGGCCGAGGGGTAAATGGCCGCCGTGGATGGGGGCAGCCCCGCCGGCCTGTTGTGGTACTGGGAGAGACGCATCGCCTCCAGGGACCTCAGGGGTGCGCTGTAGCGGCCATGAGATGAGGATGCTGGCGAGGAGAGGGCCAGGGGGTAGTGGTGGTGGAGCGGAAGATGGGGGAGGTGCGGTGGGAGGAAGGGGTAAGGCAAGGCGGAGGACGGTGATGCGCGGCCCATCAAGAGAGCTCCCAGGGGGTCAACAAGAGGGTGAGGCCACGGTAAGGAGTGCCTCTGCCGTTTGTCCTTCATCCTTCTGTTCTGGAACCAAACCTGGAGACAAAAACATGGTCCAGTATGTTTTGGCTTGAAATAAGATTTCCTCACTCAAGAGGGGGAGGAAGTGTGTGAGACCGTGTTAAATGACTAAAATCAACACATATAATTACAGATTTTTAGACAAAAGTATTATAACAGCAGACAGATTATAAAATTCCATCTGATCCGGTTGCTACCTCTGGCTTTAGATAGACCCAATCAAAATCAGGAGGTGCAGCTCCTGTAGATAATGATGATGGCGTACAAAGATTCTCCTGAAAATCAAATGTAATGGGATGTAAACGTGTTGTATGCACAGAAGAGCAGTTCCAGCTGCTGGGGCTCCTGTTCTCTGCTGCAGCATCACCACCCTGAAGCTCTGCAGTGGAGACCGAGCCGTCCGTCTCTGTAGCCTTTGACTAGTTTACCAGCTCATAGAATCTTCCGGAAGGCTGTGCTTCTAAAACGTCAGGTGGCAGCATTTACAAGACCTCGCCTCGCATTCTTGCTCCTTCATAAAAGACCCTCCGGTGGCTGGCAGAAAGGTGGGTCCGTTTATTGCACGTTAAAGCCGCTGCAGAGGGCCGCTGGGCCTCTATGTCAAATGTTAGGCACTGCTAAACCTGTCAATACTTAATTTAACATGCTGATTGAAATGTAAGACCAGACAAGATAAAAACCTCATGGTAAACATTTATGGTGCGGTGTCGCATACATGAACAGATCGCTGATATTTTGTTGTTTGATTGAACAGACTTTGCTTTGCACAGAAAAAGGACAGAAGGAAAAATCGACATGTAGGAGCTACACTGCACCTCCTGTTAGCTTAGCATAGCACAAGGCTGTTGGGGGAGGTGGCCTGAGCCAGTACAATCAGAAGCGACTCTAATGACCTCTTTAGCTCACTAATGACTGTGTTTATCAGTTGTGAGTCTAAATATGATTACTTGCTAAACAAATTGGAATGATTGGATAATTAATGAAATCAATATTCTAAAAAATACTGTCTGGCGTCCACTGTCTCTCCCTTGTTTCTTCAATAAATGTTATCTTTAGTTAGGCTAACTTTAGGCTTTTGTATCAGAATGTGACACAGTTTAAAATAAAGTGAACTTTTTAAGGCATCCAGGTCACCTGAAACACAACAGATCACCAGCAGGAGTAAAAAATATAAAAAAATGAAATTTTTACTTTTTTTTTAAACACTGCTTCTGTAAATGTCAAATAATAAGTTTTATGAAACCACAATTTTGCACTGTGACACATTACTACAACCAAGTCTATAAATAAATAAATATAAATCAGATCTAATTTTTGTTTGATTTGGTAGTCTGCTGTTGTGATTTACTTGTAGTTGCAGCAGGAGATTGAGCAAGTGTTTAAGCTCAATAATACTGTATATCAAGAACACTTTAAAGAAAATTTGAAAAAATCACATCATTTATATTAAACGATAAGTATGCTCAAATGACCTACATATTATTGTTCAGTGAGAAATGAAGTCATGTAAATCTTAACTTTATGATTTCTCGTCCGACAGACTTCATGATCCGTATTTATTTTACACTGGGGTCCAGGCTGGGGTACACTGCTGCTCCTGTGTTCTCGACATTTTAACAAAATGGCCGCTCGGTCACCTTGATCGTGGTCTCCGGCAGGTTCAGCGCGGTGGCCAGCTCGCAGCGGCGGGGTCTGGACACGTAGCTCTCCTTCACGTACTCCTGCTCCAGCCGGGACAGCTGCTCACGCGTGAACGCAGTTCGGTGACGGCGACTCTGGTCGAGCAGCGCGCTGCGCGGGCACGACTCCGTCCGCTCCTCTCCCGGGGGACCGTGCGTGACGGCCGCCGCCGCCGCCGCCGCCGCCAGCCCCGACGTCTGTCTGCCCTCTGACACTGAAATGACGTGCGCAGAGAGAGAAGCTGCTGAACACGTTGGAGCGCACCAACTGGTCCCGGATCAGCCTGAAAGCGGCGCTTTACCGGATTAAGAAAGTTATGACTAACTTTGATTTCTTTGGGGGGAAAAAAAAAAAAAAAAAAAAAAAAAAAAAGAAATTTCTTAATAAGTTTGCCAACATAAGAGTTGGCAGACTTTAATAAATGATGGCTAAAATTTCCTCAGTTTAGTCGTTAGATTAAAATAAGAAAGAAAAATCGAGAGGAACTTATTCAACTTATTCTTTTTGGAGAATAAATTCACAATATGAAGAAAAAAACTTATCTGTGAATGACATTTTGTTTGCAAAAGTAATGTTTTTGTTGATTAAAATACTTTTATATTATTATATTACAACCTTAAAGCCGCATTAAAGAACCGGGTGGTGGTAATTGAATGTGTGTGCTCTAGAAGTTGTAGTGATCAAAGTTCAAATAGAATTAAATAATAATAAAAATACATAAATCATAACCTCGATTTTCCAGCTGGAGGAAAACCAACACTCCACATTTCTATAGGGACAAAAGTCGATATTCATTTTTACGTGTACTCACGCATCAGGATGATCCTGTTGTGACACACACACACACACACCCACAAACTCAGCTCCTTCTTTGACTTTTTTGCCGACGATCTTAACTCGAATAACGCTCCTCTCGTTGCTCTGGAGATTTCCCCCAGTGAAGATGTTGCTGACAAGAACTTCTCTCCTTGTCACCCTCACACACACAGAACACACACACACACGCAGACACAGACCCACACAGACACACACGCTTCATTCAGGTTGTTTTTGTCGCCCACTCCTCCCCGTCAGCCTCCTTCTCCACCTCCTCGTCTGAAGCTCGCTCTCTCTGGCCCCTGTCGCAGGCGCTCCAGACGGGCCGGGGTGCGCGCGTCGGCCCGACGCGGCGCCGCGGCCCGGAGAGGTGTTAAAGGTGTTTAGGAATAAAGCCTTTGGTCTCTGTCTCGGCCTTTGTACTTTTGTTATGGAGAATTAGAGACGCACAAGCAGAGACAGCAGCCAGACCCCCATTGTTGTGCGCCGTTTGATGTTGGCGGGTTTGGAAGTAAATCATTACAGGCCTAATGGCTCCAAATTGGCCGAGGTGGAGGAGCGATTCTAATGGATGCCTGTACCTTGGATTTTAATCTATTTATTTCACACAGAAAAGCTTGCATTCTAAAACAAATCTGAAATATATATAATTTTGTTTCCTGCGCAACAGTATGAATAAATATTTCCGTTTATATATTTTAATAATCAACACTTTAGTGGGACTGGATATAGATGAGCCGAGCTTTCCGTGAGGTAATATCAGTGGTGCAAGTGCGATCCTCTAAGTGCACAGCCTCGCTGCTACAGTAGAAGATGACCCTTGAGCCTGTGTTTTGGATCTTATTATGGCTATAATCTGCGCTGATTGTTAATCCAGCGGCCAGATGATGATAAAGAGGATCGGCGGAGGACAGAGACAGACAGACGCCAGGTAGGGTGGTGTCGCTGCTTCATGCAGGAAATTTATCATTATAAAAACGCTCAGGTGCTATAAAAGAATCCTAACCAGTCAATTAACATGACAAAAAGATATCATCCACGTCGACGGTCACACTCTTAAACTCTGCTTTCTGATAGGATTTAATATAGATCTAATTTCCAGAGGTGTTTTACTAAATTCAATGAAGCGATTTACAAGAACTATATGGCCAATTAATACGTAAAAGAAAATCTATATTAAGACCAGAAATGTTGTATTAAGGTAAATAATACAATAGGTTTTGACTTATTTTATACTGGCTGCGACAAAAGATTAATGAGCCTCAGTGACACGAAGTATGAAAATCATCTGGATTTTCTTGTAGAACTGGAATATTCCAGAAACCAAACAGAGATAATGTAAAATGTTAGTTCCTGAGCTGAAATTAAGAGTTCTGAACAGGGTTGCTCGCAGTTATTGTTGAAGAACAGGAATAATACTTGATATTGTAGCCTACAATATAAAGAACATTTTCTCTTTAATCAGTGGTCATTTTAGAGTCCTATCTGTTTTATATCTCCAAAAAGAAAAGACTTCAAACTGTTTTCTGATGTGTTATTTTCACATAGATCTTCTTTAAAATGTATCTGTGATCTGCTAATTGCTTATCTGTCTAATGGTTTATCAGTAATGCTTGTCAGCATGTATTGAACAGGTTTGGCAGTCAAAGTCAGCCTGTGTTTGAATAAATAGGTTAAAATTGATATAGCTTCTGTCACACTATGATGCAGCCCTGACACAGTTGTTGCTTCTACTTGTCACATGTTTAGGATACTGCATATTTGCATATTTGCATGCTAACACATGCTATGGTGGGGCCATAGTTACCTCATACATAGATCAGCACATTTTAAATAGGTTCCATCCTGAAAATTGTGAAAAAAAGAAAAGAACAGCAGATTTCATTGATAGATTCAATTTCACATTTCATTCAAAGTTATAAAGATGTCAGATTTTATGACTTAGTTAACCAGGGTAAAGTCTAATAGTATTAAAACTAATGAAAGATCAGAATAGTCTGTCTTAATGAACAGTTAAAACACTTTTATTTGACTTAACCAGGCACAGTAAATAAGGTTTATTCAGATGATGACAAGGATGTCATATAACTGACACGATAGCTGTGCTTGTTTACAACATTCAGTTAATATCAACGCCATGATTAGCATGTATGCATGCGCACGTCACCTATACAGAAGCTGTATGGTTTATAGGTTGTGATGTGCCTGCAGTTACCTGTAACACAATAATGCTTTGTCTAATTGGACCATTGAAAATCCAGAAAGAAAGGTAAATATTTTCTCACATACGGCTGTCTGGGGAGAAACCGCAGAACAGAACCGCCAGTCGTGAGGTGGGTTAGGGTTGGTACAGTCCTGACTGACACCCTGAGAATGAAGTCTGTCCAGAAGGCAACTTCCTGAACGATGCAAACGTTTGCTTCTGGCTCCACAGCCGAACCCTCTGGCTCTCTGCAGGAACAGTTGTGCTTACCGAGCCACCCAGCCTCTCGCTCCTCCCTCGGACGTTGTTCTGATACGGTGTCAGCCTCCTGCTTCTGTTACCATCACATGTTTAATCACTGTCTGCACGAGCATCCAACGTTTTCCAGCCAGTCACGCATTTTTGGTGCATGTTGGATGATAAAGTGTTCCAGCTTTATCCATCCATTTCCTGATAACCACAGCTTATCCCCTAATCACATCTTTAGGGGTGTGATGAGCCTACCCCAGCTCTCACTGGAAAGCATGTCTCATAAAAAAGGAAAACTGTAAAAGAGGCATATTAGCAGAATGTTATTATCATTCTTTAATCAACTGCATTAGAGGTCCAGTGGTCTGATCTGTGCCCCCCTGAGAAGTCCAGTTTCTGCTCTGTCTTGTGGTGGTAGACGTTTGAACAAAGTGAAAATGGCTTGTGTGTGTTGGTGGTTGGATAAACAGTTTGATCTCAGTGAGAAGTCATGGGAATCAAAGTCGGGAGGCTGTCATTTATAGTCTGTATTCCCATGACCTCAAAACAAAAATCTCCTCATGCGAGTGATCAAACGCTCATATTCGCCATGTCAATTTTTGAGGAAAAATGCACGTGTTGCGTTGCTTTTTTTCCCCCGGCAGCATCTGCTGCACATGTGAAACATGGCTGCACGTGTTACCAATGTATTTTAAGCACTTACAGCAAACATGCACCCTCCTCAAGAAAAAAAAAAAAAAAAAAAAAAAAAACACACCCATGCTCTGAAAGTCTTGATCAATTTCACGTTTTCATCTGAAATGCTCAAGTATTCTGACTAGTCTGAAGAATTTTTATTGCCGTGTTGGCCCTCAACAGTAATCTGTCAGTACTGTTGTCTGACATGCTGCAGTGGCAGTGCTCCGATGCTTTATGGCAGTTCTTTCTAACAGATAATCATTAAAAGTTGCTTTATCAACATAAATATCTGAAGATTTACATAGCATCCTGATATCCTACTCATTTTAACTGAATTAATATTTTATCTTTTTAAAGAATACAGTTTTACTCTATTTCTAAATACACGCATAGTAAAGAAGATTCTTTCTGAAATATAAAAGAAGTATGATTTCAGATCTATCTGACACACAAGGAAAGGAATCATGAGCTGCTACGTGATCATTTATACGGTAAATCACTTAGCAAGTTGGACCAAAAAATGTTTGGATTTTCTCATCATCATCTCATCTGACCTCCACATCCTAATGTCCTTTTCCCCCTACTTATGTAATGAAAGGACTCCTCTTTTTTTTCATTAATGCAAATCCAGATTTTATTTGTTTAGTAGAGCTGTTAGCATCTGTTGTAGATCGGATGTGACTGTCTGGTACCATGCCCAAAGGACTGTTGATGCTAAGCCCCAGCATGTTCACGTCACCCTCACTTTCTCAATCAGTTAGGAACAAGAAGTCAAGACAAGCAAGTCTGCCACTCACGCCTCTGATTCCACCCCAAAGAGGAAGGCCCACTGGTGGACGGGCCCATGTTCCTGTTTTGGACTTCATGCGACACTCATTAATGATCCTGGCTAAGGTTTTTAGCTTTGTGGCAAAGTCCTTCATGTCGCTCTTCCCTGGGGTCTTCTTGAAGTGACTCTCCTCTTCAGTTTGCCTCTGGACGTCCCACTGTGGGTTGCCGAGGTCACGAGGTCGCACAAACTCTTTCATACAAAAAGATGGCAGTTCGCAGATCAAGATAATATGACATCCGCACACATGTTCCCCTGAAGAGCAGACCACCCTATTGTTGCTTGCGCTATTTTGGTCTCTATCAGAAACACATGACTTCCCAGCCAGATTCCAACCAGAGACAGACATTTTTTCTTTCCTTTAATTGCAAAATTAGCTTCATTTGTGACCGTGCATACTGATGAGACTTTGTTTTCAAGCTCAGCACCAGGACTTTCTTTTGTGGACGCAATTCTCTCTATTGTTCCTCCTTGTTACGCCAGTGAACTGCGAGTTTTGATCAAATGATCAAAGTACACTGTTGTATCTGTAAAACATATGTCTACTGGATCTGTTTTATCGCCACTCTTTTTCTCCCACATTGCGCTCAGTCTGCCCTGCGCACCCTAGGCTAATCTTCTGTCTGCTTTTATAGATTTGTTGGTGTTGGAACAGCCAGCTGAATATCACCTCACATTATGCATTACTATAAATTCTTGATAGCCTCAAGTGACCTTCGTGTTCCTCAGCAGAATGTTAGCTGCTGAGCAGTAACGTATCAGAGTTAAAGCATTCCACGCTGGAAATGAGACCAACGTGCACCTATCTTCAGTTCTTCTGAGGCTTTCAGCTTCCTGATTGGCTCGGCCAAATTGGATGCCTTTCATGGCTATGCTACTGGGAAACAACTGACAATGGATTCGGTGCTTTTATGACCTCTGATGTATTCTCAGAGGTGGATCACGGGCAGCACGGCCTTCTGGTTAATCTTTAAGCCATGAATTTTTAATTGACAATATCAAACCACATTGAAAGTCAAACCTAAACCACATTATTGCCCTCTACTGGAAGGTGGCAGTAAAGGTAATAAACTTCTTCTCTATTATACACTTTTTCCTTAAAAAGATGGCTTTTACCAATGCATTTAAAAGTCTATTTCTCTGTTTACTGCTGTAGATATGACACGGACAAAATAATGACTGGAACAGAAATGCACCAACTAGCATAATTAGATGACCACTGTCATGGATCTGGGTTTTTTTTTAACTGTATTATTTTTCTGTTATATTTATATAGGATTTACTACAGATTCCTCTGTGTATGGAGCTAAAATTTGTCAGTGACACCATCTGAACTGTAGTTTGCTAACGACTTGCTTGTTTAACACTGTTGTGATTAATGAATTCTAATAAAAGCGTGACGTCCATATGCATAGGCCTGACATCATCCTATCTTCCCTGATCTTTCTAGTCTTTATGGACTAAAGAAAAGAAGTTTTACTATCTCTTTTGTAGTCATGATTACTGTTAAGACAGGTAAGTACCAATGCTACCTTCCTCGCGACCCCCCCCCACGCCCACAAAAGTCTTTTCTGAGAAGCTCTTTGCACTTATGTCCTCGCAGCGGCTCATTCTCACTTAGCGCAGGGTGTTTCTCATTGCTTGTGTCAGTTAAGCCCCTTTTTTTGGAAAATGTGATTCAGCTGACTGCTGCTGATTACAGCTCTGGCCAGATGTGATGTTCTGTTTGCTCAGTGATTCTTTGGCTTTGTTTTCCCCGTCAGTAAAAGCAGATGCTGCTGCACATCAGCAGGACAACTCTCAGACATGTCAGGATGGTCACGTTACACTGGCTCACGGCGCGGTGGGAATCCTTCTTTTTCACCATCACTGCTTTGCTTCTAAAACTTCCAGTTTTTTGCTTCAGTCGGACACACTGCTCATTAGTCGGCGAAGCTTCTTTGTAATGCCGAATAAGCTGCACCAGAAAGGCTAAAAGCACAAAGCCTTCAGTGACAATAAACTCACTGCCTTCTGCCATAAAGGAGGGGCTAAGATTTTCATCAAACCTGCAGCTGTGCATGATCTTAGAATGCTGCTTGGTTGTTCAGACCATCAGAGAACACTGGGATTCTGATGATCCACCCGCAATTCTCACCGTGATCTGAAAGCAGGTAGTGTATTAAACCGTGACGTGGTCCTCCCCACACATTTGAACTGTCTGTGTGGACCTCTGTTCTTCACTCATCTCATCATAGCCAAGCATCATAGCAATATCTGATCCTGAGGGCAAGACCTCTACATCCCATGGAAGGACTTTTACCACCCTAGATTCACGCTTCCCTCGTTTGTTTGATGCTTTGCACATTTGTCTTGTTAAATAAGACATCTGTTGCTTGCAAAGATACAAATCTTTCTACTAATGTGTTAAATATAATATATAGCATTTACAGCATATTGGTTAGAAACAGTATCCAGAAAACTAACAAAGTAAACAAACCCGCAGATACATACAGATGTGAAGGATGATGTCATCTAGTTTCTTTAGTCAGATGTCTTCGAGTGTCCAGAATATCAGTTCTCTCTGGAGTTCTGCCGGTTCCTGGTTATCTCACCTCTCTCACTGGGCCGTAAAACCAGAGAGGTCAGCCCATTTCCAGCAGAGACAACACCTTCTGTGAAGCTCTGCCTGTCTGTTTCTCCACCCATGACTAGTTGCGGCATACAAGGTCATTTTAGATACAGACATGTTAAAAAAGAATGAATTGGCATGACTGCATCCCGGGTCATGGTACCTACCCGGTAGACAGCGCCTTTCACCTGGGATCCAGGTTTCCTTGGTGAAAGCTGTTTTCTTCCTTTTAGGACAGAAAACCATCTTCCATTGTGGCCTTCCTGACTGGTGTGGATGCTCCTGCTCTAAGGCCGACAGCTCTCACTTACAGCGGAAAAAAACAGCGTCTCAGAACACAACATCCTCCATGACTACAGTCATCCAGTGTGATGACTGGCGGATGCTACAGAAGCCTGAAAACTGAGGGCTAGATTCAACATGTCTTTAGGCTGCCTAAATTAACATAAACTCTCTGAACACTCACCTCAGTATAGTCATCATCTACAACCTCTGCTACATCATTTATAGGGCTAATAACAGATAGAGATATTATTTATTCGATTTTCTTTTCCCTCCCTATGTATTAAAACAACCCGAGATTGTTTTTATAGTTAGTAGGAATCGCTGGTCCTGACTTCACTGGATCCTGATGGCATCATATGGATGAACCATAACTGTAAGGAAGTCTAATCTCTGTCGTAGAGGATACTTGCGTGGGGAAGGACGAACACCTGAGCTGTACAAGGCTCCCTCCTGTTGGCCGCAGAGAGTAGGGAACGTCACGACTCAGCACGGAATATATTGCTGATACACGCGCCCATAATTTAAGATAATTTAAAATATATATGTATCTCTTGATGCAATGTCTGCTGACGGAGGTGAGGAGAGGTTTAAAAAACAGTCTGAGGGGAGGTATCAGAAAACAAGAGTCAGAATCGCACAAATCCAGAAATTACGTAATAAAACAATTATTTATGACATAAAAATCAGATCTTGCTTTATTTATTTATTTATTTATGTATTTATTTTTATTAAAATGTCAAATACCACCAAGGTACAATACAATCTAACGCCGGAGTCAGATTATAATTAAACCTCAACTGACATATTTCGCTATTTGTGTAACCAAAAAGAGCTTTTAATTTCTGTGCAGTTACTAAAGCTCATCTCTGAATTAGCTGTGTGTTAATTAATATTGAAGAATGAACTCTAACGGGATGATTATTTCACAGCTTAGTCATTCTCCGCAATTCCGCGTTTTAGTTTAACGGTAAATTAAGGATCAAAGACAGATCCAACAAAGTTCAGAGCTCACAGCAGACCCGCCCATGTGGTCTCAGATATTACCTAAACTCACAGAATAAACGCTGGTTTCGGTCAACATGTGTTTCTCATGTCGATTTTGCTTCCTTTTTCTTTTCCGTTAAAAATACAACTAATGAATTATCAAATATATTTTCAAAAGCAAAGATAAGTGTGTGCATTCTACTGCCGCCTTACCTAAAAACGATATGTCCGGTGGCTCCAAAAAGATCCGCCCTGTATTTTAATTGGACGTTTGTTTCGAACTACTCGATCTGTCAGTTCTAGATTTCGATCTATCAAATCTCCCGTCGAGGATGGAAACTGGGTCCCCCGGTCTGTCAGTAATAACTAGACAGTTTTCAAAAGATATAATTTCCTAGACACTAATTTGAAAAGTTTAAAGTATTTTACAATAATCCGTTCCCTTTATTAGCAATTAAAAACGGATTCTGTTGATCACGTGGTTCATTCATTATTTATGTCAGTTAAATTTTACTTTAAAAAGCAAATTAAAGTAAACTTAAGTAAAACTTGCAACAAATTACTTATTCCTCTTTCAGAGTTGGAAATCAGTAAACGCTGTAATGGTAAATATAAAGATGTTCACTGAGGCATAGCACATTACAACATTACGCACATTTAGTTATAATTTTGAAAAGATTTGTCAATAGATTTTATTCACTTTCAGCTTTGTAAATAAGCATTTTTTTCAGCCGACGTTGTTCACGATGGAGACCCACTTTGGGCAGCGGATCCAATCTGCAGACATGTATATGTGTGTATATGTCTTCAGTTTGGGTTTTCATTATTAAAAGAAGACAGACAGAAAGGTTGGATATTAAAAGGAAGATAATGTCATTTGGAAGCTGAAAACATCCATGCGGTACAACTGTCAGGCTTAGAGTTGTTAATGTTTAGGTGTTGGCTCATCCTCTCCGCCCAGATAACCTGCAGACGTCACCCACTCGGCGTTTACAGCACGGACAGCATTTCTAAGCCAGCCTCAACAGAACCAGTGATCAATGAGAATTTTAAAGATGTGACCCACCAAAGTCCAGCAAAGTCCCCTCTGATGAGTCCTGCATCAGACCTTGTGCATCCACAACAGTACACGTCAGAACTCTGGAAACGGTGTGATCAAACCTGCAGCTCAGCTGTCGCGTCGTGCGCACATCAAGGAAAAAAAAAAAGTCCGCCTGGAGAGCGAGCTAAGCTTCACTTTCTTGTGTTTCACGGCCTGGTCTCAGACAGGCGTCGCATGCAGCTGCAAGAACTTTAATGAGCTACAGCAATAACGCTGAAAGAGAATCTGCACTCCTACTGCACGGTGGCTGCAGACAGGACTGCTTCACGCTAAGCGCCCTTTTTTACGCATGGATGTTGTGTCGGTAATTACTCCTGGAATTTAAAATTGTGCAAAACAATATGGTGTTAATGCTCAAATGGTATTCCACTATATTTTATGTCAGTTTATGTGCGTGTAAAATGTTATACAGCTGAGTACCAAACTGGAGCAGCCATAAAGACTAATTCTGAAAGTTCACGCAGAAGTTTCGGTGGTGTATGATCTTTCTGTAAATTCTGAAATAAAATCAGCATGGAGGTTACATTTTGAGTTGGAATAGTAGTATTTTTACATTTTTAGTAGAAAGGAAAGTGTTTTTCATGACTTCATACTAGGGATTAAAGGTCTAAACTGAAACTCATACCGCCCGAAATAATGCACCTGCATGAGGGGAAAAGCGGAATCCTGCTTAAAATGATGTTTTTGGTCAGTTTGAGCTGAGCTGCTTGTTGCAGTATTTACTTTAAATGTCTCCAAAGAAAGCTGCAGACATTCAAGCACTGACCAACGTTTCTCTGGCGCGTTTATGTCCAAATGAATCCAAACGAGGAAGACATTTGAAGAAGTTAATAAATACTCTGCAGTCGTCTGATAAATGATAATGATTTGTGACATTTTTTCTGTTTAACATAAAAAACTCATTAATACTATCTATTACAACCGTGAGCTCATTATATCGTTGAGTTTCCTTTTTGTTTTAATTTATTTTAGGTATAATAAAGGTTTTTCTTCTACGTATCAGGTGCTGACTGAATGTGTTCTGGCATTTAAGATGGTGCATTTTAATGAGTGATTACTTTCCATTGTTCGTCACAGTGTCAGAAAATTAATTGTTACAGTTCTTTTGTTTTTAACATCGTCCCTGAATCAAACTAAGCAGCGACAAATAATGTTCTTCATCTCAGACGTTATGAGACGTTATGAGACTTTTAGTTTTGATTCTGACAACAAATTTAGTATCTAACTTGATTTATTGATTCAGAATGTCACCTCATACTTTATTTAGGCAAGATAATGTAGTTTGCTAACAATATAAACCGTCATAAATATCTAATGTATTCACCCTTTTAGCTTCAGCAAAGCGTAATGGTTGACTTGTCCATGCGGTCCGTTTATGACCTCAGCTTCTCTGTCACTTCTTTCAATAATGAAAAAAAACAAAGAAACAAACAAAAAAACACCAAAAACAGCAACAAAAAAACAAAACAGAATTAAAAAAAAAAAAAGTCAAATTTGGTTGGCGATGATTTCAGAAGCGCGTTCTTCTGACGTTCGACCTTGAAGGACGACCTGCTTCTGCTTCCGGTTTGTGCAGTCTGACTAGAGTCTGCACTTTAGTTACTGATTCATCACACACCACTGCAGACGTCTGTCTGTGGTGTAGTTAGACTGGTTATACCGGAGCATCAAAGAATGGACGCCACGGCATCTTCTGTGGCACGTGCGTCATGCACACACACACACACACGCACGCATACGCACGCGCGCGCGGCCTTGAACTTGATCTTATTACATTCTCCGTATTACTGTCTGCACCTCCTCCTCCGCTTCTTCCTCCTCTTGGTCCCCTCGTGTTAAACTTGACCTTGACTGCCAGGGGCCAGTCTGACCTCCACCCACAGACCACACCATGGGAGACAGACTGACTGTCTGGGTGGCTGCAGCTCTCAGCACGGACTGAATGGATAATATATATATATAATAATAGCCAGCTTCACCTGGCTGGTGCAGTCCTTTGACATTTCAGCTATAGCACCACCCCCCCCCACCCCCCCACACACACACACACACACACGCACACACTTTACCTACACACACACACATACACACAAACACATACGTGTCTGGATGTACATATATAAAAATTAAATAAAAATAAACACAATATTCAATATATAATAAGCATAATATATATAAGAGTTACATCTTTTTTACATTTGCTTGTATTACTATTTTACTTACTATACTATTTTACGTTCTTACTGGACTTTTCTATATAAAAATAGAACATAAACATATATACGTCAACATATTTACATGAATACAGAAACCACCCCTCAGTTGCTATAAATTAAAAGATCGCCGCCTGATCGTCGACTGAAACTCAACATCGATAATTCCAGATATGTGGTTAAAAGATATGAAAAATTAAAATTCGGAAAGTGTTACTATGATCTGAAAAATGCTATTTTGAAAACGTTTGTTTATGTGGGTTGCGGACGTACGCTGTCGTTGAACGGACCAGATTGAAAGCAGCGTCTCTGTAAGAAAATAAGTGTAGTATCTCCTACTTTCATGCCTGCACATTGGAGACTATTTACAAATAATGTGGAAAACACTATCCGAGGGGGGCATTATTTAACCTAATTTATATCTAATACTACGTAAAACTAATTTTAGTCTGGTTGGATTGACATTGCGTCTTGCACACTCGGTCAGTATCCCTCTACCCTCGGCAGTGCGTTTTCTTCCGTGTTTGGACGCTTGGCAATAGGGTTTCCACATCTTTATATTGAATTATAACTTTTATTTAAAATTAATTTTCACATTTATAGCATACAAACGGATTTAACATTACATTAGAATCCTGCGATCTCTCTACAAAATATAATCATCCAGTTAAACCACCTTTGAAATCAATCTGGATGGAGCTGCTAAAAACCTGCCAGAAGAGCTTAGAACTGAGCTAAAATCTTTGGACCTCCAACTCTCTACTTTAAAGCCTCTTTTATGCTTCCTTCAGCCTGAGAATGCGTGCGAGCTGGACAGAATAAAAACACACATAAATTAAGCCCGAATGATGTCAGAGAGGGTACAGTTGTCTCTTATATATAATAACAATAATAATAATAATACGTTTTTAAAGCTGGACCAACCCCCGGCAGGCAAGAATTTCAATATTTTTATGACAGTGGTAAAGTTTCATTTGTGAATTTGGCAGAGACGATTATAAGTCTTTAAATGTGTCCAGTATTCTTTGTGATAGTCAGAAGTTTTACCACAGCGTTTATTTAAATAGAGCATCTAAAACACTGAAAATTAAACTCAACATTTTGGCAAATCTAAAACTAACTTGGCTTCTTTTGACGTCACGTTACGTTACTCTATTTCGTGTGTCAGTTCGATTTAACACAAAACATTTCGAGAATCAAAACGCAACTTAGTTTTGAAGTGATTTATGTTTTCCCACAAACAGTGAAGTACTTTCTTCCTGCCAGCCAGAGGAGCTCGGAAACACCGTGGGCGCGCAGCCGCTCCGGGAAAACGGCACATGCAGGGATTTCAGCTGCTTCATCAAACTCACGCACTTTCCGTGCCACTGCTCGAGACTCGTAAAAATATCTTCTCTTTGACTGACAATCCCCGACATGACTCTTCTTCCCCTTTGTCTCATCACGTGATCGTTCCTTCTTATCCAATGGACACGCGTTTCTCCTCCTCTGGTCCTGGGGGCTTGTTGCGTCAAGGCTGCGGTTTGGATGTAACCAGGGGTCCGGCCGGTTACCGGGGGTCTTTGCCTCCCGTCACCACACGGTCAAACAAAGCAAAGCGCATGCTTGCTATGACAGTGCATGTGATTTATGCGAGTTGTGTTTGCTTGGGATAGCCAACGGACAGCGAAGAACAAATGCGCAATAGTTTGGCCAATGTAGCAGCTTAGCGCGCAGGAGAATCCAGAAGGAAAAGGAGGCGAGCGGAGGGAAAAGGAGCGCCTATGACAACCTCCCTGGTCCTAAACCCTCGCTGGCCAGCGGACACGGTAATGTTTGTGTATGAAAACAACCTGGACGACCTGAACAAAAACATGGAAGGGCTGGTGGGCAGCGGCAACTTCGCCGCCAGCCAATGTCGCAACATAATGGCGCACTCCGCAGCAGCCGCTGCACTGGGTGGCCACCCGTCCGGCCTGGTGCACTCTTCGGCAGGCTACTCCACAGTGGACGTGGCTGCCACAAGCTCCAACGAGACGCTCACGTCATCGGGAAAACAGTGCGCAAGCGGACCGTGTCCGGCGGCGACCGTGCCGCATCAGAGCTCCTCTGCCGCCACCGCGCTACCGTACAGCTACTTTGGTAACGGCTACTACCCTTGCAGGATGGGGCGGGGTTCTCTGAAGTCCTGCACCCAGGCTGCCGGAGCTGCGCTCAGTTCGCAGTACATGGACACCACAGTGAACTCTGATGAATATTCCAACCACCGAGCCAAAGAGTTTGCCTTTTACCACAGCTATCCGAGCCCGTACCAGTCTATGGCCAGCTACCTGGACGTGTCTGTGGTCCAAACGCTGGGCGCCGGAGAGCCGCGCCATGACACACTCCTACCCATGGACAGCTATCAGCCCTGGGCTCTGACCAACGGCTGGGGTGGGCAGATGTACTGCTCCAAAGACCAGGGACAGGCTGGTCACCTCTGGAAATCCGCTCTGGCTGGTAAATCCCATTTTCCTTTCCCCTTATTACCATGTCGACTGCAACAACAAATGGGCCTCGTAGAAAGATGTATATGTTAAAACCTTAATGACATATGACACAATGTGATCCAGAGGAAATGATGGACGCGCCGTTGAGTTGACATGAACGCTGCGCTGAGATAATTAAAGACAGCGCTCATAAATTTAGAGAAAAGGCTGCATAGTTAATCTGACAGTTCTCAGCGGGGCTCTGGCTGCTTAAAACAAAGTTGTGGCTGATGTTCATAACGGGTTTAAATAATTCCAGTAGGACAGTAGTGCCTGTAGATGGTTTTTGAAGCTGCAGAGCAAAATAAAACAAGCTGTCGAGGGCATGCCATTCAGCGTTTACGCATTTCCAGCCTCAGCGTCAAGGTTTTTGCCCTGCTGGTTTAGCTGCCAAACTGATAGCCAGTTTCATCATCGTTACCAGACGAACAGCGCGCACTAGCGAGCACAATGATTCAGATGAATGGAGGTGTGGTTGCTTCAGACCGTTCCTGGCAGAAAGAAGAACAATACTATAAATCGCAGCATCACAGGAGGATGAATGGCGTTTCTTGATACTCGGAGCATGTTTTGGTGTGATAAATGTGAATTATTGAGGCTATAAAGTGCGGGGACCGGCAGCTGCGTGGCGCTGCGGGTAAACAGCTAGCGTGGTTTCGTCAAACCTCACCTTTACATTCAGTTTAGTCAAATTTGGGTTGTTTTCCCGCCGCCACCCCAGCCTGTCTGCCTCATCTTTTGTCCGCTTCTCAACAGACGTGGTGGCGCACCAGCACGACGGTTCGCCTTTCCGCCGAGGTAGGAAGAAGCGAATACCTTACACCAAAGTGCAGCTGAAAGAGCTGGAGAAAGAGTACGCTGCGAACAAGTTCATCACCAAAGACAAGAGGAGGAAGATCTCCGCCGCCACCAACCTCTCGGAGCGGCAGATCACGATTTGGTTCCAGAACAGGAGGGTGAAGGAAAAGAAGTTCGTGGCCAAAGTGAAGAGCAGTGCGCCGTAGCAACCGCTGGGACGGTCAATGGAATCACGTGGTGCGCGGGCATCTTATTATTGAAGAATAAACCCAGAAAAGAGGGCAAAAATGGAAGAAAATAAACCTGACGCGGTGTTACCGTTGGACTAGGACAGTGCGTTCTGAAACGGAAAACAAAGAAGGAAAGACATAAGGACACAATAAAAAAAAAACAAACATAATAACCAAATATTTCTAATGATCCTCGAGAGAACCTGTAAATACAGCACTTTCTTGCCTGCTTTTGTGTATCTGTCTATTGTCTGTTAAATGTGTCTCTGTCGTACGTGTGCGTAGACTATAGCCGAAAACACTAATATGCTCTTTGTGTTGTTTACGCCTGTAAACTAATAATCAACATGTAGCGCAACACCTAATAAACTGCTTTCAGTTGAGTTTCCTCTCCAATTCGCATTAAGTCACCAACATAGAGCCTGCCGTGTGTGGATTCTTGCGCGTGTTCGTGGTTCTGTTCTTGTAAATGGTGCGACCGCACATATTGCGTTCTGAAAATGGATACCAGCAAATTGGGCTCTAGATTTCTGAAATGTTTATGAGAGTTGGATATTATATTTTAAAGGGCCTTCAACGATGTTATCCATTTCCCGCAATATCACCTCCCAGACCTCCTTGAATGCAGCCGGCTGCTAATTTCGGGGCATCAACGCGTTGTTCATTACCAAGAATCACAGATCAGCGCATCATAGTAGCTTCATGAACTTCGATAATAACAAAAACATTTTTCAATTAGTGTGAAGATTTATTTGAATGGCTGCCGCATTGGAGCATTATCTCAGTTAACTTACACTCAAACTTCTCTTACAGAGAACTATGGGAATTTAAATTCATCAGACTTCCACTTTATGTAGAATTACATGTATTGGATGTTTTATTTGGAAATCTTAAACGCCTACAATTAGCCATTTAAATTGCTTCTAAATATATTTTGAGTAACTTTTTCCAATGCATGTTTTATTTAAAAATATCAAAATATTATTGGGTCTCCTGCCATCGCATTTACGACAGTTTTCACACACACACACACACACACACACACACACACACACACACACACACACACACACACACATTCATTTTAATTCATTAAAATTCCACACATGCTGCGGTCATTGTCTCGAAGCTAGCGTGTTTAGCGCCTCAATGTTGTCCAGTTGTTTTAGTACTTTTTGTATTAAACTCCAACGTTCCTTCGTCCAAGCACAGAAAAATAAACTGTGACTGTGAGGATTTGATCCAGGCTGCACGGCATCCTCTCATTTCTGAAACCACAAACGCAGAACTCCTGTCGTCCACCTCAGCAGCTCCGTGTGGATCCTGTCCAGGCCCTATAGTGATGGACTCCGCCGTTGTCATATGTCTCAGATTTAGCGCGGAGGATGGATCGCGGCTGGTGCTTCAGTAGTTCTGGTGTCACGGAGATCAACCCCGACACCAGAGCAGATAGATAGTCTGGGTTTAATGCACATAGATCAAAAAGGCGCAGCTCTGCGCTGCACATTCTGCCAACGCAGCACTCATTCGCCCGAGGCGCATCATTTCCAGCTTTGTTGTTTGAGCATGACCATATTGCAGACTTTAAGGTCCATGCGCAGGCTTGTGCATCGCGCAGTGGTGAGGAATCACAGCTCTGCTGGGTTCAACGCTGAGAGAAAATATGCTGATATATATTCGGGCAATTACGCCTGCTTATTCCAGTTGTGGAAAGTAAACCTTTGAAGTATTTCAGTGAATCCGCCTCATGGACTACCGCGCACACGCAACAACAAAAAAAAAAAAAAAAAAAAAAAAAAAAAAAAGAGAGAGAGAGAGAGAGAGAGAGAGAGGGAGAGAAAAGCAGAGACAGAGGAGACCTTTCAGGCTGCGCCAAAGCGGAGCTCCTGAGCCTCCACACCACGCAAACAGTAGCCAAGCTTTAATGATTTCCTCATGAACGTGAGAACATGTCTGCGATCTCTGATATGGGCCAAACGCTGTTTTTTGCTTTGTATTTGTTTTCAGTCTTTTCAGGCAGTTTTTGCGTACAATGTCATAACGCTGCAGGCATTCTGCGCTTTCACTGAAAACAGGCACGACGGCCTAACTGTTATAAAAGTACATTTAGAAGCAGACAGAGCTCATTTGGATCTGTGCTTGTGAATATGCCACATTGGATTTGTTGGAAATTGGTCAGTTTATTTACTGGTTGTTGCACCGCTTGAAATTCACACGGAGCAACCAAAAACACCCCAAAAGAGTAAAATAGTGTAATCAAAGAATAATCTATTAAAAGAATGAATACCACCACACCAAGTGTAAAAGAAACACCTCGATTTTCCATTTCCTACGTTATATCTATTTACACATAACGTGTGTTTGTGTGATAGAGAACGTTAACCATTAACATTGAACTTGACAAACGGCGGCGCGCTCTGCTGGCCTGTTGACTCTCTTTACGGCTCTGTCTCTGTCTACTTTTAAAACTAACAATGCGGACGGAAGCCCTGAAGCCCATAAAGATCTTTCTCCCCTTTACTCCAAATTCCAGACAGAGGAGGAAGAGGAGGACGCTGCAGCACGACTCATGTGGTCTTCAGAGCTATTGTCACAAGAGGTCAGACCTAGCAGATACACCACACACAGGCACAAACCATGTCAAATGAACAGATATAATATAATATAATATAATATAATATAATATAATATAATATAATATAATATAATATAATTCATCCTTTTTTTACTTTTTCAGAAATTATTTTTTTTATACTAATTGACATTAAGTTTTTTATGAAGCAACGATGGTGAGATGGAGAGACGTTGAATTACACCTTCCGCTCAGTAATGTCACCGTTTTACAGAAATAAATTCAACAAACAATTTGTAAAGATTGAAAGATAGCAAAAGCATAGAATTGAATATAGATTTAAAATGTTGAATTGAAACTGCTTGCATCAAAGGTCTCTGTGGTAAAAGCTGCCTACCAGCCCGCCTTTGAGTTAAACACCACAGCAGCACAGCAGAAGCTATGATAGACTGTGATCAGATGTTCAAATAATCGTCCTATAATTAATTAAATTAGGCAAATGTGATTAAATGATGCCATTAAAAAATGAAGAACTGATATTGTTATAATATTTGACAACTGTGTTAGTTCCTCTGATCTTGTCCCAGATAAACAGCATCAGAGCATGAGCCTGCAGGCAGCCATGCTTTTCCCTGAAGCATGCACCGGTCTCCGCACCGGTCTCCATGGTGAGACGGCGGAGCCGGCAGCCTGTTCAGGCTGTTTCATAACGACAGGCGAGGGTTTATGACGGAGTCTCAATCTCAGATCAAAGTGAAATGCTTATGCAGCGTCATAAAATACAACCGCTCCGAGATCAGCTACTGACAGCAGCCAGCAGCTGTGATGAAGCCACCCAGCTGGACTGATCAGCCAGGGAGGAGAGCTAATGCTAATGCTAATGCTTCTGTGCTGACTACAAAGGCTACCATTACTGGTTCTAATAAGTAAACAAAATAAATAAATAAATAATAAAAAAAAACCAAATAAATCATATTCTTCTGTTTATTTGGTCTTTCTGATTTGTGTGATTTGTGATTTTAAAAAATGCTCCATGGTTATAAAAATTACAACTCACCAAACTGAGAATAAAAAAGATTTCAAGGGACATAGTAATATTTTAACTCAGGTTAAAAATAAGGAAAATCTATTAAATAATAGAAAGCATATTTGAAAAGTAAATTAAATCATAAATTATTTGTTTTGTAGAAAAAATAGGGTAAATATAAGAGTGGGGGGGGGTTATTAGTAGTTTCTTTGTGTTTGAGTGGACAACAAACATCAGGTTCATGTCAGCTGTGAAACAGGTTCTGGTTAATACATGTCTCCATCATCCAGCCTTCTTATACGACAAGAATGAATATCTGCATAAATTTTGTTACGTTTTTTTCATTTCCATATGTATACACACACACACACACACACACACACACACACACACACACACACACACACACACAGTTCCCCAGAGTGCACTTCTTGCTATAGACCAGGAATGTGAGGCTTGAGCTCGTTTTCTGTCTCAAGTTCATTTTGAACACCCCCACAAACTAACACACACACACACACACACACACACACACACACACACACACACACACACACACAGAACTCTTCCATTTACCTCCCTCTCTGCTGCCCACCTCTCCTCCTCCTCCTCCTCTGCTGAACTGTCTTTGTTTTCGACATTGGTCTGTGGAGTTGAACTTGAGACAGACAGACAGCTTGTAAACCGTTAGTAGTCTGGCCCTGTCTGGAGTGGAACAGCCCAGAATGGCCTGGGGGGCCAAAAGGGCGGAGAAATGGACACCAAGCTGAACAGTCCTGATTTAACGGGAATACCTTCAAATGGATTGGGAGCCCTTTCACATTGGGGGCACCTCCCATGGAAAACAAACAATCAAGAAACTGCAACAGAAATACAACTCATCTATCTGATTCCACTATTGATTTCATAGCCCAGTCCTTCATTTAGACTCTAGGTATTGCAAACCACTGCTGATCGCCACTGTTTTGACGGACACAAAACACACTTCCTGCTATGGCAACTCTTTCTTCCCTGAAGTATGTCCGACGCTTCCATTCCGGCGCTGATACTCTCTCGCAGTTTCCTGAACCTTTTCACTGCTAACCTTTTACATCACCGAGCAAACACTGCACAAACAAGTTAGCCAGGCTGGTAGCATTACTATACGTTGTTTTTGTGTTGTAACCAGCTTTTGATGATGTTTAAACTCTGGCTCCAAGCACGGGCTCTAAATCTCATTTAGACTAAACCAAGTTACATTTCAGTCGTGCTAATGCAGTAAATGATTATATTAGCATTTTACTGATGGCAGTGTAAATGTGCTAATAGTTAAAAAGCCATTCATTAAGATGAGTGAGCTCAGAGCCTCCACCTTTAGCTGACTTCATCAGTGTTCCTGACAGTAAAAGCTTCCATCCTGGATCCTGTTTGTCTCCTTTAGCTGGCTGACCATAAACATCTGATCTCAAATATTTGCCCTTAGTAAATTAGATCTTTTGAGGTTTTTGGAGTATGTTTTATGTGCATGTGCAGCACCGAGGTGGTGCAACTATTCAGTTGAGGGTTGCTGTAAAGATCATGTTTCTGGAGAACAGCTGGATTAATCCTGAGTGAGATACAGGCCGCTGGGATGATAATCCACATGCCTGAAAGTGTCGCATTTACCCTTCAGAGGTTCTTAGGTAGATTAAATACAGATATTTGATAAGGATTACTGGATTTGCTGTCAGAAAGTCTGCCAGATCTGACATGTAACATCATTTAAAATCAATAATCAATCAGCAATTGGGCGGATCCTCAGGGATGAGGGCATCTTTAATAAACCTTGACAGAAACAATGAAAAACATGATAAAAAAGACTTTATAAAAAATATTATGTTGCAGCTTTTTGGACCAGAGGAAAAGCAGACCAAGGCCACAGTCAGAACTGGGTTCAAAGAGACAGAATATTGGTGTGCAGGCTGTTCACGTTAGAGCAGAACAGGCTCCCATGCAGCAGCGAACGCGCCCAAACAAAGCAGGTTATGTTTAATACTGCATGCAGTTGTTAAGCAAATGCACTGGCAGCCAACACACTAGTCATCTGTGAAATTTTTACAGCCATCTTCAATGATGTTGACCTCATAAACGTGTTGTGTGTGTGTGTGTGTGTTTGTGTGTTTGTGCGTGCTGGTTGTTTAGCAGAGACGCCGGTGGGAGATCAGAAGCTGATCTTTGTGCCTCATTTGCATCAAACATTGTCAGGTTATCAGGAAACAAGCCGTTATTTCGGTAACCAAGATTTAATTAGTTAGTCCATTAACACCATAAAATAAAGGCAATGATACGAAACAGCTGCGCAGAAACAGCTGCCTTAGCTGATGCTTCCCTCATACTGTATGTGAGGCTGGACAAGCAAATGAAGGCAAAACTTAAAGTCTTTTTAGACTTCATTTGTAGAGTGTAGTTTCAGTAAGTGGACACATATGATGGTGATTAGATCATACAAAATTAGCTGAATATTCATTCAAAGCTGAACACTTAAAACAATGTTCTAAAAATCGGAATTCTTTTTGGACTATGAAGTTTATGGAGTTTCAGTCGACGATCAGGCGGCGATCTTTTAATTTATAGCAACTGAGGGGTAGTTTCTGTATTCATGTAAATATGTTGACGTATATATGTTAATGACATGTCATTAATCTTATTTATAATATATATATGTATTCTTAGTTTGCCATATTGAAGATGTGCATTATACGAAACTGAAATTTAAAAAAACCTGAAAGTTAGCTTGTGAACATAAATATTATGCATCAGTATATTGTAGGAATGAACTTTAATGATCTAATTAACAAATATTTCCAAGAATTGGGTGCCTCCACCTAGTTTGTGTGACTGCACTCATGTTTACGGTAATGCTGACTCATGTTTGGCTACGTATATCCCAGTTGATTCAAACAACTCAGCAGTTATTTGGCAGCACTAATAATGTTGTGACCAAAAATACTAAGACACCAAGAGACAAATGTAAACATCGCAAAGTTTTATAGTTTGAATTTTGTTGTTTTTCATGCTTATTTATTTTTCTGAATATAACTGAACACAGACTCAGGTGACCTGCAGTCACAGCCAGCCAGTCAGCCAGTCAGTCAGACAGACAGACAGGCAGGCAGGCAGGCAGGCAGAGGACAATAAAAAGCAGATGAGTTGGGATCAGACGACCTCTGAATCACTTCCTGCACTGACCACCATGTTGCTGCGCCTGTAAATTTGTGTCAAAAGAAGAGAAGACGTCCACCTGGGTGGTTTATCCACACCTGAAGAGAGAGAGAGAGAGAGAGAGAGAGAGAGAGAGAGAGAGAGAAAGAGCGAATGGTTGTTTGTGTGAAAGTCCTCGCAAAGACAGAAGTACAAGGATGTTTAAGTGTGTGTTCTACTGAATACCAAAATCAAATTCCTGTTTTGGGGTTGAGACTTTGGGTTGGGTTTAGGTTAGATCAGGGTCAGGGTTAGGGTTAGGGTTAGGAATTAGCTGTTAGTGTTATGGGTTAGGGTTAGGGTTTAGGTTTTCAAAACTCCACCTATTGATAAAGATTGGAACTTGTGCCGCTTAAAGAATACGCTGATAAGTATAACGATGTTTTCACTGAAGAGGATGAGTGTAAATAAAGTCCATATTACCATCCCACTCAAACAATATCCTGCATCTTCAGATGATGCCAGACAGTAAATGACCTCTAGCTTCAGGGAGAGGAGCGAGAAACTGCTCTCCTTTAGTTTCGTTTGGCCCTTTTTTGCTGTCTAAACCTCAAAAGAACGCAGTCCCCTGACAGACTTGTTACCTGTGTGTGTCCTCATCTGGACAAATGCTTCTGCTGCTTTTTCTGCTGTCACATGAGCACATCACAAACTTAAATATAACCCACAGTCATCGATGACGTCAGCATTTCTTTTGTGCTGCAAAGAAAGTGGTTCTAAACTATTTCCATTTGTTTCTCCCTTATATAAACCTTAGTATGTTAGTCAAATATACAGGTCCTAAATAATCCAAGATTGTTTGCTGATTGAGCTGATTGTTCCCATGAACATTTAATTGAATTTAATTTAATGTAGGAGAAATGGTCATCAGTTTATCAACTACTCAACTATAAGAAACTGCGAGCACAATTTTATTGCACAAAACAGAAACAATATGTTTCTAACATCAAACTAGGCAAATTAATAGCACTGTAGGTTATAACACTTCAAATGAGGATAATTTTAAAATGTAATAACATATAATCGTGTTAATTAAAGGTATTGGTAAAGTATTTAGAAATTGTTAAACATATAACTGTACACCCAGAGCAGTACACGGTCGGCTGAACAATATAATCCATTATTTTATTTTATTTTTTTAAATAGTCAGGCAGAAAAAAAAACCGTGTGACGTCATTTTATAGGAGGACTTACGTTTCTCTTGTAATTATGATGTTTCACATGACTATGAAAATGATCTTTCTAGAAAGTCTGTAGTCATTTTTAATTTTGTGTGACTGTCTGGTTTGGGTTAAACATGAAGAGAAACTGTTTAAGGTAAGGTCGTCACATTTGTCACATTTGTCTAGTATTTACCGATGATTACCGACAGGATTTTAATAGCATTACAACTGGTTCGGAAACCGGACAGATGAAATCTGAGTGATTAAATATGTGTCACAATGTTTGCACAGAATTTTCTGGAAAAAAAAAAACAATCAAAATAGAGCAAATAAATCAAAACAATAGCTGCACAACAGTTTAGTTTCTTAATACAAGGGGCGTTTTTCGCTGTTGCATTGACTGATTATATTTAGCTAATTTCTTCCATCTAGTGGTCAACCTTTAGAACTACAATTCGTTGACCAAGAAACAATGGTTTTATATTGTTATTAATAATAAAAAACAACATGGCATCCTGCACCAAAAATGACAAATAATTTGGTATTATTATATTGATTATTATTATCATTACAATTGTAATGATCGTTATTATTATAAAATCATATTAGATTAAAATTGGAACAAGGTTTTCATTTTATTTTTCTTGTTTTGGTATATACAGGCAGCTGGGAAATAAAGTTGCACTATCTTGAACTAAAAGTATATTCAGAGCACCAGCCTATGTGTACTATAAGTTGTGCTTGGACAGAAATGATGTCGGATATAAAAGTGCTGTCACATAAAAGTGTTATCAGCATTAAATTTACTTACACCCAGTTAAGTGTAGTGTAATGCCGAACAACAGTCCACAGTAACTTCTCAGCCTGCTGAACAAAAGAATGAGTTCCATTCCCACGCAAATGTGAACATGCTGGGTGTCTCATATGGAGTTGATTTCTGTCCGTCTTTCAACTCCATAAACTCAGCTCCTCGTTGCATGCATTATACATGACGCTCAGCCATGCTTGGTCCTGACTGAAGGACTCAACTGCTGGACGCTGGAATTTGGTGCAGATGTTCATGCTGTTTGTGGTCTCCTCGCATGTCCTCTGATGCCGCTTTAAAGGGTGGAAAAGCTTGAGTTCAAACTGTTTCAGCACATATTTGATGAACTATTGTTGCTCTGGCCATCAGCTGTACATGTTGAGCTGTATGTTAGACTGTGACAAACTAACTTTTCAAGAGGACGACGTCACCATTTCAGCCTACACTGTTACGCAATGATGTTCATCCCGATGCACCACAGGAAATCACAGGATCTTCACTTCACAACAGGACCCGTTCTTCTCCAGAAAAACACAGTTTCAGTGAAAATCTACGGCATTTTTAATTCAGGTTCTTTGAGGCTGTGATGGAAAAGTGGACAGACAGGCGCACCAGACAGCTCTGGTTCAGTCTGAAGGTCAAATGAGACCGTTTTCAAGGTAGCGTACTGCAGGGCCTCTGATTTTATGAGCTCAGAATAAAAACCTGATGGCAGAGGGGGGTTCTATCTACCGCTACTCCCCCTTCTGGAGATGGCACAGCCTCTCATTTTCACAGAAAGATGCTTTTTATAGAGCGGCGGCCTGCTGACGGGCAGAAACCGTGTGTTCAGCCGACTGTAATTGTCTGTCAGGGACAGTAAAAGCGTTGAAGAAATACACAACTGTCATAGAGCCCCAGGGCCCAGCCTGGTGCATGCTAGGAGATAGATAAGAACTAAAACTGGATTAGAGATTGAAGGTGAGGCGAGTCGGTAAGGCTTCCACTTCAACATTTAAACTACTGGAGGCATTTAAGTGTGGAAGTGAGTGTATGAAAGCTATCAGTGAGTGTTGTCAATAAAACAGTGATCTGACATGCAGCAGGTGATAAATATATTTATCACAAATGTCCTATTAAAGTTTCTTAATAAAATTAAATTAAATTTGCCCCTTTATTGCTATCGTTTAAATTAACTGGTACAGTAGTAAGATGTTTAATGTAACAGTTTAACTCGTTATGGATTGGCAATATTACACTAATAATTTCTTTCTTTCTTTCTTTTCTTTCGTTTTTTGTCCCACAGTGCCATCTCCTGGTCAGAATGACACAGTACAGTCATATTCTTAGGACGCTTGTCTATTTTCCCAGGAGCACAAGCATCGCTGTCCAGATTGGTTAAGAAACATATAAATGGAAATTAAAGAAATTCCCACAATATAAAATACAATGTATTTTTTTACATTTAAAAAATAGATTCAAAAATCATCTTTGCGGACGGCTACAATAGAAAACGAATGGAAGGTTTTAACGATTCTAGCGTCCAGTTCACATATTAAATGTGTGACATTGTGACTGAAGGGAATGGGTTTCAGACCAGAAACCCATCAACGTTTTGTACGCAGCTGCGCTTCAACATGACTCAGCGCACCATGTGTGTGAAAAGTGCTGAAAATCCGAAACAAACTCTCTGACTGAACTCATTGTGACAGATCCAGATGTTTTCTTCCCTCGCATTCTGTGAAAATGTTTCAGTAACTTAAAAAAAAAAAAAAAACAAACTGGGAGGGTGTTTTGGCCTAGTTTTTCGATCTGTGCTATTGTGACGCTGTTGTTCAGGGTTCAGAAACGCATCAGACTTGGGAAGGAATCGTTTTCAGACATCCAGCTTCTCCGCATGTGCGCAAGGCAGAGGAGGAACACTTTATATCGCCTGGAAGGTTCTCACGTCCCCCCCAACCCTTTTTTCCTCTCTCCCCAGATGAAACATCCGAAGCTGAAAATCGATTTGTCAGCGGTATAGAAACTGACTATTTCAGCATCACGGAATCATTTCATCACTCTCCTGTGTTTTAGATTCAATTTTAAATTTCAGTGGAGATGCGTAACATACCATAGTCTTTTAACAGTATGTCCAACTATCAAAGGTTTACTAGAACCTAGAGATTTTATCCAGGAGATCCGTATGAATCTGCCACTGTGCGATTTATATAACTTAATTACATTAATTAACAAGATAAATGTTGGACAAATATCTGGCCTTTGTCGCAAAAACATAATTTGGATAATCAGTGTATTATACACAGTGACTCAAAGGATTTATTCCTATTTCTAAATTAAAACTAATGCTTCCGGATTTTTAGCCTTAAAAACTGTCAGACAAAATCTCATGTTATAATCAGACATTTATTACAAAAAAAAAATCGGATTTGCTCGCTGTTTTTTTATGTCTTAGAAATGCTGATAAAACGATGCCCAATAATGAAATTCTTGATTTGAATAATGAGGTTGTTAAATCATTGACTTGTGTGACGTATGTTGTTTGTGCTCTCTGTCTTCAGCTAGTTCTCAGCTCTCTGTGACGTTTTTATCGGTTGAGAAGCTCCTCGAATTTGTTATCGTTACCTCATAGGTTTGGTTTCCATCATTTTTGGGAACTGTTTAAATATTTTCTTGCAAGTAGATGTTGTGCGCCAGTCCACGCTGTTCATCTCAGGCCCAGCTCGACCTTCACACGCTCAAGGTCACAGGGTTGCGTGAGTCTGTGCCTGCATGAAATGCAAATCCACTCCAATAAATATGTTTTAATCCCTTTAATGCGTTCAGTGGCGCGATTTAATGAAAAACGGGTCAATCTCCCCCCAGAGCTGTTTTATAGGAGGAAAAAAAAACTTTAGAAAGCATGTGATGGAGAGAGAGAGAGAGAGAGAGAACAATACAATACAATCTGTTTTGACATGGGTTCCGTTTCATCTTTATAATTTCTCCCAGTGACACACACACACACACACACACACACACACACACATACACACTGTTGTACTTTTGTCTTTTTGAGGACTTTCAACTTTAACCCTTAAGAACCTTAATCTCGCTTTGCTAGTATATTCTGGTACATTTGACAAGGATAAGAACACACACACACACACACACACACACACACACACACACACACACACGCACACAAACAAATACATATATATATATATAGAGAGAGAGTCCCTCTTTCCCCATAGTTATAAACAAGAGCTGCCGACGCAGATTTCTGCAAATGGTGGACCCCGCAACACCAAGCTCGTATAACAGGTTACCATGACAACAGTGCCCCAGATCGCTATAAAAAGTTTTACAGCATAGAAAGGGGGCCCTATCTTTGTGTGCGTATGTGTATGTGTATGTGTGTGTGTGTGTGTGTGTGTGTGTGTGTGTGTGTGTGTGAGCGAGCGAGCGAGCGAGAGAGAGAGAGAGAGAGAGTTTACTCGAATGGCATTTTTGAACGCAAAAGAATCCAGGGTCCGTCGCAGCGCAGCGGGGCAGCCAGCCAACACCCGGTGGGAGTGACACAAACATGAACAAGTCCGTGTCCCGGAGCTCGCCGATCACGCCGCGTCCGCGCGTCTCCGATCGCAGTGAGTCTTTATCACACGTCTATCTTGTTTGCTGATGCGACTTGTGTGAGGGAGTGAGACGTGCCAGACGGACAGACTTGTCTCATTATTCTAATGTTGCACTGTGATCTCTCCGTATTAAGGGCCGCTATCTGGACACCATATGCGCTCCCGCCCGCACATCTATGCAGCCTATTTTTACCCGTTTACATCCATCTGGGCTTCATATGCAGCTAAACTTATTTCAAAACAACGTTCAGCTCTTGCGCCAGCAACAAAACACGTGAGATATTTTCCCAAGACATCTTCCAAGAAAAGAGCAAATAATAACGTTTGATCCAGGAGTCTTGTCGAGCCTTGAATGTCTTTAGTTTGCAAGATAATCTCGTTGACGTTTGGCTTGAGCTGGCAGCTGTGTCAGGTCTGTGTTTGAAATGAATAAGATACCCTTTAGGCACGGCACTTATAAAGCATAAATAAATAGTTTAAAAAGCTGTGAAAATTCGTTAATTACGCGGTCATAAACGGGACAAAAGGGTGCCAGTGTGCAGTAACGACCAGACAGCCTAGCTGAAAAAATAAAATAAAATAAAGTCAGCAAAATATCAGAGACTTTAGAATCAAGTTTTCCCAAACAAAAAGCCATTACCCGTTTTCGAATAGATATTTCGTTTTTAGGACTCCACTCGTACAGACACGATTGGAGCATTTACACTTTTAACTTTGTATTTTTGCATCTTTGGCCCTCTAAGTTCCATGTTCGCGTTGACAGTTAATGTTTATTACAGACTAAGATAAATTTTCCTGTGCTTCTTGGGACGTTTAGCCTTATTTATACTTCTATAGATACAATCATAGCATGTGCAAGATTTGGAAATCCAAGGATGTGTGTCTATGGAAAACAGCGACTGTTGGAGGCAAAGATGATGCACTGCATCCGGTCATGAGCAGACCGACGCATTCACATGTGCTCCATCCACCTCTTTCCTTTCATCCTCAGTCTGTCGTCAGATCCGTTATAAAAACAATGTTTTCCTCAAGCTTTTATAGGCAAGTTCGCGTATTCAGCGACGTTCTCCAATCTGATATTCAATAAAGTGGACGTATAAAGCTGTATTTAAAAACTTTTTTACAACTTTATTATCAGGGCTGAGTTGTGCGCGACAAGAACGGAACAAGTCACGCAGTCGTTTACTTTAAAAGTATTTAATGCGACTTTAATTCAGAATCGATTTCGACTTAAACAGAAAATCAATTTAAAAAATATACTAATATGTAAACATTATAAGACTCTAATCTGAGTTGTTTTACACTCTTGTTGGGAGCGAAGATCTCCTCCTGAAAAAATAATCTCCCCAAACCCTATCACACACTTCTCAGAACCATACGACTGAAATAAGCGTAAACTTTCTGAGGAACGACATGTACGAAGGGGGAAATTCCGAAGTTGCATGCTGTAATTGGATGCAGCTTCGGAGTCCTCGCCCTCCTGTCCGCGTTCGGCCTCTGTAACGCGCGTGATTTTCATTTGAAACGGCAGTGAAATATACACAAAGAGTCTTTACATGGCGCCTGCAGGACCATTACGAGTTAAAAACTGAGAGGAAGGACAACGCCGGCGATGACAGAAGGGAGCCGTCACAGTTAGAGGGCGTGGTTTGCCCGTGAACCTCACAATGCCATTGGACGACTGAGAGGAAGTGCCTCCAGCCAAGGTCTGTTTACATCCCCGACGTTCTAAAATATGGCCTCCTCTTCTTTTTCCTCCTCCTCCTCCTCATCGTCGTGCAAACGTTTTGCACAACCAAAACAGAGCCAAACGCACCGTAAACTGACCAGCCCACAGAAGACACCAGTGTAGACAATCACCCGAGTGTGCGTCATGACGCGCCTGAGCCACCTCCAGATGCGCACAGGACGCCACCGTCGCACCCAAACGCACCCCCGTTACGCAGGCATTATTTACAACATTCCAGCTGAAGGGATTCTCTCCCGACTTTAACAGCCCACCTCCAGATAAAGTCTGAGCAGCTGCCTATGAACGCAGACGCGTTTGACCGCTGACACATCACGCATTGTGCAGTCCGGTCCAGTCCAAGCTGCAGATCTGAAGTCGGCTCAGCTCAAAGTTTCAACACTACTATTGCTGGTTACAGGACAATGGTATCAGAAGTCTTATCATCACGTTTGCATGCCCTCCAGACACACACACACACACACACACACACACACACGCTCAAGAAGCGTCGTGAATACAACAGCCGATTTATGGAGGAGTGGAGGAGGAGAGCAGTGCTGCTGAAGCTCTGCCTGCAGATTATAAAGAGTCACGGATTTGTTGTGGAAAGCTGTCTGAGCAGTAATAGCGGCAGAAGAGGACAGGAGGAGGGTCAAACCGGGGAAAGCATACACAAGATACGGAAGAGGATGACAAGGAAACATGTAAACAAAGAAGGGCGCAGAGCACAACAGCGAGAGCACCGAAGGCGGACATGGAGCAGGGAGGAATGATGAAAAGGGACAAAAAGTGGAAGGCACAGAAACAACAGTTGGGCTAGTCAGAGTCTCAGAAGCTTTGTTTTCTCTACTTTCAGTTTTATGGTTCAGAGAGACAAAGAAAAGCATCTGGGCCCACCTCCCCTCACCACGTGATGAATTTATTACTCCGCTAGGGCTCAATTTGCCACTTCCCATGTCTGCACGGACAGGAAAGACAGACTGGCGTGGACCCCCAACAGCACCAGCCATGCAGCGCAAACACACACACACACACACACACACACACACACACACACACACACACACACGTATCCTATTCTCGCCTGATCGGACCCAGATTTAAAAATCGATTAAAAACGTGAATTCCAAACTGAAATTATAGTCCAACTATAGTCCAGAGACTTGTACTGAATGAAGCTTACTCATTCTTTAGTGTCATGGCTGCATGTCAATCTCAGATCACACAGCTGCAGTCATTATGCTTTATTCTTTGGGGAAAAAAGTTAATTATAAAACCCAAACCTATTTTCATTAACAACGACGCATTAGTAAAATGTCTATGTGTACAAAACACACAATAAGGGAAAAAAAGGAATCATGTCTTTTTTTTTTAATCCCTTGGATATAAAAAGCCTCTCTTCGTGCTTAATGTGAAGCGAATGGCAGAAATAATTTCAACGCAAACGAAATCAGGCCCAACCGGCTGAAAGACAATAGAATCTTTGTAAATTGAAATAAATAATGTGCATATGAGCTGCGTGATGTACGCTCTGTTTCACTGTAAGGTTAAGCTGTCGCGTTTCAAGGCAGAACTCAAATCAGCGTTTCCGTGGAGACACAAAAATATGAACTGTTTTTTTAAAAATGTCTCTGAAGTGTTTTAATTTACTGATTTCATTAATTCTACAGTCTACAGTACACTAAACATTTATTTAGAGGAAATAAAATCCTAAAAACTGGGGACGGTACATTCAAAATGTCTGGAGTAGCATTATTATTATTATTATTATTATTATTATTATTATTATTATTATTATTATTATTATTATTATTATTATAAAAATTAAACAATAACCAAATACTTTTTTATCAGTTCTGAACTAACAATGCTGGGAATGTTTTACTCATGGGATTAGGAAGAACCCCCCCCCCTTCCTATGGTTCTTTCTCACTGTTTCTCTTCTTTTTTTAATGTATAAAGTGTCTTGAGATAACAATGTTATGAATTTGCACTTTAAATAAAATTGAAATTGAATTAAAATTGAATCCAGGCCTGTCAGATGAAACTGGGTCAGGATAATGTGCTATGCGTGCAACGTCTTTTGCATCACAAAAAATTATTTGTTTATTTGTATCAATATTTGCATATTAGATAGTTATGTGTATTTTAAATTTCATTTTTAATTAAATAGTTTATTCTTTCTATTTGTTATTATATTGTTTTTCAACGAGTACCACTGCAGCAATAAATAAATAAAAATCAAAATCCAAACACTAAGCCTGCCATCTTTGCTGGTTCCGCTCCTCCCTGCAGGCCGAACAGGCCCCGTGGTAGCCTGGGGGCGGACACCGACACAAGCGTCGACTAGGACGAAGAGAGACGAAGAACAAATGTGCTT
Source organism: Pao palembangensis (assembly GCA_015343265.1). Classification (NCBI taxonomy): domain Eukaryota; kingdom Metazoa; phylum Chordata; class Actinopteri; order Tetraodontiformes; family Tetraodontidae; genus Pao; species Pao palembangensis. The sequence goes on along the minus strand of CM027085.1, from coordinate 11,905,105 downwards.
CTGAGTTCTGATGCATCCCTCCAACATCTGGTGGACTGATAGAGACATCGAGACTGGCCTCTGTGTGAGATACACAGAAATGCAGAGGCGAGGGTCACATATGCTGCCTGGCACAAGATCAGTCCCAACATAAGATCAGAAACCTAAAACAGGATGTCAGTCCGCTCACTGTCTACTTCATTTATAGGGACAGGGAGCGTGTGTGCGCAGAGTGGGTCTACAAAAAAATCCCAAAACAAAAATCTGTCCATCCACCGTCGGAAGTGGGAAGAGTGGCAGAGGGCAGGATGTGCTCACCTCCCTGCACCGAGAAGGTGGAGACGGCATCATCGTCCGGCTCTGCTGGTGGGTGGGACATGTTTTTTTTTTGTTTTTGTTTTAGTCATTTACCTGTACCCCAGTTTGGTATGTGCAGCCGTCTCTATTTTCATACCTTCTGTGTAAATGCAAACACAAAGCGCTTCTATCTGTTTTTGCTATTTCCCACCAGGTTAACTTGGATTTTAGTCCGAACGTCTTCATCTCAAGGTGAGTGCGTTTCTTAGTCCCGTCCGCGTGTGTACAGATGAGCTAATATTACTGTGCTCTCTAAGATTCTTTTTTTGTTGTTGCTGCCCAAGTAATTTTAGAAACGAACAATTTAATCAGTTTAATTGTACTACCATGAACAACCTAACAATACACGGTTAAAAAAATGAGTGAGTGTATTTTGCATCATCTATTCAAATAAAATAAAAAAGAATACATTTTCTAGTTACAAACCATACATAAAAAAATTTCAGTGGAAAAATACTGCAGCAATAGTGACCTGGAAGCATGAAAAATCCCTTTTTGTGATAAAAATGTTTATTTATGCATGATTACTGTAAACCAAAGCTGCACTACTGTTCCAACATCTGAACCTGCTTAGCTTGGCCCTATGTTGTCCTTTCTCCTTTTTATTTTATTTAAAAAGTTACAAATTAGTTCATTAGAAATAATTAAATCAAATGAACCTTGAAACTCAAGTGCTTCTTTTATTTCTTGTGACTTCATACTGATCCTGCCTTTGTAACACAAAACATACTTGCAACAATCACACTATATCTCAGTTCTATAGAGAAAAACACAGGCTTGTAGTCTTCTCCAGTCTGAGGGAAATATATACTTTTAATGGTGTCACATTTCCCGTGAGATGCTTTCAGCTTCTATTGATCATGTGTAAAAACCCTGTAGGTGGGTTTCTTCCTGCAGATGAAGGGAAACAGAAGTAAGAGACAAATACAAAAACGCTTCGCTACTAAACCTGCACATATATATTTAGAGGAGCTCTATCACCAGGCCTGGCAGAGACCTTCCTGTGTTATCAGATACACTGATAGAGATGCATTTAATGTCTCCTGCTCTTCTAGATACAGATTCTAAGTATGGCAAAATAAAATGTAAAGCTGCTGCAGAAGACTGAATCAGCTCAAAACATCATTTAGAGAGATATGCTGATCAGAGGGACGTGCTCCTCCATCGCCATGTCTCGCAAGCGGCTAAACGCTCGCTTTAAACGGCTTTGCACGAGAGGAGAGTACAGGGCTTCTATGTGGAGCTTTGATCAGGAACACATGGCTGAACTTCCTCCGCCGCAACAGCCAGCTGCCGTCTGTTTGCTAGAGGAGGATGAAAAAAGAGCACGCTGCAGCGAAGGAGAGCAGTGGCCGCCGTAATTCAGTCGGGAGAAAATAGAGCAAATGAGGGGAGAATGAGGAGGCAGGAGGAGCAGATACAAGACAGAAGGAGAGGAAATGGAAGAAAGAGAGAGGGCAGCAATAAAGGAAGGCATTCCGCCGGGCTCTCAGGTCTGCAGACGCCATGTTGAGACGTCAACGGGTCTGCAGCAGCGCGCCGTCTCCCTCTTCATCTCTATTCATCTGCATGCCACTCTCCCATCTGTGTCCCTCTCACCACCGCTTTTATCACAGGGGTAATTGACCACCTCATTTATTGGTGGTTGCAGGAAGTGGAGAAGGCAGTTGTACTGCTGCTGCATATTATAGCTGGGTGCTTTTACGGCTGTATTATTGCCCCTTATTGCCTATTGGTGGTCAACAAAAGACACTCCGAAGGAGTGTTTTGCGCCTCCAGGAAGGCCTGTTTTCTTTGTTGTCCTGCCTGCCTGTCTGCCTGTCTCAGGCCTTTTTGAAGGTTGGCTTCCTTTCAGACGCACATGGTCGAGTGTCTGCATGCGACATGGCTTCTATTCCACGTCCTCTTCTCTAGAACCCAACTTCTGAAACAATCCCTATCTCTGTCTATCTAAAGATGGGCTATTCTTCCTCCAAGATCGTCGTCATCGCTTTCTCACATGAAACGGCTGGGGAGTTTTTCAAAACTTCACCTCACGTCGGGGTCACGCGGTTGGATTTTCATTAAGCCAAGGAGGAACCAGGTGCTGAGGGGATCTGACTTGTTCGGTATGATTTACTGCAGAGGTTTGACCTCCTGTTGCTGGACTCAGTCACAAGCGCCCTAATCGTTTGATCATAACCAGAGGATGGCGGTGCTTCCAGCCCTGCAACTGGATTTGCATTTGTCAGTCTTTCAGAGAACTTTTGGCATGGCTAAAACCGAGCCTGCGTTCTTTTGCTGCGACTGGGAGCTGCGCGCAGCAGAAATGAAACAGACCGGGTTTGGCTGCACGGTGGGGGGGGGGGGCGGTTAGCAGAAGGCCTTTCTTTTAGAATACGACTGGAAAGAGAACCGTCTGCGGCTGAAGCTAAGATTACCGTACGGCGCGATTCAGCGCACTGCACTTCGGATAAGACAGGAAGTGAGCTGCTAATGCTTCATCCGACACCACATCTGTACCAGTGGTTTACCAGGTTAAACTGATAGCTAATCACAGCTGCTGAAGCTGAAGCCGCAAACCAGTGTGGAACCATTCAGATATTTCCATAGAGCATAAAGCTGTTATGGAAGCGCGTTGAGGCTGTTTCCAATCACCGTGTGTTGAAAAGTTCAGTGGAGGCATGGCACTACACAGCACTGCCGTACCAAACTGGTAATGCACACTGGCATCAGACAACCGTAGGAAGGAGAGAGAGATCATTCAAGATCAGCTGCAGAGCATTCCTGTGAAAAGAGATGAGACAGCCAATGAGAAGATTTATCACTAAACCACGACTACCTCAGACGTCAGGGTACGGTGGCCTTTGTCTGCATTTGGAATCTCCTGCTGCACAACAGCAAGATTAAAAGTGATTGAACTTGGGCCTGGATTACAGACAGATCGGCAGGGAATCTGAGGACAGGAATATTTGTTGCCCTGGTAACCACTGGAAACGTGTCCCTTTGCTCTCTGGAGTGGGTGGGGCTATAGACAGCATCACGTGCAAAATCAATAGATAGAATCAGCAACTCCAGTAGAATCAAACCTCCACACACTGATCCTCAGTGACACTGTGGAGATGTTTAAAGAGTTTCCTTCTATTTCACAGTCTGGGGTTTTACAAGATCTAAATTCAGTTTTCTATACCTAATCTGAACCTGCTGCATGAGCTGTTTTTGATGGATCATTTTGTGCTTCGCTCTGTTAATCCGGCTGAACTATCCCACCCTCCTCGCTCGCCTCCTCCCTTTGTTTCAGCCGCTCTGTCCGGAGCGGTGTGATGTAGGTAGTTTCAAGTTGTTGGGCTGAACTCTGGCGATCACAGGAACCTGAAACTGCCTGATTCACGCTGACCTCCACTGCACATCTGCATGCCAACAAACAGCAGAAGAGCCTATGCACACGCCCAGCCCGTAACCTCGCACAACTCCTGTCCACAGTTGAAGAGTTCAGTGGGTTTTTTTTTTTTTTTTTGTTTTTTTGTTTTTTGCTTTTTTTTTTAATGTAACTTATTGTGCAATGTGATGGATAACACAAACTGCAGCTCTTTCAGATTTGTTGCCACATGCAAATGAAAAACACATGTTTTTTTTCCTTTTTTTTTGAATTTGAAATTCAAAATGGATACACTGTGGTTTTCCCATGTGTTACAGCAGCCTCTAAAAATATTCTCTATCTCTTTTTCTGCAAGGTGCTCCCAGATGTTGTGTTTTTCCTCCGCGGTGTGTTCGGGGGAGCTTTGATTGGCTGGGATTTTTCACCTTCCCGACACTCACAGGTATTACCGACCGACTGGTGTGGGAAGGGCTGATGCGAACGCTGCATTTCCACCAAGTAGTATAGCTGAGTTCAGTCAGAGCCTGGTCTGGTTTCTGTTTCCACTGGGAGGCGTGCGGCCCAGATGCTGATAGCTCCATCAGCCACAGAAGCAGCATAACACCACAACCCTGGGACAAGATGCAGTGTGCTTTCTGTTCGGACCTTCTCTCGCTCACACCAGTTGAAGGACTCCAATATGGACTTGTTGAGGGAGGAACCCCAGACTCAGTGGTGGAAGGATTCAGCCCGTATCCGTTAACCGTGCTCACCGCCAGAGTCCATCCAGTCGGTACTGGGAAACATGGCATCCAGAGCAGCCCTCGGCTGTCCTTCACATGTCTACCCATCCAGACACAATTTCATCTTCTTTATACATATTTTGCTCCTCAATATAGAGAGCGCTGGCAGCTCCAGAGTGGAACATCTGTGCACGCCCACGCGGGTGTTTTTCATTATGTGCACTGATCTGCAGCAGGTTAAAGTGAGTCACGTCTCAGCCCGGCCTGTGGCTATCGATGCTGTTCTGATACGCCGTGGATGATGTTTACTGTGATCATTTAACATTTGAATATTGATATCACATTCAAAAAACAGGCGGGCAGGACTGAGGCCTCGTGCACTTTTCTCAGCAGATCAGGTGTTTGTCTTGTCCTTGGTTACAGACCTCCAACACAGTCGGCATTTAAAATTGAATACAATTAACATACGTATCATGGGTAATTGTGAATTCCATTGGCCACGTTAACGAAATTCCGATGTTTGACTCTCTTTCTTATAGTATGAACAGGTGCAATGAATCTAAGAGCACAGCAAGGGAGATGTCAGTCAAGTACAGTTCTGAGCCAAAATGTCTGGAAACATCTGTGGAAACATGCAGAGTCTGGATTCAAACACACCACAGTCCATAATATTTTTGTGTAAAATTGTAAAAGGTAGTAAAATAAAAGCTGTAGCGCCGCGTTTCAGAGCTGGTGCTTCTCTTGGAATCTATGAGACGTTCCCTGAAAGAGCTGAAACTTAAAGACATTTACACTTTTTGTCAGGTTTTGGCCAGGACCTCCACATCTCTGACTCATCGTAATTCTTCACACTCAGCTTTCTTTCTGGGAGTGATGTAAAAAGAAGAAGACGAAGAAGAAGAAGAAAAAAATTTCCTGATCTGTCTTATGTCTGTGTAAAAATTCAAAGGGGGTCAGGGTGTGGCTAGCCTAGCTTAGCCCTGGATTCAGTTAAAACGGGAATATGAAGCTCGGGATGGGTATTGTTTTTTTGCTGTAGAATAAACCGGCCTGTAACACAGCATTACTAGGGAGTTGTGTGGTCAAAAAAAGGAGAACCCTACAGGCAAATTCCAAGAGAAATATGAAACTTTAAACTGTAAGACTTGCACAAACAAACACATGGAGGAGACCAGTCATCATTCACCAAGTAGAGAAGATGGTGAGTGTTTTATTTTTATTTAATTTGGTAGCATCAGAACCAATCAGAATGACTAACTGTATTAAAACATTAGATCTTTAGCTTGTACTGAAACAACCTCTATCTTCCTTTGGGCACCTTTGAATGATAATGCCAGTTAGATTTACAGTTACATTTCTGACATCTGCGCACGAAGGAAGACAGGTATTTCCCAATTTGATCATAAAAGTTTTTCAATAAACAGAATGAATACAGTCAAGTTAGTAGTTTTACATGATCCGATATTAATCAAACGATTTATACCAATGCTTTGGGTGTATGGTTATGAATGCTTCAGTACTTACTGTCGGGAGCTTAGTGTTGACTGATACAGTAAATTAGTAAAGATTTTGAAAGCAAGCCTCTCCTCAGATTCTATAAAAGGGATCAAGTCCAGGTCATGTTTTTCCCCTTTAACAATAGCAAGCTCTCTTCTGCAAAGTAAAACAGGCTGCAACTTTCTTGGTGCACATTCCTGTAACAGTTGTGTTTTTCCAGAGGAGTGCTCTTAGCCTCTTGGCCAGCATTCATCCCAAGTCAATGAGCAATGGTTGCTGCACGGTAACGGCACTTCCCTCCTAAATTCCAAGAGTTTGGCTGAAGGAGAGGCTGTTTTACCCATTACACAGCTCACTCCGCACTCACTGTGCATTCACCTTTGACCTTTGGTGCCGACCAGATTGAGTACATGAATTTGAATTTTATTTACTGAGCACTTTTCCACCACAGGAGCCAACGGCTGCATTTCCTTCTGTCAATGGCCACCATTTAGCATGCAGATTGAGAGTATGAGATAATATTTGGTCATCATACCACGTTTGCGCGCATCCAGGAATAGGGGGGAGGGTCACAGAGCCCTGGCCTTTGCCGTTCTTCGCGTTGCCTCCGTCAAGCTATGATATAAACTCGACTGTGTTCTTTTTCAAACATAATATGTTTTATGAAGGCGAGCCCGCTGCCACGGGGCTGTAAATCTCCTCCTCTCCCTTGCTGTCCGGTGTCGGCGATGGAGGGTTTTTGTATAATTTGCAGCGCGTTTAATAGCACATTAACATTTAGCAGCCACGGTTCACAGTCTGACTGCACTCTGGCACCAGCACAGACTCCCATTTTTATCCACATTACATCAAGCGCAGGCATCCCAATGAGGCAGTTTACTGTGAAAAGCCGCTCACGGCGAATCCTAGCACCACTAAAGGCGAATAATTTCATCAGTTTATCAAATATTGTAGAAATACGGCTCGATCCGTAGCCCACCTCCTCGTTGCATGTACAATTATTCTAAATAAACAGATGGATTTCACAAATGACAAATATTGAAGCAGTTTCCTTTGGAAAATAATGTCCCTGGAAATATTTCTTCCCTCTCTCACATTGTGCAGTGGATTTAATATAGCTGGGAGGGGGGCTGGGGTGCGGGCAATGTCCTTATGCCGTGCAGACTTTCAGTTTTAGTGCAATCACATCCACATGCAAGGACAAATGGATGTGGTCTTTTTCATACAGAATTTTGGTTTACACATAGTGGAGTCACACTCAGACTGTCTTAACAGTCATAAAATACGTGCTGTCATCCTGGAAGAGCCTTGGAAAGGCTGAGAAGAGGGGCCCGATGCCGTCGTGCTCCTCTGCCACCTGGGTTTCCTCAACGTGAGTTTGGAGACAACAAAACCCTGGTGTGAAGCCGTTATCAAAGCAAATAAGTTCCAAACGTGCAGCACAGCACCTAAACGCACCGACTTTCAATCAGATTAGTCAACGAGTGGACGGAATTATCTGGGGGAAGTTAGGCTGGGGTTTCCTGATGAACGGACAGTTTTATTGTGACAAAGAGAACTGCTAAGTGCTGCTAGCCGGAGCTGCCTGCAACTTCAACAATGCAGCAGATAATTAGACCCATCAATCAACAGTGTCAGTGGGATTATTAAGGGATGCTGTTGTGGCAGAATAATAAAAAAAAAATTAAATAACAGTGAGAATAAAAGAAGAATAAGTATCTGATTTCAGTATGGTGCTGGTACATCAGGACTGCATGGATGATCATCCTTCCCTCTTTTCCATCTGTTTGTATTTGCTGTCTGACAGTTACACAATAAAAGCCTGGTTAAAAGAAAATCCTAACATGAGTCCATCACATCATGGAATTCACATTAACTTCACATTGCCTCATTAAATCATACATTCTGGCAGTTTAATGCATACTAATTGTGTGCATTTACAGATTGGGAGACATATTTAACGTCTCGGTATGCAGGCCCTGTCACAGCTAGGTTTGCATAGCAACATTAGCGTTGTTACGAATGCAAATGAAGATGGCCTTCATTGTTCTGAGCCATAACGTTTCCTGTGGCTAGAGTTCAGCTGGAGGCACAAAATAACTTTTTCAATATGGGGATCGTAATTTCTTTATCATCAAACAATACAGCATGACACAAGCTGAGCATTCACGCTCCGATCCGAGGAGATCCGAGCAGCAACTGAAGCTGGTACCTGCACACCAAGAGGCGACCGTCCATGGAACAAACATAAAATTGAAGCACACACAGTTTCTGCAGATCAAGGTTTATTTGTTTGCTATTTAATCTGTTGGTATGTGCTGCAAGTCTGTCACACGTTGTGCAACAGATGCCTACAAAGCAGTCACACGCTCCCAGCACTAGATTAATCTTGCATGGATTCACATCGTCATGGGACAAATGTGTGACAAGCTCTGGCAAATCAAAAGATGCAGCTATGGTGAATATATGCTGTCACCAAATGGAAAACTGATGTTCTGAAGCAAGGAATTAATCAGGAGTTGACTGCATTATTATGATTATGAGATTCAGGATAAACCTTCAGGATAAACATACGTATTTGAGAACATCACACGCTGCTACAGTGTTCAATGTGACACCTTTAACAATGACCAGGGCTTATTTAAACATTTAAACCAGCTTTACCTTTATTTTCACTTATTAGAGCACGTACACGTGCACAGTTTCAGACAAACATCCAGCAAGAGCAGCCAACATGTCGTTCAACGTACCTGAGCACGGAAGTCAAACCTAAAAGGTCCTGGGCTCAAGCCATCTGATAAGACAAAGCGACAAGCTTCCTCTTCCAGCAGCCCTTGGGCCAGGCATGCCTAATATCACCATGCTTTCATTGGGAAATGCCTCACATATTGCCAGCACATAGATCCGACTGACATTAATTGGATTTTATATTGAAACGATTTCTCCGCTGTCTAATGTAATGGTGAGAAAAGCTCTGAGCTGCGATGCAAACACATGTTAACTGTTTCTAGCATCAGCTTGATGCATGTTGACAGTAAACAGCCTTGGAAGACTCCATCACTGACAGTTCCTGATAATTCTCACCAGTTGGTGTCTAATGGCCTGTTCATATCCTGCTCTGGTGTAGTTTCAGGCTGGACGGACAGCAACCTCGTCAGATCAAAGACACATCCAGACTTGTGAAGCTGAAACGGGAAATAAAGGACCAACATCTGGATGGCACAGAGCTGCATGAGGCAGAATTAACAACATTGCTAAATATCCCCATTTTCACGGTAATTTAATGGATTGGTCTGCTTTGAGATGCTATATGTTATAACTGGTGCAATAATTAACCAAAAATAATTAGCAGAACCAACTCTTTTGTTCCAGCAGTGTGGAAACTAAAATGAAACAATGAATGTTTTGCACTCATGATTAGTAATATTTCCTATTCTGTCTTATTTTGGTAAAGCCAAATTGAAAAAACAAAACAATGTCATGTCATGTATAGAGCTTCTCCGTTGAGCCAAGATGATCAGATTTGGGGGAAATAATATTTTCTTAATGGTTAAGCATAATTGGCCTGTCTCCTGTTAAGATTTAACATTTTGCAGATGATGATAATGATAATTCAGCAGAGTATAAAATAGTTGAGACAAACAATGTCAAAAAGGTATAATGGTTCTTTATTGTCTGAATAAATTTTGAAACCGAGCATTTAAATGTGTGTATGTGTGTGTGTGTGTGTGTGTGTGCTGTTAATTTTGTTCAGTTCTGTTCATGGTTGAACAGATCTGCTATCACTGTCTACATGCTGAATAAGCTATGTTTTAAATTAAAGTTCTATTATGTTTTATTAGTTTTAAACCTCTAAACCATGAAATATTTCATAGCCTTTATCCAAAATACTAAATCACATAAAAACAAATATTTTACAATAATTAACATTATACAAGATCTAGAAACTAGAGCATGGAAACAAAAATATATTCTATCCTAATTTTTAGATAATATGGTAATGAAACAAACTGATTTATACATTTCACGCATATTAAAATAAAAATAAAAACATTTATGGGGTGCCAAATTTCTCTAATGATAGGGGCTGTGTTCCTGTGGTCTTCCTGAATGGAAAAAAAAAATACTAAAATAGGTTTAACCGGTACAAGTTCTGCTCCGCACGCTCGCTCTCTCTCTCTCTCTCGCTCTCTCTCTCTCTCTCTCTCTCTCTCACACACACACACACACACACACACACACACACACACACGCATTTGACTTTTGTTTCTCGGGGTCTTCAGAAATTTCTGCTGTTTTGAAAAATTTATTTTACTCTTCTTCTGCGGACAGGCAGTTAATAACTCTGCCCTGACTTCATTTACAGAGGAAACTTTACCATGTGAGCCATAAAGAGACGGAGATGCCCGGAGTTTCCTCCAGCTTTCAGCTGAGAAATATGATGCTAAACGTGATACATGTGGGGCAGCCATGACCTATTGTTTTAATATATAGCTTGTTTCACTCAAATAGTTTAGCTTCAAATGCGGTTGTTCGTGAAACCAGAGCTCATTAGCAAAGGGGTTAATGTTTCTGCTATTGTGCAAACTATTTCAAAGTAATTATTCATTTATCATAATATCCCCAATACTCGTTTAGCTTGTCGCTAAGAGGTTGGTGTTCTGAAATATATTTCAAGCCATTTAAAAAAAAAAATATATATATTTTTTTATTTGTAATTCTATTTTAAAATATGCACAGAAATCACAGTTTAAATAAGACAACAGACTGAAATAAATATTTTGTTGTAGCTCCGCAACATCATATTTTATTAATTTGGTTTAAAGCACCAGAAAACCCGATTCATAAAAAAAGGGGAAACAAATTAAAACTATTTTTAATAAGTAATTCTTTTAATGTTTTAATTGTATCCGTTTCCAGCGGAATGTAAAGTCCTTCATATATTTTAAAACATAGATTTCCAGCATAAGGCACACAAGCATTAGTTTGATGTTTCTTTCAAATTAATTTACTTAAAAGGGTCTTTAATTACTGTATTAAAGTCAAATTTTAGTGTAGAATTGTTTTAATCGCATCCTATTCATTTTTTAAAACATTTTCCCATCATGACCCGCTATCAACCATTGAAATAAAACACTGCTAAAGGTTTGAAAGGGCTTTCTTTACCTTACGCATATCAGACACAAATGATTTTCAACAACATAATCGCCTTAAAGGAAAAGGTAAACAGATCACTGAAACGCGGATACATCTTTGATTAGAATGTCATGGATTCTCTCGTGCGCATATTAAAATATTTCACTTTCAAAACAAAATACCGCGTGGATGTGGGTAAAATGTAATTAGAAACACAGTCCAACTTCATGCCTTCTAAATCCAGATCTGTTTGTGGAAAGTGCTTTGGCTCCAGGGAAAGCAAATTACCGCCTGGAATTCAAAAGTCAGTATTTCATATCAACAGAGATGAGGGCGCCGTTTTTACACGACGATCTGAAATCCAAAAAGAAAACTGCACAACGACGCAAGTTGAAATCTTTAATTCAAATCAAGCGTTTTTGTAACGCTCATGAGAGGACTTAATGAAAAACCTGAACAATTAAAGTTTATTAAAAGTCTGGATCTTTTAAGCAAAAACTACTTCATCTCTGAATCACCCTCAACTTTGGAATCAATGTACTCTTGAGCTTTACTTTTGGCTTTAAAAAAAACAACAAAAATCACACACGTACTAATCGTGAAGTAAAATCAATGCATTCATTGTCTTCAGCAGGCTACTATGGGGTTAAATGATAACTTTCTTCTTTATAGAACTGATGCAACGTGTGAGAAATTAAGGCTCCTTGCGAGTAATGTCTGGGATCACCAGTGTCTTCAATTAAGGCGCTGTCTGGTTGGCAGCCCGGGCTGCAGGGTGGAGGCCCTCCAAAGATTAAAATTCCCACAGCCTGCGGTCTGTGGAGGGGACATTTGGAGTGAAAAATATCCCGAGCATCTGTGACTGGAAAACAACTTGGGGTTCTGTTCTCAACGTGTCGGAGGCAGCGTGGACTTATCTGGTGGGATGAAGTTCCTGCCTTTAGGACTGATCTCTAGGTGCTGGTTTCAGTCGGAAGGATGCAGTCCTGAGGAGGTGGATGAATGGTCTTTCACCGAAGCTGGTGAAATGGCGCAGTAATCCCGGAACTGTCCGCAAAAATCACTACAAAACGATCTTGTTTTTGGCTTTTTTTTTTCCGGCTCATTCTGTCTGAGGCGCAGCTAATCACATCTCCTCTACATTAAAGTTGTACGTTAGGCCTACCCCCAGCCTCATAAATAACCATGTTAGGGTCATGAGGAATGACCAGACTATATTTAATCGCCATAAATAAAAGTGTTCACTGTATGCGAGACGCCATAGTCAGATTTATAGCTCCTGTAGCAGCCATCTTGACTTCAAGAATCAGCTCTGATAATTCCAAAGAAACAATCAGCATTACAGTCGTAGAACTTTAATAAAGGTCAGCAGGAAATTTAAAGTCTCTGCTTGGCCCGTCTGTTGCTCCGCGGTCTTCTAACTGGGAGCCAGGCGACGATTTTATCCCATAAAATTTGAAAAAGAAAAAAAATATATATATTCCAATCACCAATAACCGCAACGCAGACCGCAAATCAGACGATCAATTCAGGCCCCAGTAGAGAAATCCAGCTGCAGACATGTACTGGGGAGGTGCGAGCTGCGCTTTACGCGGTGATCGAGGCTCCGAACGCGTCCAGGAGGAAGGTTGCAACAGCCCAGGTTTCCTTTAACAGTCCTCGCAACCACAAGCCATATATCAGCTCCATAAAACCAAAGTAACCGCCTTAATATGGCCTTTTTATTGTGGGATTAAAATGACCCCCCAAAAAAAGTAGTTGAAGGAGTTTGCTTTATAAAGACCAGGGGTAGTATTCGCGTAAGCGCGATTTAATGACGCTCGTTAACAAAAAAAAAAAAGAGTGTTAATCTACTAATAAAACAGCCGGACCCTGCAGCTCCGGGGAGAAAAGGTAGATTTAGAGAGCGGATGAATCATTAAACACACCTAGGTGTGAATTTTACCTGATGGGATAGAGAATTTGTGCCTCCAGTTGCGTTTATACTAATATTGGTTTAAAGGCTGAGACTGGGGCGCGCTCGTTTTTTTTCAAATGTTTGCATTTTGTTACAGATCCGCAATGAAAACCGAAGAACAGACGAGCTAATAAATATCAATGCGCCACTTATTTGTCTTAGCCTCGCACCTCCTGCACGGTGCCCAGGCGAGGCGTACCTGAACCGTCTTAAATCACTCTGGTTTGACAGCAGTCATAGATGCGCGGGCTGGATATACGGACGAGCTGCTCATTCTGCATATTGCATATAAATAAGACCATTCATTTAGGAGAGAGGAATGTATTTAACTGGGAGAGAGGGAGACTCCCGCGTGCACGATTGATTTACGCTTCATTGACGCTTCATCGGGCTCGAAGAAAAAGTCCGGCCAATCATTTTGCGCCTGGCGCACACCCCCGCGCACAACTGCGAGGCTGTAACACTTTGTTTCGCTATTGTGACCAAGTTATTTGAGGCAGAGAGAGAGAGAGAGAGAGAGAGAGAGAGAGAGAGAAAGGGGAAGAGAGAGGGAAATAGGAAGAGAGAGAGAGAGAGACGGGAAGAGAAGGGAGGGGGCGAGTAAGCAAAGGGCAGAAGAGAGAAAGAGAAATAGACAGAGGGGAAGAGTAAAATCTCGTAATGTCTCTCTGCTTGTTCTCTATCTGGTAAAATCGCGGTGCGTCGCAGATAATGTCCGAGAATGTCCATTTCTGGGACTTTGAGCAACTATTACGTGGACTCCATTATAAGTCACGAGAGTGACGACCTCTCAGCGTCCACTCGGTTTCCCAGCGTTCAGTATTCCAGCTCGAGCTCCGCCGCGGCCGCTAACGGAAGGCAGCCCGGGGGCGCGGTGCACGCCGAGCATCCTCACCCGGAGCCGTACCCGTCCTGCAGCTTCCAGCCGAAGCCTCCGGTCTTCTCGTCTTCGTGGAGCCCATTCAGTCCACACCACGGTGCCAGCAGCCTGCCGGCCGTCTACCACCCGTATCTCCCCGCGCAGCATGTCCCCTCCGCGGACACACGCTACCTCCGGTCTTGGCTGGACTGCGCGCCACGCGGCTCCGAGTCCGTCCAGGGCCAGGCGGGACAGGTCAAGCTGGAACCGCAGCTCGGTCACCTCGGCGGCGAACTTCCAGCCAAGCTCAGCGGACAGCACCCGCACGACACCACCGCGTACATGCTGGAGTCGACGTCCACGGCGTCGAGAGACCTGAGCCACCATCCGGCGGCCATTCCGGGAGCAGGGTTCGAGAAAAATAAGGACATTTGTGACGGGAGCGAAGACAAAGACGGCCTGGATCAAAGTAAGTTATTAGAACAGGAAACAGCGAGCGGGAGAGGAAGAGAGAGAGAGAGTGAGAGAGAGAGAGGGGGAGATTGTAAACGCTTTTAATGCCGCCATAAAACAAGAACAAAGAGCCGGAGAGCCAAAAAGCCCCCACTTTCTACTCTCTGTGTTTAATGTTTCATTTCTCCCCTATCATGCAGCTCCTGTTGCGTCCGATATTAGAAACGTTCCGAATAATTCTGAAACTCCAGCTTCGAGTTGACTTTCTCTGATTTGCAAGTGTGGCGCTTCCAGTGCCCAGTGCCTCAATCCTCATGGACGGCGGATCTGCAGTGGAATTAACTCCACGACAACAACAAGGCTCATTTGGGAAATTCACACTATTTTAAAAAAGACAGAAACCAAGACGTGTAAGTGATGAAAGACGATTAGACAAGGAAAAGCTACAAATATACGGACCCAGTATTTGTACATTTGATCTATCTATTTATGTAAATTTGCAACCAAGACAAAGCGTTAAAATGCGTGAGTTTAGAGCGGAAAGATACTGTCAAATAGTTGTAGAACCTCCAACATTGACAGAAAAAAATAAATATATTCAGACGGGATGATCCTTTCTACAAAATTATGAATAGCAAATAAGGTTTAATCATCCGGGTGGCTGGTCTTGAAACTGCTCAAATTCCATCTCTGTACTTGAGATGGTTCCGTTTCTGCATGAGCGGCTGCCCTCACACGCTTGAGTCTATGTTCTAACAGCGACCAGTTCAAAGTGGGACCTCACGGAACAATCGGAAGCGAAGTCGGGACGCCCTGAATCGAAGGCCTCACACTCCCGGTGCGTGCACAGGCTTTGATGAGTGATTTCACCTTCCTTGCTATCAGCCCGTGTTTTAATTGCGGAACAGTGCGTAGAAGGATTCGTTTTATATCTCATGGTAGATAAGGGAGCCGAGGTTGCACTTTATCACTGCCATGCTCTCTGCCAGGGCCCGTATTTTCCCTCCGTCCTCTCCAGCATCAGGTGCACGGAGCAGCGAACATGAGAGCAAAATGTTTCTCTCAGATGTCGTCAACCTTTGGCTGTGCTTGCCTCGTCTGCTTTTATGGAATCAAAGAAAGAAGTCATGAAAGAGGCCAGGCCGTCCATCACTGACCCGGCGGCTCGGGGCTGCAAGAGAGCAGCAGAGGCCTCATAACTCAGCCTGCAGCAGGGGCCGATCTCCGTGCGCGGTCGGGACAGAGGAGAGCTCTGCTTTCCATAAATCTCTGGAATCTCTAGAATCACACTTACATCTGATCTCATTTAATTAAATGCGAAGCAAACAATCCGCGGCGTGAGTGGTGGAAAAATACTTTTACTTATTATTTGAAAAGGCCACGCTTACGGCGACGCGGGTCCGAATGGTGAAGAAATACGCCGCAAAGGGTAAAGTTTAGATATCACACCTAATATTTAAGCAAATCATGTACATAAGTGTATAAAATCGCCACGTCAAGGCTCTCAATCAAATATCACAGGAAGGACATAAATTACAGCTTCTCCTTTACGCTGGAAATGTCATAAAGGCGCCAATGTTTTGGCGTCATTACAGTCTTAGCGGGAGCGCAGACAGTAGCCTGAGACCGTAGTATTATCCAGGTACTCCAGCCGTAATAATGACATTCTACCTGTCGTGGAATCGCATCATGTTGATGTAAAGCTACCAAGGGTTCGGTCATGATTTCCAAGGGTTTGTTCTGCTTTGTCTCAGCGCGCACCACAAGCATCTCATCCATCATATCTTAACTTTGACAGTCTTGACTTGGCCAAATGAACAAAAATCCCTTAAAAAAAACATGTATATATTTTTCCCCTACTTATTTATTTCATAGAGCCTTTGAAGTTTGATCCAAGTTGAATGTAAATGGAATCTTCTCTGCCCACAAATCCCGACGGATAAGAATGGTCCGTCTGAGCGTGTGACCGTGCGATATTTGCGCGTGTATTCCGTGTTTCCGACCGTGAGAAACAACCAGAAGAGAAATGTTTGTACCCATGTTCTGACTTTTCAGATAAAGAATGTTAGAATAATAATAATAACGCTTCACATATTTTATTACTGTGCATGCTGTCGCGCAAGCAAGTCTGTCACCATCTTTCTCTTTCTCTCAGTCTTACGTACAAACACACAGACACACAGATACACACACACACACACACACACACACACACACACACACACACACATCTCATCATAACATCTGAGCATCACGGCTCCAGGTTATTCCTCTTGTGCATCCGTAAAGCTTTTCTTTGTTTGGTCCAGAAAAAGACCCCTTTCCGAATGTCAGTGCCTCTGGTTTGGTTTGGTTTTGGTTTGTTTTTGGATCTTACGGTGTTCCGGTTTGGCAAGTTGTGCCACATCCACCAGTAGAGGGCAGCATAGCTTGTTTACTGCACGTACCTTTGTTCACGCATCAACAACACTGAGCACCATTTGTGCAAGTCTGCGTATTACTGGTAAACAGAACTATTCTAAGTTTAGGGTCACAGATAAAGTGAATGGCATGTGATTTCCTGGGAAACCATTCGAAAGGTGACGAGTTTAACCTCAAATGGTTGAACTTTAAATTTTACATTGAAGTGTTTCAGGAAAGTTTGGAGAGAAACTCCCTTTTTTGCCCATCACTGTGTCGCACTAAGACAGGGACAAAGAAAAGTTGACTTTTGTGATAGTATTTTTCATGGCGCCAACTGTTTTGCTTTATCATGACAAAGCCTTATGCTGTTTGATTGAGTTTGGAGATTTTCCTGCTTAATATCTTATATCTGCTAGTCAGCTAAATTTAAAGACATGTTACCGATGAGCAAAATATGTCCATGCGGAAGTTAAATCAGATGGTTAATGCAGAGATTTATGTAAATAATGATAAAGCAGTAAAAATCTTAAAGAGATCCAGAAATAGAGATTAAATTGAGAGATTAAATAGCACAGAGACTACACAGGCTCTCATTAATATCTAATAATTTACGTCAAAACGAAACTTGTAACGTTCTTTCACCTTTAACTTATTGATTTATTACACAATTAGGCTCAAATACATTTTTTTAATGTAAACACCAGTTTATTTTGTTGTCAGTGATTGCAGCTTTTTATTTACATGTGCTAGATACACGTGGTTTTATATTTTCTCATGTATACATTTTTAGCAGACGCTAAGCAGGAAAATAGTTCTAGTGTTGTTTAGAAAGGGAATAATTATTGACTATTATTGACAGTGAAAGTGATGTCATTGTGTAGATATTCAAACCCACGTTCAGCTAAAGTTGTTGTGCAACTACAGATTCTCCATATGCTCCAGTTCCTGGGCATCTCCGGTGAACTATTCTCTTTATTGTTGTGCTGCTTCTGCTGCTGGGCAGAGCACAAAAGTTATTAACTTATAACACCGTCCAAACAACCCCATTAATTGTCGTGTTCCTATTGGTGGCCGAGTGAAAGTGTGTGTGCGAGGGCTGAACGGACAGGAGCATTTCGATTGGGATATAAAATACGATTTCTGGAAAAGTAATAACATGCCTGTGGGATATATGAGAGGTCAATTTCTGGGACGACTAAAGGTGAAATTGTGAAAGGGAGGGAGAGGGAGATGGGGGTAATGGTTGTAGTGTAACCATTTTGATCACTGTTCCCATGCAAGCGACATTCATCACAGTGCACACACTCTTGCAGCCAAAGGCAAAGACACACATTCGCCTCCAATCGAACATATTCTGCTCCGGGGCCCACATCTTCGTCAGTCTCCTCATCCTTGCAGCTGTCAGTGAAGCCTCACACCTCTGCAGATACATGAATGGAGCCTCAAGAGAAAACACCTCTAACCCCACGCCCATATTGTTTCTTTTTATCTCTACCATCCTAATGTCTTCAGACTCCTTGGGAAATAAAATCCATAACATTCACCATCAGCGCCCCAACGCACCATCCTCCTCCTCTGCTCCCTGGCCGGTTTGTCATCCTGGATGACAGCCACGGACGAGGCAGAGCTCCCAGCATAATGGATGGTCCTGGAGGTGATTATACATCCGGGAAAGGCAAAGCACCCACTTTGCCATGCGACAAAAGAGCCCCCACCTCACCCTCTAGCCTCTCTTTACCAGGCATTATTTTGTTCTGAGATGAAATTGATCCCCTACATGCTGATCATGTGGGAGAAAATTGATTCCAGAGGGTATTAGGGACATATTTACTGATGAAGGCTGCTAACTAACCTGTCTGGTGAGAATTATAGGGAGGCTTGTATTGAGCCAGACCTACTTTATAATCTTTTACTATATTATGTCTTTGATCTTAGAATAAAATGTTTTGTGATTAAGACATTACTCTTCTGCCTAGTATGTTGTAATTTGGTTGGCTTCATAGAACCTCAGTCCGCTGATACCTGGCTGAACTGCTGGTTTGATGCCAAAGATAAATCATCAAGCATTTCTTTTGTAGTGGCCATGATGTGTTGATGTAGGGTTCCTTATTTAAACCTGGAAAACAGGTGACACACAGGCATGAAGATAAAGGTCTGATGTGCAAAATATGATGTCTGTTTTAGAAAATGGCTTCCAAGCAGCTGATATTTGAAACGAAACGGCACTGCAGGTCTGAAACAGTGGGCCATTAATGCTAATTCATGTTAACTTGCCTGTGTAGCAAGTGATGAAAGGATTACCGGTGATTAAAGAGGAAAAACTGCATGAAGAAAAGCAGTTACAAAACGTACTGAATAATATTTGTTGAAAGTCAGGATATCCAACTATGCTGCAATGTCATCATTGCTAGTCTATTACTGTGGCAATCAAATGTAAAACTTGAAGTGAAATGTATGATTTAGTACCGTTTTTACCTCATTTTTATTTTCCCAGTGGACAGCCATGGTTGTGATGGAACATTAGAATATGAAGCATTTAAATGGAAATAACTCAAATCAAAAACACTATTAGTTAAACCGTCTTTTGTTCGAAGTTTGGAAAGGGGGGAAAAATCATTATGAATGTCATATGCTGTTGCGTGAATGGCCTTGGCATCAATGCAGTCAAATTGTCACGGTGGTAAAATATTCCCAGTGAAATTGAAGACAGACGGAGAATACACCAGTGAGAAAAAGGGTTGACTCACACACAGATTCTGTCTGGCATCAAAAGGCTCTCAAGCACAGTCTGACTCCAAAGCATTTGAGCGGTTCTATCGCCTTCCTGCCATTTCATGGCTGTGTTTTCAGATAGGACAGGACGGTCTCCTTTACAACCTTCTGTCTCGGTGGAGCTGATCTGCTTCTGCCTCCCAGGAAATAGATAAATGAATAAATAACAAGCTACTAAAGTTCAAAGATTTGAGCTGTACTTTTCTTTGTTTTAATCAATTAAAATGAATCCTGATTGTTTAATTTGAAAGACTTATATATTGCTTGCAACAATGGATGGCTTTCCACATTGTAAGAAATATAACATTTACAGTAATTTTGTAACCATGGATGTATTTTTAGTACCGTCATAGTTAAGATGGCTCAGTGCTTTGTAGAAAGCAAGAGCAAATCGTCAACCTGAAACTAGAAACTCCAGTCCTAAACAAGGAGTCTTTGATAATTACATCCGTGTGAAAGCTGTAAAGTGCGGTCTGGCGGTGGTCAGGGGTAGGGAAGACATGATGGTCTGCAAATGAAACAGATAAAATGATGTAATTCAAACCAGAAGATAAAAATTCAAAAAACTGCAATGAGTGGAGCATTGTTTACTGCATTAAGATAATTATGTCTGCGCTCATAGCACACATATTTTAATCATTTCAGTATGTTGGAATGTTCACTTTGACAAGCACGTTGAAGATTTCTTAAATTTTCTCATTAATAAAAAAAAATGGTCATACTGTGATCAGCTGAATTTAAAACAGTCGTTTAAAATGGTTCTAAATGTTTTTTTCTGGTTTTGCCACAAAACCTTAATGCACAACGACAATATGGTTTGCCTGTCTTGGTCAGTGATTAGTGGTCTGGAAAAGAGAAACAGAATCTTTTTGGCCTCAAATTTTATTTAATTTTAAACAGATCCGGTTTTACAAATCCGTTTCTTTTGATCATTGGATAGGTTTTATGTGGTGTCTAGTACAACAGCCATACATTAAATGTGAGACTATATTAGTAGGTTGCGCAAAACTTGAAATGCTCTTACGCACAAAAAGTAACTTTTACCCACACAAAATGGGCTATAATTTGGTATGTTTTTTACAGTAATGTAAGAGGATAATTAATCACATTGACTTTTTTTTAAATTTTAGTGTTCTTTTGCTTGTCTCTTCCTTCAGATGACCCCTCCGCAAATTGGTTACACGCGCGCTCCTCCCGGAAGAAGCGATGTCCGTACACCAAGTATCAGACGCTCGAGCTGGAGAAGGAGTTCCTCTTTAACATGTACCTCACGCGGGACCGGAGGCACGAGGTGGCGCGCGCGCTGAACCTGACGGAGCGGCAGGTGAAGATCTGGTTCCAGAACCGGAGGATGAAAATGAAGAAACAGAGCAAGGACCAACCAAAGGACTAGCACACGCACCACACACACACACACACACACACACACACACACACACACACACACACACACACAGACAACTCAGCTCACTTAACTGATCAAAGGCATTATTGATCAGCGACAGAGGAAAGAACGCGGCTGTGTTGGGAGACGATGCGTATTAACGGGACAGTGCACTCACTTGAGGTTGTACTGACGGAGGATGATAAGTACAAACTCAAAGACTCATGGCGTTTCCTCAGAATCTCCCCTTATCCAATTCAGATTTTATTTAATGACTGCGGAGTGGTTGTGATATTTGTAGCTCCTCTTACGTCTTTATATTCCGCTTCCATAACGCAACTTTTCGACTGAGAAGAAAGAAAAGTACAGTTGTGCCGTGGAAAGAGATGCAAAACAAAGGCTTTTTATTTTCTCAAGCACTGCTTTTCTTATTTGGTTATTTATTGTTCACTTGCTCACATCAGAGAGTCGCAACGTCAAAACGGAGGATTATTGCTATCATCGATAACACACACAAACACACACACACTCATACACACACGGGTATTCATCATATATTTGTTTCGTCAGAAAACCTCTTACATCCTGTTTTTATCCGAAAACAAGCGCGTTGATATTCCCGTTGACGCCCTGGCTGAGGAAAATTTGGACTACGCCAGTCGTCCTCAATTGACTTAAAACCTCGGAGGTCAGTAGCGACTGCTGTCGAGTAGGACATACGCCCCCCCCAAAAAAACAAACAAACAAACAAACAAACAAACAAACAAAAACAAAAACACAGAAATACGCAGATATATACCTTTCCGCTACCTCTCCAAACGTCTTACGCGCTGCAGCGTCGACTCTTATCGATTCTCATGGCTATATCCTTCTGTGTTATACCATTCTGATGTTAACAGGGTTAATCTTACACAACAGCACAATAGGTCACTTTTCAAAAAGTATTTTTTCCCGCAAGATACAAAATACGGTTAATGTTATAGTTGCTGGATCCAAAAGTCAGTCCATCCAAAATGTAAACATAAATCATTCTCAAAAGAGACATCTTTCGAGCATTTTTGACACCTTATAAAAGGTAAGAATGGATCGTTTTAAGCGTATATCACGCACCGTGCAAATCTTTCCTCTTTATTTTCCCGTAACTGTGGAGAATGATTTCCAGACGTGTGGAACGCATTCTCTCTCACACACCTCCGCTGTCTTTTTGCGTTTTTCATGTAAAGTTTCAGTTTCATTGCATTTTAAGAAAGAATCTGCTCTATTTTTATACATTCGGTTTGCGGTTTCGGCTATTATTAGCTGCTATGCAATGCATAGCAGAACGCTGTTCAACGAAAGAAAAAAAGGAGCCTCGACACACTCACCTTTTTTTTTTTTACTGACACATTTTTAAACGTTCGTTTCAAGGCCTGGAAAGGTCCTGGAAATAGAATCCCTGGAAATCCTATATGACCTCCCAGTAAAAAGATTTAACATAGCGCTACAAATGTACTCTAGCGAGTAAAATACTTGAGCAATAGTGATAATATTATTAGGCTTAAACTCAAGTTTATGAAGAATTTTATAGATCAGTGTTTAAATATGAAGTGGTATTGTAAAGGAGGTGTTGAATTAAAGTGTCGGCGTCCGGTGGCAGCTTTATGGACGGATCATAAACACGCCAACATGTTTTAAAGTTTACAGCTGTGTGTGTGTGTGTGTGTGTGTGTGTGTGTGTGTGTGTGTGTGTGTATACGCGCGCGTATATGCAAAGAGAGAAAGTGAAAAACAGATAAAAAAGCTAGTGCACAAATTCGAGTAAATAATTGGCCTAGTTTTTTTTTTTTTTAAATACACAAAACAACAGTTCCAAAAATACATTTAAGCTTCTTTTTAATTTGAGAAATTGTTAATTCCCCACCTAAATTCTCTTTTTTTCCCTGACAAGCATCATTGAAAATTTATAACATCTTTACACGGTTTTGCGCATGCCTCGACTTAACTGAAGTCGTCTTTTAGTCGTTTAGATCCTTGTGTGTTCACTCTATCAGAGGGTAATGCTTGCTAAAGAACTAAATCAGTCAAAATAGAGTTTTTTTTCCCCCATGTGAAATATTTCTAATTTATTGTATATAAAGTGAGTAACTTCGTCTTTCGTATTTGGGATGAGTTCAGTATGCTGAAAGCTGTTTTGTCGTTTCGGAACATGGTATTTTACTGTAATATAGATTTTTTTTCTTACTATATGTCATGTGCTTTAGATTCTGTTTTTCATGTTCTTGTGCCGACTGTCTGAATGACCTGTTCTGATGTCAGTCTGACGAGTTTTTCTGTTGAATGGTGCCTCTGGGAAACAGAGGAAGAAAAAGAATTGATTAAAATTGTTTCCTGTATCTAAAAGATAGTTTTAATTCTATAATTGATGCTTTCACCGTTTATTCCTCACAGCCTATATTCACATATCTAACTGGCGGAGTCAGGATTGTGGAACGCTGGCTTTTGCTTTTTGGTTGACGAGCAGGAAGGCCCCGCAGCTCTAATCCTCGCTGCCGTTTGGAATGTTCCAAATCTTTGTGCGTCGAACTCTCTTCTGCGTGTTGTCTCCCGTTCCCTTGAGCAATGGCACTGCTCATGCTGGATTCCAATTAAAGATTTTACAGTCCATGCTGCCATGCGTGATTTCACTGCGTTTCTACACATCCTCGCTGATAATTAAATATGTGGGAGACAACGTGAAGGTGCGACACTGATTCACAGCTCAAATCGAACATTTATCTAATTTCCGTGTGAGAGATCATTCATTCTGTCCTCCGGGTGCCAATGATGGGAATGTTCAGAGACAGCAATCAGCTTTCCTCTGTTTTTTTTTTTTATTTTATTTTATTTTTTTGCTTTTTTTTTTGCTTCTCCATATTAAATTCGGTCCCTGTAGGGAGACAGAAAGAGACGCATGCGAGGGGTGATGGGGTTTGAGGGGGGGGGGGGGGGGGGGGGGGGGGTGCCGAAGGAGAGAAAGAAGAGGATGAGCCAGCATGTGTTTAAAATATGTGTCTCTTCAGTTGTACACACTGCAGCTGAAAAGGAGATGGGGCGTCTGTTTGGCTGCAACACCAAAAGACTGTCATAAACCCATAAACACCACCCCCGCGCCCACCTCCCCACCCACGCAGATGATGAGTGCATTCATTAGGAGAGTCGTCATCCCTCCATTAGTAGACTGTGAAGCCGCTGCGGTTCCCCTGTTTGTCTCTGCACCAAAAGCCCGAAAGACGCCGAGTCTACACTGGCTACCGCACTAGCGCCACTCATCACAAGGCGAAGTGGGCGTTGCATTCAAAAGCTGTAATGTGTTGTTCTTCATGCACACGCACACTTGGTCAACAGGCGGTATTTTGGTGCAAAACACCAAATGCGGAAATGCAGCGCTTTCCACATATTGGAAAGCTCAGCCCTGGCTGCAGTTGCTGTGGTTACACTGAGGATTTTACAAGGTTACCGTACCCAGATAACCCGTTTCTCGACTTTATAACTACCCAAATATCATTGTCTCTATGAATACTGCAGGAATCAATTCTGAGTCAGAAAATCAGGTGTGGTGTTGCGACAAACCCATAAATGAATAAATAAATATATCAGTCAGACGTGATGTCTTATTTCAGCCAATTTCTCAACATGTCAGCAGTTGCAATTGCAGCTTACAGTGCATTAATTCAAAACAAATGACGTTTCTGGTATCCAGAGCAGGTCAAGATCACACTTTAACTGGCAGTTAATTTGGTTATTAATGAAGAGAGGCACCCACAGTGAGTAATGGTGGTGATGGTAAACCTCAGAGAAGACCCTAGTCCAGGGTGCACAGCCTTCTGCCTTGACTGCCGAGATACAAACAATCACTATTATTTAATGAGGGCTTAGGAATAATATAAGCACATGGCAAAGAACCACTTGCCTGCATTTCTTTCTGGGAAGAGCTACATTATGGTCTTCTTTACCCTGCATCGCTGCATCAGACCAGCCAATGAGGCTTTAGGATTTGAGCCATTTTAGGCTCGGGCCCCAACACAAAGCAATCCCATAAACCATCTGTAGACTTGGCGACGAATGATTGTGATACTTCTCTGAGGTCTAGCAGGGTCGGAGCTTCATTAAATCCAGTCTCCACCACAGGCCTCCTTCCAGCCCGCAGCCTGCAGTCCCAGGGAGCGACGAACCCCCTCATCCACCTCTCAAAGAACAGAGAGAAAGAAACCGGGAGGGGAGGGGTGGCGGGCAGAGGCTTTTCCTTGACAAACTGTAAATTCAGGAGAATGCAGCAGGCAGGAGCCTCAGAAAACAACAACATGTGAGGTTCATGCACAGAGGAGTCTCAGTTGTGGAGGCACAGAAAACACCAGGGAACCATGCTGGTCACATCTGAAGGAGGAGGCAGAATTTGACACAGGGAGCGAGTGGTGATTATACTCATATATAAGAAAAGAAGCATTTGTGTTTTATAGATTAATTGATGTGAGAGGTGAATTTTCTCAGAATTTTTAAACTAAACTCTCAGAGGTTCCATTTCACTTTCTGCACACAATGAGCGTGAGTCAGTGGAAGAATCCACGTTGGCTTATTGTACAAATTTAGCCGTATGGCTAAAATGAGCGTTGGAATAATATAATTTCTGTAATATTGAAAGTGAAACTGTTAGAGTCTTCTTAACCCTGGCGAAGGTGACCAACCCAAAGTGTCTTCATTTCATCCTCTCATTGAATTCAAAAAAGTCTACAGACAGACAGTGGCTTTATTTTTACAGTCAAGGTGGAAGTCAGAGCGCAGCAGGCTCAGAGCAACTACACCCCCCCCGCCTTTCCTCTACGCAGAATGGGCTGTTTTACACAACACAGCTCCTATAATTCATCAAGCAGCAGAGAAGACTATTCATATTCATCAATTCTCTCCAAGAGAGTTATGGTCCCGCTGATACAAACGGCTGTATGGATCAGATCACATCAGCCATTCTGGACTCATTAACGGTTGGACACAGAGCCAAATGCTGCTGGCTGGCCTGCACATGTTCCAGCTGCCTTTGAGAGGGCAGAAAGAAATAATAATAGCATCAAATACACCAAAGAATATCTGCATTTGCACGTTTCACCCACCTCTGACTGCATCACCTAGAGTTCACGTTAAAATGAAGAAGTATTATTTTAATAAATAACGAATCCATTTTAAATTGTAAATATTTTATTGTATATTTCAATAATATTACGATGACAGGATAGTTTTCTTATTGTTCTATTTTTCTATGCAAAGAAACCTGTGCGATTATGAATTATGAGTTTAAATATAAGAAGGGAAAATAATGAATAATGAAAATGAAGGTTAAAAAAAGCCAAACGTGAGTTACAGGTTGTCATCTTTATTTCTAAATCTCCAATGTGCGTCACAATAAAATAAAATAAGTAGACAGCACATACGTTCAAACAAATCTATTACAGTTCATACTTTTCTGTTACAAGTTACATGTTCTTAGAACAACGTATAACAACGAAGACATGGCGTGTTTTTCCATTTTACGACAATGTTAAGGACAGACAGACACACACACACACACACATTCGCACCAGTAGCTAAATAACTGTTTTGAATTTTCTTGTATCCCTATTAAAATGAAAAATATCTTACCTGGAAATCTCGTTATTTGTTATTGTTATTTTTGCTCTGTGTGTGTGTGTGTGTGTGTGTGTGTGTGTGTGTGTGTGTGTGTTGTCCAGTCTCGCGTCCATCTGGACACAGCCTCAGCTCTCCGCGCGCTGGGTGTGGAGCCTCTCCGCGCAGACGGAGCTCTGCGCGTTTGCGTCTTCTGTGCCAGTAAAACCTAAAACTCCACCGGTCAGAGCGCACCGACACTGCTGGTGCTATTTGTTTTATTTCCTATCAAAAAGTCTAATAATATTTCTCCCTTTAGTCCAATAAAACTGCGGCGGCTTCCTCTGCCCCTCTGCTCCGTTCTCACGTCAGTAGTTATGCGCACTTCCTATTTTCCAAACACGGAAAATAACAGCACGAGAGGAGCAGGACGTGTCGCGCGCACCAGGGGTCTCGTGCTCACGGCTTTACAAAAAAATGAGAATGGCGTAATGAGGAATGCAGGTGCGGACGCGGCTTGGGAGAAACCGCCACCAACTGATGTTGAGCAGCGGCGAGGGCGCGAAAGAAGAGGAGAGGAGAAGGGGAAAAAAGAGGAGCCCGTGTAGTGTGTGGTGCAATAAAAGAATATGACTGCAATAAAAGTTTATAGCGTATAAATTTCGGAAGGTTACGAACTAAACGGCTGTAAAGCAAACACGCTGAAAGAAAGCCAATGGGGTCGGAAATACGCACATATTAAAGAAAAAGAGTTACAAAATGTCTGATTATGCTAATGTTAATGTTATCGAATGGATTTAGGGCAGAGGGAAAGCAAAGTGTACGTTTGTGGCTGTAGGTTTGTAAAAAGTGACGAGGATATGTATATCTGTGGCAAAAAAAAGAACACTGTGAAATCATTTGCATTTTTTTTAATGCTGCGTTTGTTTTTTTGGAACCATGGAATGCCCCCCACCCCCTTTCCCCCTGCTCTTTTCAACTTGTTCAGTTTTATGGTTTTGCAGCCGTTTGGTCCTATTGAGCTCTGTGCGTGTGTGTGTGTGTGTGTGTGTGTGTGTGTGTGTGTGTGTGTGTGTGTGTGTGTGTGTGTGTGTGTGTGTGTGTGTGTGCGCCCCGCATGCATCTACACAGCAAGGCTGTGTTCATAAAATCAACCCACACCCGGACTGCAGACGCCGCGCCTCTACTCCCAGCGATAGGGCACGGCTGGGCCTGGGCTGGAGGTGCGTGCACGGTTGGAGACAAGTGTTGGCCGGATTTTAAGTCTTTTATATAACAACACGACGATTGGACGAACTCTAGGCTTCAGGGCCGTTGTGGGGAGGGTTAAAGTGGGACTGAGGGGGTTATTATTTAGGGTCTGCTATTTCTCCCATTATGTGTTCCACTTTTGCGATTTACTTTTTCCCAGACTGGCCCGCTGCAGATTCCTCAAATAACGTATCAACTGTTTTTACACACTCTTTACAACCTGTAATTTAGGAACGCTCATAAACACACACAGAAAGGCACAAAGGGAGAGAGAGGTGTAATAAACGGGTTTGTGGACTGGAGCTGGCGACAGTTGGTCACAACTTTGGTTTTTTTTTCAGTTGTTTTACTATTTGACAACAGCAACACATGTGGTAATTTATTGTTATTAAATATGAAACTCAGATGAGTTAAAAACAATGTAGACTGGATAGCCAGATATTTCCAAACACAGAATCACATGCTATATCACAAATTGACACTTGATGGCGCTCGTGCTCCACCATTGAAACAGAGCTGCTTCTCCAAGTCATGATAGCAGCGGCTCGAGAGGCAGCATTTTCAGGGTATATTTCGATGTATTTAAATTATTTTTACTTTTCCAGTTGTAAAAATCATATATTTTCAACGGGGTATAGGGAAACGTAGTTGGGTGATACTACTTTACGTGCAGTATGTAGCACATGGGCTACAGCTGTCTTGTTTGTAGATGCGTAAATATTGTACGGTTTTGAAACAAAATTTGTTTAATAAAAGGAGCATTATTATTTATACGCGCATGTGTGTTGGGATGCTTCAGTGCTCTGAACTGCATTGTGCTATGGGATTAAATAAGGTTTACGTGTATAGTTCTGACATCTAGTCTTTGGCTCTGTCTGTTTTTTTTTTTGTTTTTTTATTGAGTTTACGTGATTGTGGCATCGCTTGGACATGGAATAGGCACCCGTGCGTGTAAGGTAATACAACTTGATTATTTTTAAAAGAGTCAGAGAAACCTTTCTTGAACTGCAGGTGTTATAAAAAACCAAAATACCACAAGAACCCCGCTTAATTAAAAGCGTCAGACTGACAAACCATGAATTTATATTAGAAAAAGACAGGTGATTACGCCTCAGAAAGCTTGGTGTAAAGATATGGGATGACACTTTAGGCATCCCACACTAAAAGTGCAAGGTCCCAAAACAAGATTACCATGCACTGCACTTCGAGAATTCATACTTTATGAGCTCACGTTGTTTGCACTGGGACGCGGATCCTACCGCTTATCCCTTGTTAGAACAGAACATCTTACACTACAACACCTCGTGGAAAATCTGCGGTTGTAAAATGATTAAATAGTGGGCAACGGTGGGGCGTTCACGGCCTTCGTTTGCGTAAAGGGACGGAAAAGATCGTTAAACCCCCTTTTGTTTTCTGCGCGACTTACATAAACAACAAAATAGCTTCACAACACACACTCTCACTCACACACACACACAGGCACACACACACACACACTTTATAGTTTGTTAAAACGTTTACAACCACTTTTATCCCAGTCTACCACCACTCTCCCAGTCGTCCTTACATGTTTATAGGAATCATATTTTTAAAAGTAGGGGCCTGCACGATGATCATGCGTCAGGGGAGCGCGCTCAACCTGATTACCAGAGGCACAAGATTGGAATGGACGACAAGATTGGCTCTGTCTCTACTGTTTTTTAAAACCTCAATTACGTTTATAGGCCAGCACTTGTTAAAACCAATACCAATTAGCAAAGCTGCCATTCCGCTCTCTCTCTCTCTCTCTCTCTCTCTCTCTCTCTCTCTCTCTCTCTCTCTCTCTCGCCGCTCTGTATTAACCTCTCTCTCTCACAGTCGGTGACATTTTCGGGCCTAATTCACTCCGCCCGGATGCAGCCGATACGCACATCGTCCTTTCTTGATCCAGGGGAAGAAATGAAAAAGGACAATTAATGGGGGCTGCTCTCTAATACACCACCCGACACACTGCAATCTTCCTCGAACCCCCACCACGCAATCTCAGTCCTATCGCTGAAGTAAGAATGTTCATCTCATTTGGATGATGGGAGCACTTATGTATGCGTTAGATCGGATGCAGAATTCTAATTTTGTCTATGACTAAGCACAGGCGCAAAACACAAAAGCAAAAAAAAAGCTCCTCCATGTGCTTCTGAGTGTCCACCGTGGACGCGCCCTCGTGCGCGAGGGTATATGTGCGGAACAGCCAGTGGAGGAAAAGCGGATAATAGATGCAAATTGTTCCTGAAACACACACACGCACGCGCGCACACATACACACACACACACACACACACACACACACACAGGGGCTAGGAGGATGGGGGTACAAGATCGAGAGAGAGAAAGAGCGAGCGAGCGAGCGAGATAGAAAGGGAGGGAGGGAGAAAAAATATGAAACAACTCATTTGCAGAGGAGTAAATCACGGAAAAGGCGTTTGAGAGCTCGACAGGCTCCCGCTTACAGCGCGAACACCGGAATTGTGATGCGCACGAGCTCTTCCTCATCTGCTTATCCCTCTGCTTATTCCTTTTTCTCATCTCTTCCGCCTCGTTCTTCGGCTTCTTTTCCACCATTGGAAATTCTATGGAATCGGTGTGATCGTCGTTGTCGGTGTGCTGGTGTTTGTGGTCGTAACTCTTACCGGCAGCCGTCACCTTTACGCGCACCGCTCATCTGTTGTGGCCGTAGGGGGAAACACCACAACACCAGCGGTAGACCTGCTCCACTTTCTCTTTCTCCCTCCCCTCCGTCTCCCTCTTTCCGTGTCCGAGTCTCTCTGCCTCCAACAGCCTCTTCCTTCACTTCCACTGTGACTCTGGCGAGCCGACCATAAACTGTTGTAATAAACCTCACCAATACAAAAGATGAGCTCATATTTCGTCAACTCGCTCTTTTCAAAATATAAAAGTGGAGACTCGTTACGTCCGAACTACTACGAGTGCGGCTTCGCGCAGGACCTGGCCAGCAGCCGGCCTACCGTAGTATACGGCCCGGGCTCCGGCGCTACCTTCCAGCACGCTCCGCAGATCCAGGATTTCTACCACCACAGCGCCTCAACGCTACCCAGCAACCCGTACCAACAGAGCCCCTGCGCGGTCACATGCCACGGCGAGCCTGGAAACTTCTACGGATACGACGCCCTGCAGCGGCAGACACTTTTCGGTGCCCAAGACGCGGATCTGGTCCAGTACAGCGACTGTAAACTGGGAGGAGCACAAGGGCTCGGCGGTGAGGATGCGGAGGGAACCGAGCAGAGCCCCTCACCGACGCAGCTGTTCCCGTGGATGAGGCCGCAAGGTGAGCAAACTGAGTCTCTAAGACCTTAGATTATTTTCCCTCCGATGTTGAGTCAAGACTGCGCCTTCTCTAAATAAAACGAGCAGCTGCTCCTCCAGCTGGTCAGTCCGCGTAGGCAGGAGGAAATGTGTAAAAAAAAAAAAAAAAAAAGTTGGAAATGCGGGTTTAAAAGAGACAGTTTAAGTGGGGCAATCAAGACTTCCTGCGAGACAAAGTGCGTTTATGGTTTTATTGGCGGCACCAAAACTTGTGAATTACTTTAGCGTTCCAGAGGATAAAGAGAACTGGCTTAAAAAAGGGAGCTAGAGAATGTAAATGAGTCAAAATAATTAAAAGATGGTGGATAGAGAGAGAGATCAACGCCAGAAACCTCTTTATGAGAACTCTGGAACAGAAGAAGAAAAGATCTTAAAGATATTTGTTTTCAAATTATGAAAATGAGAGCGCCCTGACCCGGGTTTAACCTCTCCTGCCATTTCTCGTCTCGCCTCTGGCCTCGGGAGAGTATTTCGACTCCGATTTAGGGTCCTCGCAGAAACCAACCGACAGCACAAGTGCGCCATCGCGTCCGAGTGTGTCGCTTTTGTGCCCTGCACACTTCGTGCGGGTTTCTTGTCTTTTTTTTTTTTTTGCGTTTGTGGAAGGAGGTCAGCTCAGATCGCTTCAAATACGATCAGCCTTCACGCGTTTCTCTGGAAGAGAGGAAGGTTGGCAGTGCGGGGCAGTCCAGCCTGTAATTGATGACCACATTCAAACTGATTATGCAAGAAGGCATTTTTTTTGTTAGAGACACAGTTAAAGGCGAAAAGAGCGTGGGGCGTGAATGGATTGGCGTGTATAGTAGCCCGTTTTGTTTCAACCCGTATTTCTTGCGCTGTGTGTGTGTGTGTGTGTGTGTGTGTGTGTGTGTGTGTGTTTTGTTTTGTTTTGTTTGTTGCATTGTTCAGTGCAGCTTCAGCCTTACAGGACTTTTGTGGCTTCAGATTAGGGTCATTACAAAAGGAAAGGCTTCACAGCACTGATAACAGTGGTAATAACCACACAAGTTTATGCAGGAGTGTTCTGCTTTTCACCCACCTGCCACACGAGCACAGCGATAACAGTGGCAAACTAACGCAGCAGAGGACTCACAGTCACATGCTTTCCTCTTCGGTGTGTCTGACGATCCCACTGAAGCTTTCTGCCGTCCTTAAACTACCTTAAAATAGTTATAATCTAACATTTCCCCGGTGATTCTCTGCCCCTTGCAGAGGCCGTCCTCAGGCCACTGGTGCCGTGATTTACAAACAATGTACTCGCGTGCGTACGTGCTTGGAGCAGACCGAAAGATCCAAACCAGGCGTTTTCAGGCGCACGGGTGAAGAGAATGCTTTACGCGTACGCAGTTACAGCGCAGACGCCCAGGCGTTGTTCAGAGTCGGGGCGAAAAGGCAAAGCGATGAAGCGGGTCAGCCCTCGCCGTCTTTTGCGGGAACCTCCTTTTACCAACTTGTTCCCTTTAAGGTATGGCCTTATTCCCACACCCCCACCCTCGGTATGTTGACAGAGACTCCCAAAACACTCAAGAAACCCACGACGGGCATTTAATATTCGATTTTA
Source organism: Pao palembangensis (assembly GCA_015343265.1). NCBI lineage: Eukaryota > Metazoa > Chordata > Actinopteri > Tetraodontiformes > Tetraodontidae > Pao > Pao palembangensis. The sequence goes on along the minus strand of CM027085.1, from coordinate 11,872,446 downwards.
TTTCTGGGCCTTGTTATCACTTTATTGGACATTTTGATAAATCACTTTATCTGTAAGACTTTGATATAAAATTAAATGAGCCAAATCGCATTAGGTCAAAGAATGAATGTATTGGTCAGTGACATAAGGGGATCTTACTGCCCGGACCAAAGCAACCTCGTTTTCTCTTCCAAAATGTCAACTGCCAGATTTCTTTGGGTCTTATTTAATTGTCATGGCTATGATTATAAATTCTGGAAATGCCGAGGCTTGTTTTATTCCCACAGAGTTTTTAATGGAATACATAAATTGGAGTAAATAGCCAGGCATTAAATAACGGACACGCATGTGAGGATTTACTCCTGCAATGCAAGGTGTAATGTTTTCACGCAGGCGGGGTCCGGGGTTAAATTCCACCTGCTCGCCGTGCAGTCCAAAACCTAGGAGATCAAAGCGTCTCAGCTGTCATTTTATCAGCCAAGGTGTTTCTGCCTCCCCTTAATTCACGACTGGTGACAGCAGTGAATGTGGCGCCCACTTCCTTTTACTCCCCATGGCACGAAATCACGGCGCCAGCCCTGACAGATAATACATACAGGATATTTACATCACTTACAAGTTGGCGCATTTCAATAAAGACTCCCTTGTGTTCCTCGGGCTGTTTTTGCCCTAGACAGCAGCGCCGTGCCCGCATGAACACCCACTCCGTGTGGAAATGAGGTGCACAGTGTATTGCCCGGAGTCAACCACTTCGTGCTGAACTTTGGTTACTGTCATATACGTATATTGCAGAAAATGCGAGCCTGCAGACCTTCTATCATGCAAAGGAGGCCTGATAGGAGAGATATCCTTCCATCCAAGTCATTGTTCTCTCTTACTGTAATCCAGAAACTTCTTTTCTCTCTCTCTCTCTCTCCGTCTCTGTGTAGGTCTGTTGTCAATAACTGTAGCTACACAAAGACGAAAGAAAAAGGGTTTTATTTCCACAATCTTTTTTTTTCTGTCTATAATGCTGTGCTTTGATGGCTTTGGAATAATACAAGTTTTGACATTTTTTTTTGGAAATAGAAAGGCAGCTTTTTTCTTTTTTGAATTTTCATTTCAAAGACATCTTCGCATAGCTTGGTTTAGAAGACGCAGCACAAGTGAAACGACTTCTCGGGTTATTCATTATAAAACACGCGCTCCTCTCCACTTCCATGCTCGTTCAGCGAGCGCGCAGAAATATCTAATCTCTATTAAGTATTTATGAATTTTATATTACGTCTGCGTCTCGGGTCTACCTGCGCTGCGCTCAAGCAAGGAAGGCAACGCTCGGTTAAAGAAAGCTGGCCATTTACTATAGCAGTGTGCACAGGTTTTAAGTTAAAACCTTTCTCCCCCGAAATTGCAGCGCGGGATCCAGTTCTTCCTTAGAAGTGTTTACGATCTCTTGCTGTATCAAATATTCATGCGCACTGTAAGTGCCCAGTAGATAAGTCTAGTGTGTTTGTGCGCGTTTGTGTGAGTGCGTAACAGAGAGATTACACGGTGATATTGATCTCCATAAAGGAAATATATGCACGCACATGGTGTATAAATAGCATAAAGACTCAGAGGGTTTCTTGTGAGTTTGAGGATGTCTGTGGGGATTCAGACCAATGTGGACTTTGCGAGTGATGAACAAAGGAATTCTTTGCTTCACTTTATCAACATCAGGTTTCTTCCAACTCCCACCCATACATTAGTGGCATCACCGTGAAACACCTACATTTATGTAGAGTGAATGTCAACTTTTTAAAGATACACAAGTCAGGTACAACTTTGAGGTAATTGTAGTTTCTTCTTTTATTGGAAGCATTTTAAAAATACATTTATCTTAGTTAATAACTCCAGCTATTATGCAGTCTACATGTTGCGAGCCCAGGTATTGATTTTTAACCGCAGTAGATGGATGATGAGCATTCGAGCAGCTTTCAATGGTAGCGGGACGCAAAAACAAAACAAAACACAGGCTGGGGGCCAGCGTTGAAGTTACGCTTTTAAAATAAATACGGCGAATTTAAAAATAGAAAATAAAATAGTTGCATGAGATGCATGAGATGTTAATGGAAAATGTGCAAAGATCCATTCTACTTTTCATTCCAGATACCTTTATTTGAGAAGTGTATTTTTTTTATATATATTCATTTTATATACCTCACCCTCGTGCACATGTCAGTGGTGTAGTGTTGTCACCTCATTATAAACATTAGTTAAAATATATATAAAAAAATAATTTTGCCTCTAATAATGCTGCTCTCTCCCGCGTTTCCCCCTCCCCTCACTCCTCCTCCCCCAGTAGCTGCGGGCAGGAGGCGCGGCAGGCAGACCTACAGCCGCTACCAGACCCTGGAGCTGGAGAAGGAGTTCCTGTTCAACCCCTACCTGACCCGGAAACGACGCATCGAAGTGTCGCACGCACTGGCGCTGACCGAGCGGCAGGTCAAGATCTGGTTCCAGAACCGCAGAATGAAGTGGAAGAAGGAGAACAACAAGGACAAGTTCCCCAGCAGCAAGAGCGAGCAGGAGGCTGTGGAGCGGGAGAGGAGGGAAAGGGAGCTGCGGGAGACTAGTGGAAGTGGCGGCGGGGCAGGAGGAGGCGGAGGAGGGGGCGGAGGTGGAGGAGGTGAAGGTGGCAGTGGAGGAAGCTCTGTGGCGGCCACCACGGCGGGGTCACAGCCCCCCGTGAACGGAGACTGCTGCGAGAAAACCCACAAGCAGATGTAGGCAAATGCGAGGAAGAGGAAGAGGCGCGCTGCAGAGGCTGTAAATGTAGGACAGGACGGGGGTGGTGGGGTGGAATGGGTGGACGACAGGGGAGGGAGGGGTGCACTGTTTTTGTCTTAATACTGGCCACTGGACTGCTCGGCATTCAATCGATGGAAAGGACCGTCTCTCTCACAAAAAAAGAAAAAAGACTCGAACATGGAGCTGATTGTACAGTTACAAATGGGGAAAAAAAAAAGAAATCAGCGAAGAAACAACGAAGCGAACGCGAGCGTGTTTGGATCGATCCAACTCAAGCATACATAGTCAACAATAGTGCTTAAAAGAGTAAAAAGAAAACGATAGCTTCCTTTCTTTGTGGAACAATTATTGTGGAAACATTTCTATATTGTTAGAAGTTTATCATTAACAAGTTTATCTTTGGCAGCTGTATAGTTTTTAAGTTAAAATGATGATGGTGCACTTTTTACTGTACTTCTCACTTCTATATGTTGTTGTTGTTGTTATGGCAATGATTGATGATGATGATTGATGGCAATGACGTAGCAATTAATGAAATTTCCAACAACATGAAACTGCCTATTTATGCCGTTTTAGTATAGGTCGGGTATTTTTACACACTCTAATTGTCATTTTAGTTTCTTTTATCATTCTTCTTGATTGATGGTGTTTTATGTTGTCCTCATTTTCCCCTCTTTTTGGGTAAAAAAGCATGCGCACAGTGCAGATCAAAAAAGAGAACGTTCATAAAAATAAATAAAGAAAAAAAATTCGCGTTTCTTTCCTGCGAGTTAAACGTTTTTTGTTTTTTTTTCATAAATATGTCACGTGATATGTCCCACGACTCTATTCTCTTTGTAAACTTTGCCAGAAGCCAGACTGATAAAACTGCACAGTTCACGGGGGCAAACATTAAACCTCTACTAGGAAATTTCCACTTTAAAAAAACAACACATAACCCCCCCCCCCCGACATCCCCCGCACGCACACGCACGCACATACTCTACATCATAACATGCTGTTATTTATGGCTTGGTCCTCATCGTCCACTTACAATATTACGGGCCACTTTTTTCGTCATTACGCAGCCCTCCATCATTCAGTCGAGGAGAGCGGATTGTTTCCACATGGGAGGATCAAACAGCCCGTGGATTCATATTTACACAGGCATATAGCAGTCTATACATCATCATAATTTGAACTGTGCTATTACAACCTTATAGATATTTGCTAAATAAGGCAGAAGAGGGAATTTGCTGAGCATATTTGTGCAGATCTGGACAGAAAAGAGTACAATGGCCATCTCAGAAATTTTGAAGTTTGAATTTTTAGAAGTTACAAAGTAACTATAAATTATACCATCGTGTATGCACTGAAATAATAATTAAAAATGGCTCGAATGGGCCTTTATCCCTTTCTCAAACTCAGTTAAATAATTAAAATGAAAATATGGTGGTCAATAATTCCACCTGACAAATATAAAAATATTCTCTGTGCATTTGGGTCCTACTGAAACAAAACAATATATCTGGTGAGCATGTGTATTGGATATTTCAGATTTCAGGTATCTAACAACAACTACAACAACAACTACTACTACTACTAGTAATAATAAAAATAATAATAATAATTAAAGCTACAAAGTGTTGTAAAGGGCCCTCGCAATCCCTCCACCACCACCATCATGTCACCCCTGGCCGTAGAGCTCCAGTGCTCTTGTGCCAGTGCATAGTTGCTGCTGCTAGTGTTCCTGTGCTGCTGCTGGTGTAGCTGTGCCACCATCACTGTGCTCTTGTCCAGGAGTTGTGTGGGCCCCTACAGGTTTCAAGTTTGTCCAGCCTTCATTGATATGAAAAAGCACCACAATATATGGATTTGCAACAAAACTATTTTGCAATTTCCTCTAAATTCCAGCTGGACCTTCCAAAAGACTATTGTAGGTCTTAGATAGCCCTTCAGTCAAGATGAGGCAACGTAGTCTAAACCAATGCTGTTGTGGCTGCCCATTAATGTATTCTAAGAGGTGCTGTTGAGACATGTGATCACATCTGTCGGATTAAATATGTGAAATCCAAATACTTTCTTCTCCATAAACAGCCAAAATCAATGGAGTCTGGTGCTTTGATCTATAAAAATTCCATCTTTATGTGATATTGCCATTGCAAATGTTGCCGCAAGGAGTCACAAGCCACTGTCTTATTGTGCTGGTCCCAAGCCTGGATAAATACAGAGGGTTGAGTCAGGAAGGGCATCCGACATAAAACTTTTGCCAAATGAAACATACAAATCAAATCTATGACTTCCATACCGGATCGGTCGAGGCACGGGTTAAGAACGACTGCCATCAGTGCTGTTCACCTACAGGGTGCCGGTGGAAATTGGACTACTGTTGGTCGAAGAATGGGAAGAGGAAGGTGTGTCCGTAGGAAGAGAGAGAAGAGGAACGCCAAGAGTCTAGGACTGAGAATAGAGACTCTGAATGTTGGAACTATGACAGGAAAAGGTAGAGAGTTAGTTGACGTGATACAGAGGAGGAAGGTAGACATGTTGTGTCCAGGAGACCAGGTTGAAAGGTAGCAAGGCTAGAAGTTTAGGAGCAGGGTTCAAGTTGTTATATCATGGTGTAGATAGGAAGAGAAATGGAGTAGGAGTTTTTTTGAAGGAGGAGTTTGCTAGGAATGTCCTGGAGGTAAAAAGAGTGTCAGATAGAGTGATGAGTCTGAAGCTAGAACTCAAAGGGGTGATGTTCAATGTTGTCAGTGGGTATGCTCCACAGGTAGGATGTGAGCTAGAGGAGAAGGAGAAATTCTGGTTGGACTTTGATGAAGTGATGTAGAGCATCTTTAGAAGTGAGAGAGTTGTCATTGGTGCAGACTTCAATGGACATGTTGGGGCAGGAAACAGAGATGATGAGGAGGTGATGGGCAGGTTTGGTATCCAGGAGAGGAACGCAGAAGGACAGAGGGTGGCCAACTTTGCAAAAAGGATGGAAATGGCTGTGGTGAATACTTTCTTCTAGAAGAGGCAGGAACATAGGGTGACCTATGAGTGGAGGTAGTGTGTAGGATGACTCTGGTGGTGAGGAAAATGAAGAGGGCAAAGGCAGAGCAGAGGATGAAATGGTGGAAGCTGAAAAAGGAAGAGTGTTGCATGACTTTTAAGAAGGAGTGCAGACAGGCTCTGGGTGGTCAGCAGGTGCTTCCAGATGACTGGACAACTACAGCTAATGTGATCAGGGAGACAGGTAGGAGAGTACTTGGTGTGTCATCTGGAAGGAAAGTAGATAAGGAGACTTGGTGGAGGAATGAGGAGGTGCAGGAGTGTATATAGAGTAAGAGGTTAGTTAAGAAGAAGTGGGACACTGAGAGGACTGAAGAGAGTAGACAACAGTACAGGGAGATGCAGCGTAAGGTGAAAGTAGAGGTGGCAAAGGCCAAACAAAGGGCTTACGATAACTTGTATGCTAGGTTGGACAGCAAGGAGGGAGAGACTGATCTATACAGGTTGGCAAGGCAGAGACATAGAGATGAGAAGGACGTGTAGCAGGTTAGGGTGATTAAGGATAGGGATGGAAGTGTATTGACAGGTGCCAGTAGTGTGATGGGAAGATGGAAAGAGTACTTTGAAGAGTTGATGAATGAGGGAAATGAGAGAGAACGAAGAGTAGAAGAGACTGTTGTGGACCAGGAAGTAGCAAAGATTAGTAAGGAAGAAGTGAGGAGAGCATTGAAGAGGATGAAGAGTGGAAAGACACTCAGTCCTGATGATATACCTGTGGAGGTATGGAAGTGTCTAGGAGAGGTGGCAGTAGAGGTTCTGACTGTGTTATTCTTAACAGGATCTTAGATAGTGAGAAGATGCCTGAGGAATGAAGGACAAGTGTACTGGTGCCCACTTTTTTTGTGGCAGCTACAGAAGAATAAAGCTGATGATGATACATCAGGGATCAGCTCTGAGCCCCTTCTTGTTCGCTATGGTGATGGACAGGCTGACAGAAGAGGTTAGACAGGAATCTCCATGGAGGTTTGCCCTGGAAAGGAGAGGAATGAAGGTTAGCCGCAGCAAGACGGAGTACGTGTGTGAATGAGAGGGACACAAGTGGAAGAGTGAGGTTAGAGGGAGAAGAGATAAATAAGGTGGAGGATTTTAAGTACTTAGGGTCAACAGTCCAGAGCAGTGGAGAGTGTGGAAAAGAGGTGAAGAAGAGTGTGCAGACAGGCTGGAACAGGTGGAGAAAAGTGTCAGGGGTGACGTGTGATAGAAGAGTTTCAGCTAAAATGAAAGGAAAGGTGTACAAAACTGTGGTGAGACCAGCGATGTTGTTTGATCTAGAGACAGTGCCGCTGAGGAAAAGACAGGAGGCAGAGCTGGTGGTAGCAGAGATGAAGATGCTGAGGTTCTCTTTGGGAGTGACCAGGATGAACAGGATCAGGAATTAGTACATCAGAGGGACAGCACATGTTAGAGGTTTTGGAGATAGGACAGATAGTGAATATATTGGTAGAAGGATGCTGAGTTTTGAACTGCCAGGCAGGAGGCCTAGAGGAAGACCAAAGAGGTGGTTTATGGATGTATTGACAGAGGACATGAAGGTAGTTGGTGTGAGAGAAGAGGATGCAGAAGACAGGGTTAGATGGAGGCAACTGATTCGCTTTGGCGACCCCTGAAGGGAAAAGCCGAAAGGAAAAGAAGAAGATTCAGACATTGCACACAGTTGTGCCAAAGTTAACCAGGATTGGCTAAAAACCCTAGGAGGAATTTAGAAATAGCAGGTAGAGAAATCTCCAAACAAATGCCAAAATTGACCACCATTTGCCTAATCAAATGAAGGAGTTCAGATTCAGTCCCTAGGAGTTCATCCAAATATAAAAAAAAAACATATTTGTTGTTGTCCTTTCTTCTTTGCTATTCTTTCTTCTTTGGACAAAGAGTTCTTGGCGTATTCTTTAAGAGTAATATTTTAAATCTGCCTACAAAAAAATCGCATATGATAGGGTCTTTTAATGCATTTAGTCTTTTTAGTGACCCATTAATAACAGCCACCACAGTGGCCACACTCATCATGGGCAATTTTTTATTATTTTATTTTAAAAAAATGACAAAGGTCTGCAGATAAACTTCTGCGGATAAGCTGCTTATATAAAGCTTTTTCAACTAGGTGTCTAATTTTTTTCCCCCAAGGCCAAAACTAAATGCTTAGAATAAAAATGACTGACTTCCTGTTTGTTGAAAAAAATGTGCATCTGCACATCCTAAGCTTACCAATGTTCATCCTACTACTCTAAAAAACTGGTATAGGAAGGGCACTACTGAAACATATTGCCACAACCATGTCAATGTTCCTTATCAGTAATGGGAACTGCTCAGTGTTTTTCACATTAGAAGGGTTTCTCTGCATTTTGTGGCGCCACTGTGGCCACACCTATATAGTGCTATCAAAGTTTTTTAGAACTTAAGATGCCCATCTTGTCTAGTTGATGTGTGCCAATTCTGTCACAACCCCCTAGGAGGGGTTTATTCACTGCCAAGAAACAGGACCAGTCCAAAGCCGGACTAAAATTGCCCAAAAATCGCCATTCGATCAGATTTGAGGGCATGGTCTCCTTTTCTTAGATCTTGGTTGGATACATATGCGTACCAATTTTTGTGTACCTGTGCAACTGTCACTTTATTCTCAGCCAAATCAAATTTCTGGGGTACTGCTATGATAATTTTCTGTGTTAATTTCCAAAGTCTTCGAAATAGCACATTTTACACAAGACCTGAGTCTTGAGATTTTGTGCATTGGCAAGCTAATTCAGTCCAAACTGTCGTGTAACATCGCCTCAGAGCGCATTGACATCACTTAAGGGAGCACATTTCAAAACACAATTTCATGAGAAAATATAAGATCACTGTTGACCCTAAATTCCAATGTGGTGCCTATAAACTGTGCTCTCGTGAAACACATATGGATTCTGTTTATTATGCTAAAAAAGGGGTAAATTTAGCATAAGACCAATGGAAATAACTTCAGGCAATAGTCTTTAAGCATTAGTCTATTTTAATAGCCTTGGCTATATTTTCCTGGTGATTCTGCTGCTTCTTTGTTTCCGGTATTCCTCAATCATCTTGGCCAATTTCCGAGAAATTACCGCACTGGCAATGAAGATAGGTACAAAAGCCAGTGTGACAGTAGAAAGGAAGCCGTAGGGGTCTTTGGCGTCCCACTCTACCAAATACTCTCCCCATTCTTGAATATCAATCATACTGCTCAGAAAAGTTTAAGCTTTATCAAACCTGAGAATAAGCATCAACAGAAAGAGAAAGTAGAAAATGGTCAAGTGAGGATTCATATTCAAAACATTCATGGTAAAAACAGAAACTAAATCTAGTTGGCCATTTACACATTGAATTATGATTATTAGTAAAGCCTTTATTATGATCTCAGCTAGAGAGCAAAGAGTTTAAAATTATCATTATAGAATTGTTAATTATAATGTTCAAGCTATATTGCTGCTGTAATTTTTATGCTATGTTTAATTCTGTAAAATCACACATTGCAATTAGTTAAAACACTACATTGCAGTATTTAAAAACATTTTGGATACAAAATAAATACACAAGATTTTCTTAACTTTCATAACAAACTTCCGAGATTATGAAAGCAACCTAACTCAATCCCGAGAAGGTTGTTCAAATAGAAAGTGTAAAAATTACACTTCTATTACAGCTTAAAACTTTTATACCATTGGTGCAAACATTTTCCATGTGTCTGGACGTGTTCTATGAGTCTGCAACATTTCATCTGCCTACTCCACAAAACCCTCAATAATGAAATGTTTTTGTTTTTTTCTAGATTTAAAGAGGGCACTACTGAGGTATACTGCCCAGCCCAGGTGAATGACCCCAGTCAGATGAAATTGAATTAAACATGTGATAATGAGAACTGCTCAAAGTGATTTTGGCTTTAGAATGCTTTCTTGATAGTGCCACTTTGGCCACACCTTCATTGTTATTTGAAAGTTTCTGATAATTTAAGATGTCGATCTTCTCTAGTTGATGTATGCTGTGATCTGATGCAATCCCTAGGAGGAGTTTGTTCAAAATACCAAGTCTGGAAAAAACAAAAACAGGCCAAAAATGCCCCCAAACCATGACCATTCAAAACAAAATGGCCGACTTTCTGTTGCTGAGGGCAGGGGATATAATTTTTCTTGATCTTGGTGGGATTCAGATAAATTCTAATTTTCGTGTACCAACGCCAGTGCTGCTTTATTCATTCTTAGCGAAAATAAAATTCCTAGGCAAAATAGTAATAAAAATGTTTTCACTAGCTTACATTATCGTGCGCTTTCTATAGCTGTTGACTGTGGTTGAAATGAGTTGATACCTGCGCTATAAAGGGCAGTCATAATACATCTTAAAACAGTTGAAATATTTGTGTTGCTTTGATTCAAGGCTTCTTTGATCTTTGATAATTGAAAAGTAAAATGTCAAATCTTCTTTGATCCTCTGATCTTGAGAAAGCTTTTTTGTTTGTCACGTGTTCTAAAACCATGCCATACAACGAACCATCACTATTTGAAATTTTGATAACTTTTTATCACCAAGGTCTGATTATTAATAGTGATTGGACCCAATCCCTAGAAGGAGGAGATCAACTATTGATTTGCAAAAAGCGCAGCTGATATTTATTTTTTGACAGGACCAAATTCCCAGGAGTAACTTGTTCAAATAGCAGGTGTAGACATTGACCACCTACATCAAAATAAATAAATAAATAGCTATTTATTTTGGAGCATGGGTGCCAGAGACTTTTTTATGAAGCTTTGTGTGGTCATAGCTTATCTATGACCACACAAATTTTCATCGTCCTACTCTTGAAGAACCCCCAATGGAGAGGAATCTTCCCCAATGGAATAAGTTTAAGCACACCTTATGTGGTAATGAGATCTGTTCAAAATGAGTTTGGTCATTAAAAATGTTTTTGCTGCAAGAATAATAATAGGCTGATAACAATAAAGAGACGGTCTTATCCATAGCTCCGAACTTAAGAATAATAATAATAATTTCTTTTTAAACCGCAAGAGCCTGGTCCTGTAGGTTCTTTTTGTTGGAATATTTATGAAGATGTTGAATGCGAGCAGGCAGAGTGAACACTTCCACTGAACTTACACCTGCTTAGTGGTCTGTGAAATAATGCCTGTGCTTGAAATAGCCACTGAGCTCCTGCGTTTCAAAGTATGAGTTAACAGCATGGACATGGTACTTGCCCTTTGTAAATGTAAATGTCCTGAGGGCAGCACCAGGACAGCAGGTATGTGAACAACAAATCCCAGTTTCTTTTCATGTCTCCTGCATGTATGAATAACAGAACGCAGAGTTTAACAGAAGTTTAGTAGTGAATGCTACTACTACTACTACTACTACTACTAATAATAATAATAATAATAATAGTAATGATAATAAATGTGATTTGGTTTTAGTCGGACCACAACCACATAGCACGCCATTTTTTTCTCTCTCTGTTAAATATTGCTCAACAGGATCTCAGCGCTGCCTTTCATGGAAAGATTATTAACATGCCCGTGGGGACCTGCACGCCAGGTAAGTTCTCTGTTCTCCACCCTCTCCCTTGGAGCGGCCATCGGACCCGAATTCAAAGGTGGGAAATCTCTTTGATCTCACTGGCCTGGAGTGCTCGACGAGCGCCCGCGCTCACGTTCATCAGTTGCACCGCGTGTTTGTATAAATTTATGATGGACTCATCGTTGCGTCTCTCATGCTGAAATATAAACCCTCGTCGCTCTTTGGTTTCTGTTTATAAAGCTCTCATAATTCAAGACCTGTGACACAGTGCAAAGAAATATTAACCTGTGATTCTTTATGTTTTGGTTATTAGTTGAATTAACGCAGGTCTCTTGGTGCGGCAGCTGTAAGCTTTCACTGTAAGCTTTATTGCGGAATTATTTTTTAAAAAATGACACGTTTGACGACTTCAATAAACACGTCTCAGTTCGTTGTGTGTACATCCCTCCTGGCTACAGTGACAACTCAGAAGCGGCGTGTGTGTGTGTGTGTCGGAACAAGGACCGTTTTGTTCTCCGTTTGCATGCATTTATTCTTTTCTGCATGTGTGGTCTCGGCAAAATATGAGAAGGGCCTGTGGAAACGAGGGCGATCCATCTGTTCTTTCAGCCTCTGAGCAATTGACGCACTTCCATCGCCATCCCATCGCGAATCCGATCAATATCTGACAGTTCTGCACTTCTTGATCCAGTTGTAGCTCCTTACGTCGGACGTTAAAGGTTGGAGCCCGAGCAGGTTGTTCGTCAGCCTTCGCCGTGTTGTTTGCAATCTCAGCGCGCTGCTGCTGCTCACTGCTGCATATCGATTGTATTATATACGTTATACTTGAAGCTGCACGTACGCGTGCGCTACAGAGCATTTCTTCCACTGTAACCGTCATTGTGTCCTAATGGAAACACCGTTAGCTACTGGGTAAAAAAAAAAAAAAAAAAAAAAAAAATCACATGGTTTTATAAGATCACGTGGCCCAACCACGGAAGAGGGGGAGAGGGTGTGGTGTTTGGGTTTTTAATGTAATGTTGACAGCAATAGCGAAATAATAATTCAGTGTGGCTCGTATTAAAGTCGCCATAAAGAGCCCTGGGCCTGCGCATCACTGCAGCCAAGATACGACTTCCCAAGGTGTCTCCAATGAGCCGGTTTCCAAATGCCTACAAGCCGCTTCGAGCTGATCAGCTCTGATCCTGAAATATTTTCTAACTTCTTCTCTTTCATCTCCTTGCGTTGCTCCAGAAGTGTCTTCTACCTGTGGATATGACCTCCATGGCTCCCACCAGAGATGCATTGAACTTGAAAATCCTTCTCTGCTTCCCCCGTGGTCTGGCTGCTCTCCTGCAGGCTGAAGTGTTAACAGGAAAGGCTTAGCGCGCACCCAGCGCCGGCAGGGTGCGCTTCCCAGGAGCACCGATTATGCCTGCTGACAGGCTCTCAGAAGGAGAACCACCGCGGAGGGGGGCAAACGGTATGCTGCTCTGGCCTTGGATGAGAAGCTCAGGTGAGGGAAGAGAGTCATTAGATCTTTGGCAAGACCACAGGTTTATGTGTGTGTGCGTGTGTGTGCGTGCTTGCTACATACAGAGTACCAAAAGGACAATTTTGCTGGTCTTTACAAGGTTGGGGTTAGAATTGGGTAATTATGTCTGAAAGTCCTCACAAAGATAGAATTACAAGGGTGTGTGTGTGTGTGTATGTGTGTGCTTGCATGCGTGTGAAGCAAAGTCAAATACGTTAAACAGGCTTTAAACCGTTGGTGCCGTTGCGCAGCGGCCACTGTTGGCAGCTGAACTATGCTTGTCTGTCACCTTTTATAACATTTCTTTATTTTCTTCTTTCTTTTACTTTACAAAACCTTTATGGATATCCATAAAACTAAAATTTAAGGCTTGATGAATATTCATTAGGCAGCATATTGTTTATGGAAGGGGAAGTGTAGCATCTTGTGGCTGGAGAATTCTCCCAATTTAGTTTGAAAATTCAGAAAATGTCTGGAGTGAGTCTTCTTACATATTCAGTTCGGCTCAGACAGTCCAAACTGATATGTTTGTATTTCTCCTTGCATAGTTCAATCAATGAATGCTCATTGTGCCATTGTAGTGTCATTTCAAGCCGCCGATGCCAACAACACTATAAATAAGCGGATGAGATTGATTTGTGGATGCTTGGCCTTTCCCCCGATTGTAAAAGTGGTATTGTGCGGCTCGAATCTGGCTGACTATTGAATGATACAGGGCCTCGGAGACTCGAACTACAACAGACACACAGCACAAAGAGCGTTTTATTTTGTCCCTGCAAATACTCCAGGGCAAATAGTGAGAATGCAAAGAATCGATTTGGAACGTTGATGCGTAAAACATGCGTAAATGCGTGCGTGAGTGTGTGTTTGTCTGTGTGTATGCATGAGAGAGAGAGAGAGAGAGAGAGAGAGAGAGAGAAAGACACCCAGAAAGGGATAGAAAGTGCAGCCATTCTGTTGATGAATTTATAGATTTTAATTTAAATTCCGTCCCCATTCAGTCTCTGAGGTTGGTTGGAGGGAGCAGCACTGGTGGTTTGCCTCGAAGGCCCCAAAATGACACCTGAGCTCTTTTAAGAGAAGGCATTGAGATCCATGGGTGTGTTTATGTGCATGTGTGAACGCACTGACATTTGTTTTCTAAATGTACTCATACTTGTCATTTCAGTCAATGCGTGTGGCCACAGAGGAAAAAAAAAAACTACCCACAGAACCGGAGCAGAAAAAAATTAACAACTGAGATGAACTTCTCTCTTTATCTGCCACGCACCCATTTAATCACACACACTTCCTCAGTTCTGGCAGTTGCTCAGTCTCACACACTTGCTGACTGCTGTCTTCAATAAACGGTAGAGCGAACAGACTTTGGCAGCGACCTGATGACTTGGGGAGCGATGTAAACACCTAAAAGCAGTTGATTGCCACAGCACACGATTTTACTAATTAGCAAACATGCAAAGCAAATATGATTTAAAGATATTATCCATCGATCTCCAACCCTTTCAATCAGTTATTCTAGCACCTGAACCCAGCATCAGTGCTGTCGGTGTCCAGCGGTGGAGGATGTGGAGGATAAATATGGTGAAAGCAACCACAGCTGGTATCTGCAGACAATGTGAGATGAGTGTGCTAACTGCGGAGGCCAGTGGTGATGAAGCTCTTACCTGCAGCATCAGGTTACAGGCAGGAGAGACCTGGTATGGACGACTTTTCTTTCCTTAGAAGACATGGTTCCAAAATCAATATCAAATCAAGTAAACCCATTCTCTTTCTCCACCTCATTTAGATCCAGGACAAAAGATGATTTTATGCTGGAGATTAATGCTGCAGAGTCTTACATCATATGTTTATGTTCTCAAATATTGTGGCCCCCATCTTGAAAAAGTGATTTCGAAAGGACCGTTTCTTCTTGCAGTGACTACAGATGTTACAGTGTTTACACTGTATTGTCCAGCTGACCCTGTCTATTTCCTGTGTTTGTATTACTGTTGCTCTTGCTAGCGCCTCACTGCTGTAAGACGTTTAACAGAAGACCTGCCCTCACGTGTTTATGAGCCTTCACCAAACACCAACGAACGCCGCCACTGTCTGAACAGTTGCAAAGCCAGGCTGATTCTTTGCAGTCTCGCTGCCTTTTATTGCTTCTCAAATGAGGTGCAATCTGTGTATCTGTTTGGAGAGTGAAATCTTTAGTTAAATCTTTCCAGCATGGAAAATGAAGCACTCTAACTCCTAAATCTAACATCTAAAACATCCCCCGCCCCCCACCCATGTCTAGCAATGAAGTCAGATTCACTTTCCTTTGTTTTGGAGAAATCAGCAGTCAAAATAGGATTTTTCAGGTTTTGGTGGCCTGCAAACGACCCCTGAGCTGTAAAAATGTGACCCATTTTCTCTTTCACCTTCAGGCTCTGCATGACCTCATGAAGACAGAAGGTCAGGCTGTTTTCTGTGCCCTTAGTCAGCACTGACTCATGCACGTTTCACACGAGGAGCAATAGATCTCCCCTTCTTCCTCTCTTTTTTGTTTTTTAATCAAATTAGCAATGCTGTGGCGTGAGTGTACGTCATGCTG
Source organism: Pao palembangensis (assembly GCA_015343265.1). Lineage (NCBI taxonomy): Eukaryota > Metazoa > Chordata > Actinopteri > Tetraodontiformes > Tetraodontidae > Pao > Pao palembangensis. The sequence continues at coordinate 11,857,060 of CM027085.1, read as the reverse complement.
GGATTAGATCAGGGCTCTGATTCTGATATTTGTCCACCCAACCTGCAACAGAGACTATGGCAGTGTCAATGACTTTCGAAGCAGGTTTTTAATGTTATGATATTGTAGACTGTAAATATTGAACGCCAGCCCAGGCAGGCAAGACCTGCAGCCACAGTTTAACCACATCAGTCAGTTATTTCTTTACAGTGTTTGCAAAGCCACAAGTCAAACATGTTTGCTGGGAAGTGAAGGTTTGGACTGTGAATACAAGGTTTATCGACTCTCTTAAGACCCGGACAGCAATAATGTGGTCACATTTATCTACATGTTAAGTGAATAAGTCCCTGTCTACACGGTTACGTTGATGATGTCTTTTAATCTAGTGTTAGCGTTAGCGTTAGCGTGCAGTCATTTCACATCCTTTACCAAGAATTTCAATAGTTTTTCTGTGGAATCAACATAAACCAATCACTGAGAATGCCAAGAATGGGAGACTTTATCTTTGACAAAATGACAAGCTTTTATTTATTATTTTATTGGAAACACAAGTATGCTTATCTAGATCCTTTTTGCCAGTCACTCATTTGGTAAATGAGAGACTGGCAGCGCAGAATGCCTATTTCTATATCAGTTTCAGATATATTTCTATATTAACCAAGTAGAACGATGATAGATTATGTTAGACTATACATATTCCTCTATTTCAGTTCATTCAGTTTAATGATCTATTCATATTTTCTTTTTATTCTTAGTTTTAAAGACATTTCTAGACATCTACTTATAGCTACAATCTGATTGGCTTTGAACATTTTCCATGCTATTTCTATTTTATTTGAAAATATTAACAAATTAACCTAAAGTAAAGGAGATGTGTGTGTCTGTGTGTGTGTGTGCGTGCGCAGGTGTGGACAGACGATGTGGGCGGCAGAGGTAAAGATCTGATTCCAGTACTGTGGTAGGATTTTCTTACATAAACTGTTCCACAATAAACATGCTGTAAGATTTCAATATTTTCATGATGAGTACAGATTTTTTTATGCACAGAGGGGCTTCCTTCACATGAGGAATGCGGAAAATAAATTCTTCAAATGTAATATTTAGAAAACGTGTGGAGGCTACAGTTGCACAAAATCAGTATCTATAGCAAGAGAAACGTCAGAACCGCAACATACCCACGCCTATTTTCACTGCTGGCTTATGTTTTATCACTATAATATATTTTTTCAAAGTTCAAATATTATGCAACATTGCATTTTGGAGGTCTAGACGATTGAAGCCACAGCTTCAGGTTTGGGAGGGGGGGGGAAGTATTCTTTTATTTTCTGTTTTTTTTTTTTTTTTTTTTTTTCAGGAAGTAGACACCGTAAACACCTTCGCTCTCTCTTAAAACGGCAAATAAAAAAAAAAAAAAATAAGAAAAAAATCTATTTTAGATATGACAACATGGCAGCGACCTCTGTAAATCCAAAATAATATTTAGTAGTTTGTCATTTCATTATCATTTTAAATGTCAGGAACGACGTGTTTCACCTGAAGGTCTCTTGTCTTTGACCGAGCTTTTCTGCAGCATGAAAAAAGTCAGAATTAAAGCTTGGACGAATTTTGCTGAATATTTCCAGACCACAAAAAAACAACAAAAAAAAAAAAAACAAAAAAAAAACGTTTGAACCTCAGTGAATGGAAAAGTGTTTAGAGTTTGCGTTTTGAATTACCAAGAACAAAACAAGAGTGACTATTAATGAACTACAGAAGAAAACATATCTACCAATGCAAATGGCAGACCTGTTTTTATAACTTATTTGAATTATCTTTCATAACATAAAAATACGTGAAAATGTAATTATTATTTTTTAAATCCTCGTACGTTAAATAGTTAACAGACCACGTTCCGTGAATTTTTAATGCTTGGGCGAATCATGGTGTCAGATTAATCTTCTGAACACAGACAGAAAAATTGCGTTATGACTTAAAAAAAATAAATCGAAAATATGTCTTTTGAAATTTTATTTCACAGTTCTTATCAGCATGAACAAATGCAGTTTCACATCTAACCTTGATGACAGGGTGATAAAATAAAAACAGAACAAAACAGGTTTGAATAAACCAGTGTAATTGAATAATTACAAACTATAGGGAATCATCTTCTGCACAAAAACTTTCACATTTTCCACCACATGTTTACAGCACTAGAAGTTTTTTTTTTATTATTATTATTATTGTTATTGTTATTTTAAAGCAGGCAATAACATTAGCTCAAGGCTAGCGTACCAGATAGCTTCCTCACCTGCATCTGAGATTGTTAGCTGGTTTTGCTGGTCCAATTAATCCAGATCTCCGCGATCTTTAGCTAAAATCATAACGAAATCTTCCAGACTCGTCAGAGTTGCTCGTCGAAGTCATCTGCTGCCAGAAAACGCCAACAGACTGCGTTAATAACAGGCCATGTGTGCGTGTCTGTTGGGGGGTGATATTGCAGGTTCTACAGCTTTTATGGCCTTGATGAAAAGGCCGGAAAACCCCAATAAATGCCACAAACACACAAAGACGCCAACAGGACGAGAATCCAGCCTCCTCTGTGTAGCTGCTCTTTTTTCTGTTAATTTTTAACTCGGAACATCGACACAGAGGAAGTGCGGGGTCCACGTCTCTTTTAAACCAGACAGGCTCGACTTTGGAAAGGTCATGTGTCGGTTACTGCAGGTTTACAACCAAGTTTTCTCGATTAAATAAATAATTTGAAAAAGAGTAAACACTATGTGCTGGAAAGGAATAGTGCGTTACCACCATCAGCTCATTGCGCTCTACTGAAATTTTCAAGTGTCCGGTTAAAAAGTGGTTTGCAGGTGTATTTATGAAATTCAAAATTCCATAGTCTAGGGTACATCATTTTAAATGTAATATGACATTAAGGAAGACTACAGGGTGAAAAGACGCTGGAACAGATCACAGCTTCTGGAGAGATTGTGTATCTGGTGCGCGCAGGCTTACTGGTTCTCGGATTGTTTGTGTTACAGCCGACTGCAACAAACGAGGCCACATTTTGTCTTTTGGGGATAAAAGAACACTGCGGTCCCTGTGGAACCTGCGGTTCTGGCCCTGAAGGCCGTTATATCTGTGACGTGTTGTCGCAGTGCGAAATCACGTTTACGCACAGATTTTAGAGAGATTAAAGATTAAGATGAACCTCTGTTCTACCCGACCAAATACAACATTTTGTTGATATTTTACCTGATTTCAGACCAGCTTAGTGGTCTTAAGAAGGGGGCAAAATGTAAAATTATTTCTATTAACTTAAATAGCCGTTTCTTGAAACAGCTTTTCAAGTTTATAGCATGTGATGATTTTGGTTCATTTGGAGAAGCCCTTTCTTCGTGCTTTGTCTTTGACCGTGCAATGACCGAGTTTAAATTATGTAGATGTGCAGACTATTCCTAAAAAAATATATTTACACTATGTGGGTATTCGGTTTTTCAAGCGTTTTACCCTCATATTCAAGCAGTTTCAATAAAAGTAAAATGTTATAAACGTGTGAAAATGCTTGTGTTTGTGACTGAGAATGCGTTTTTGTTTGAAAGGGAATTGTGCGTGTGGAAGCATTCCATCCCGCACTCTTATCTGATTGGGCGATAAGCGCAATTCTCCATTTTTGTTCTGTGGTTCGTTAGGTTGCCTTGTTGTTTTAAAGGAGCAGAAGAAAATGGCGGCGCAGCAGAGAGGAAAAGACTGAGCAACCCCGCTCTCGCTCCGCTCCGCGAAGAAACGCAATAAATTCCTTGTTGTTTTATGAAAATTTACAACTTTGTGATACAAGTTTATGAGTGGCCGCGCGCGGGGATTGGCCAGCTGCTTGGTCATGTGGATGCGCTTAACGTGAACATGAACTTTTTATGATTTCCCAAGTGGCTATATTGCTGCTGCGCCGCGCTCCGGCCCGAGCAGCCCCGTTTCTCCTGTCCTGTTTCCGCGCGGCGCTGAACACGGAGACACCGAACTTGTCATTAACGCCTTGGCAACAATTAAGCGGACTAGTTAATGAGAAGAGCTTGCTTGATGTAGCTGTGGAAAGCGGAACAAGGACGCGCTGATACCAACCCGCCCCCCTCTTTCCATCTCTTCCTCTCGCCCTCCTCCTCTCGCTCTTCTTCTTCTGTGATGGCTCCGTGCTCCGTCCGCTCTTGGCTGAATCGGTGGACTAAAATGGGGGCAGTGATGAGGCGACCCGGAACAACCATCCAGGACACAGTCATATATTTTTTAATTGTTCTCCGATATTACTTTTCTGATAACCCCCCTCTTACTGAGGGGCGCTGGTAGCTGATGAAGATGATATAGACTGGGATGAAGATGATGGAGTTGTTTTGAAGATTCTCGCCCCCTCACTCTACGCCCCCTTCCCAATTCCTTCTCCTCATCCTCACCTCCTGGCGCCGCCGCCTTTTCCATCCAATTATCATCCATCCGGTATGGCCCATGAAAGGCAGACAGTCTCGCACCATTCCAGGGTTGCGGCGTGTGCGTGCAGACGGGACCCCACCACAGTGTACCGCAGCAGGTGTGCGGAGATCGTGACGGATTATCAACAACCGGTAAGAGCCGCTCCTGCTCCTATACTCTCTCGCTTCTGCATGCGGGTTCGGTGAGACGGGCGCGCACACTGAGGGGAGCTGCAGAGCCGCTGTGCGGGGCTGTGCTGCCTCTGCTACACGCATTACTGTAATAAATGAGGTGCTGCTTTCCAGGCTGAGATTAAAGAGCGTGTCTTTGCTGCTGGATTAGACTCTACGATAGGTTATCCAGATGAATGAGCTCGCTTAAGTGGTGGGATTAGCCGCTGGAAGAGCTCTTCCATCGGTTAATAGTCGGCCATTTGAGACCCGAAAGATTAGCAGACTTTTTTTTGGGTTGCTGCCCCGTCTTGTACCTTGTGAGTGTGCGAATGAAAGGGTGCAGATGTTTGCCCAAGAGTGAGGGCAGGTGTGCAGGATTTATCAAAGAGACGGTTTAAAGTCAAATAAATTCTTTTCTTTGAAGAAAAGGAGAAATGTGTGTTACCATCTTTCATTTTATTCCCTCTGCGTGTCTGCTTCTTGTAATTGTTTCACTTCCAGAGGTCGGTGGAAGAGCTTCCAGGTTCTTCCAGCTGATTGACAGCCTGTTTGTGTGTCTGCGTCTGTTCGGCCGAAGGAATGCTTTTCTGTCCGTCTGTCCAGCCTGTTTTATGACTTTGTTTCCCTTCTCATTTCCTCCTTGCGGCAGCTTGGCTGTTGCTTTTTCTCGCAGACACAACCCAACCCTCGCCGCCCCCCCCCCCCCCCCCGCACACACACACCACCACACACACACACACACACACACACACACACTCTTTCAGGTCTCGTCTCTCCGACCGTCCGTCTGTCTATCTGGCTTCTTTTTGGTCTGCAATGTGTTGGTGTCGAATATCAAACACACACACACACAAACATTATTTTTTGCAGCCTTCTTTCACTGACGGCCCTCAAAAGGTTTTGTATGATATTATTTATTTTTTGGGTTTATTTTGTATTGTGTAAACTATTGCAGGGATACGCACAATTCCTATTATTATTGTGATGGTTATTATAGAATAGTGGTTTATAATATTGATAAAAAGTAGTGGCAGTAGGTGTTTGACATAGATTCTTAGTATTTCTCATCTCAGGTTAAAATTCTCTTAAAATTATATTTATATGCAATTAAAACAGCTATTTGGATTTTAAATGACATTTCTGATAATGTATTATCTCCTTTGAATCTCAGTTTGAATCAGTAGAACCTTGATATATTGATGTTGCCAAAATATGTTGATAAATATTTCAGTTATTTCCACAGTCAATGATTAGCTTCAATTCACCTACTGGGCAATAGTAAATTGGACCTAATGCTCGTCCAGGTGGTCTGACTATGTTCGAATTAGAAATATGTTTGTTTTCACAAGAACCTCTTGGTTCAAATTAAGCATGAATGTTTAATTGTTGAAAAAACATCGCAAAACAAGAGATAAACAAAAAAAAAACATTCATTGATAGACATATAAATATATATATTTTCGTGTAGAGTTGCAAGAATGCAAGAAGAATGAGAGCAGACGCGTTTTGGCTCTGTGTATTGACAGGAAAACACATCAGGAAATGAATAAAAATGTGATTGATCGATTAAATAAAGTTAAATAAATGAAGCACCAGTCAATTAAAAATGCTATAGATCTACCGAAGTGCAGGAGCAGAAGATGCAGTGACGCGGGGTTGTTGCTCGTCTCCTCGGTTCCCAGTTGCGCGTTCAGAGCCCGCCAGTCTACCAAACGCTCTGGTTCCATCTAGCGGTGGAAAGGAAACAGTACCAGACACTCGCACAACATGTTCAATCTTGAAGGCTGGCTAAATACCCGCAATTCAAGCTTCCTTCCCGTCTGGCTCCCAGCCTGAAGGTGTTTCTGTCCTCGGTAGGTGTGATGTGCCGCTGCCACCACCAACATGTGTGTGAGACTTTTTGTTGGTGGTCTGCCTTATTGGCTGATGACAAACTGATGATGTGTTCACGACCTTTTCTTTCCCCCCATTCTTTTGAACAGACGAAAGGCAGAAAACATGGGAACATTCATCGTTTGTCTTATTTGTCTCACACTCCTTACTGGCTTCTTCTCTACTTCTGGATTTGATGTTAATGTGGAGTCAAAGACGAGCTTGGTCAGGCCTGGCTGCTGGTACTGCAACCAACGAGTCGTGGAAAAAAAAAGACAAAAATAAAACCAGTCTACGCACTCTAACACTAACGTACATGCTTGGTGCGGGAGAAGCAGATCTAGCCTTTCGGAGGGAGTGGATTGGTCAGTAGTCTCACAAGCTAGTCCTCGCTGTACGAGTTTGTTTTGCTTGAACATCTACAAATATCATGTACTCTACTACGTTAAGATTAAGTTATGAAATCAACGACACCCCTTTCTATTTTATTTACTTTTTCTCAGTCCGATGGAATAATTTAGCCTCGTGCTAAAGAAATAATAATACTAATAATACTAATACTAATACTACTACTACTACTTCTACTACTACTACTAATAATAATAATAATAATAATAATAATTATTATTATTATTATTATTATTATTATTATTAGTAGTAGTAGTAGTAGTAGTAGTAGTAGTAGTAGTAGTATTATATTGTTATTATTGTTATTGACACAGGAGAACTCTCCTCTCCGAGTCACGCCGCTTTCGTGTCCGTTATTCTTTAACTCCGACAGCAGGTCCGGTGAAGTGACCCAGCACAAGCTCACGGTGCCGTGAAGGGCGTAGCGGTACAGGTTGGAAACGATTAATGCATTACAAGAAAAAAAAAAAAAAAGGCCAAATGAGGCATTTTGTTTCAGTTTGTCATTAACTTGCGTGTGGGGGGGTCGCTGCTTCTTTTTCGCGTTCACTGAGTTTGAGTTTTCACAATTTCTACACTTTCGCTAACTTTCTGTCCAGTTTTCACTTTTATAATGAAGTTAGCACAGCTTAAAAGCCATTTCAGCAAATATTAAGACTATTGGTAGTTGCTTTGTTGGACTTTAAATGATCAGTTAACAAAATGTAAATTGAAAATAATAGTAACTCTAAAACTCTATTATTTTTATTTTTATGAAGTTAGTTTAATTCCCTCTTTGCAAACAAATAGCTTTGAATTAAAATCCTAATAAAAGAAAGAAAAAGCAAATGTTTAATTTTGTAGCCAGTTAATTATTTCATGTGGTGTGTTAATAATAGCTCACTCTGTGCGTGCGTGCGTGTGTGTGTGTGTGTGGGTGGGTGGGTGGGTATGTCTCCGTGTATGTGTGTGTGCGCGTGTGCGTGTGTGGTTCTTATGTGCAGCGCAGCACATTTCTGCTGTTTGCTGTCGGCTGTTTTCTCGAAGCCATTCCTTGGACTTTTACAAGGAGCCATAAACGGTCATAAAGTCATAAAATTCCCGATGTCTCTGGCTTTCTTACACACACACACACACACACACACACACACACACACACACACACACACGGTAAAGAAGAGCAATAAAGCTATAAAAAGCAGCAGTGTGACTCCGTAGGTTTTAATTGTCGATAATCTCTGGAATTTCTCGGATTCCTGGAGTTACAACAGCTCCTATCGGCTCACAGCTCAGCGCCAATCAGATTTTCAACTAGAGAGCCCAGAAACTAGTGGATCAATTAAGAAAAAAATTAATTGGAGAATATGTTAAAATATGCGCTTTAAAAATCGTTGATTTTCTGAATTCTAAAAATATGAAATCATAGTTGTATGGTTGCCATTATGTCAATTTAAATCCGTAGATTAAGTACATGTAAAACATTATGTTGTACAGTGCATTGTTACTTTATGTGCAGTGCATTGTTACCTCGAAACATCTCCATGTTCATTGCTTTACAGCACGCAAATAAACAGGAACATGCAAAGCACACAATAAATACACTTAACCACCTCACGTTAATGTAGATCACCTCATCTATGCGGCTTCTCGAATGAAGGGCTTCTGCCAGTGATGAGAAATTAAATTTAAAATTTTTAAATAAAAAAAATAAAACGTTTGGTTTGGCCAGTTCCACTTCTCTTCAATCGTCTCCACACCTGCAAAGACATCGCCCAAGATAATTTAATTGCAAATGATAGCTAAATGTGTGTTCTAAAGTTACAGCTTCATCTGGCATTACAATGTTCATTTATGTTTTAATGAAGTCAAATTTTAGGATTTATATTGCACTATATTTCCATTTGCTATCAAGCTAATGCTAAAGCTAGGTCACGAATTCTATGTCTGACAGAATTCCAATACAGATTAACAATTACATTCCCATATGAACGCTTTAAAAGTTTTTTTTTAATGGCTGCGGTCTTTGTAATAAATTGATACGAGTTTGCAAACTAATTCCAGAATGAAAGCAGTAAACACGGTCATATTATTGGGTTACAATGGAGAAGCTAACAGGAAACAAGCGGCCTCCATTAAGTGCTTACAAAACTTCATAACACGGCATGTAGTGTTAAACCTCAGCCGCCCTGGGCTGCCATTAATTTACTCTGCGTGATGCCATTTAATTCCACACATGGTAAACGCGTTTTATAAATCTTTTTTTTTCTCCACACCGAGCCCAGCTTTTACTACCAGATTGGTTAAATTCAAACATGTCACTGTATCCTGAGGAAGTCATAATTACCCCCGAGTCTGCGGAGCAGAAGTAAACTAAAGCAGCAGTGACAACATGCACCAACAGAAAACACCAATAGACACTTGCGTGGACGTTAATAACATTACCGTGTTGTGTGTCCTGGGTTAAGTCTCCTCCGCTCATTAATGATTAAACCACAGTCAGCCGCAACACAATGCCGCTGCTTCCCGTTCCCACAAAGCAGAAGGAAACGCAGCGTCCTGCCAGGAGAGAGAGTGGAGGAGGGCGAGAGTGAGAGGTCACCAAGAACGTTTTAAAAATGAGCGAGATTATCCGTACGTCTGCGTGATTCTGCCCAGAAAGAAAAGGCCCGAGGGAACGCGTTTATCTGTCCCGGAGCAGGAGCTGACACAGGCCCGAGGACGAGAGGCTGGGAGGGTGGAGAAAAAGTAAAAATAGAGTCTTTGTCGCTATTTGTCAGTAAGACTGTCTGTAGGCAAGTCAGAGCCTGTAGTACACAGAGAAACACACAGACGCCCACGCATACACACGCACGGAGACTTATTTATGGCTGTGGCTATTTTACGACCTCAGCGACACATATTCCGTTTGGAGGCGCGAATGAAAAGCACTGAAAAGTGGGCTTTCCTCTTTCTATCTTTCTTTATAGAGGAAGAAAGACATATAACTCTGAAAGGAGGAAGCCCACACGATTGCACTTGTCTTTGGCAAATGCGTGTATATTTGCGTGTTATTATAAATGATTTTGTTTTTAATGCTAAAGTTTTTGACATAAATCGCCAATCACAATATCCATAACTTAACTTAGCTTGTTGTGTTTACATAAATAATAATTCAGTCCTATTTTATTGTTGTAAAAATGCCAAAATAAATTTAAAAGATGAAAATTACTGGATAGTATTTTGAAGGCACTATTTCCTTTGAAATAATCGCATTTAGTAGGCAAACAGTGAAAGTATATTTAAGGTGATTTTACTCGTTTTCTCTACATATATACAAAAACAGCAAAAATTGTCTTTTGTATAATGTAGCTTAAAGGTTTCATGAATATGCTGTCACTGACCGTCTGCCCGATGATATACAGTAGTTGGTGTTGACATACTGCAAACTAGCCGAAGGCGTACCTGCTTTCTTCTGCTACTTTTACATGTCGACCGAATCAGTGTCGCCGCGGGAGAAAATGGTAAATGATTGCATTCATTGATCAACCCGACTGTTACAGAACACTCCTGGAAGACTTTCAAAAGCAGAACAAGAGCCCTACAGTCGCAGAGACGGTGGATTTCATCACCGGCGCATCAGCGGCTCCCGTATTAGATTCAGAAAAGATTATTCAGATTCAGATTATTATTCATTCGCTGCTGCAAAATAACCAGGTACTCGCGTCCGCCAGGATGGAGGCAAACACGCCAATTACGAATGTACCGACACCCCAATTAGAATTGTGGGGCTACACACGCGCTCACAGTTTTTGATTTACGCACGCTAACGCATTCAAATGCGCTCGGTGTTATTATCAGCAAAGCGCCGGGAATATGTTTTATTATTTGGTGGTGCAGTGTGTGTGCGTGTGTGTGTGAGTGTGTGTGTGTGTGTGTGCGTGTGTGTGTGCGCGCGCGCGCGCGTGGGCTTTTATGAATCCAGCAACAGACGGAGGGCCACGCACAGGAGAGAGAGAGAGTCAATTTAACGCGTCGAGGATTCCGGTGTGATTGCGCAATCCTCACCGGGGAACGGAGGCGAGATCGTGCCGAGGATGAATGACAGTTAGAGAGCGAGAAAGAGAGAGAGGAGGGAGAGAGGGAGAGAGAGAAAGAGATAAAAAGAAAAAAGATTGCGTTAGGTAGAAGGTAGAAATAGGCAAAGGGAGAAAGACTGGGACAGAGGAGAGTTGCGGTCTAGCTTCCAGCGCCCCTGTCTCCCCCATCTCCCCCTTCCTCATCTTCTTCCTCCCTCCAAGAAAAGGAGAAGCAGGAGAAGCTTCTCATTGGTCAACCTGAGGTCAGCTGGTCTCTGCCTTCCTCTTCCTCACCCTGTTCCATAAACGCACACACACAGACTTTCTCTCTCTTGCCCCCCACCGCTCCTTCTCTCTCTCTCTCTCTCTCTCTCTCTCTCTCCACACTGGCACTCAGCCACCCAGATACCCCTTCCCCTCTCTCACCCTCCTCTCACCCTCCTCACCCCTCCTCCTTCCAATCTGCGATAAACTAAGTGATAGCGGCAGCAGCAGCAGCAGCCCGTCGGACTGTCGGCTATAAAACACAACAAATCATAAAGTGCAGGGAAGGAAAGGAAAGGCAGAGGAAGGAGGACGGGAGGGAGAACCGTTAGCCTTTAGCCGTTAGCCTCCTTCTACTCCTCCTTCTTTTTCATCGTTGTTGTTGTGTTTGTGTCCTCCTGTCCTTCCCCTCTCCTCTTCTTTTCCTCTTTTCTCCTCATCCTTTTCACCGGCTTATCCCAATGAGTTCCTATTTTGTCAACTCCTCTTTCCCGGTGACGCTGCCGGGACCAGGTGGAGGAAGTGGGCAGGCGGCGGCGGAGTCTTTCCTGGGTCAGATCCCGCTCTACTCGTCTGGTTACGCGGCCGACCACCCTCTCAGGCACTACCCGGCCGCCGCGGCCGTGGCGTACAGCGCCGGCAGCAGCGGAGTGCACCAGGACAAACCGTACACAGCGTCATATTACCAGCAGGCGGGGAACGGCGCGTATGGCGGTCACCGGGCGGCCGGGGTCGGCGTCGGGGGCACCACCGGAGCTGGCGCCTGTGACTACGCCACTGCGGCGGCCGCAGCTGCCGCGGCGGCGGCTACAAGCTTTTACCGGGACAAGGAGCACCAGTGTAGCCTGGAGGAGCATCAGCTGGCGTTAGGTCAGGACGGCATGCACCGTAAAGCGGAGTGCGCAGGGCTGGGCGGAAAGGGGCTGTTTGGTGAACCGATGGACGACAAGCAGTCATCGGTCCCAATTTACCCGTGGATGCAGCGGATGAACGCGTGCAACGGTGAGTGTCTTCTCCTTCCTTTTCCTGCTGTCCTCTTGCATATTTTATGATCCCCGTCATAAAACTCACGTTTGTTTCCTGTGTCAGCCACTCCGCTGTCTTTCCCTGTTCCTCCCCCCCCCCCCCCCCCACACACACACACACCAGCTCTCCCAGTAGCTGCTTTATGATTCCCGTTTGCTGGCCTGTCAGTCAGCCGCGCGTTCTTTTATTGTCCGTCATAAAGCGGGTTTGTTGGGGCTGTAGCTCCAGTTACTGTATGTGACCTGCTGACCGACGCTGCTACCGGGGAGCCGAGAGGAAAAGCCTGTCAGACAGTGTTGTGGGTGAAAACAAGTCACAGATATTGCGATAACCGTGACAGAAAGACAGGAAACATGAGTTAGAGCGATTATCTATCCGCCTGTTTTGTTCTATTTTTGCCCTTAAAAATAATAAAAATAAAGAATCTTTATTTTAATGATAAAGGCTTCTTAAGTGGTAACCTCTAGCTTCTTTCCTCAGCAACCTTACAGTATATTATCTTACTGTAGTGTTAACCTCTGTGGTGTAACAGATTAGATAGTCTTTTCTTGAAGGATTTATTAAGAAGGTGCCAAGTTCCCTCTAAAACTGAGGTAGATCAGTGTGGAGAATATTAATTTAAACATGTATGATTACTTAAATATTCAACAGCACATGTGCTTTTGCACACTAATCTTACTTGTAACATTAAGCAAAAGCGTCTTTTTCAACAGAGAAGGAAAGAAGCCTGTTGATAGTGAGTTATAGATTATGCTTCTGTTGTGCAAAGTCCCGCAGGACTCTTCGAGTTATGACAGATGAGGTGGGAACAGGCGCTGCCGCAAAGAATTATATAAGGAATAAAAGGCAACTCGGGCTTTTAATGACGATTGGTGATGTAAATGTCGGCTGGAGAGAGACAGAGAGAAAGACAGAGAGAGAGAGAGAGAGACAAGAGAATGGCCCAAGACCAATGAGTGCTCCTCCATAATCCGCCTTGAATGGGTTTTTATTTATGGATATTTAGGGCCCTGAGCGGCGTGCGGGTTTGCATGAATGCTCTGCTCTGAGAATCGATACAGTAACGGTAGCTGCTGGACTGACAACGTGACTGGTTGTTTACCAAAATACAGTTATGGTAAAGCTCAGACACCTGATCCTGCGGAGGGAAACCCCGCAAGAATTTTATCTCTACCGCAAGCCCATATATTATTATTATTATTATTATTATTATTATTATTATTATTATTATTATTATTATTATTATTATTAGTGGCTGAATGAAATGCAAGTCACACAATCTATTATCCTTAGTTTCATTGTTTCGTTGTTGTTAATATTAGTATGAATATTATTATTGTTGATGACCCAATTTGTTGATTGAAAATAATTATCGGCGTATTAATTCAATTCTAAATAGTTTAAAATTGACTGAACTTGTAATAGAGAATACAATTCAAAGGATAACTAAGAACATTTCAGCTGTTGTTAAAAATGTCTTTGAAGCAGTTTATAAAAGCAGCATTTATGAGCTGAGACCAGACACAGTAAACTCTTTGATTACAAGGTAGGTTAAGTCAAGCATCAGACTTGACTCCTGCTATTATTAGCCCCTCTCGTTTTTTTTGTTTTTTTTTTTTTAATGTTAGGAATGATTTCAGCCCAGTCTGATACACTCTCCTGTCGTTTACGCGCATGACTCTGGTTAAACTGTAACTTTCTCTATCACCGATGATTTGCTTCTCTCTCAGGGACCTTCGGCAGTCCCGGGAGACGCGGGCGGCAGACCTACACGCGTTACCAGACTCTGGAGCTGGAGAAGGAGTTCCACTTTAACCGGTACCTGACGCGACGGCGGCGGATCGAGATCGCGCACGCTCTTTGCCTCACCGAGCGACAAATCAAGATCTGGTTCCAGAACCGGAGGATGAAGTGGAAGAAGGAGAACAAGCTGATCAACTCCTCCTCGTCCTCCTCCTCTTCGTCCACCGTGAACGGCACAGAGGAAGAAGAGAAGCAGACGGAGTGAAAGGGAAGATACAAACTGATAGTGTAAAAGGTCGAGAGACGTGGATTTGTCCGCAGAAGTCCAGAGACGGGTCCGATGGGAAGGTTCTGGGCATGTTTTTTTTTTTTTTTTTTTCAAATCCAGGATCGGGGGTCACTCTTTGTTTGATGCGTCAATCATCGTCAGCCACAAACAAATCCACCGCACCACATTAAACTCTCCGTTCATGTGGTCTGAAAAAAAAATCGTAACTCTCGAAAGCAAGAAGACTGAAGAAAAACCTCGAATTCCAAACACAAACGCAAGAAAAACATAAGGCGTGCACGGTGGTGTGTTTTCTGCAACACAGCGGTGACACATTTTGATGACACGACTTCCTGTTGCATTCCAATCATAAGTACTTAGTTTTAAAAACTCGACTGGGGCTGTTTTCTGCCCCTGTTAATCTCTTTCAGTTTCCGTCTTCTTGTTGTGCGCGTTACCTTCAAATGCAACAAAGCTGGGAAGGAAAGATGTTTGAATGTGTATATATATCATGCTTTGTTCATATTTAAACTGTATAGAAATGAGCTGGCTAAAAAAAACACCTTGCATGGTGGAAATATTGTGTTTGCGGGTAGGTGTGCGTGAGTGCGTGTGGGGGGTAATTTAAGCTTTCCAGCTCTTTTAATTTTTTGATAGAATTGGGACGCATGGGAGGGGTTGTTAACCTACTGAAATTGTTCTCCAAACTACCTAAAACGTTCAGGAAAAGTGTATATTTTATGACTTTTTACAGTGTTATGTGTCTTTTTTGTCAAGTAATTACGCATACTACCTATAAGAAGTGTTCAATAAACTGTTAACAAGTGAACGAAAGTTTTGTTTTTTGTTTTTTTTTTTATTCGGAATCACACTAAGGTTTGGGACAGAAAACGTTGAACAAATCAGCCACTGTTCCTAAAGTTGTGTGTTTGAAACGTGCACACACGTTAGGAGCAAATCGCGCCCTGGGCTGGGAGAGGTTTGTGGGGACAGGGCCGAGCTGCTGCCGATGGCGGGCTCCAACTAATTGATGACCAGATCGAGTGAGAGAAAGTTGACCTGTCCTCAAGCCAGCCGGCCCGACACGTCTCACACTCACACTCACACACACACTCACACACACACACACACTTCAACCAGACAAAGTGGACAATGTCCTCATGACCCCATGAACTCTGCGTGGCCCCTGATTGACCGGCGCGCGGGTCCCATCTCGGGAGCGCGGGATGCTGAAGCATCGGCACCTCATTCCAATTAACCTAAGACTTTATTCAACCATCGGATTTAAATAAATCGCAAGATTCTTTCCGAAATGCAAAAGGTGTACAAAAATGTATAGCGTATCAAAATAAAATATATTGTGAGAAACAAATGCTGTAAATGTCCGATTCCATCACCGGCCAAAGTGACACGTAATAACAATGCTGTGGGTTATTATATTTACCAGCAGCCCTGCAACAATACCATTTCAGTTTTTAGCTAGACTGCATCTGCATTTTCAGCAAACCCGCTGATGTTATCCCACTTTTACCCTGACAATTTGGAATTTGACATTTCTATTGTATGATTAAGAAATGGTCATGAAAGGCGGTATTTCCAGAACTCTGGGTGTATCAAACACACAAGAAAGAAGGGTGAAGAGAGGAACACCATCTAAATACAAAGTAATGAAAGGACGTTAAACACAGCTTTTCACTCTTCACTAACAGTGAGAAATTTGTTCTTCCCAAAAAGGCCACTGAGCTTTTCGGCAGTCCAAATATCAAATATGACTGTGCAAGTCCAAGCTGAGTGTGTTCAGAAGTGTGTGCCAACTGGGTCAGTGCCTCTTTATCCTCTGCCCTGTTACAGACAGGCCAGTCCTGGCACGCTCTGTATTCTGGACGCATTTTTCTTTTTTTTGTTTTTCTTTTTTATTTGTTTTGTCTCACTGGCCCGTTTTCTAGAATTAAATATATAGATCTCATGTTGATGTCAAACTCTGATGGGTGGACCAGAATCTGGTTTGTACATTTGAGCCCCCCCCCCCCCCGTGGGTTCCTGCTACAGCTGTTTCACTCTGCTGGCTAACTTTTGGAATATGTAGCGTGATATTCTGTACAAGTGGACGTGATTCTCGGTGTGTGAGCAGCTCTGTGAGCAGCTACTTGTGTAAAATGTGCTTTAAAACTGCTCACACACACACACACACACACACACACACACACACACACAGGCACAGATTTGTACAAACTCACTCCCCCACAGAGTCAAATCGTTTGTATCATTTCACACACCAAAATCTGGAATACTTCATCTGTTCCATGTTCTGGGGCATGTCAGCTGTGTGTGTGTGTGTGTGTGTTGGAGTTACAGTGAAACATGCAGCTTGCACTGAGGCCTTCTGCAAACACACTCAGACGCATGGGGCTGAAATGCATCCCATCCAGGGAATCAACAAATCATAAATCAGTAGATTTCCATGCACAGATCAGGTTTAACATTCCTCTCCTGCAGCTGGATGCAGGGCAGTTAAAGAAAGAAAGAAAGAAAGAAAGAAAGAAAGAAAGAAAGAAAGAAAGAACATTTGAGCCTTCTGCAATTGACTGCTTTTGATAGTTTGTCATGAATGTGATAAATATTGATTATATTGATATATTGATGGGATTTTATCAGTCGTGATAATGATTTCCTTCAGTGAATGTGACTGGTGAAAGTATCACTGTCACAACTGTTGAAGTTGTTCAAAAATTGCTTTTAGCTTTATTGGATATTTTTGTTTACCACCACAATTACTACAACTACTATTAGTTTTGCAGCAACTACTAGTATTGCTCCAAAGTCGAAGACAACAAAGAAGAAGCTCTACTTTCAGCGTGCTTCACTAATTGTCTGGAAGGATGGATAGATGGATATTATTTATGGTTTATGGTCAGCATTTCCTAATTTCTGCAAAGGTAAGCAAAGGTTAATTAACAGGTCTGAGGGATGATGGAAGCAACCACTTACAGGGAGGAGAGAA
This sequence comes from Pao palembangensis, assembly GCA_015343265.1. Classification (NCBI taxonomy): domain Eukaryota; kingdom Metazoa; phylum Chordata; class Actinopteri; order Tetraodontiformes; family Tetraodontidae; genus Pao; species Pao palembangensis. The sequence continues at coordinate 11,839,855 of CM027085.1, read as the reverse complement.
GGTCAAAAACTACAGCTGCAAGTTTATTTTTCTTTTTTTTTTTTTTATAAGGGACGGGTCTGGATGTTCTCACTCAATTTCATGTCTGTTGTTTCATTTTATATTTAGTGCAATAAGTCATATCTGCAGTAGGTGGCGCTCAGAGCTCAGCCCCGGCACCTCCAAGCGTCAGGCAAAAGGTGAGAGAGAACGAGTGAGAGAGGAAGAGAGAGAGCGAGAGCGCTTCCCCCGCCCACCCCTTCATCATTAGAAACCTCAGAGCATGAATTACCTCTCTGAAGCCATCGGCGAGAATTTACGACTGGTCAACAAAAGCACGTGACCGCCTCCTCCCTCTCTCTGTCTCTCCTCCCTCACCTCACCCCTCACCTCCCCCACGACACACACACACACACACGCACACACGCACATACACACACGCCTCGATCCAACAAACTCGCACACACCACCCCACCCCCATATTTGGAGGGCGCATACATAGCTAAAAACGAAGTACAGTGCAACGCCATAATTCACTAATACATCATAAATCGTTGAAAGTACCAGCGTTGTAACGACCGAGAGAAATCTAACAAATCAAGCGCCCCTTAGTACTCAACTGTAAGCCTGCAACTCTCTAAAACAACCTAAATGAGCTCTTACTTTGTAAACTCGTTCTCGGGGCGCTACCCAAATGGCCCCGACTATCAGCTGCTAAATTATGGAGCCAGCAGCGGCGCACTGAACGGCGGGACGTACAGGGATTCTTCCACCGCCACCATGCACCATGCGACGGGTTCTTACGGGTATACCTACAATGGTATGGACCTGACCGTCAACAACCGAAGAGGGGGGAGCGGTGGCGACGCAGTAACCGGCGGACACTTCGGGGGCGGCTCGCTCGTCGGGGACGCCTTGGGATTCGGCTCTCCAGCAACAGAAAGAAGTTTCAGACAACCGTCCAGTTGCTCCCTTGCCTCGGCAGCAGAATCCCTGCTGTCACCCGGCAGTGGAGACACCAGTCTGGGCGCACGGAGCTCGTCCCCGCGCTCGGAGCAACCAGGAAGCGGTAATCTCAGCTCCACAAACCTGTCGTCCACCACCAACACTTCCTCCTCCTCCGGCGGCGGCGGCGGTGGCGGTGGCACAGTGCAGCGCTTCACGGAGCTGGATGACGCGTCTCCTGAAAGCGAGGAATTGCGACGAGACAACGACCATGGTAGCAACCCTGCTCCTAGGACAGGACACCCGCACGGCGCGCAGAAACAGGAGGGCGGCCCGGCAGGGGCCGCCGCGGGCAGCACCGTTGGCAGCGAGGGACATCCGCCTCAGATATTCCCCTGGATGAGAAAGCTGCACATTAGCCATGGTACAATTTGCTGCTCTTGTCTTTAAAGCTTATTAGCTCTGTATCGTGCAAGTTCCAGGGCGACAATATTCATAATGTTACAATATTCATCATGCTGAGCCGATAGATTGTGTGGACACATGGGGTTGGTGACAATTTAGTGCTTTTTGAAACGGCATGAGGAAATACGCCGCTGTGCACCTCTTTAAAAAAAAATATGCTAAAGGTTCGACCGACTCATTAGTTGTTAGTTTTGAGTTTATGATGGTAACCGAATGATATTATCTGGACAGAGCTCATCGTGCGTGCGTGCGTGTTTGTGTGTGTGTGTGTGTGTGTGTGTGTGTGTGTGTGTGTGTGTGTGTACAGCACCTAAAAGCATTTTCAGTCGGGGTCAATTTAAAATTTTCCTCTGACTGCAATAGACGTTGGCGCTGCTGTCTATGTCGAGACTTGAATCTAGTTTATGTCTCCTTCACGTCATTTTTTGCAGCTATTTTTGGAAGTCTTTATACCTATTATTGACATTGTGAATTTAATCTAACGAATTTAGGAGGCAGGTGGCCATATTGTAAATAAACCGAGATTGCGCATTAGATTATTTTCTGAACGTAATTCTCATGTTGTATTTTCCTCATGTAGAATCCAGTGACGCCGGACACTTGCCTCCCCCGTCTTTCTCCCCCCTTTTTTTTTTATTTTAGCAAATTCCACAAAGCGTCATAAATCTGTCAAGGCAGAGGCAAACCGGGCAGCAAAGCCCAACAGGCTGACGAGCGCAGACAGAGCCGGGTGGGAAAAGAAAAAAAAGAGGGAGAGGAAAAAAGAAATGTCGGGGAGACTTTGGAAGCTGTTGCGCCTTTGAAAAGTGAAGCTTTATTACGTGTGGGAACTTTATTAGGGAGGTGAGGCAGAGAACGGGGCAATAAAAGCCTGAAGGGAGCTAGAGGGAATGAAAAAGGGGTGCGATAAAGAGGGTGCTGCTGACGAGAGGTGGTTAAAAAAACATGATACAAAATACAAAAAAAAAACAGTAATGTGTCAGATAAAAGCACATCTTTTAGAGCAGGCTGTGGAGTGGAAATGGCAGAAATAAAATGTGTCATGAAGGACTACTGGCAGAATAAAAGACGATTGATCCACAGGCAGTTGTGCCTTTACGCACGACTATTGTGTTAACACAGTACGCGAAGGAGTCTTCCTCTGATTGTACTGCGTGAGGTAGAAAGTAGCTGTGCACAGTCATATCAACCTGTGGCTACAATAGGCCTGGACAAGAAGGAAATAGAGCAGATGCGTTTTAGGGTAAATGATACGGACAATAATTCACCAGGCACTCGTTTTTGCATTTTGGCTTTTACTCATTGTGCGTAAACGCCACACAATTAATCCACATACTGTGTGTTCAGTCACGACTCCTAACACCCGTTTTGTTGGTTCCAAATATTCAGATATGACAGGTCCAGATGGGAAGCGGGCACGCACGGCGTACACGCGCTACCAGACGCTCGAACTGGAGAAGGAGTTTCACTTCAACCGGTACCTGACGCGGCGGCGGCGGATCGAGATAGCGCACGCTCTTTGCCTCACGGAGCGCCAGATCAAAATCTGGTTCCAGAACCGGAGGATGAAGTGGAAGAAAGACAACAAACTGAAAAGCATGAGCCTCGCTACCCCTGGCAGCGCCTTCCAACCGTAAAAAAAAGATGAAACTATTCAAAAATATCCCTCCATCTCTTTGTAAAGTTGTCAAATACGCGTGAAGGCGGACAGGGGAAAAAAAAAGTAAAGATCGGGGAAGACCTACCGAAAACTTGAAGAAATGCTAACAGAAGTAGAAAGAAGACGTGGAGCAAACCCAGATGAAGAAACAACAAGCAAATTCCAAGTTTAGTGACACTTCCTACATCATCAACCGAGTACTGTACAGCTGCGCAGCACTTTTGTTCGGCATGTTTGGTGTTTTAAAAGCAGTGTAGCCTATAAGATATTGACTGTGGTACTTGCTTCTTGTATAGAAAACAATCTAAAAACGCCGTGTTCCTGTATGCTGTCTTCGTTTTGTAAGGAGAGGAGTTCAGACAAGGAGAGTATGAATATTACTACCTACCTACCTTTCTACCTAGATTTAGGTTCACACTTACAACCGTAGTACCTTCTTATTATTGTCTAAATATCGTTTATGTGTCAAGTAACGCGGTGTTTCGTAAGTGACCAAGTGCTTTAGAGAAGTTAGCATGTGATCTCTTATAAGTTATTTACAGCCAATAATGCGTCCATATCCATCTAGTTGTGAGTCGTGTACGTGTCCTGCTTTTCATCTGCGTATCCGCTCGTGTATAGCGCTACTATTAAAAATGTAACTGTATTTTATTATAACTGTAATATTTGAATTTGTTGTTTAAAGATGATGTATATAGGTATATATAATGTCATTTTTCAATGTGACCATTTAGCTACCTGTTGACTTGCTGTGCGTGTGAGGGTGTTTGTGTGCGCGCTGGTCTGTGTGTGCGTGTGTAAAGTGGAAACGGCTACCGTTGTGTGAGGCCTGTTAGCGTTCAGCCAATGAGCTTTTTATATTTGTTTGTATCTTGGAGTAAGAAAAAAAAAGCAACAATAAAGTCTCTCATACTCATCAAGCCCAGCTGCTGTTGGCGGTGTTGCAGTTTGGCGCACAAACGGCCACACTCAATTTAACCAAACCACGGCAGCCAAAAAAAGTTTTATAGGCCTTCAGCTTGTGTGGAAACAGCATTATTGCTCAGACAGAGCAAACGGATCCTCTGAGATTTTTTTTGCAATTAGATTATTACTTTCATATAAAGCATATATCTATAAATGCCAACTGATTCCACGCACAAAGTTATACACTGAGAAATAAGAGCAATTTACGATTAACCTGGGTGCTGGTTTTATGAAAAATAAAAATGCAGCCCATTTAGTGACGGTGAAACTCCTTAATGCATAAATTTAATATACTTTTAGCATTTTCCTCATTTAGTGTGTTACACAGCGAGTTTGTCTGTAACTTTTGCCTGATATTTTGGTATGGAATGGCCAGTTTTCATCTCCACAAAATGATTGAAGTCAGCGCAGTAAAACTGCGTCGTGCGTCAAGACTAAACATCGGTTCACAGGCATGTGTGTGTGTTTTCCAGGCCTTTATCTAACCCTGAACGCCACATTTCCAAGGCGACAACCTCTTAATCCTCGCGTCACAGGGCAATGCGCACCAACAACCGCACACACACGCGCACTCTCTCTCTCTCTCTCTCTCACACACACACACACACACACACACACACACACACACACACACACACACAGGACAATTCTCATATCTGCTGAGCGGGTCTGACTAGACAACAAACTACCGGCGGTAGACAAATTGCTGGCGTTTCTCTAAGCAACAATTAATTTTCCCTCCTAACGGAGGTCAAGCCCGGCAAAATTACGTTACCATTTCCTATTTACCAACTGTAAACAACCGACTGAACTTTTAAACTCACCGGCCAATACTCAGGCAGCTTCCTGGTTAATAAAGGAGATGATGAGATGGAGACAAGAGGTCTTGCTCCGAGCTTCATCTGGACACGACCGCTATCTCCTGCCTCCTGTGTGTGTATGTGTGTTGAGATATATATATATTTTTTAAAGTGAACCCCTTCTGCTTTGAGCCATACTAGAAAAAAAGAAAGAAGCTTTGACATTTACATGTCAAACGGAAGAGGGTTTTTATCTCCAAGTTGGCTCGTAAAGATCAGGCAAGGCCTCAAAATGATACCTCTCACTGGCTCTCCGCTTGTCACGTGGGGTCCATAAAGTTAGTTTTATGGTTTTGGGGAGTTGACAATGTACTATATATTTCACATTCTAGAAAGCAAGTGACGGTTTAACGGCTTCGCGGGGATCCTAAAGGGGTCAGTAAAGTAGAGACAGAGCAGCAGAGGGAGGGAATGTGCGTTTTTGTTAGTGAGAGAGAGCAGGCCACTACACCGGCCACTTTTCCTACTCCGGTTCACACAAGGAGCCCGGCGGGCTCCGGACCGTGCGGCTCCGGATATTGGGACCAGCGAGCAGAGGGAAGGAAACTCATGCGCACAGTAAGTAGCGTTTGAAAACCATGGGGGGAGGGAGCTGTGTAATTATCATGTCACTCACTCTGTAGTGTGTCTCTAATCGCCCTGACGCTGTGCTGCTAAGCTCCGCTGTATTTTATATACTTGAGATTAGTTGTTGTGGCTAGTTCGGGCGCCCCAGATGGAATGTGAACAAAGGCGCGCAGCTGCGCGGACATTTTTGTACACCCCCCCCCTCCCCACCCCCCTTGTAAACTTGGATAATACGTGCGCAAGGACTGCGTGCAGGCACCTAAAGATAGCAAGTTGACGTGGCTCTCCCTGCTGGTAGCTGCATGCGACTGGCTGACATTGACACAGCTTAGACAACGGTCTGCGCTCGCAGTTTCAAGGATGTTCACTGAAATGACATGAGGTCCAGAAAAACAGAGAAAATTCACATTTTTTTGGCTAAGCTAAGCCAAAATATTAGGCAACTCATAGCTGAAATTTTGAATAACTGTGTCTCAAGCCAAACTGTGGAATGTGCAAAATGATTTCAATATATGATCGAGCTGGAAAAATGTATATTGGTGCTAATATAACAGAACCAGGAGTGGTGGAGAGAGAGAGAGAGAGAGAGAGAGAGAGAGAGAGAGAGAGGGGAGGACAGGGAGGTCTTATGATATGTACAAGAAAATCTTTGTCCTTTTTATTTCCACACAGGATGGGTGTGATTGAATGGAAAACCTCACCGCGTAAACAAACACTGCATCAGTGTAATTGCCTTTAACACTACAGAGATTTGGTCCCCTTTGGTCTGGAAAACACAAAATTCTTGGTGTAAATTACCTCTCACACAGTAGTATATGTAGTAATAATATATAGATATATAGGCCTACTGCTAAAGAAGCTTAATCAAATATTAATAACTTTGTTACTTGATGCTCATATTTTTACATTTTTAAAGTGCAGAACTTGAGCAGTAGTGCTTTAGCATCAATGTGCAATCAAAGTAAAGCCAAAAAGCAAAATGAGACAATAAATCAAATTCGGGTTTTAGCAAATGAAACACATTTAGGCAAAAACAGAACTTTAAATCAAGGTCAGGGCTGATTATGCAGTAAAATATCTAATATAGTAATTCTGTAACGTTTTAATGGCCCTGCAGCTAAAAATAAAGTCCTGTTTTGTGGCATTAGATGAGAAACTTTATTGTTTCAAATAGGATTATCGTTTGTCGTCAATAGTAACACAATTTTAGACGCGCATGCGGACAGACAGACACACACACACACACACACACACACACACACACACACTCACACACACATACACAACCCGAGTTGGATCAATAGAGCCAAGCTGTTTAAGAAGCCAGCAATTGAATCCACTATTATAAAATAATAATGAAACTTGTAAAGACTTCGCTGTGGATAAACCCAGAGACAAGGTGGAGATGTCGTCAGTATCTATCACTCTTTCATCTCACGCAGTCAATCTCTCGGCTACTACATCCCCACTGTCAGCGTCTGCTGGCTGAGACTGTCAAACAGAGCCGCTACCATGTCACGCAGCGCCATCCTCTCCACGCTGGCTCTGACTGACTTTATCTGTCATGCAAATTGTTTAGCGTCACGTATCGCGATTTTCCCCTTTTTTAGATGCACAAACCTTTGTAAAATGAGGACTCGGGACGCCACCGACGCCCATGTCGCTCAACCTTTGATCAACCTGTCAATCGAACTCATTTAAAGACCATTAACATTAAGAGTAATATTAGATAAGTGGTAGAATATTTTCCAGTCTGAGACAAATCTTTTTAATTAATTAATTTATTTTTTCGTATCATTTACAAGTATGCAAATGATATGACAGGTACACTGCTCAGTGTATTTCAAAAGTGGGGCCGGCTAGTTTGAGGCATCTTTCCTCAAACTAGCCGTCCTCAAACTTTCCATCTTTCCTTTCTGTCCGTTTGATTCAAGGCCGTCGAATCTTATGTTCTACCCACACCTGGTTTCACAATTCATACTTATCTTAGCTACAATAAAGCCGCTCTTTGAATGAGTATACACTCCTTTCCTGTTCCACCGAACAAAGACCACACGCACTAGTTAATGCTGTATCCTCCACACTCCGCTAATAAGAGAGGAGGATTCTGCTTTCGGAAGGCCCTCTATATATGCTTTTAAACTCTCATTTATTATATCCACTTTAAATGTGAAACCAGTCTTCCCCCCAGTGAGTTTTCAGTCTGGGAATTCTTGGAGCTGCCCTCCGCCATTGCAATAATTATTCACAAGCGTAAAAGTCATGCGTGTCATAAATTATTTAGACTTTAATAGACAGCATTAACAGAAATAACAGAAATATTACCACGTTAAGAAACTTTGATTAAAAGTTCACTTTTAAATGTATACAAATTTAATGGTAATTAATTTAATTGGCGTGTAATATCAATAAAAATGTGGCGTTACTACGAAATGTTCGATATTATTCTGCGATGTGTTTGGCACGATTAGCATGCGATAAAATCCCAAACATATATTAGATTATTATCTAGTGTGTCTTAAAAACAAGGCTTTTTTTGTTTGTTTGTTTGTTTTGTTTTTTATGCAGTTTTTTTTCCCGCCATTCTCCGAAAAAAACTAAATTTTGTGTTTCCGGTATGAGATTACGGCGTATATGTGCATGGATGGGAGGAAGTTTCAATGCAGTAAACAGGAAAACGAAAAAAAAAAATCATTTTTCATCAACTTCCTGCTTTTAATGATGATACGGGAACTCCCCCACCGGGACCAGAACCACCGCCACGAACACAACACACACATCCAGGCCTACACACGGGGACGTGACATGACACGCGTGACACATAGTTCCTTTTCTTTTTGGGATAAGTAAGAGAGGCTACTACATGGGAAGGCACAGCAGCAGTTCTGTATGGGCTCCTTTGTTTTTGCCCTATGTGTGTCATCTGTTTCCCGTGTATGTACACAGGGCAGCTCCAGCCTGCAGAGCCGCTTCTCCTGCAGTATTATGTGTATTATGTGCATTATGTGCACTGGCTTGTTGCTCCTTTGAACCTGTCGAAGCTGTCACACGGCGCTGGGTTCGACTTTACAGTCTGTGTGTTGGTGATGATGAGTGGGGTGAGTAAATAACACGACCGGTTTTTTTTTTGTCATTGCCCTGCAAAGGTGTGTTTGTCTGCGAGTGTGTGTGTGTGTGAGAGAGAGAGAGAGAGAGCGTGCGCGCGCGCGCGTGTGTGTGTGAGAGAGAGAGAGAGAGAGAGCTGGCTTTGTGTGGGAGTACATGGGGTGTGTTTTGTTGTGTTTGGTTGGTTTATTGGCAGGGCATGAGAAAGCAGAGGGAAAGGAAAAGGTGACTGACCCGGGCATGGGAATATTTTAAAAATGCGTTTACAGACTTTATCAGAGTGGAATACTAATGTCACATTTGAAGGAGCTTTTGTGCATTTCAGATAATTTGGTGGACTCATTTCGTTGATTTGATGAACAGTGGGCTCTTCATTTTAAAAGGAAAAATCGCACCCGAAATCGAGCACTCACGCTCTCTTTCTATTTTCCACCTCTTTCCACGCAGCATCTCCTGCGATGGCCTTACATTTAAATTGGCATTTGAAAAGCCCTAATGTCTTCTGCATACTGATAGGGGTGAACCGCACGGGCACGCCTCATGAATAATGCAGGAGTAAGAGTCATCGGGAGGTCAGCAGACAGGCTGAAGCCACGCACGGCACAAGGAGACTGCACATCAGAGGGCTTTAAAACACCGCAGAGGCCCCCTCTAGGACTGCGTGTTTGTCTATTTGTATTTACATCCGGGAGAAAACGGATTTAACAACTACCTGTTTTTACTGTTGACATACTAGTTAAGCAGTTGCTTGTATTAGGCGGGAAGCGAAATCAGCTTATGTCAATATGACTGATCCACAACTATAAGTAAAAAACAAAAAGCGCAAAATTTCACTTTGACTGTAATAAAATGAGAAGGTCAAAGCAGAACAGTCAGTAATTGCTATCAAAGCAGGAGTAGAGTAGTTTCATCTTTTGGTCTTCTATTATGAGATTATAAACCTGTAAACATGTAAACTTTAGATCATGGGTGGATACGATAAACAGGCTCTTTGGATTATGTTGATTGAAACTGGGTAGCACACTTAAATACACATTCTATAAATTCAACGTCTGATTAGGAAGAAAAAAAACCTCAGCCGGTTTTTCACATACTCAGCCCACTATTATATATTATACAATTGATACAAAAGAAGACACATACTTAAATAGAATTTGTTCCGGAAATATTGTATATATTACATGCATAATACATCATTTTACACACACACGTGAGTAAAATGTGTGTGTGTATCTTTTAAAGATAACAGGGAAAACACGTATCTAATATTGGAAGTTAGCCTGGGCCATGAGCCTGTACAGTGAGTTAAGAACCAAATATCGACATAGGCTCCAGAAAAAATACACGATTTGTGACTGGAAGAAAAAACTGTCAAGTTATTCACATAAAAAAGTAAAAACAAAAATTTAAAAAAGAAGAGTGAAAGGGGTATTTTGTGCGTTACTTTTAAATTCGTTTTTCAGGGATTGTAAAGTTCATGTTTCCATCAGTACTCCGGGTTTTATGCATGTACTAACATCTAGAGCTTACTTTGTTGTTATGATTATCAGTAATTAATAATAATATTGTTACAAAATGTAGTGTAAAGTCGTCCTTAATTAATGTAAAAGAGAGCAAATGATTATACTTGTGGTCTCGCTTTGTGCCATATTATTTCCCTAGAATGCAGCTCCCTCTTGCCACCAGCAGAGCCCGCTTTAGACCAATAGGAAGAGCCGGAGCCCGCGAGGACAGCACCACTGCTCTCTCTTCCCTCCAGCACGCGCTACCCTCGTCTATTCCTGTAACAACCTGTAACCTGTAACAACCTCATGCGTCTCCGTCACTTTTAAAATATACAAGTGCGTCAGAGCTGTCCCGGCCTTTTTGTAACTGATTAATATCTTAGATATCTTAGATAGGGGCAAAAAATGTTTCTCCGCGTAAAGCATGCTCCGGAGAGTCAGAAGGAGCGACTGAAGCCGCATCTTTTTATTTGTGAAGGCTAACAGCGACAAGCTGCGACAAGCTATGAAGTCTCTACCGTAAAGCAGACAGATTTCTGTGGTGACAAATGATTTGTAACTGGTCCACCGTTGCTGTTTCTTTAACCCTTGTGTTCCTGTCCGAGCAAAGGCAAAGAAACCAGTGTTATAGCGAAAACAGACGGACGGAGTGTCCGAGCTAATAGGCAGCCTGCAATGAAGGTTCACCGAGTTGAAGGGTCAGAAGTTCAGTGTCGTGCGTGAGTTCCGCCCTCGCCTTTCCTCACTTCACTCCAGACCGATTGCTGTATGTCAAAGGCAAAAAGACAGAGGAAGGGAGGGATGGGGGGAGTAAAGAGGAGCAGGGGTAGAGAGGGAGCGGGGTGGGGGCACAGATGAGAGAAATGATAGCAGGAGGCAAAGGAGAGGTGAAGGCCTGACCTACCCTTCCCTGCCACGGCAACAAAAAGCAAAGCTCCTCCTGCCACCGTCATGTACAGAGGAAGAGATGAAGGAAAAAGAAAGAGGAAAAATGGAAGGGTTGAAGGTGAGGGTGGGAGGGCGGAAGGTATTCGGTGTCATGGAGGCTGAGGTCTGTGTGGGGTGCAGGTGTTTGGCAGCTTTGTTCACCCCAGCTTTTTTTTTAAATGAATATAGATGAAGGATAAAACAAGCTTGGGTATTTTATAGAAATCTCGAATCTAAGCCATAGAAAATAGTCCAGATAGTAGAAAAAACAATAACTATTAAACATTATAAAATGTAATGTTGAAAAACAACGCGTTTCATTTAAGAATTTTCAATTTTAAATGAGCACAATCTTTAAAGCAGCATAAAATAATTAGCTCCATAGATGTAAAGAGAAGCATTTTTAATTTCATAGATGGAATCGGTACAAAAATTAAACAGTGTGTGGTTGCACAGCGTTAGTCGCTCTACAACAGGTCACTCTTTATAGGCCTGTCTAAACCAACAAACCTATCAGCTAGCCACATCAAAAATAAACTCGTTCACCATCCATAAAATAATAATCTCCTTATCTGATTTTTTTCCACTGCAAGATGGATTATCGCCATGGCGCAGGTTACATTTTTGTTTTTTCAATTATGAATGCTTAACTTAGCTCAGCAGGATAAACATTGCTATTAATTTGTGAGGAAAGCATGTGATTATAATAATTCATTAGAATTTGTATGACAAATAAATGTATGACAAATTGAGTACTATATTTGAGACGCAAACATCAATAATACTAATACTACTACAACTAATAATAAGAAACGTAATGGTAATACGTATACGACCATGGCCATTCTAAAACGTCGGGCAGGTTTATTTTTTTACGGCAAGAGAAAGAAATGTTCCTAAAACAAAGTATCACGTGTTTCTAAACCTAATTTGAGGGTAAGGGGCACTTTGAGTGCGGACATATGGCCAAAAAATCAATTGGGAAAACATAGAAAAACAGAAAATCGTCAGCACAAATCCACCTGATACCTCTGTGCCCTGTTTCGGATCCCTACGCGTTAAACGATACGTTGATTCGAACTGCGCAGTAACGCAACGGAATTGACCCCGGAAAAATCACTCTTAAAACGATGGTTTGTGTTTAGGGTTTGCATGTCAGCGCGCACAGCCATGTCATTTATATTTATCCAACAAAAGGCAAAAGAAGAAATTATCCTGAATGAAAAGGGGAAAAAATGAAAGCAAGAGACAGAAGACAGCCCCCCTCCTCTGACTTCTACTGACCATTTTTCTTCAAAGTAATGACTCCAACTCAATTTGGGATGACAAGGAGGGAGAGAAAGAGAGAGAGAGGGGGAGGTAAAGCTGCAAAAAAAATGACAGAAAGGGGGATTAGTAAGAGAAGGGAGTGGGAGAGAGGTGGAAATGGCAGAATGAAAGGGTGTGGAAAAGGGAGGGGGCTGTGGGTGAGGAAGAGAGAAGAGGAGGCGGTGTGGTGGGGTGGGCTTGACTGTGTGCGAGGTGAACGAGAGGTCAGCGCGTCTCACCAATATTAAAATGTGTACCGGGGACGCGGGGGTGACACGCCTCGCCCGTTAAACAAAGAGTGTGCCAAACTGGCAGATTAATTTGAAAACTTGAGTCCACGCACGCACACACACACACACACACACTCACAACATTTAATGCCTTAAAGAGCCCACAGTCTCTCCAGCAGCCCGGCTCGGTCTCCTAGAAGCCGGGGAAACACCGCCGGTAGGGAGGCGAAGGCTTCCTAAAGCGAGTTAGCACGATTCCGTTGGGTGTCTCCGCGCCTCGGTCGCAGCTCTGAGTTACTGGCGTGTGTTTTCGTTCAGTCTTCGATTCCAAACCGACCGGTTTGATGCTCGAATACTTTGGCATGGTCGTCGAGCGTGTGCGTCCATCTGCGTGTGCGCGTGAGTCGTGCCGTCCACGGAAATGACAGCTACACTCTTTTTTTTTTTTTTTTTTCTTTTTTCAAGATATCACGAAGAGTCACGAAGAAGTCACAAAAACCTGTGGCGTCGGAAGAGCAGAGTGCACAACTGAGACTTGCCTTTACGGAGACAAATGGAACGTAGCAGTGGTTTTTTTTTTTTCGATAGCCGAAGAAGTAGAACGACGAAGAGAAGAAGAAAAAAAATCGAATTAACGGCACAAAGGAAAAAATGGACTGAAATCGTCGTTACTACTCTAACGCCAAAAAAAAAAGAGGGGTGGATCCGCGAGCAGCGAAAACGTGAGTAGACTTTTTAAAAGCTGGAAATAAGTTTGTTGAAGAAAACAGTGGCTGAATTGGATATGACGGTGTGTATGTGTGCGTTCCCTGCCGCACCGTGTGTGTATATGGCAGGTGCTTTGACCATGCAGGGAGGAAGGAGACGGTCACGTGTTAAAGGAGCTGCGGCAGAGCCCACTCCTCCTTCCCTTCTCTTATTCTGACGTTTTCGTTTTTAATATACCTACATATTTTTAAATTTGCCTGTTAAAAGGCTAAGCACGTCAAATGAATTTCTTCGTAACGCTTTCTCACGTCCATACTGTCTCCTCTATTAATGCGAAATAATCTTTTAAAATGTTGTTATTTAAAGACCGGTGAGTAAGTATAATTCATTCAATTCGATCACGTTTTAGGTCTTATTAAAAAAAAAAAATACACAACATAGACGGGCTGCTGTTGTGGGTGAAGGCGAGGTCGTGGCTTGTGGAAGGTTAAAGGTCAGACTGAACAACTTTCTCCCAAAAGCTTTTAAGCCATTACAGAGCAAAATTCTTATCTTATTCAGGGGATATGAAAAACAACCGTGCTGCACACACACACAAGCACACACACACACACACATACACACACAAGCTTGTATGAATGAACTCGTGCTTGTTTGTGGTGGTTTGCGTCCTTGTGCAGCTCCTTTTCTTTGTCTTCCTGTCGACCACACGCTCAAGTCAGCACCAGCTCTGGTGGTTTTAGTCGCTTTTCTTCCTCTGCTGGAGCCAATATGCTGTATCTGCCAATGAAGATGGCTCCAAAAAATGTTCCACAGCCACAGGGATGTTGTGTGTGGATGTTGGCTCCTCTGCTAAACACATGCTAATCTTTGAGCAGGCTGTGATCACAGGCCTGTTGAAATATCCAGGTAATTCATTTCAGGAAATTGAAATATTTGGTCACAAGCTGGTGGCTAATGAATTAAAATTGACATATTGTTTTTTTCATTGGTAGATAAAAAATTTTATTCTTGAATTGCATATGTCTCTTGGGTTATATAGCGACTTGTATTCTACTGTTGTTTAGATTTCTGGACTCCAAAACAAGCTGCAGTCTGCTGGTCCGCCTGCTGCATATTGAGATGGGTTTACAATTCCTATAGTTAGGCCATTGACCCTTTAAAATGTATTCCAGAAAACACATTGAGGCTTATACTCGCCACAAGGAGCGACAGAGTTGTGCAGGACTACATTTGCTCCCCCTCCCTTACCCACTTTGCATGACAATCACCAGGAGAAAAGACCTTGATGTATTTTTCAAACCGCACAAAGGAGCAAAACCACATTTTTCATCTCGTCCTACATTGGCTTTTTCACCTCGGCCATATTTCAGAACGGTGACAAGCACGGTCGCTGCAGATAATGAGGCCGTTTAACCCTTCATGTTGATTTTAATTTTCTTATTGTGGCTATAAGGGTGCTATTAAAATATCTATTATAACATACAGTTCTTTTAAAATGACACAAAAGGCAGCCTGGTCAAGCTGACAAATGATTATTCCTCTTACGTAACATTTCACTTTTATAATTATTTAGTTTGACTATAAGTCCTGTCATGATGGGTCAATCTGAAATTTTAATTTCACATGAAATTATTTTGGTTTTGTTTTAAGGAATGGATCTAAGAGATTGGTTCCCAAAGTAATGCAAAACGGATGACGACAAATCTGCAATTCATTTCAGCAGCTTTGACAGCAACAAACTGAATTTGGGGGCCTCATATGAGACAAACCTGTTAAATTGTGAAGACGCTGTGAAGCTATTTATTCACCCGGCCCTCTTCCCCTCTGAATATTTTATTGCTTTTCTTTCTCCCACCCTCCCTCGTTTAAATGGAAACCTTTCTGCCTCACAGGGAAGTTTGAGCTCGTTAGTGTTTGTGCTGTAAACGGAATTGACCTGCAATAAAAACCATATGTTTACATCTTCATTGGCCGATAGCTTTGCTGTGTGTGCCTGTGCCTGTGCCTGTGCGTGTGTGTGTGTGTGTGTGTGAGAAACAGGACAGGGTTGTTTTTCGGGTGGATGGCGTTCTACAGTTACCGATGTGGTCCTCACCCTCCTGAGAGGTGAGAATTAGCAATATTTCACTAAATATGTTCTGCGCCACATAGAGTGATTCTTGTGGTAAAACAGCACACGCGTACACACTCTCAGATGCCTTTCGTCTCTCGTTGATATCATATTTCATCACACATTCTGGAGGATAATTTAGACCGGTTTTATCTGATTATACCTGAGTTTGCGTGGCTCTTTGTTTGACACATTGACCTCTACCTGCAGCCAGAAAAACAATGAGCTCCGGGCGGCCTGAATGGCTACTGCTGACAACCTTGACAGAGGGACGGGAAGTGCAGCAGTCAGACTCAACACACCTTGATCGATACCTGGGGGTGACCTGTAGCAAAGGAAAGGCCAAGGTGACAAATATGCGCCCATACTTGCGCATAGAATGTTGCAAAGGTCAGACCACTTGGCGCTAAACACTGGGGGAAGAAAGAAAAGATGAATATTTAGAACACAAAACCGCCAAAATAGATTGTAAGCTTTACCAATCATGACTCCCGTCAGCGCAGCGGTCTGAATTGATTATCTAAATGCTGTGATGCTGCAGACGAAGCATCATTGTCATCAAAATCAGTGTGAGCTGCATATAACTGATTGAAAAAAAAAAAAAAAGATATGTATATATGTTTATATATATAAAACTGGAGGTCTAAACTAACGTTTAAACCGTTTTAGAGCTTTTTTTTAAATGATACATTTAAGATACGTTTTTGATGGCTAATCTGACGAGCTCACTCAGAAAAAAAATATTTAGATCATTTACGGTTTTTTTTTTTTAAGTGGGGCATCTTTTTATGTGTGCGTACGGGAGATTTTTTTTTTTAAATCCACTTAAATCAGAGTTTTAGGAGAGAGACTTTGTGTCATTTGCAACAGTGAAGGGACACTTATTCATTTATTCATTGCTTCATTTTTCACTCCACTCACTCAGAACATTTTAATAGGACGGTGTTTCCCCTGCCAAACCATTTGTCTTTTTATTTCATTAAATTCTCCTCGTTCTCTCAGAAAGGTATACGCTTGGTCTTGCCAAGTTTTCCTCATCTTTTATTCTTTTTAATTGTATTACTTCAATAATTGAAGTTCAAATTTGCGTTTCTATTTAGCGAACCAAAAATGCTTTAATAATATTTCGTTTCAAATTAATGAATTAGACTAACGCTATTTACTTTCACGCGTCTTAAAATAAATTACTGAGAAAAAAAATACATCTTATGTTTGAACAAATGAGATAAAATATTATTTGACAAGATTATCACTATCTGTCGCAATTGTTATTTTATTTACATCATGTTAGCCGAAAGCTACAACTAAAGAATCAAGAGTTTAATACACACCTCCTTTTAATAAGGTCTTCGTTTTTACAGATATGATTTGTCACAATTTTTCCTTTATTTATGTTTGCTGCAGCTCAAGCTGCACGTCGTCGTTTTAGGAATTTAATCGCTTTTAAGAAATAAGAATGTAATAATTTTGCAACACCGTTATCTTGTTTACGTGAAGTCAAATTAAAGGTCGCGGCTGACTTCCCGGAAGTGTGACGGCATCGTAACTTCATTTCCCAGATCCTCCACCTGCAGAGTAGAGGTGAGGGGTCAGGAACAGTACAGATGGATGGTAATATTCCTGTGTGGCTGCCGCGGGGAGTTTATGATGGCAATAATATCCATCGCTGGTGTAAGCGCGTCCCTCCAGAGAGCCACTGTCTTCTATATCTACCCTGTAGATCCGGATTTGTGTAACAATCATTAAAGCAATCACAAATTCGCTTCTAGGGGAGTATATAGTGGATTTATACACGACGGCAGCGATGGATGGAACAAGCACGGACGGGAGAGATTTTTTATTTGCCCTGCGTCACATCTTCGTTAGTTCATTCTGCTTTTTATACATTTTTGAACAGGAAGGAAAAATAAACGTGTGATTTATTAAAGAAAATAATTTTGTCTTTAAAGAGACAACAACCACCGTCTATTTGTGTGCTTTATTGATGGTTATTCGATGCCGCAACGCATATTTAAAAGGAAACAAAATACCGCAGCTGTGTTTCATCTCTAAAGTGAACGAAACACATTTCAAGTTTGCTGCAATTTATTTTTTCGATCGTCACAGCCGCCGCTGTTTTAAAGGCCAAGCCCAGGTTGAATTGGAGTTTTTTATTTATTATTTGTCTTGTTGAAAAATGATGGGGCCGACTTTACTTTTCATCCAAGTAGGCGTACTGGGAGTGGAGGGGGGTTGTCCGCGAGTGGGGGCTTGGAAGGTCGATTTATAGACGGTCAATTTTCTGGAAACAAAGGCCTCGGATATCTCTATTAACTTGTCTGCTCTGTGTGCGCGCACCTTTGATTCAGCTGATAAGAGAAATGAACATGTTTGCGCGTTTGTGAGGCGGGGGCTCAATTAAAATCGAAAATCTGGCTCTAAATGCCTTTGAGCCATATTATTATAGGAATTGTTATTATTTACAGTGGGGGCTGTGTGCTGTAGAAACGCACTTCTGTAGCACGTTTGTTTATTAAAATAGATACAATTGTCACACCAGGGACATGGAAAACCGGTTTCTATACAATTATCTTGATATTTAAGAAAAAAAATTGGAAACGACGTTTGGGGCTGCGTTGACGGGAAGAAGCCGCTGCTGGAAGAAAACACAAACCGTCGCTCATAGCAGTAATGTACAGCTCAAGGGCAAAAGCAGTCGCACAATATGGCTCGGACATATGCTCTCACTATGTCTACCTAATGGCAAAATCAGGCATAGCCTGTTTGTTCATGCACGGAAAATGCAGGTACTTGAGGGAGTATTATCATGCAAAGGGAGTTGAATATGGAGCAACCGTGCGTCGGAGCAACAGGGTTTACCAAGGAGAATAAGAAGTGGTGCTGCGCTTTAATGCAAAGATCTGGTAGTGATTTAGGAGGCCGTGCAACCTGAATTAGTTGATGAATTTTCTATCGATCCTAAACAAGGCAGATTTATCTCTGACATGCTGCTGCTGCTGGGTGGCAGCCCGACAGGCCACTGCTCCACTCCCCGTTATTAGCGATTTAAGAAAAAGAAAAAGAAAAAGAGAGGGCTTTGGCAAGCACGTCTGCACACACGCACATGCACACACCCAAATATATACACAAAGGGTGGTGCAGGCGCCACTTCAAATCCCCCGAGCACCATCTTTGTGTTGCTGCTTTTTTCCTACTTTTTTTTCTTTTTCTTTTTTTTTTTTTTTGAAGTTCCTGTCAGGGTAAAGGGTTCGTTAGCAATCAAAGAGCACTTGTCATCTGCACTCTACTCTGCTGCTCGTGCGTGTCTGTGCGCGCTCTTGTAACTTTGTTATTATTCTGTTTATATCATACATGTGTGCCGAAGTAGTGGAGACATAAGAAGTGGTTTGTATGTGTGTGTGTGTGTGTGTGTGTGTGTGTGTGTGTGTGTGTGTGTGTGTGTGTTTGTGCTGGGGGGGGGGGAGGTTGTAGAATTGTAAATCATGAATACTCTCAAATTGTGGCCATATGATGATGCGCGTGCGGGGGCCGTGTGTATACGCTTAATCCCATTTCCTTATCCGGGGACCATTTCGGAGCCACGCCATTGGCCATCCCTAGTCACGTGGCTTCTTAACTTTGTTCACTTGACAGAAAAGTAGGAGGGTTCAACGGAACAGGAATAAGCGAAGAGTAAAGGGATGACATATAAATTTTAGTTATATATTTTCCGAGTAGGTGCAATTCCACAAAAAGGTTGAAATTAATGGCCATGAGCTCCTATTTGATCAACTCCAACTATGTGGACCCGAAGTTCCCACCGTGCGAGGAATACTCACAGAACGACTATCTGCCCAACCACTCTCCGGACTATTACAGCTCCCAGAGGCAGGAGACTGCTGCTTTTCAGCCGGACTCACTCTACCACCACCATCAACATCACCCACACCACCAGCAGCGAGCCGAGCCGCCTTACACGCAGTGCCAGCGCGCAGCGCAGCCCGCCTCCGTAGTCATGTCCCCGCGGGGTCATGTCCTACCCCCGTCCGGACTCCAGACCACTCCAGTGCCGGAGCCAAGTCACCGCTGCGAGTCGGTGACACCCAGCCCGCCTCCGCCGCCGTCTTGCGGGCAAACGCCTCACAGTCAATGCACGTCGTCTCCCGCCAGCACCCGCAAAGACCCCGTGGTTTATCCGTGGATGAAGAAAGTCCATGTAAACATTGGTAAGTGCCGCAAGCAAACTTCTTTCTCTCTCTCCTCTCTCTCTCTCTCGTTGGCTGCGCCTTTGTGCTGCATGCTGCTGTGCGCCGTGCACTTTTCTAGGTGTCCACCGTTAAAATCTACGGCTTCTCCTCCCTGTTTTCTCTTACAAGTAGACGAGTAGCCTGTGGGTCACGATTTACGATCGCCTGTTTGCAAGGCCAATATAATTACACCCTCCATAAATTTTTATTACACCTCTTCGCTGAGGTGCCTTTTGAAGTCCTATCGCGGGATCATCTGCTCTAATTCCTCGCCTTATGACAACTCCAACCGAGCCCATAAGTTAGCTTTTATGCTCTGGTAATTTGATTTTAAGTGGTCGGGTTGTATAAACGGTGTACTTTACTTTGTGGAGCTTTCGTCGTTCCAGCGGAGGGGAAGTTTTATGGCAGCTGAAATATTCATGTTTATAGAGGCAGCCGTAAAATACTAATGTGAAACCGTAAAGCTCAAGTTTGTTATGGCTCCTCTGTAGTGGTATAATAGACTCGCAGCCTATTGCGTGTTGGCGTAACTGAAGCGCATTTTCGCACAGCGACTGAATACCGTGATTGCAGCCAGCGTGCATCTCCGCCGAGCTGTTTACTTAATCTTTTTTTTTTTTTTTTTTGCATTCCTCCCTCGACAAAATCCTTTAAGCCACCCTGTCTCGGGAGACCCAGTGCAGTTCTGTCGCTGTGTTCTGCGTTTTGAGGGATTTGTTGAATCATTAGCCAGTCGGCCATTCTTTTCCGTCGTGCAGCAGCTGCACCCCCACCAGCTCTCAAGCAGTTTATGCAAGACAGACAATGCTACCACCCTGATTCTTGGACCGTGACAAGCCGGCTAAAGATCACAATCAAAAAAAAAAAAAAAAACAAAAAAAAACAAAAAAAAAAAAACAACACACTAACAAATAAACAAAAAAAAGCACTACTTCTTGCGCTGATGCGGCGTTGTTAATGTAGACTGTTAATATTTTCCGGGATTCCTTTTGCGTGCGCGAACGTGTCAGAACAGCTGCAGTTTCACGCTTTGAATCTCAACCGTCGACCCGGTTTGGTCTCATATCACAACACTGGGTCAGACTGGCTGCACGTAAGGTCTGAAGTCACTCTTCACAGTGTATTCATGAAAAATAGTCCCTCAAGTCCTTAGAATTCAGACAACAACCAACATTTTATTTGCACATACACCGCCTAGTAAAAGTACGTTATCATCGTGGGGCAAAAGTATATTAATTATAGTAGGACGATTATTTTATGTCATATTAATAAATAAAGTGATTGGAAATTCTTGTATTGTAAACATTTATGACTTATGCAATGGAATAAGGAATATTATGCAATGTAAATTTTGTTCGGATCATGTTATATATAAAATACACACGTTATTATCATACTTAGTCTTTTATTCTGTATATATGGGGACAGTTAGGTAGAATAAATGATCTTTTATTGTGTGCTGTATTTTCTGACAGGCTGGTGAACATTTGTCCTCTTTTCTTTTCCTCACACAGTGAGCTCAAACTACACAGGCGGCGAGCCGAAGCGTTCGCGGACGGCCTACACCCGCCAGCAGGTCCTGGAGCTGGAAAAGGAGTTCCACTACAACCGGTACCTGACGCGCAGGCGCAGGGTGGAGATCGCACACACGCTCTGCCTGTCAGAACGGCAGATCAAAATCTGGTTCCAGAACCGGAGGATGAAGTGGAAGAAGGATCACAAGCTTCCCAACACCAAGGTCCGCGCCGGGTCAAACAACACAAACTCCCAGGTTCTGACTGGCTCCCAAAACCGCACCGGACCCCTATAGCCATCCTTGTCTCTTGTATGATTTATGCCCCCTCCCTTGCGGTCCCTGATTGCGAGACTGAATGCCGCAGCGGCAGCCACGCTTCTGACCACCGGAGCCTGCACTTTGGACCGGAATAACGCCTTTGCTCCGGAGGAAATGATGAATGTCATTGCCGCCTATTTGGTCCCTATCTGCGCTGAGACTGCAGACTGCATACATTTCACAATATAAAATGTGTGTTGGGGATTTCCCGCTCAGAAAAAAAAACAACATGAACAAAAGAGAAGACAAAAACTGAAACAAAACATTTCGGCAGCTTCATTCCTCGGACCTTGTCTCTATATCTCCCTCTTTAAGTCTCAGTGGCTGTCTTCTTTTTTTTTATATATATATATTTCTGGCTTTTTATACCCCCCCACCCACCCACACACACACACACACACACACACACACACACACACACACACACACACACACACACCATACTCCTTCTATAAAACGCTAGGCCGCAGGTAATAAGCCCCCGTGCGCATGTTTCTTTCCATCAGCGTCCCCCCCCCCCGTCAGAGTTTTTGGGTAAAGATGGATCCTCGTTTTCATCTTTAATCATGCCAAACTCGGCTCCCATTTGTCATGTTTACTCTGCGGGTACAAAGCAGAGGGGTGAACCGCGGCTCTGCCCATTACCCCTCGCCCCTTTCCTCTTCCCAAACCACGACTCATCATCCTTCCAGCCCGCTCCAGCACGCATGCACGTGAAACAAATGGAAAGCTCGGTTTTGTCCACAGAAGTATTCTTTCAGTTTCGGACTTTCCAAACGCTCTTATCTGCAGTATGTCTGCCTTTCACATATGTAACCTCCAGATTTCACATGACACTTTTCCTGTAATCTCTATATTTGTTGCCATTTTTAAAAGGGAAATTATAGCTCTTTGAAATGTAATTACAGTTATTTTTGTTAAGCAGAATCAATTGTGGAAATTATACTTTATTCCGTGATTGCAGATAATGCAAGATTTTTTTTTTTTTTTAATCTTTTGTGGCCCGATCGTGTTTTACTTTGTTATGTTGTAACCAAGGAACAGGGAACCAGACTGACAGAGTGAAAATAAAAGTCAAATATGCATCCCAGAAGGGTTTATAAAGCTGCCAACACAACGGATTCTAACATTCAAACCAAAATCCTGGAACAAACAGCTCGTGAACACAAATATAAACGCGGGACTACATATACTACCTATTACCTCATTTGTACTGATATGTATTTTTATTTTGATCTTCTTAATAATTTCCCTCACGTTCAATGAAGTGACAGCTTTCCAAGCTTTTATATTTTATAGTCGTGTAATAAGTTCTGGTAAGAAATATTGCGTACTAAAAAGCGTCATCCGTTTGTTATGTGCAAAATATAATAATTTAAATATAAATAGTTGTTCTGGCCAGGGACATTGTGAAAAACAAAGAAGCCTTTTACTGCATGTCTGAAATGTGTTGATTAATTTTTTCTATATAAATCTTTTTGCTTTAATTTCTCGTCTCATTCTCCTCCCATGGAATCGCGCGCACTTATTTTCTTGTTCTCGCCGTTCTGTCATCACGTGCCAGTTCCTTAGATCTTTTATTCTGTAAGTGAGTTGGTTTTGAAAAGATTGTTATTTTATGTACATTCCAAAGAAGTGTTTCTGTTGTTCTAGAAGACGAATGTGATATAAAAAAAAAAACAAACAAAAAAAAACAGAGCTGGTAATGTTGAACATGTGGTCCTACGGTTTTGTGAGTTACTTCTGTCTGCGTATGCTTTACCTATTATTTGTAAATACTTCATAGACATGTAAATAAACGGCTAAAAAAGCAAAAAGCTTTTCTCGTTTACGTTATTTGCTATCGTCAGTTTCCTGGTTTTTGCCTTAAAAAAAAACTATTATCACCTGGATTTAATTTATTTGACTTAAATGTGATCTGTGTAACATCCGGGTTGGTTTTGCAAATTCAGAACAGGACAATGGCTCAAATGTCTTTTCTCGTTGTGGTTTAACGGCATTTAAGGTGTCGCTCCGGCTCTCCCACGTGTGCACGCAAATATTTTCATTAAATTTCCACGTTGGTTTTGTCTATAGCCTGTCTTGAGAAATCAGCGGCCTGCGATGATTAATCTGTGGCGGCCTTGAGTGATCTTGGTACATTACGTCCAGTAATCTCGTTTTAAATCACAGACCGTCCCTTCGTTTCACTCTCGTTCTCCCGTTAATTTAACGGCTGTTCAGACTTGCCTGCACCGGTCCCACAAAGTATGGGACAACCCCCACCTTCCTTCTCCACTCTTCAGATCTGAAAAAACATTAAATACTTTCTTGGTTCATGCTCTTTTAATGCTTTAATGACTAATTTTCGTGCGTCTTTCCCCTCGCTATCGGTGTTTTCTGGACCGCTGTTGAGCGCGCATGTGTGTTTTATTTTTTATATATTACAAAAAGGGAGCGTGCCGGCGCCATAGCTCAAACCCTGACAACCAAATAGATAATCAACAAGACGAATGGCTTCTTTTGTAAGGAGCGGCTCCTGTATTAATTTTCATTTTCTTTTCTTAGAGCAGGTATCGAAAAATATAGAGCAAGAGGGGGGAGCGAGAAAATAGCATTTCTGCCGATGAACTTTAAACAAAAAAACTCTGGCCCCTAAATTGGTTCGCTCGTATTCCTCGGCCCAGGGAAGATTCTCTATTACTCGTTGGCTGATTTCTCCCTGGGCCCCTTGCCACAGAGTCTCCCACTGCCCATTTATCTGTTTTCTTCCTGTTTATGAAGGGCTCCCCTGCTATCAAACTGCACACCTACAGACTCCAACACGGTAACACCAAGATGTGACTCCCGAAAATCTGTAAAACTACATTTCAAAGATTCAAATAATATTCATAAATTACAACACCCCCCCCCCCCCCCCCAAAAAAAAAAAAAAATCTTTTTCATTTCGCACATCATCATGCTCCGCTCCAAGGTGACGACTTTTCCACCGCTCTTCCCTGGTGTGTATTAATTTGCTCCAGTTGCTCATGACCAGCCATATGTTGTGTCTCTTCTTCTGTGGCGAGCACTATATGGTATAATACCCCTTCCTCTACACACAAACCCTCGGGCGGTGTACCTCTCCTCACATAAGATAATATTTTTTTTTCCAATGCCGTAATTTTCACTGCACAGCAATTGTCCTATATTGGAACATCTAACCGCGCACACCCCTAACACAATATCTACACACATGCACACACATATGTGCCTCCACAATAACCCCTAAAGGCCCCTGAGCACTCGCAGCCGGGGTTGAAATAAATGATTTTGCGTGCAGGGTGACACCGCACACAATAAAATCCACCGAGGAATCTTTATTCTTTTTTTAGCCTCCTTTATCAGCGCGGCCTTCTGCTGCCTCTGTTAATGTGAATGGGAGCAGATTTTAGTCAGGACGCCCCTCCACCATCGCCACCTCCACAAGCCTGAAAAAGTTCACCGCCATTATTTTCTGGACAGGACGGGGGGGCACGGCACCTCAAGAAAAATGCGAGAATTATACAAGAACAATCATTAATCACGTGTACTTCTTTAAACACTTCTTCTCCTTCTGTATTGTCGTTCGGCAGCCACACAGAAGACCCCTTCTGCCAGGGGATGGAGAGAGGGCAAGGAGCACGGCGGCAGACAGCAGGAGAAAAGGAAGACGTCTTGGAAGAGACTTGGAACACCCCCCCCCCCCCAGCACCATCACCACCACCGCCACCGCTCGTCGCACACGCACGCACACGCGTACGCACACGTACCGTACACACACGGTACACCTCCCATTCCCACCCATCAGTTATTTTCCCAACCCAGAGTTATCCAACCATTAGGGGGAAAAAAAAAAAAAAAACTTTTCTTCCTCATTTGAAAGAAGAAGTAAGTCCGTGTAAAGAAATGTGGTAACGCAGAACTCCGCCAAAGTCTCCCGGCGAACAACATGGCTCTGCGATGCCTGCAGTCCAAGGTAAGAAGCTTTTGATTTTTCTTTCTTTCTTTTTTTTTTTTTTGTTACTCCCTATCGTAACGTAACATTTGTCTGAATGCTCAGTGGCGTTTTAATGGTTTTATTGCCCCCTGTGCATTTGGCGGGGTCGGCCGAAGGGGGCATGGGCAGGCTTTGATGTCAGCGCCCCTGGACTTTTGAGGCTGCGTGTGTGTGTCAGGAGGTATTTCTGCGAAGGCGTTTGTTTGCGGCGGGTTTGTGTTGTCTCTTGGCTGCTGTTTGTGCAACAGTTTCCATGTCTCTTTACCATAGTGGTGCCACTCCAGCGCCTGTCTGCCACTCAGGAGGCCTGCTGCTCCCCACCATCTGTCGCTGTGGTCAAAATGCGCATGACGCATTCGACGCGTGTCACTGGTGTAAGGAGCACTATGTGTACTGGTATTTGGCTAGTGTATGTTTTGACACACACACACACACACACACACACACACATCACGTTGCAACTTGTTTCCTCATGAACACAATTTGCAGGCTGGTCTGACGTCATGAAAGCGATGCAATTTTTGACGGTCTTGAATCCTTCCCACTTTACTTTGAGCCCATTATGCATGTTAGGTCTGCGGTTATAAAGAGGTGCTGCAGTAAAGCTTGCAGGTTTTAATGAGATATTGTTGCGTGCGTGTTTTTGTCGGCCAGGTGCAACGACGCAACCGAGACCGCACTATGAATGCGAATTATATGGCCAGCACTCGTAGAGGAGGATAGAGGGGGAGGAGTGCAGGGCTGAAGAAGAAACATTAAAAGAACAAGCTGAGCTCTGGTTAATGAATACTCTCACTGTTGCTCTCCGAAACAATTTGCCTCCGACTCAAACGATCGACGAAGCTTTCCAAATGAACTGAGAAACGATCGGCGGCGGTGGTGTACGCGCCCAGGTCTCTGCTATCTGCTGAGGCGAGCAGCAGTGGCCTCAGGAAGCGCACTCACTTCTGTTTGACCCCTTCAGAAATCAATCTAGCCGCGATTAAAAATAAAAGAGCAGCGGTTAAGCTGTATGAGCTCAGGCCTCTCGTGGGGGACGCAGGCTACGGCGTGACGCCATGCGTGGAGAAGTAAGAGAATCAGATGAGGAAAATATAAGCTGTGGGTATCGAAGGAAATGTAGAGAGAGGAGAGGAGAAAAGAAAAAAAAAAATCAATGGTCATGCAGGGCCAGAATGGCCAAGCTGCGGCCAGAGTGAGTTCAACTAGGGGACACGTGTTTTTTTGACCGATGAGGTCCACTGGCTCTTAAGTCAGAGGCTGACCCGTGGTTACCCCCTCCCGCACAAGCACATACACACACGTACACTGGTCCCCCTTGACCTGTGGTGCTGCTGGACTCTCCGCTCCCTCGGACATTCCCAGACCTCCGGAGCCTCCGGGGCACTTAGTCATAACAAACGAGTTTAGGGCACTGTAACCCGGGGACATGGCGGCGATATCTCCGTTCCCACTCCCAGACAGACAGACAGACAGACAAGGTAACCACCTGGTCCAGGAGGTCAGATGCAGGTCGTTTCACAAAGTTAATTATCCTGAACTAACCAATTTAAATACATAAAAAGGAGTCACACACTTCTGTTAATATACTTTTGTTTAATGAGGTGCCTTGAGACATGGCATGATTTGATATTGGAGGGCCAGCCAAGCCTCTCAGACTGGCTCAAGCACAGAAAATATGTGGCCTGATGACGGACATGTTGACGGCAGAGCCACAGTCTAAACAGAGCCTGCCCCTCGTGATCGCCTGACTGAAAAGCTGCTGAGAAGTGACTGCTGGCCCCTTCCAGGCAACTTTTCCTGTTGCAATGAGGAGAATGACATATAAACATATTCATTAGGAAGGAAGGATTCCCACCCAGCAGGACATCAAATGAAACACAATACTTGTAGTTTCAGTGGAGGTGGGATTGTGTGCAGTTTGGTTCTGCTGCTACCATTATTTACTGGAGGTCCATTTTCAGCCTGGTAATCTGACCTGTGTGTGTGTGTGTGTGTGTATGTGTGTGTGTGTGTGTGTGTGTGTCTGTGCTGATTACTCAAAAGGACAATGAGATAGGGGGAAATGCTGTTGGACAGTTTTGTTTTGCTTATGCTTTCAAAATGTTTCCTTGAAAAGCTTTGGGATTTCTCCGTATTGTCCAGGTTACGTTGGTATGCTAACATCTCTCACCTAATGCCGATGGAACATCACACCTGTGTGAACATTTCTCTCACTGAAATACTACAGGAAGGAAATGCTTTGGTTTTGTGTTTAAGCCTTATCAGCGATAACGGCGTCTTTTGTCATAATTGTCTCTGGTATAGCCTACTAGACGTCCCTCCGTTTTCTACATTTTTCTTTTGCTTCCCTGAGGTTCTACATCAGATATGTGTGTTGTTGTTGTGTTTTTTTTTTCTCCAGAATGTGTTGAGTGAGGAGATTTTCTCACGTTTTAAAGATTTACCGAAACATCGTTCACGTGGCAGAATCTCTGACACCTCCAACAGAATAAAAGCCTCCTTTCTTTTTGCTTGATTGGTTCAAATAGAACCGACCGGGGTTCTACATGATAAAACTACCATCTGGCTCACGTTCAACCTCTTATAAACAGAAGCTCCTTAAGTGATAACTCTCATACGGCTGTGACCTGACCTTTGTGAGGACAGGACTGAAAGATCAATGTGCACACTGCCTGAAGTACATGAAAAGTGGAATTGATGTGGGTTTCTTCGTGTCATTAATTGGATGGAGACTGCATAAACTGAAGGCCAAAACTCTATATCAGAGGCTGCATTGGTTTAACAAACAGGACTTCTCCTCAGAACATCTGGAATGTAATACATTTCTTTCACAAACTCACATTTCATTAAAAATGATTGTATTATTCTTTTTTTAAAATCAGTAGCTCCCATAGCCTTTCTTGTTAAATTGCTTCCGCAATTTTGTTTCTGTACTCTTGGTGGGGGGTAGTAGTTAAATAACAGTGAAATAAAAGCATGAAACCACTAAGGGAGGCAGCCAGATGTGAACCAGCTTTCACCCTGACCTGTGGTGTGTGTGTGTGTGTGTGTGTGTGTGTGTTTGTGTGTGTGTGTGTTGCTGTTGTACTGCTAGATGCTGGGTTCCAAAATAATCTCTCTACTCTAGCAGAGTGAGGACATTTTTGGGAAGTAAGTACATTTTGGCTGGTCCTCACAACATCAAGGGCCTGTTGGAGGGGAGAGCTGGTTTTACTGTTGGGGTTAGAACTGAGTTTAGGTTAGGATTTGGGTCAGGCGGTCAGCTGGGATGGATAGGTTAGGATAAGGGACTGGGTAATGTGTACATCATGCTTATAAAAGTCCTCACAAAGATAGAAGTACAAGGATGTTTGTAAGTCGGGGGTGGGGGGGGGTGCTTGGCAGTGGTTTTGGGAGACTTTGTATCTGCTGTTTCAGCTTTGCACAGGAAGCTGCAGCCTTCAAAACGCGCATTTCAAGATAACTCGCCGACATGATCCGCAAAAGCGCGTGGCAGTCTGGCAAGAAAGCAGAAACGAATTCTCTGGCTTCTGGGGTCTCGCGGTGGTTTACTAATTGCCAGACAAATTGCCTGCGCGCTTGCATTTTTTTTTCTTGCTTTTGCGCTGGTTATGGGAGCGCTGCCGAGAAATTTATTATTCTGGAGAGCGCGAGGAGCAGAGGAGGTCACGGTGCAGGCGCGCGAGCTGCAGGAGGAGGTCGTCACGAGAGATATATAGCTGCCAGGCTTTTACTGCAGCGCTGTGCGCGCGTGTGCGCTATAAAGAGAGCACGCGGGCCATTTAAAAGTAGACATGGATTGAGTATTAAAAAGAGGAAGCCAAATAATGGCTGCCGAGATGTTCAAGCACTTTATTTCCATAATTCAGCCTCGTAGTGTAATTCAAACGCAATCTGCATAAGGTTATCAGCGTGTTTGAAATTACCGTTCAAATCCGGAATCAAAGAAGTCACCTTGAAAACGCGTAACTCTTAGTGAGCTTTAAATTCTGCTCTAAATGCTCAGTGAAACACCATCACGTTATTATTTTAGGCGTCACCTCTGTCAGCCTGTAAATATCATCTTCTTTACTCTAGTGATGCTGCTTTTTGATGCTACATTTAGTGTCAACACCGCCCTCACCGTGCAGTTTGTTGCAGCAGCCCTCATATCCGTTAGATGTGAGTGATAAATAGGCTTCTGTGGCCT
Source organism: Pao palembangensis (assembly GCA_015343265.1). NCBI lineage: Eukaryota > Metazoa > Chordata > Actinopteri > Tetraodontiformes > Tetraodontidae > Pao > Pao palembangensis. Next base: position 11,810,265 of record CM027085.1, on the reverse strand, counting down.
GTATGACTAATGGCGGAACATTAAGCTGCTGCAAGTATATTGATACTTAAACGACCCTTCTGCCGCCACTGGCCTCTCCTTAGCTTTAATACTTATCAATATCCTATTGACGAGGACGCGCAAAGTGGCATAGGTGTGTCACAGGGCATATAAAAAAATGTTACCATATGAAGAGGACAAGCGCAAACAATAAAACAACGGAAAAAAAACAGCAAAACGATAAAAACTACCAAGAGCGCAAATGACATTACAGACGATTTGCGCAGTATATCTTAATCAACATTAAGTTTGTTTTGGAGCACGTCCAAGAAGTTCTCGAGATTATTGTTCGCAATTTGGGACATGAAGCAGAAAATCAGCGCTTTGGAGGGTCAGCATTAAGAGCTAAAAAATGTTAGACATATTAAGTGTAACTGCTCAGTAATGGAACTCAGCGGGCTCTCTGTACGGCTATGAAAAAGTCAACAATGGTGAAGCAGTTCAAGTGTCACTGATCCTGTCATGTCTGACAACAGAGCACGTCACGGCGGCACTCTGACTTCAACTGTACCCTATTGTTGCACTTACGCTCTATAAGGTTCAAATATCTACATCCTTTGCCTTTATTCTAACAACCCTAATGACCTTGCAAAGCACGATGGTATCTAAATGATATATAATTAAATAAACGACTCTTGTTTAATTAGATATTGATTCCAATGGAGACATCAGAACAAAGAAAACTATGTAATAGGTTATTGGAGCCCGCAGTGGGGGGTTCATGCTTCTCTTCCAGGAATGTATCTTGTGATACCGGTCGGGGATGTCTCCGTGTCCAAATCCAACACAGGGAAGACCTCGCGCGGAGGAAGAATATATTTAAAAAAAGAAGAAAAAAAATCTTAGTGGGCTCGCTGCCTGCGCCATAGATTTACGAGCTTTAGTAAAAGGCGAAATGCCGAGGCTTAGTAAATCAATCTCTCTCCTTTCTACTGTTCAAGTCTTCATGGCGGTGCATTTTCCAATTTGAATGACATTCTGCAGCACAATAATAATAATAATAATAATAATAATAATAATAATAATAATAATAATAATAATAATAATAATAATAATAATTTTAGAGTGGGAGGTGACCATTTAACTGAATCTTTTACGCTTCCTAGTCCTTGACCATTTTAACAGAGACACATTTCAGTTTCGCTTCTTTCATTCAGAGTCGAGTTAATCATTAACGGAGAAGAAGAATCTACCTGTCTTAATCCATCACGGCCCAAGATTCCCACAAAATCTCGCACAACTTCAACATCTCTCCGATTATTGGCTTTTAGTCAGCGGACGGAGATAGTTTTATCCCGGGTTATTAACCGCTACAATCACTGCAGACGGTAACAGGGCTATAAGTCACGGTTTTATACCCATTACATGATGAAATACAGCGTCTATATATATTTATATTTATTATTCCAGATACTTTTACAGCGAAAGGCATGTTTACATTAAACCCGATCTTTAATGTTCAGCAAATGACAGCAGAAGAAGAAGAATTTGGGAACCTTTGTATTGTAGCTAAACTATAAATTCAGCTAATGATTTACCTTGAGCCTCACAGCCTTGCTGTTAAAGTGTCTCTTTCTGAGCGGCTCTACATTCCACGCACATCAGAATTCGGATGTTTAGACTATGGAAATGGTTGGGAGTGAAATCATTTCTCTTCCAGCCGTGCCAGCTTTACAGAGCTGCAGTTGTCGGGCCGGCGCAGGTCTCTGATGCTACTTATCTTTGCTGTTGTTTCACACTGTGACTGCTATAATTTATGGCCGTCATTACAGACGCCATCATCACCACCGCAAATGTTTGATTTCAATCTTGTTGTGGACAAAAATCTGTGAGCACTGCCGCAGAGCTGGGATTTCGAAGTTTAAAGGCGCGTTTATAGCACACCAAATAAGAATGAATAAATTGCCACCAACTGTTTGATAAAATGTTTGTTTGCTATTGCTTATTCTTTTGATAACTTCGACGTACTGTGTGTGTGTGTTTTTTTTTTTTTTAAATTGTCTCTCCAGTCTGTTTTCATCAGTTCTGGCTATTCTAATATTAGGAACCCATTTTTTTTTTAATTCGATTAAATCAAATAGTTTTAAATTGATGATTGTAAGTCTATAAACGATGTTTGTATGTCTTTACTTATTTATTATTTTAGCAACCCACGCGGAGCAGCGCACTCGTGGACCATTGTTTGACCTTGAGGTATTTTATTTTCTTGTTAGCATCAAGAAGCTAGAGGGTTCGCCCTGTTCAAGACAGAACGCTGTTTCAGTCTCCATTGTTCTTTTTAGGTAGGACCCGCCTGAGAAACGGGAAGAGCGAGCACCAAAAGTATTCCAACGTCCCTATTGTTGCTGCCCTTCATGGCCTCGCAACGGGGGCCATGTCTCTGCGTTGGTTCTTCGTCTGTCTCTCTGTCTGTGTCCACGCTCTAGGTCTATCTTTGTCTCTTTGTCTCTGTTCGTCGGCTCTATGCTACCTGTCTCATATCCTCTCCATTCGTAAATATTGATTTTCAAAATTCTGTCTGCATAAATGACTTCACCCGCAGACTTGTTAATGTGATGAAAATAAAACTAGCGCCTTTGGACAGTCCATTAGTTGGATCTGATTCATATTCTCAGAAAAGCGGAAAGCTTGTATTACACCATCTTATCAGTAAGCACAATGTAAAATATTACAAAATACATTTCAAGATTTGTTTTCTTTATTTTGTGAAAAATTAAACGTCGTTTTGGATAAAACACGCGGCCTAAGCGCGATTTTCCGCAGCCAATATTTCCATATCCTGAACACTGATTTAAGAGGATAGAAGACAAAACAAAAAAGGAGTTTCCCCTTCCCTGGCCTGAGAAAAACCTGACAGTGAGCAATACAGAGACGTCTGAGGCGTGCGCTCATTTTTTTGACAACGAACATAGCTGGTGACAATCATATTTTATCGTTTTTACTCCGCATCTATCATTTGCCCGCAGCTGCTTTACGTTACAGCACACGCGTGAGCAGATTTGTTGTCGCTGAGATATTTAACTGAGAGGTGAACAGAAGTCGCTCCCCGTTGTTCAAATTGTTCATTTGTTTTAAAGCATCACACAGCACTTTTGCGCACACGCACTGGTTTGAATATGTCCCACCAACGGAGAGGCGCATGGATCACCCCCCCCCCTGCACACCACCACTACCACTCCCACCCCGTCCCCACAACACACATACACCACACCCCCCGACAAGTTGGTCACGTGATTCATTAAATAATTAATGTGGAGGTTGCAGAATGGATGTGTATCGTCAGAAATATAACGGTAAGACATGGGGCTGCTTCAGAGTGTCTGACGTCGAAAATCCAACTGTCCTTTCAAAAAAAAAAAAAAAGAACTACAAGCCCCCCTATAGCAGGAAAGAGAGGGGGAGTGAGAGAGAAAAAAGTGAGAGAGGGAGATAGGGGGAAGAGGAGACACCGAGGAACGCCAACGAAGAGAGAGAGAGGGGAGAAAAGAAAAGAGTGAAGGAGGCTGCAATAAAACAAATTTGGACGTGTGTGCGTCTTGTGGCTGTGGACACTGTGAGTATTGCTGAAGGAAGGGGACTGCATGGGGGGAAACCACTCTTCTTCTGCTTCTTCCTCGTCATCTCATACGCCGCTGCGCCGCCTTCGCCTGCATCCCTCTAAGTGAATCACAGGCTATTTTAGCATCCTGGTAAATATGCCCAAACAATACCCATCTTTTACCTTCTCATCGTGCATGTTGCTGCGGTGTTGTTTACACATCACCCCCCACTCATCATCATCATCAGCCATTGTTTATAGCTGAAGCGGATGCAGCCTGTACAGCGGCCAGCGAGAGAGAGAGAGAGAGGGAGTGGGAGAGGGAGGAAAGAAGGATCACCACAACGTTAGCCGGTGGCTGTTTATATTTTAAGAAGCACTTGGATATTCTCCTCCATCTTTCTCCCATCACCTCCTGTCTGCGTCTACATCTCTCTCTATCTGCCACACTCTCTGTCCATCCCTCTCTCTCCCTCTCTCTCTCCCTCTCCTCTCCCCGACCAGCTACTTCTCTTGATTTATGGTGAAGCAGGGTGTCAGCGTGCGGCCGCGGCTGCCATTGTGTGTTTGTGAGGGAGTGCTGTTGTTTATGATGCTGCCCGCGATAAATCATGTTTTCCTCCGCCGTGGGAAGACGGTGGAGCGAGGCAAAAATCACGGTCGATGTACTGATGACGCACCGGCACGAAGGAAAGGATCTCGCCGCGGTAGCTGCAGAGTCTTCCCAGGGTTCTTCTCCTCTTTCTGTTCCGGTTTTCATCTTTCTCCTCCTCCATATGCCTTACTTTCATGCCTGCAAGCACACCCTCTCCCACCGTCTATATTTGATTACTACCGGGACCTTCTCTGTGCGCTCAGTGGCTGGCTGTAGCTCCGGCTCTTGAATTACTGCGGCGGCCAATTAACGGGAGATTTGTAAAATTTCGTGTATCGGGCACGCCTCGACCACCATGAAAGCTCATAAAAGGACATACCTGCCAAGAAAAGCTCATCTGTCTGGCCAGGAATCACGTCTACCAGTGGAGCTGTGCTGACTATTTCACGCCGTTTTGCGAAGTTAGCCTCTAGGCCCGAGGATCAACGTTTCTTAGAAGCTTCTTATAGGTCATTAAAAGTACACAATAGTACTAAAATAGAAAAGCACCTCAGATGTATCGCATTTTTCTGCACAGAAGGTGCCACTTAACATTTATTGTAAACCAGCCTGTGGACGGCTCAGACTTGTTCTTCCTCTCCCGCTTCGTGCATTTTTCCCCCCAATATGTTTTCTTTGAACGTCTGCTGGAATGGAGCTGAGCGCCATCATTCATGTCAGCACTCAGCGTCTCTGTCTTGACTCAGACCCCTCGCTGAAAATCGGTCCTGTTCTTTAACTGTGCCAATGGAAAATGAGCAGCAAGCCTTCCCTTCCGTGCATTTACATCCACGTGGGCCAAACCCTGTTAGTTTCGGTGATGTGGCTCTATTTATATATTGTACGTTTTCTCCTGGCTGTGGAAAATGGAGCGCAGTGAGCTGTGGTGCCATTTTGAGACAATTTAATTGCAATTCTATCGGATAATCTCATAAGTCACTTTAGTAAACAACGCTGTTGTTTGGATGTTAGGACAGAGGCTGGGGTGTGCAACTCGCAGTAAATACAAAGAACCCTGAACGCAGCATTTAATAGGTTTTATTGGTTGCATGCAAACTTTGAAAAAATGTGGTAACAATAGGTGGTGTTTTAATGAATAACAGGCTGTTACACACCAATTGAAGTGAGGAGAGCGCATGGATGGATGGATGATGGATGGATGGATGGATGGATGGATGGATGGATGGATGGATGGATGGAATCGTTTTACAATTACATTTCTAAAGTAACTCCCCCCCTCCCCTGTCTCTCTCCCAGCTCGGCCATCACTTCAGTGTAAACCTTAGTGCAACCAAATTAGAGCGGCTCCACGGTTTCCCATCATATAATAATGGAAGTAGCAGCAAGAGGCAGCGATTTTCAAAATGTGTATTCCTGCCATCCGCCACCATGTCAAAGACAATAAACTGCCTCATTTCATTGGACGGAAAAAGAGGAGGAGAGGGGGGCAGTGACAGCATTTCTTTCCTCCTTTTTTCATATATATTTAAATATTTCCCGGGCATCTCAACCACATATCTGATTTATATGACAGGAGAGGTTTAAAGGTACATTTCCAAATGCCTGCATGCGGACAGGCTAAGAAGCATGGACCTACTCGAAGGGCGAGTGCTTGAAATTTAAAACCTCGCGATTAGGAAATTGTGGCATTGTTGAATTAGATGGTCGTGTAGAGAGTAAAGTGAATACTGATGCAGATGCGGTGGGTCAATCTTATCTCTTCCACGGCGTGCGTCTGCCATTGAATGCGCCCCCCAGAAAATTTCAGATCAAACACAGTAAAAACAGTGTTCAAATATTTGCAGACAGTGTTAGAAAAATAATACCGCCTCGTTATTCTGCTCCTCTCATTCCAGCGTCTATGAGGATTCGAATTCGTTAGGAGCCTCGGTTGGGATCCAACAGTGGCAACACGTTTAATGTGGGTCCCTCCTGCTCCTTCAACGGGATCAGCAGCCTATTGTTTAATCTCAAACATTTAAAAAGAATGTTTATGCTGCTTCAGCACAATGATCAGTGTTCAGTGTTCTTACCTTACCAAACAGTAGGAACCAGAAAATATTTAATGCAAATGGAAATATTTAAAGTTGCAATTTTTACTTTATTAAGGTAATTTTTCTAAAAAGTTGCTTAGATTTTTTGAAAGACTTGATCAAAGCAATTAAACTATATTTGAAAAACTTTGAGCGGCAGAACAGATCTCGCCGTAGCTCAGAGAAAATATATACTCTCCGGACCGCAAATTCTAAAAACTTGAAATATTTCTGTCTGATTGGGATGTTTTCTTTTTTTAATATGGTCAAAGGTAAGGTCAAAACAAAGCCCAGCGTCAGACAAACACCCACGCGCGACAGAAAGACCGTACGGACACGGCTGCAGACAAGACGCATCTTCCCACTCACTGGCAGCCATATTGTCTTCCTGTCTTGTCGTTTCCCACGCAAACACAACATCCAGCCACCATTCCGGAACATGAAGGAAAATGTCTTAAAATAGTAAAATATTATAGAATGTGATATTTAACGAGTAAAACATGTAAACTGAGGGTTATTGTTACACATATTACTTTAACAAACACAAGTTTATTTTAGCTAATAATTGTTTACAAGCAAATTGGAAAAGAGACAAAATAGGCTATACCCAACTGAAAAAGAAAACAGAAGAAACAGAAAATATATTTTAAAAAAGCTCACGAAAACCGCAGTATTGCGGTCCTTGTTTATAAAGTCGTAAAATTCCCGTAGGTCTAAACGGAGGAAAGTGAACAAAGATTTTCCAAAAATGCTTGAATTTCCCCGTCATTTCTACAACTGCAGACAGACACAAAAACGTTTTGTTAAGTTATGTTAACATGTGGGAATAAAACAATATGCAGTTTGAGTTAAACTGAAACCTAGCGGAGTTGCTTCTAAAACAGTCGGACATAAATCAGACGTCCGCTCAAACTCATAAATCTGGATTCGCTGGACGTTAACGAGCGAAAAGATTTAAGTGTGGTGAAAATAATGTTAACACAACAGTTAACATGTGTTTAAATCTGCCTTAACAAGGGAATATTTAAAAACTGAAAGCTCGCGATTTATTATCAGAAACAAATCAGTAGCTACAGCTATTATTATTATTATTATCATTATTATTATCATTATTATTATTAGTATTATTATTATTGCCTAAAGTGCCTTCGATGTTTAAAAAAAGTAGATCTTCTGTCTCGCGCTTCAGAGTAATTCCGGGATTCTTCGTCGCGTGGAGATGATTACCGTCTCGGAAATAAATCAATAAGAAACTCTCCTCTAATTTATAATAGTCAGCGCGCGGGCAGTGATTCAAAGCGCGTGAAAAATGAGCGACTGAAACCATATCCAGAGCCCGCGAGCGGCGCCTTTCTCCCCCGATCAACCCAAAAGCGCATGCCGGAGCGATAAGAGCCGAGAACGCTTCCACGGGGAGTGCACCAGGCGCGGGTTCCCTTCCACATTTTTTTCTCTCTTTTATGATGACGGCTGAAGACTAAAAATAAACGCATTCGCTTTGGCGTATTTGAACTTCTCGCTCGCTATCTTCAGCCTTTCCCTCGATTTATCTCTCGCTCTTGCGTGCGGGGACGCGCGTGTTAGCGAAGGTATAAGCGTGTGCAGACCCGCTCAAACAGTCTATACACCCAACGGGAAGAGAGAGCTGGTGGAAAGCAGATCTAAGCATATCTGATGGAGACAAAACTGTAACGGTGATACAGAGCGCAAAAAAAAAAGTAAGGAATATTAAGATCTTTGAGAATAATAATTAGTAAGTTGGTTCATATACGTCTAAATTGCAGCTGAGTTGATTTGATTCACTCCCTGCCAAACAAAATGCTTAAAAATGCGGTGTTCACATATTTAATTCACAGTATATCGTGACAGTACACAATTGAGCGAGGCCCAGACTTTATTTTACCACTGGATGTGTAGACAAGCCAAACACCGCTGCGGAAACCCTTCCCCGCGTCGACGGGCAGGTCAAATCACAGCGGAATTTCTTCTCTCCCTCTGCCTCTCCCTCGATCTCTCTCACCATCCGTTCCCTCCTTTCCTCTCTTCTGATCGCTCTCAGTTTGACTCCATGTAATAACCAACATCTGGCCCTCGCCAGGCAGAACGGACAGCCGGGTCACGCTGAACCCCGTCTCCCCTTTGGTGCACCTCAGCCACTTTCCCCTATTGGACGGGAACAAGAACCAGAACCCCCCCCCCCCCCCACCACCACCACCCCACCCCTCTCTCCTTCACCTCCACTCCTCCCGCACGACTCCCCGGTTCCCCCCGTGGCCTGAATAGCTGTCAGGCTGCATAGCACGGTTCAGGAGCAGTTCACTATGTCAATCCACCTTTAACGCACATGCAAAACAGCCAGGAAGGGGGGGCGATCCAGAGGTCCAACAACGGAGACAGACGCGGAATCTGCAGAGGTGCTAATAGTGTATGATATTAAACATTTGTGACGCCAAGCTGGGCTATTTTGCGAGGTACCAAGGACACCAACTGTAACCTGGTGTGTGTTCTGAACAGCTGAGGCCAGACAGAGTGAGGGGCATGTAAGGTTTCCTTCACGTCTGCTGAAAATTGGGAGAATAACCGAGTTTGAGAGAGACAGAAGAGGGGAGTCGAGGGAACGCGGCGTCACGCTCGGCTCAGGAAAGCTCTGGCAGAGGGAACTGATTTATTTTGGAAACTAGCTCAGCACTGCCCGAGCGTTCTTGCTCTTGTGCTGTTGGATATCTTTGGAAAAGACCGTGAAGCTGGCCAGTCACGCACAGATCAGCTACACAGGGAATTTTGCAGCACGGGCGGAGGGGGGGTGAGCGCGCTCACGCGGCGTGTTTCTGACGGGTAAAGTATAGCACCGCCAGCCCCAGACTGAACAGACCCTGCTAGCCTGTGTGCTGTTGCTTTATTGTTGGAGATTTATGGCAGCGGCGGCTCAATATTTACGGCTACCATAAAACGGACACGTGTAGCGCGCGTTTTGGTCTTAAAAAGCCTCTAACTGACCCCTCTTCAAACAGCATGCGAGAGTCTAGACTAGCCCACTGGTTAAACTGGCGTAAAAATTGTTACAGTGCTATTTTACATGTCGACATTGCTTAAAAAAAACGCCAACTTTGTGCGTAGGATGTGCGTAATTACGCATTTGCAGGCGGTGAAATACTAGGTTCGATTTTTTTTTTTTTTTCTTTCGAGAAGGGAATCTTGGGTTACTCCAGCTGTTGTGTTCGTCCGTGTCCAAAACGCGTCTGCATCCAGAAGAGAGGGGGGGGAAAAAAAACCTCACATCGCCAGAGGGAGATCCAGGGAGGAAGAAATCCAAAGAGCGCAGGTAAGGTCTTCTCGCAGTGTCCCGGTGTGTGTTCCAGAGGCATCTCCGTCCCACGCGTTCCGCCTGCCGACATGCCATTAATTATCTGTTATGTGGCTGGGGTCTCTTCCCCGTCACTTAGCCATCCGGGTCCGGGGTGTGCCCGCGTGAATTCTCTGTTGGTAGCCAAAAACTTTGTGTGTGTGTGTGTGTGTGCGTGCGTGCGTGCGTGCGCGCGCGAAATCAAGACGCGGCTGGGAGCTGGAGACGAGGGTGTACTTTGCCATGCTATCTCTCTCTCTCTCTCTCTCTCACACACACACACACATACACTTTCTCTCTCTCTCTCTCTGTGTAATGAATAGTAGATGGCAGATAGGCGAGAAGAAGAAAACGCATGTGAGCTTCGTCGTGATTTATGGGGGTGTGAAAAGATTGCTTACTCAAGAAGCTGCCACCTTTCTGTCTTTCCTTCTCTCCTGTCCACAAATTGTCATCTCTTTGTGTCCTTCCCTGACCCCCCCCCCCCCCCCAAGCCAACACAGAACAACCATAAATGGTGCTGTAAGATTCCAAAAGCAGGGAAAATCAATGTAAGCACAGTCTGAATATTTCTATCAGTGTTTATATCTGCATTCAGATCCACTTTTACTCCGCCTGTTTGGTTCATTTGTTGAAATTTTAAGGCCCCTGAAACCGCTACCAGCCACATGTGAATGTAATCAGATTATGGGGAACTAAATTCAGAAATCTATTTCTATAAGAAAATAACAATATTTTAGTTCACATGGATCACATGTTTGATACAAAGGAAAGAAACATTCGTCTTTCATTACAGATCCATTTATAATTATCAGTTAATCTGATCTCCAGGAGGATTATTTGTATATGTTTCACCACCAGGAGAGCAAATAGCCCTCAAAAAGTATTTAGCCTTTTTAATCCAGAAGCGCTGCCATAAACGGTGAAAGTGTGAAGCTTAGTTTGTGAACAGGGACTAATGGATGATTTGAATCAAAAAAATTGTACCTTTTTGTTTGTCAATTTTTGCATTAGTTTGATCTCTAGAGGAGCCAAAAATGCATCAAATGAGCAACTCTCAAAGCTGTCCTTCAGCCAATGGGAAGACCTTTCAGCTGTGCCGTCATTTTCAGGCCCTCAGATCAGGTTGGTTCATACCTTCTGCCACGCGCCACATCACATCAGATCTGAACAGCTCGACCGCTGACCTTGGTGGTTTGGATTCACTTCCGGGTAGAGAGCCGTTAAGCTAATGAAGAACCCACAGTAGCTGCAATACCAACATTATTTAATTGATTTTTTCATATATCACTGACAAGCATGGGCAAAACAGCAATCAGAGCAGAACAGCGGGGGCACGCTGTCGCAGTGTATAAAGGCTGACAGATCTGGCTGAGATCCATACGGCCACTTTCTTCTGCTGTAACAGGCTTAATAGCAGGACTATCTGCCGCTACACCAAGTGGCCTGATTGTATTACAATCGCTGACTTCTTTCACTGATCCCCGTGTCACACGGAGAGCATGTTGTCAGGAAAAGAAATGCATTGCTGTTGCACCTTTACAGGTCGTACCCCGTGTGTGTGTGTGTGTGTGTGTGTGTGTGTGTGTGTGTGTGTGTGTGTAATAAGGCATCAAAGTAAACTGCTTCTTCAAATCCATCCAGAAGAAAAGTGACAAATCCTCAAAGACTCAAACGCAGCTGTGTTGTCCCCCAGGCTGCAGAGAATTGTCTCTTTGGTGAGGCCACGTGTTGCGATAACATAATTCTGGAAAGGACACTCAGCGACTGGCCTGAAATGTTCCAGAAGGTAGCCACGGCTGGAGATTCTAAAAATACTTCAATCTAATTGTTGTTTTTAACAGAGAGGCCTGCTGTAATTACACAAAGTAAAAGTACAAGCAAGGACAAGTCACGTGCATTTCATATTAAACCTGAAAATGTTGCCTCTGCTGTAGGTTAAACATTTAGTACGTGCGCCATCAGAAAGACAGTGTTGCTCTGGAACCCCTCAGGATTTCACAACAAAACCTGCTGACACTGTTGAGTCAGTTTTACACCACTTTTCCTAAGAAATTTCCCCTTTTTTCTTCTTTTGAGCATGAAAAATGGAATCTTTTCCACTCTAATCCTTTCATATGACTATCTCTGAGCACACACACAGCCCTGCTTGTCCAGGATGGTGAGCGTGGCACTTTTCATGGCCCAGCAGCAGAAAGGGCGATCTGACCCCCACACCCGTCATCCTGGAACGCACTCCTCTACCTCCCTCCCTCCTTCTCTCTGCATCAGAGCTTTTTTTGAGTTGGAGGTTAAAGATTACCATCTCTGATAAAGATTAACTCCCTGTCAAAGGAAGGCGCTGATGGCAGGAGTTTCTGGTGCGGGACGGTTGGTGACACGGGGGCAGGCTGCTCGGGGAGAAGTGTGGCCTGCAGCCACAGAGGAGGGTCAGAGCTAGGCTAACATGGCAGCCGAGTGGAAAAGACAGGCTACACTCTCATAATGTGAGAATAAAGCATGGCTAAGGTAGATTTGGGAAAACTTATGCTAAACGTTTGGTTTGAGTGGCGCCTCAAATCACTAACACTGCTTCAGGAAAAAGGTGACTAAACACCAAATTCAAATGCCAAGCAGAAGACGTTTAAACACACTTTCAGCGTCCGTGGCCTCGGTAATATTCCGCTGTTGGTAAACGTGTTCCGTGATCTATGCAAACTCTTCGGCGACGGTGAATTGGGAAATTTGTTTTCTGTAGCGGACGCACGTGACTTAGAAAGGATTTAAACAGGCCTCTTGTAAACAGGATGAGCCCAGTGTTTTGGTAATATGTCTGCAGCCAGGAGCAACACACGTCGTAAGTAGCTGATTTGTTCTGATTTTACAGGCCTGGATGAAAAAAAAAAGATTTTGCACATCACATGAAGCCCGTTCCCACACTGGTGCACAACAGATGTAAAGCTATTAGATGTAACTGAGAAGTGTCTGTCTTTTTCAAAACGCTCGTGCGCGCCCGTGGCTGCAGCGTAACGTATCCTGGCTGCGACATGGATAGTCTGTAAAACTGTGTGGTTATGTGCTCCTTCAAAGAGACGCCTGTGGCAAAGGAGCTTTGATTGGAGGCAGCAGCTAGGAATAACTAAACTGGAGTCGATTTTAGATAAATTTTTGCAGTTTTCTTTCTCTCTTTTTTTTTTGCCAAACTGCCTCTCCTTAAACACTGTGTTGAAATTTTTAAAGAGACGAAACAAAATGCATTGCAGCCTGCATTTGTCAACACTTGCCCATTAGGTGTGGCTTTGTTGTAGTGTCAGTGAGGATGCTGCACAACCGTTCAACCTCATTACCTTTCAAGAAAAGCGTCAAACGAACTTGATGAAAAATGCCCTTTTGGCAAAGGAAGTATCAATATTGATGGATTTGTCGGGAAGTTATTGGTAATGCTCTGCTCTGGTGGCCCAAAAAGAAGGTCGACAATCATAGGAAGGACCAGGATGTGTGTGCTTTTGGTTCGACGGCCTAGAGTATGGTTAACACACGCCTATTAAAATACACTTAAGCATAAATCAAAAGGAAATCCACTATTTAAACTTATTGAACTATTAAAGTGTGGAAATATTTATGTGAATTTTTGTTCATTGGAATCAGACTGAGCCGAATTTTAAAAACAAAATAATCCATAATTATAAAAATTCAACTAGGAGATTATTTGTGAAAAATGTAAGCAGTCTAATGTCAAATAAGGTTTCAGTTTATTAAAAAAAAAAATCAAATAATGAAATTGGGTACACATGAAGGATATTAGCACAGACTCTAGAATTGAAACGTGGCTTTAATACATATTGAAACCAACTTTTGTGGTCATGTTCTGCAAACTGAAAGGGTATTCTGGTAATTCTCTGCCTGTGTGTTGATCGTCACAGAAGCCAGCTATTGCTGTTTCAGGTCAAAGGTCACTTTTGGAGCACTGCAGTGCACCAGTTTATCACTGGGAGTAGATGGTCTTTCAGCCCCTTAATGTGCCCAAAGAAAGGAAGAAACATTGTGGTTATTTATTTTCTGTAAAATGATGTATACTTTAATTACATTGTGTGTGTGTGTGTGTGTGTGTGTGTGTGTGTATGTGTGTGTGTGTGTGTGTATGTGTGTGGGCAGGGGCAGCCCAGTGATGTCACCAGGCAGAGATAAGAGCAGAGTGAAAAAGATTGTTCAGATCATGTGAGACTTTAGAATGAAGGTGAAGCAAAGAGCAACAGCATCCATCCATCTCTCAGCACCGTGCACGCTCAACCCACTTTGACCACCCATAAAACACCACAGAACAATGTAAGCATGTAACTTACTATATATATATATATATATATATATATATATATATATATATATATATATATATATTTATATATATATATATATGAAAGCTTTCCCCCCCCTTCACCTCCCGGGAGTGAACCTTCTGTTCTGTTACTTAATCTGGCTTCTATTAAATTATGCACAGGCCTGCAGGCCCCTTTGTTGCTCTTGCAAGTGTCCCTGCTCTATTGGCCCCATCCTCAAAATCTGAATCCAACCTAAGGAAACAACACCCGTGATTTATTTGCATTCACAGTCTATGGTGGGCTACAGCGTTCATGTTGGAACGGCTCCCTGTCCCTCTGCCTCCTCTCTATACTTACAATTTGGCTCATCAGCTGTTTTTGCGGGGTCTGGAGGTGGCCTCCTCCTTTTGTCTCGGCCTATGGGCTAGCTGGCTAAGCTAGTCGGCCCCTGCATCACTTTCTGGGTAACTTTAGACTAGTCCACTGCTGCTCCGTGGATCCTAATTTCCTCACTGACCCGCGGGGCTTAAGTCGGGGGAGATCAAAATTGGAAGACAGCGGCTGGTGCTGAGATGGGCATGGACGGCAGGCAGAACTATGCGTGAGTGCACGGAGCCAAATATGAAGAAAAACAACAACAGAAAACTTTATAGTAGTAGTAGTAGCAGTAGTAGTAGAATGGTAGTGGCGGTGATGGTGGCGCCTAGGCTGGTATGTGGAGGTCTGGGGAATCCTCCGTTTTGATTTATGTGTTTGGAGAAAGCTGTCAAGAGCAGAAACGGGCAGCGCGGGCCACGGATTTTATTCCAGCATTTTAATAACATACAACAAGCAGCAAGGAAGAGCTCGGCCAGCTTCTCGTCCCGCATTCATGGATATTATTACACGATTAGAGACGATTCTATATTTTTTTTTTTTTTAACTCCACATCTCTCAGAATGTTCTCGGCCCACAAAAACACTAAGGGAACTATCGTGAAATCCTGTCCTGAAACGACGCTTGTTTGTGGGTTGCGTGGATGTAGGGCCTGCTTCCCGTTTGCGTTCTGTTCGTGTCATTAGTTTCCTTGTCGGGCCGTTTGATGTCCATCAACACATCCATCCTTCAATTCATCCTAATTTTATTATTGTATTTATTATTGTTGTATTTTTCTGATACATTTTTTTTTTTTGCTTGTTTTGTTTTTGAGGATTTCCTGTCCATTTGTTTAAAAAGGGACCCACAATTCGAATTTATAGAAATCATATTTATTATACTTAGGCTATTTACATCTCGATTATCTTTACCTTTTTTTTATTTATTTATTTTTGTAATAATTCCGTGCAGATTTCCACTGCGCACCGCGTGAGTTTACTGATTGGAAGCGACCCACAAAAACCAGGACAGAAACACGCGGGGGAGAGTGCGTAATGCGATAACCGGAATCAATAACATCTGAGATCACTTTAACCCCGGCCTTCATCCTTCTTCCTCCTCTTATTAGCCTACTTTTATTCCGAGATTTGGCCTGGAATATTTTACTATCCGCATTACCTGTCAGTGGTCGCCGCTGTCTCGTGCGTTCGATCAGACTAGGAGAGGTCTGCGCTCTTTATCGGATTTTTACCGAGACCTTTCTGATTGTATATCTCCTTTCCCTCTTTCTGCCCCTCTCTATCTCTCCATCTTTCCCTCCCTCTCCCCCCCTTTCCACTTGTATCCGACAGTTCTTAGGAGCTTTCTGGGAGCCGTTTTCTTCCGCCCTAACATCAGAAAAGAACAGAAATCTCTCGGTGAGTCCAGCAGTTTTTATTAAGTGTGATGTTGTGTCATGTTAAAACGGTTTTATGTGTCATTCTTATCGAAATTTTCGAAGTATGTTAAAACAAAGCCTCGAACATTTTAATTTCTGCGTTTACAAAAAATATGTAAACAATTAAAAATCGAGTTTCTAAATTGGAACGATGATGTGGTGGGATTTTATTATCATTATTATTATTATTATTATTATTATTATTATTATTACTACTAGAGGGGCATAATTCCTTAATTTTAAGACAGCGTTTTTCTTTCAGAATTGGCCTGTAAGTGCATGGTGAATGTTGAAATGTATGTTTTAATGTAGTGACTGGTGCTAATGTAATATAAACCGGGGGAGTAAAGGTCAGTGTAATGGCCGCTGGTTACACATGTAGCAGGAAATATTTCAGGTTATCATTTAATGAGGAGGCTTATTAAAATCCCAATTTGTAAGCACAATAATGAGCGATGACCTCAGTGACAATGAAAGTGTATCGGCAGCATACAAGAAGTCGCATTTGTATTTTTTTTTTTTTTTTTTTTTTTTGCAAAGACAAACAAATGTTGTTAAATGATTCGTCACACTGTCAGATCGTTGTCACATTTACAGCAAATCTGGTAAATGATTATCTTTGAAATAGAAAAAAAAAAATCCTTTGTGTCTTGGCCTTCATGTCTGAAGTCCTGGAGAGAAAAGGGGGAAAAAAATGGAAAAGAGGGGTTCCATGGCTCCTCAAGGCGCAGAGTTTCAGTTGTGAAACCCAATATCCGTGACTCAATCCCAAACACGGAGCCGTCCATGCGCGTCTGCCATCCAAGGAAAATGGAGAATATCTACCATCCTTTACAAGCACCGGCGTGCTTTTACAAGTCAGGCACACATAATCCACTCTGCTCGTGTCTACGTTTCTATTCCCACGTTATTTAGCTAAGAAAAAAAGAAGCACATCGAACAAAAAAAGCGCTGATGAGCTGTTTTAGAGGTTAATGTGTAATGAGGCTTCGGGCTCCTTTTCTTCCGCACAAAGGCTGCTGTGAAGGGAAACCTGCACACGGACACATTTTCGGCTCCCACCTTCCACCTACACCAAGCTCATCCTCTCATTTCAGCAGCCCACAGCCAGTTCTATCTGTTTTAAAGTTGCTCTGTTTACACACACAGACACACACACACACACACACACACCCACACACACGAAGAGGCACGCACACACAGACACACGCACATTCACGCACACACGCTGTTGGGTGCGAGAAATCTCATAAATCTTGCGTAGCCATAAACGACAGGGGTATAGCGTCCTGAATAATAAAAATAGAGGGAGGTGAGCGAGAGAATGTGGAGGTGTGCGAGTTGTGCTGGTAGGGGCGTGAAAACAGTGGAGGACACCTTCATATTTTCATTTCCATTTTGTTTCTCACTTCTATGTTTATGGTTCTGTCATGCCGGAACTTTGCATCACTCTTTTTCCTGCTTTTAATGTTGCTGCACCACACTTCCGTCTTCCTTCCGGCCACCTTTTATTGTTTCTTTTTTCCCTTCCTCCACAAAACCTCAGGATTTAACCTAAAGACCTAATTCTACTTTGTGAGTAGTTTCATTGTTGCGGATGCCTGTGCTACTTTTCTCATTCACAACCAAGAGTTTTCTTGGTTTATGCCTTTTTTCCTCTGTGCATAAGCAGCAGCATCTGCAGGGGGAAGAGGTGTTGAAACCTAAACAATACAGACTAAGTGTCCAGTTTCTGCAGGGAGACAGGGAATGAGCAACAGCAGTGTCTCTGCAGAAACAGAGACGAAAAACTAAACAAGTAAACTTTTGGACTTTCTTTATTCTGTGGCCAAAATGTCACCAAATCTACCGGCATATGTGACTCAGAAGTGCGCTGTGTTCTTAATTAAGAGACGTGGAATAGATATGTCCTATGTTGCTATTTAACATATGACAGTCATAAAAAAATATTTTTGGACATTATCACCTCCACCTTTGAAACCTGGGCATTTTGTGGGATGTCAAAGACATGCGTATATACTTTGTTCTCCTCCCATAATTAATCAAAGATCACATTTCTTTTATCCGAAGCCTTTTTAACAGTGCGTGCTTTTATCGTGGAGGAGGTGAGTTTTAATAAGCCCAGATGAAGAATTCGTTTTAATTGGTCACTGTTGGCTTCATATCTCTCTCGATGGAAACCCGTGTTGATAATATGAATATGAGACACATGAAATAAGTCTCTATGCCTGGCAGGGAGAACACATCTGCCTGCCTGTTTCACTTCCAGTCTGTGAAATTAGCATAATTTGTGAGTGACGCTGAACTGTTTGATGGGGGAATCAACGCGTCCGCAAATCAAGACCCGCTATTTCCTCCGCTACACCTCTGCGAGGCTCCATGATGCCCGCTGTGGTTGTCAACAACAGAAGGGGAGTACCAGGACACAAACATCACAACTTTAGCTAAATATTAGCCTGCTGCTGCTGCTGCTGCTGCCGCTGACCGTGCGGACTGAGCCTGCAACACATCGGCTTCCAAAAGCCGTAGCCAGGCGCAAACCCAGTCCCAAGACAGAGCGCCATCGCAGGCGGAGTGGAGCCGGAGAGGACAGGAGAATGAGGCTATGAACACGGACGATTCACCGCCATATAAATAAGATGGGGTAATAATTTATTGGAGGTTCTTTTTTTTTTCTCTCCTCAAACGCATACTGGTTCTGTCGTGTGGCCGCAGTGGAAGCTAAAAATTTAAGGCCATTGTTATCGGTAAGCAGCGGTGCAGGCAGCGCTGGTGCTGGGGCGGAGGGTGGAGGTGGAGGGGGTGGGGGCGCCAGGCAAGAAGCAGGCAGGCTCCCGGTAAGGCTCGTCCAGCTCGTCCGCTAGCTAACCTGCCCGCGGCCGCCTCACACCAAGCCTGCCCGGTCAGTTCTCCCCGCCACCATCTTGAGTCCGTCCGGCTCTCCCTCCAGGCCGTTCATGCCACACGGTGTCCGCTCCGCCGCTGCCGCCACCGCTGGCTCCCGGAGGTGTTGTTGTGGTGGTGGCGGTGCGTCGCCGTGCTCGCCTCAGCGCCGCACCAGGAGAGGGGAAAGCGGAGAAGGAGAAGAAGGAGAAGCACGGTGGAAACGGGAGAGGAAGGTGGAGGATTCGTGATTTTTTTTTTTTTTTTTTTGATTTTTTATTTTAATTTTATTGAATTATTGTTTTATTGATTACCCGGTGGACGCGTGCGGGGATTAAAACGAACTGATGTGGTGCTACTGTTTGGACCGCACCGGGCTGTGCTGGGACCACCGGTGCTAGAGAAGGTAAGGAGCATCACCTCCGAGCTCCGACCAGAAAAGCAGAAATGCGCAGCGTGCAGTTTGTTAGCGGCGGAGTGGCTGGCTCAGTGATTTATGGCCCGTATGACTCCAATCCCGGTTCAAGAAGAGTTCACTATGCTGCCGGAGCTACTCAACCAGCCACTTCTTTTTGGCCTTCCATCTCTGTTCCCGCTTCCTTTTCCTTTTTTTTTTTTTCTGTCATACCTTACCCTGGCTCTTATTTATTTACAAAGTAGTGTGTGAATGGCTCGTTCTGTCCCAGACATCCTTCCACTGCGGATCTTCTTTTTTTGAATTAATGCAATAATATTTCACAACTATTAATCGATCCAGCTTTTCATTCTACTTTATTTTCCTCACATATGCAGACTCCCCAAGCAATTCCAGGCGATCGTGTCAACAATGACTCCGAGCAGGCCTTTATTGTTTCAGAGCTCAGCTATAATTGCCCCCCCCCCCCACCCCCACACCCCCCACTATGTCTCTGTTAATGGGATGAGGAATACGTGGATTGTCCAAGTTAATGCGTTCGGGGTGCTTCCCTGCCCGCATTGCTCCTTATGGCAGGCGCCATTTGTAATTTTATATCCCAGGATAAAACACAGACACTGGACACCAAGGCCGACCCACCTCTCTCTCTCTCTCTCTCTCTCTCTGTGTGTTTTTCTCCCTCTCCCTCCTTCTCTGTTGTTTTTGTTTGGGTGGCTGTTTCTCGGACGGTGTAAGTAGATTATTCCGGGAGGCGTCACAGTGAAGTCGGTGATTGTATTAAGATGTGGCCCTACAAGCAGGGGCAGAGACATTACGTGTCCCGTTTAATGGTGAAACAGCGATATGATTTAATAACATATTCCTCCTACACTCCCGCTGCCCCCCTCTCCTTGGGACTATTCCTCAGAGTAAATAATTAGGATTCCAGCTTGTCTACGAGAAAGATAAATGGGTGACATGTGTGACGTGCTGAGAGCAGAAGTGGAGCTGGACTGTAGCACCACAAGAAAAAAAAAGGAGGAGAAGAGGAATGGCAGTTTAGTAATATTCTGAGACCAATGGAGCCTTGTTTACGTGTTATTTATTTCCACGTTAAGGAAATATATATATATATATATATATATATATATATATATATATATATATATATATAAGCATTTTACTGTGGAAACGTTCTCCATAATTTCCGATTTAGCTCCTTGAAAATTAACATTTTTAACATTCACCTTCCTGGCGTGTATACATAAATGTGCACTACGGGAATTAAAACTCGGCCCACTCCTGCACACGAAACCTGTAAATTGAGCTGCAGATTATTTGTCTTTCGACGGGAGCTAATGTTGAATCTCTGTCTATATTTTTCTCCTCCACGCATTCGTTCAAGGGACTGCCGGTAGTTCGTCTTTGTGGTACCAGATTTTATTTTTAGGGTAAACGACCAGTAAAACCTGTGCTTGTTTTGATCTGAACCCTGAGCACTGATGCTGAGCTGCAGCTTTAACATCCGCAGCCTCACCGTCACGTCTGCACCGTCAAAGCTTTTATCTCCGGAGGATAAATGAATGCCAGGTGCTCTCTCGCCCACCCCGGCGAGAAGTGCTGGATAGGGAGTCCAGGGGGACACCCGCCGCTACGATTCATCCAACTCACTTGGTTCCCTGAAGGGGCCACGATAGAGCACCGTGGCCACGGGGCCCTAATGAATAACTGACTCGTAAAGCTTCTTTCCTTCCATCTCTAAGTGCTCCAGTGGCATTTTTGAATATTTAGTCTTAGAAATCGGCTCTCACATAATGTCAACATCTGGGAATTCGTTTCATTAAAAAATACAAGATATCCAATATTGCTTAAAGCAAAAACGCCTCGTTATTTGGGGAATTGAACAAATGTATGTTATGAGGTTGTTTAAAAAAAGGAAAGCTGCAATATTTAAAAACACACACACAAAAAAGGTATTTATGGCCCACCGCCTGTTTTCCACGCAGTGATGGCTGAACTCCGATGAGTGAGGCAACAGCCGCGCAGACAGTAAATCCTAGGTGGAAGGCGTGGGTTGACAGAAATGGGCTACCTACTTCAGTCAGCAAAATAAATAAATAAAAATAAAATGAAAACAAAAACACCTGTCTGCAGCGCCGTTACACAAGAAACCGTGAAGTTCAGACCGAATGACACCACGCTGACTATTGTCCTTTATTGTGCCAAATGATTAAATTCGACAATACGTTAAAATAGCAGCGGTACTTAAACATTTTATTTCAAGATTTAGTGTCTCAGGTTAATGTAATTTATGCAGAAATAATATGAAATGTTAAGAAAAATAAAAATAGAACTGCTAACTCTTATAATTGATACTAACAACAGAAACATGACCTATATTACACAACATATACTGTATGTTCTGAGCAGACATTTATCTCCACTTTGCATTTCAGCCTTTTTTTTCAGTGTCAAATTAATGCATATTATCCCTGTAATATAATGAATTCATACTAACAATAATAGCAATAATATCAATATATATTTTGAGGGAGCAGTTTGCCCTCCTTGTGCCCCCTTCACTAGAGCATCTGCAGGCTGGCTTCAGAAGCAAGGGGGAGGGGAGGGAGAAAAGGGGAGGGAGAAAAGAAAAGCAATGGTTTCTATTCATGTCATGGTGCCTTTCAGTGCAGGAAGATGGATTTATCTCTCTCATTTCTTTATTCTGCGTCTCCTAACCTTTCAGGTCAGATTGCAGGGGACCGTTGGAGAGATACAGTCACGTGACACCCGGTACCAAATGGTCTTCCGGCAGTTGCTCTCAGCAAGGACCGGAGCACAAGAAGACGCCGCCACTTCTCTCAGAAATGCAGAAGACAACATACTACGACAACTCCTCGACGCTTTTCGGTGGCTACTCGTCCTACCAGGTGCAGGGAGCGACAGCGGCAGCCGCCAACGGCTTCGGGGGCTATGATGCACCGGTCCCAGTGTCCCACCACCAGCCGGCCTTCCAGTCGGCGACCCATCTGGACGTGGATTCCTATCAGCGGTCTGCGTGCTCGTTACAGTCGCTGGGCAGCAGCAACAGCCACCAGCAGCAGCAACAGCAGTTAGCCAAGACCAAGGAGCTGAATGGCAGCTGCATGCGGTCCAGCCTGCCGCCTGAGCACCACCCCAGCTCCCAAGTGTCCCCTCCACTGCCCCCTAACCCCAGTAATGGTAATAACGGGGCTCAGCAGCCGGGTGGCAGTGCTGGGACCTCCTCTAAATCAGGCTCTAATAAGTCATCCACTTCTTCCTCCTCTATATCCTCATCCACATCGTCGTCTTCCTCCTCTTTGCCCCCCAACCCGACCTTGGCCAAGCAGATTTTTCCCTGGATGAAAGAGTGCCGGCAGACAACAAAGCAGAAAACCTGCTCGCCCAGCAACAACTCTGGCAATGGTGTGTTCGATTACACCCGTCTCCGTCTCTTCATCTGCCGCCCCTCCTCTCAGTGTAACACCTAGCACAAGTGTTCCTCCCTTGCACATCTCTCTTTGCCTTCCTTGTTATTTCTCTCTCCATTTCCCATTTTCATTAGCGTCTTTGTTCCTATTATCTCACCTTCTTGATCCTATCGCCACGTCACTTTTTTCCACACCAGTCTTATCACCGTCTGCTTTCAAGACACGTATCCCCGGAGGCTTCCGAGGTTTTCTCCGACTATTATGCTAAATCAAGTCTCCACAAGGCACTGGTGCAAACAGGGAAATGAGCGTCAGAAAGATAGTCTTTCCAGTTAGCATTTGCAGTGGCAGTAAGTTAGATCTAAGGCAACGCTATCTATTGTTGCTTATAAATGACATAATTAGCAATCTTCGACCCAGAGAAAGCGTGTTATCACTCAGCTCCTGCATACTAAATCACATACATCAAAGAACTTACAGTTACAAGTTTACTCATAATAAGTAACAAGTTTACTGTACATTAGAATACAGTTTACGAAGATGGTGACCTGAATTATCGAATATTACGCAAAAGATTTGTGGTCATTTGTCTTTCCGCAGCACTTTATTGTATCAATAATAACCACAAACCTGCAGTCTGCACAACCTCCCATAGAGAGGAAGATATTAACAGGACTGATCAGTGTCAGAAACAATAACAGATGAGCTGATTTTTGCAGCGCAGGAGACTGGCAAGCAGATTCCAAATAAAACACTAAAGGATGATGCATTTCAAAATAAACTGCATGCGCGATAACAGATCAATGTGTTATTTGAAGTCATTTATCAATGAGAGAAAATGCATCCGGCGATAACGTGAGTCACGTGTTCCAAAAGGTTTACAGTAAACATATAGAGATGACAGAGTTTATTAATAGGAATTTGAAATGATTTTATGCTGCTTCATGTTTCCTGTGTGTTCGTAGCTGGAGCTTACTGTTTCTACTGCTGGCAGATACAATCTGAGGTGGATCTGACCTTCCCTGCAGTAGCTATTAATATGAAAACATCATCAGCTAGTGCAGTGACACATGCTACCACCAGTAAAACAGAGACACATTCAGGCGTCCAAGACGCCCACCGCTGGTTTTACACATATCTGATTTTTAGGATCTGTTGCTGGCTAAAGTGGTTATTTTAGCAACAATCTGGACCAAGTGTTGGTTTGTTATGTGGAGACTTCAGGGTTTCTAAGGTGAAACAATGTCCCTGAAGTCTTGTGACACCCCAGAAAGCTGACATTACCCAGTCAGCAAAATGAATAAACTTGAGTTGGACAAAACAGGGTTGCAAATTTAAACACGAAAGAAAGAAACAAAGAAAGCTCCAGAGGAAAAAACGATGGAGTCTAATCAGCACGGTCCTGCAGTGTTATGGCGCTGGTGTCCTTCAAGGCTTGTTTCTAATCTGCTGAAATATTGGCAGGTGGTGGATTTAAGGTTTAGCATAATCGGACTTGAAGACCCAGCTGAGAATAACATACTGTACACACTGCCGTGTTCCCTTCATCACTTTCCCCCTGGTAGACTGCCTGATGAAGCGGGTTTGCGCTGGAGTGACGTGAAGTGGGGGGTCTGTGCTAACCCCCCTGCTGGGGGGCTTCGTATCGTTGTAAGTGCGGTGAGAACTTTTACTCTTTCGGCTGACCTCATGTGTGCTGCAGCTGCTCTTGCTTTGGGGCGTTCGTCATCCTTGTGGAGATGCAATTTAGCTGCCCTCGGCCAACGCGGGGGCTTCACCTCTTAATAACTGCCACTGTTATGAAGTGTTGACAACTAATACCAAGGGATAATTCAGCCAGCGTGCCCAGACCCCCCTTTCTTTTATTAAAAATCTGAATGCACTCAGTTTTTACCAGCATGCAGTTTGATTATTTATGCTTTCTCACCTCTGCCTTCTTTTATTTCTGTCATCATTTCTCTTTCACTTCCATATATCAATCCTTTCGAAAGTTGTTCTTCCCCAACGCTTATTTTCATTTCTGAAAAATAATTTGTTGTCCTAACTTATCGTTTCTCGTTGCAGCATCAGGAGGGGCGGAGAGTGGCAGCAGTGGAGAGAAGAGTCCGACCGGAGGGTCCTCTGCGTCCTCCAAGCGGGCTCGTACAGCTTACACCAGTGCTCAACTGGTGGAGCTGGAGAAGGAATTCCACTTCAACAGGTACCTGTGCCGACCACGGCGCGTGGAAATGGCCAACCTGCTCAACCTGTCCGAACGCCAGATCAAGATCTGGTTCCAGAACCGGCGCATGAAGTATAAGAAGGACCAGAAGTCCAAGGGCTTGAGCTCTAGTTCTGGAGGACCCTCACCAACTGGTTCCCCACCCCTGACCATGCAGTCCTCTGCAAGCTATCTCAACTCCATGCACTCCATGGGAGGGGGTGGAGGCTATGATGTCCCTTCCCCGCCATCCTTTGGTAAACCCCACCAGGGGGTGTCTTACTCCATGTCTACTGCCTACTCCAACGTCCCAGTGAAGGGTTGCCCTCCCCAGCAGAAGTACGGTACCCCTGACCCGGACTATGGCGACCCGCATCCCCACCACAGCCTTGTTCAAGCAAACAGTGCTGGCTACGGGACTCCCACCAACATGCAAGCCAGTCCAGTTTACGTAGGGGGTGGCAGCTATTTGGAACCCATGCCCGGCTCGGGCCCCTCTATGTATGGGCTGAATCACCTTGGCCCCACGCCGACCCACCATCAGACCATGGACTACAACGGTGCTGGGCCTATGTCAGCCACCAACCAGCACCACGTGGGTGGCGGGGGTCCACCAGGTCCCTGCGAGCCACCCACACACCCTACATACACCGAGCTGTCGGCGCACCACACCTCGTCTCAGGGCAGAATCCAGGAAGCACCCAAGCTCACTCACCTGTAGCAGGTTTGGAACTAAATAACCATGTAGGACCTAGTGGAAAAACAGACAACTAACAGACGTATTAACACCCAGCGTCTGCTGCAGGGAGACAGCAGGACAGGCAGACGGAGACGGACTGAAGACGGCCAGTGGTTTGTCCTACACTCTGGATCCAAAAAAGGGGAGCGATCAGTGGTTGCTATGATGCCCTACCTCGTTTCCTCAGTCTTTGCCCCATCCAATCTGATTAGGGCCACAGCTCCTACCGTCACTGCGAAAGTGGAATTAATTTCATTTAAAAGAAGTGAAGAATCTGCTTATTATCAATCATGGACCCAAACAAGCCAAAAGAATCTCTAAAAGGCTTCTATGCGCACCGCAAAAGTGCTCAAATCAATGATGGGCTTTTCTCACAAGGACTCTGCTGCTGTCAAAAGAAACACGTCATATAGAATCCAAACTCTGGACCGTTCTGAGCCGTTTTGGTGAGCAGATCAAAATCTAGCAGCTAATCCAGCGTGATGCGTAAAACCAGCTTGAACGGCCCCTGTTTGAACCAGTGCGCTCAAACAGTTTGAAATTTACTTTGATAATAAAATCTACCCCCTAAGACTTACAGACACGCAAAGAGCTCTCCTGCCTGGTAAATGAAATAGTTGAGCTTTTAATGGGCCGTTAACGAGGTGCTTAGATTTATGACACCGAGCTCTCTCTCCCTCCAGGCAACACATGTTGTTGTCAGCCTAGCTAAGCTATATGGCGGCTCTCGCTCTCCATCAGCCAGAGAGAGCGAGGGAGAGCAGAAATGGATGTGTGGAGCTGCGGTAGCACTCGTCTTCCTCTCTTCAAAAAACCACTGGGCGCTCTTCACTGCGCCGTGTCTTTCTGCCTGCTGCCCGTCTCCATCAGTCACGACCCCTGTCTGTGGCAGCAGCACATGGCTTCTAAAGGAGGCACAATATCTCAAATCCGCCACAGACACACACCCCCACCCCCCAATAATACCCAACCACCAACCCCCCCCCACCCTTCACACATGTATACACGGATACACACAGATCACCACACGCATGCTCACCTAACCTTTAATCACACAAGAAAACAGGGTTTAAGAAGCTAGGAGCTAAGCTAGCTCCAGTAGACACGCGTAGGCAGTGTGAGCTAGCCACTGCTTCATACACACACACACACACACATGTCCACAGAAATGCTAAGCTAGCCTCACTTTTCATTGACACACAACTACAGCCAGGTTGCTCTGGCTGTTGACATGTTCACATAAACACGAGAGGACATGGAAAAGACATCTTTATGTTGTTATTTTAGCACATCATCGACACAGGGTAATAAGAAGAGCAGAGAGTATTTATTTAACTTTGGGTAAGTCTTTGCTCTCTCTCTCTCTCTCTCTCTCTCTCTCTCTCTCTCTCTCTCTCTCTCTCTCAAAGGGTTCCCTTCCATTATGGACGCCAATGCATAAAGTCCACATTTTTAATCTTTTTTTTTGTTGTTGTTTTGCCTTTCTTGACTTTTAACGTGGATACAGGGTATATATTTGAACAAAAATGCATGTCCCAGAAATCGGAGCTGATGTGTATCGCACATTTTGAAAACAACTGGGTTCATACGCTGGAAGCGTCAGCGAGGGGAGTCCGGGGCAGCCCGGCCGCGGCTGACCCCCACCACCCTCTCTTGGCTGTTCTGGAACTAGAAACCCGTTGTGTGGTTTTTAAAAGGGCAGATAGACACATATGCTTTTCACATCTGGGCATCATTGTTGCACTTAGAGTTTACATTTTGATGGTTAAAGTTAAGAAAATAATAATAATGAAATCTTATTTTGAAGACGGGAGGCCCTCCAATCAAAGCGTCTTTCGCCAATGTGTGTTCAAGTGAACATTCATATATAAATATTTATTTGTTATAGCCAGTTTAAAAAGACCTTCTGTTTTGTATTATTATTTATCCTTCATGTATTTATATATAGAAAAAATACTGTACTTTTTTTAGTATTTACCTGTCATGAAAGAAAAAAAAAACAGCATTGTTTCTTCTTGTCCATTGTACTGACGTTACTTTTTTTTTTTAGTTCTTGTACTTTAGAAGAGAATACGTAGGTTTTTCGGTTCCTATGACCCTTGTACATAAAGATTTTGGTTTGTACAGGGAAAAATAAGGCAAAGGTGGGTATTGGTGACCCTTCTGAGCTTAGTCAGAAAATTTAGACAAACTATTAGCTGGAAAAAAGAACAAGTCTTTTTGAAGAAAAAAAAACTTCTTTTTGTCCTTTGTAGCTCCTTTCATTTTCATTGTTGAGAGAGTTGTCTGTCGAGCAATTCTTTAATAAAAGTGTTATGTTATTAAGAGCTATTGTCAGTTTTAATGATGTTTGCAAGGGTTATTTTTTTAAAAAAAACATATATAATATTTTATAACAAATTATAGTCAGAAAGCTTTTTCCCACTTGGAAATCAAGCAACGCAAATTGCCTAGATTGCCATGGCAACATGCAAACTACTCAGTGCTCTGCTCGGCTCATCCCGAGTGCCAGCTTTGGCAAAGTTCATCAAATATGCACATAGACGTACTTCAGGCTGGGAATGAATGTGTGAAGCGAGATGCGTGGCGGAGCTGTGTGATCAGCTCCGGATGGTGAAATCTGTCTGCTCACGGCGACAAAGGCTCGCACCAGTGTTGGCTTACAGGTCAATACCTCAGGTTACAACAAATCACTGTATCTGTAGCCTACAGTGACAAGAGACGTGTCCGACGCACAAAGAAAAACATGCTGCCGTCACGGTTGGGAGCATGCTTTTCCTGTCTTCTATGCTGTGCTAATAACAGAGGGAAGTTTTCATGTTATCATTCTCTTACAGGTTTTGTTTTACCCAGAGAGCAGAGATCTGCAGCTCCTGATTCTACTCTCTGAGATGATATCTGAGGATGGAGCTGTAGATCGGCCTGAGAGGCAACTGTAGGTCCGCTCATGTAGGTCTGGTCAGTGATTGTTTGTTTTTCATGCTCAACACACGTGGAGAGCAGACATTGGTCCCTCTTTCATCTGATGACTAGTCCATTTGTGCGCCAGGCAGCATGCCATTTCTAACCTTTAAAACACTGAACAAGACGTTTAAAGTGATTTACTGAAGTCAGAGTTATTTCGCTGACTGATTGATGTTCCAAAACAGTGTGAGGAAGACCTCGCAGCAGATAACAGCGGCTGTTTCTAGCTCTCCATTTATTTCACTCTGGTTGAAGACTTAAAAATACAATTGACTGCTGTTGCAGATGAGTTATTTTACTGTCAGAGAAACAGTTTTACTGTTAAGGAGGTAAAGCTATTCTTTGAAATAAAATAGAATGTCCAAAGCCCAAACGAACAAAACGCAGAAGCCAGACTGGAGACGTAAAGATAAATATCAGCTTTGGTCTTTTTTTTTTTCCTGTGTTAAATGTTTTTGACTAAAAAAGGAATGAGGCCTGCGCCATGATGTAGTCACGTGCCCCCCTCCCCTCGCATTTCTGTCCCTCTTTTGCACACACACACACACACACATACACACACACACGTGCTCTCAGACCTGAGCAGAAAGAAAAAAAAAAAGAGCATAAATCATACTCCCATAAATAATGGTCGTGCTTCCCCTTTACATCTCCGTTAGACTAACAGACAATAAAAACACCAATAAGCAGAGATTGGATCTAATTTATTGCCTCATAAAAACAGACACGGAGCTGCAGCTTGGCTTCGATAAGTCGGTCGGAGCTCAGAACAGCGCAGTCAAAAAAACTCACGCTGAAAACTGGCGTTTGGAAATATCCTTTCAGATCAATTATCGACAATTACATGCTGCAGATAAAGTCTAATATCTCTGAAAACAACCACGACAAGAGTACTTCTAATAATAATAATTATAATAACGAGAACAATATCCTCAAGCTAATTTTGTCTTATATTCTAGAACAAATTTGAACTACAAATAATTGAAACTAGCACAAATAGACCGCAAAACAAACTGTTTCCCCTACCATTTGATACCACACAAGAAAACGGACGGCAAAATAAATGAAATAGTAGAAAATATTTCCTCAAGTGAAGCTGGCCCACGTTTCTGAATGATAAGCTTCCAGGTCCATGATAGTAAAAGCACAAAAAACAAATGTGACACAATCAAAATAGGACGAAAAAGTGTTACGCTGGAGCTCCGTCAGCAGATTGTGCTGGGGCTTATAAGTGTGTGTGTGTGTGTGTGTGTGTGTGTGTGTGTGTGTGTGTGTGTGTGTGTGTGTGTGTGTGTGTGAGTGTGTGTGTGTGTGTGTGTGCGCGCGCTCGTGCAGCCTCGGCCTACACACTGACTGCGCTGAATGGCCCGAACTCCCACACGCATTTCTGCTTTTTCAGCCTCTCTTTCAGAGCCAGGGGGGCCGAAGCCAAATGGCATGGGAAAAAAAAAAACGTAGACGATGGGGTGGGGGGGAGACGCAGGATAAATATTGCATCCATTTGCCGCCGGTCTCTTTTGTCTTTGCGTGCAGATTTCTACGTGATATGCGCGCATTTGCTCTTAAAGTGCTGAAAATATCAAAACATGGCAAATAATGGAGCTGAGAGGAAGACTGGGAGAGCACGACCGGAGGTTAGCTTGTTATTTATGGAGCGAGAGGGGCTGCTGTCAGACTCTTTGCAGGGAGAGAAAGATTGATCACCGCACTTCTTTTTTTTAACCCGCTCTCCTCGGGCCCTCCCCAAAAATAGGCTATCCTCTACTAAACTACTTCAGATCTTTTCCCCAAAAAAATCTACATAAGCCTCTGGTTAGCTCCGAAAATCACTCACCACACTCGCGCTGTTACAGTCTCAAAGGCAGTTAGTGCTTTATTAATAAAAAAAATGGAGGCATGCACTCTTCCAGCCCCTTTTTTCCACGGAGACCTCGCAGTGAACTCTCCCTTTCTGTGTGCAAACATATTAACACACACACATTCCACACATCACTGAGAGAAAGATGGCATCCTGTGAGAAGAATTTTGAACAGTGTATGGAGTGTTAATTCTGTATTTTCTCGAGCTTTTTATCGCACCTGAAAATTGGTTATGTAAAAGCAGCACGATACCAAACACATGTGGAGTCTATGAAACACAGAAATGCACTTACAGACCACCAGGATCACCCTCTCAGTTCTAGCCTATTTAAGTGTCTGACTCGGCTCTCCTGGCTGCCCTCGATAGAATTCATCCTCTCCTCCTGCTCTCCTGTTCCATCTAAAACACCTTGTCTGTGTCTGAGATGGAGCTTTTCGGCTTCTGTCATACTTTCCGCTGCAAGATGAATGTGTTCCATGTTGTAAACACTATTTTAAAAGGTGCCATGTTGTAAACGGTGCTGGCTAGCTTCGTTCACCTAATGTTAATTGTCATTACATCACCCAGTTCCCCCAAGGAGGAAAAAAAAAAAAAAACGATCCAGAGATGCTCTTTTGTTTGTGCGTAACACTGGACCGGGATGCGCCAGCCCGCCGCCCACACAGCGCACATGGCGACCGATCGTCTTGTCGTTTTTTTTTTTTTTTCTCCCCAGAATTTACCCCCCGTTTGGATAAAACAAAAGCAGCTACCCCTGTGATGGAGCCTCTTTTTGCCACAGCATTTGGTAAAAAAAAAAAATAGTAGTAATACTGCTTCCCACAGCCATCACCGCCGCCAGGCCCGGACCCCGCGATTGGTTAGTTTGGATCACGTGACCAGGAATTGGCTGCAATTTCGCCCCATAGTTCTTCATTTTAGCCTACCCAGGTCCCCATACGCTATATCACCAATATACACAATTATTACATAGTCACCGCATTTACGCCATTGCGGTCGGGAGGCAGACGATCGTGCGTGTATTTATTTATTTATTTATTTTGTACGAAGCCATGCCGCGCTGTGTGTGTATGTATGCCTGAGAGTGCGTGCGCTTATGTGTTTTTTTTTTTATTTTGGGGTAGGGATTGTTCTGATGTCTTGGCGTTTGAGGTTGAAATCGGTTGGAGAGAGCTATGAATTTTGAATTTGAGAGGGAGATCGGTTTTATAAACAGCCAGCCGTCCCTAGCAGAGTGCCTGACGTCCTTCCCCGCCGTCCTGGAGTCATTTCAAACTTCATCAATCAAGGAGTCGACAGTAATTCCGCCTCCCTTCGAGCACACCATCCCCAGTCTCAGCCCCTGTGCAGCCAGCCAGCCGAGACCGACTGCAAGGAACCAGCAGAACCGGAGAACTTCTACCACAAATGGCATCCAGACGCTTCACCGAGCCGCCCAGCAGCCCTGCCCGTCGGGCCAGGCCCCTGCCACAGCGACGGCGGCCGGGCCGATGGCCCCCGAGTTCCCCTGGATGAAAGAGAAGAAGTCATCAAAGAAGTGCTCCAAGCCTGGGAGCAGCACCGGGGGTGGCGCACCCATTCTGCCCCCTTCTTCTGCCTCCCCGTCGCCCACCGCCTCCGGGTACGCTTCGGCGTCCATCGAGTCACCCACAGGTCGGTAGATGCTGGCATGCGTAAGAGTGCGTGATGGCTGTGCAGCATGTGCTTTAATATTTCTTTGAATCTTCATTTCATCTCCACTCGTGATATAACTTCCATTTCATAAATGTGCCTTTTATTGCACCGTGGATTAAATGCGCGTGCGCGCACACACGGTGCAAGCCACAGCCAGACCACTGCATTATGCTGCAGTGCTCTGCACACTCTCCAATCACGAATTGAAATGTGAACATCAAGCAAATAAACTTTCATTTCAAGATCATGCTCATCCCTGCAGATCAGACTTTATCCCACAAAATTTGAAAAAATAAAAAATAAAAAAAAAAAATAAAAGCATCCTGATGTGGAATGAAATGTTGTGCGTAAAGACGCACAGATGGCATTTATTTCACTTTAACCATCATGCAGATGATCAGTGGTACAAGCTGTGTAATTTGGCTGGTTGGATACTGTGATCTGACACCAGCTCAGCATCACCTCCCCCATGTTGTATATTCATAACACAACTGAGATGGTAGCCATGTTGGATGGAGGTAATGGCGAGGAGGAAAAACACGGAGGGTGGGGGTTGGGGTGTACAAAGTATAATCACACGGAATTACAAACAGCACATGGTCTTGTTTTAGGCTTAAACTTTAGGCCATTTCTGTCTATGACATCAACCTCATATTAATTGTTGCATGCAGCCATTTCCCTCTTTTTTCTCGTTTTTTAAAGTACACTTTTATTCTCATTTTTCCCTGTCTGGCACCATTTCCTGCCTTGGCTAATGGCTTGCGTAAAGCCACTGAGACTTTTGTTAGCTTTCTGACACTTTCGTTTCAAGTCGACATTTCCTTTTACACGTCCCATGATACATTTATATTTCCTCGTTTTCTTTTGATCACATGGTCCATCCTCTTCCAGTCGTGGTTTACAGAGGCTACATGACTGAACCTACTCTGAGAATCATCTGTCTTTATCTCCTCTGAAAAATGTTTGTCATAATTTTCCCCTAAGTGCTGAATTTTTACTATTTTGTGTTGTCTCGCTTGTGTAATTTGCAGGAGTTGTTTTATTGGGAGGTTTTGTGTTTTATTACTTGCTTTATTACAGCCAGAAGAGCCGAGGGGATTTCTGGATTATTTCCTGACTGAAAATCTTCAAAGCAATAAAAAAAAAAAATACACAGAGCTCTCTAGGAGGCATTTACCATTAGAAATATAAAGAAAGAGATTAATAAAATAGAACGTTTTTCAAAACATTCTAGAAACTAGCCAGATAAATTTCCCCGTGTAGTCAATTTTATTTTCTCTCTCGGCTCAGATCAGAGCCAGGCCAGTCTGGATGCTGGAGGAGCTGGGTCTCGCCGGCTGCGCACCGCCTACACCAACACGCAGCTGCTGGAGCTGGAGAAAGAGTTCCACTTCAACAAGTACCTTTGTCGGCCCAGGAGGGTTGAGATCGCCGCCCTTTTGGATTTGACCGAGCGGCAGGTCAAAGTTTGGTTCCAGAATCGGCGGATGAAACACAAGCGCCAAACGCACCACCGGGACGGCAGCGGCGGAGGCAACGACGCCAATGAACCAGGCGGCTTTGAGCCGCTCGAAGGCGCCGATGCATCCTCTCCGTACTCGAGCCAGCCTTTGGAAGCATCTGGCACCGGGGAGTCGGAGAGCGAGCAGGGCAGCTCTAATCCATCTTCGGCCGCCTACGCCAGTGACAGCGGGGACAATGCGCAGCCCACAACGGAGGAGGGAGGCCGCTTGGGCTGCGCCGATCGCCAACCGCTGCCTTCAGTGTCCGGCTCCTCTACCACGACTCCCCATCACTCACTTGGAGCCACGAACTCGAGCGACAACCAGGTCCCCCTGCAGCTCAACCAGACCGGGCCCGAACCTTCTTTCTCCGAGCAGCGGGGCTCTTCCGTCTCCTCCGCATCGTCGGCGCTCCCGGACCTGACGCTGTTCGCGGCAGACGCCTGCCTGTCACCCAGCCTGCAGAGCTCCTTGGACAGCCCGGTGGATTTCTCCGAAGAGGATTTTGACCTGTTCACAAGCACACTGTGCACTATAGACTTGCAGCACCTCAACTTCTGAGAGCGCAGCGGCGTTTTTAATGAGGGACTGACAGAGGAACAATCGTGAGGCTCCCAGAGAAGACTCTGGGCTTGAAAAAGCCTTTCTGCAACATTCCTGAAAACAATTCTCATTTATAGTTATGTTCTTTTTAATATATTTTCGTCTTCTTGCTGATTATAATGTAGATTTAGAGTCCCTTTTTTAACGTTTAAGGGAAATTATTTTTTTTCTCTCTCTCATTGTTTTTTCCACGATCGAAACGTGGTGGATTTTTTTCCCCATCTCCTGTCCAAATTTCAGGTATTTATTGCCTTTTTAAACGATATTTTTGTTGACCCGTAACGTTATGTGTGGATATGTTTCTGGTGCAGCTTCATGGATCCTTAATAACTTCTCAGGAACTGTTCTCGGGGTCTGAAGGTGCAGAGAGCTGGACCGCTCTCATCATTTCAACGAAGGAATGAATTCACTGAAGACGAGAAGTACTGCTGATCACCCGACTTTAGACCCTAGTTTATTTATTCAGATTCTTTAATAGTGCAAATCCAAATTATTTATTGTACATATATTTTCATAGTGGAATAAAATATAATTAAAAAAAAAAACACACACGAACATTTAATGGCCCATGTCATTTTCTTTTATTTGGCCTACCTTTTTAAAAAAAAAAAAACAAAAAAACGGTATGATAATTGAATAAATGGGAATGTATTATAGATTCATATTTATAATTACAGATCTAATATACAATAATAAGTAAAACAATAATATTGTCCTTTAAAATCATTACTGAAACGATTTGTATTTATTTTATATTAATTATATAAATATTAAACTATTTTATATTAATTTTATAATCCAGGCCTGCATATTTGTAATGAGCACACTCAGTTCATAAATTTTCATTAGTTTTTTTTTTTGGTTAAGTATTGGGCATTAAACTAATTGCAGTTGTGTCATATCAGAATCAACTATTTTGAATTCACAATCTGTTTTGAAAATATGTGCTATACAAATTCCCCAGATTAATGAGCCTGATAAAACCCAGTTTCACCTCCTGTATTTACAAAAAAGATAACAAATGGCCGAATCTATAATTTTTTTCCTCACTGTAGCGGGCAGAAACACTGGGAAACATCTGACACTACTGTCGTCGTTCTTTGTCATGGCCTAGCTTAGCGCAGCTAGCTCGCAGGC
Organism: Pao palembangensis; assembly: GCA_015343265.1. NCBI lineage: Eukaryota > Metazoa > Chordata > Actinopteri > Tetraodontiformes > Tetraodontidae > Pao > Pao palembangensis. The sequence continues at coordinate 11,775,180 of CM027085.1, read as the reverse complement.
TCTGAGCAGAAGCTAATAATTAGCATAGCATGGTCCTCCACTAACCGCAAATACAGTGTGTGTGACCAGTATTTCTCCCAATGTGCTGTTCGTGAGGTGCAAACGTTAACTGGGCACTGCATAGTCTAGTTCACAGTCTGCTTCACAGTCTGCTTTTAGCACCGAGTTAACACAGATATCTGCTTGGATGCTACATTAACTAGCTGCTCCTCCTCCAGCAGAGTCAAAATGGCGCTGAAGACAAAGCAGGATGTGAACAATGAGCAGTGGCAGCCATTACAGAATGACTGCATCTGTGTGACAGCCACTCTGTGTGCGTGTGTGCGTGTGTGTGTCTGAGAGAGAGAGAGAGAGAGAGAGAGAGAGAGAGAGAGAGGGAGGGAGAGAGTATGGACACATGGAGCCAAACACTATACTAAAAAAAGCATACATATATTATTACCAATATAAATATTACAATATTTATTATTAGTATTATTGTTATTATTATTGTTGTTGTTGGGGCTGTTATATTGTAGTAAAATCAGCCTTAATTTCATCCTTAGGCAAAAATAACTTTATGATTTTACAACAACTCGATAGTTTTGGTGACTGATTTTTAACTTTTTGGCATTTTTTTGTCAGTCATATATCTAAAACTGTTAACAATCTGACATTCAGGATAATACACAACCAGGAAAAAGTCACATGACAATAGGTCTGTCTTTAATCCTCAATAATAAGAAAAACATATGTAATAGTTTGAACACTGTCTGAATTGTAGTACAACTTTAAAGAGCTCCAGACCAAACATTTTTAGGGCTTTTAGTTTTAAGACTTTGTTATATTTAGTTATTATTATACAATATACTATGTCATTTTTACATTCTCTTAACCGTTATTTTGTCGCAAAACACTGCTTTGACACCGTCAATAAAAATGCTGAGTGACGTGTGCGTGCAGTGCCTGACGTCACACAACGTTTTCATGCCAGTCAGTATAATCTGGTACTCCTGAGGGCTATGCATGGTCTGCTGTTCTTTCGTATTTCTTTTGTATTAAATTTTGCACATTCACTCAGTACAATGGTGTACACGTGTGTGGACCAGGGCTGCAGCAAAGTCCCAAGAAGTACTTATGCAAACTACACCAGTTCCAGATGTCTCGGAAGTATCTGTGGTCACTGTAAATGCATGGAAGTGGTTGGAAGATGTGCAGCTGGCTTTGGTTCATTTCATTATCATAGAAAATCTATGTGTCTCTCAGCAGTTCAATAGGGTACAATTTAACATTTTAAAGGATGGTTGGCAACCTTATTGAGCAGCAACAACAGTAAGGAGCCACAAAACTAGCAGCTAGGGTAGAATTTGATAGATAGATAGATAGATAGATAGATAGATAGATCTCCAGGACAAATTCACATTTCCAGCAGTTCGAAAGTGGAAACACACAAGGGCATGCAAGTCTTTGGAAAATATACCAACACTGAAAAACTTTATGCCCAAGATTGACATTTTACTTACTAAATACATGTCCAGATATATTTTTGGCAAGCTACCACAAAGAAAAAGAGGCCTTTCCTTGGCCAGCTTCTCACCAGCAATTCTCCACTTCAGTTTCCACCTCCACAACCAAGTCCAGGTCTGGATCGTCACCCTGCCAACAACTCTCAGGTGACCATCCGGGCCATTAACATGCCGATAGTCCACAGGGCTATATTTTCAAGCTCTGCCCCCAGCAAGCTTAGATCTGAAGAAGCTCTCTGGAGAGAGGGCAAAACGTTTTCAAGGAAACCTTTCAGTCCAGTTGACACAGAGAGACCTAACTTTGGAGTCATGTGTTCTGCTGAGTTTTGCTGACTATCAAAAAGTGCTACTCATCACTTTCATGGCTATAAATACTACAACTCAAATGGTTCCTTAATACAAGACCTAATATTTACGTCAGGTTGCATCATGGCGTTGCTCTTGAATATAAAGATCGAATAATTAAATAATTCATTGCGTACGTTGTGTTGTTGGGAGCGTTGTTTGATGGGACTATGAAAATATACTCCCCCTAAAAGGCTGATTAAAACATATCAAAACATGCGGGCATAAATCACACAGGGGCAGCCAGGTAAACTGGTTTTATATGAATGCATCGAGTACTGGCAGCATTATTTGATTCCGCGTCCGATAGCGCAGCAACATTTCCTACAGCTGCCGCGGCTGTTCGCTATCTGATGAGGACCTTGAGTGACGTCAACACTGACAGCGTCTTCAAACCGGAAGGAAAGCAAGCTCGCGCTTCAGCGCGCTTTTTAAAAGAACACTAAATTCTATATTTAAATAAAGGTTTGTTTAAATATGTAAAAAATATTTCCAACGTGCTTTCATTAAACATTTCAACCACTATTCCTTGTATTCCATCAAATGACCAACTAAGGAGTCTAAAATTAGCAGCACATCAATGACGAGAAGCTGGAAGTGTGTGATAAGAGATCGGCTCTCTGCCCAGTCACATACCGGGTTAAAACTGCTTGCTGCAGCTGCACATGTTTACATGGAGCCTGCAAGCGATCTGAATATATGAAATGATCAAAGAAAACGGACAGAAATACACTTTATGGTCACAGTAATTAAAAACATTATTTCTTTGAAAATATAAATCACACATATCTTAAACTGAAGAATAAATAACCATTTCACATAATTTTTTCCAGGTGATATTAAAAATTCGGCCTGATCTGTGTGGTATTTATGCCGCCTCTGTTGGATGCCGCTTTAGCCTTGAGAGACTTCTTGTATTATGAGGTAAGCAGCAGCATGATGGATCTCAGTGAACACCTTTACACTGTTTTCCACCCACATAAAGTTAATCTGTGTTTGCAAAACTAAAGATTAGGACATGTGCAACACTCTCTGTCTCTGGCTGACCTATAACAATCCATCCAAGTGTATCTTGTAGACATAGAGATTACAGAAGAGTACATCTCACAGCTGGGAGACATATCTCACCTTCCGAGGGTCTGTATGTGTGTGAGAGCGAGAGAATGCGTGCACGTGTGTTCCAGTAATCTCTCTCTTCTGGCTGTCACCACCTGTCGACCTGCTGCCGTGCTGTAATACGTGGACCGTTGCTTTATCGCTTGCATCGCCGTCACCGTCACTGTTATGATTCCTGCCTCTGTGTGTGTGTGTGTACATGTGATATTGCATAACTCAGGCATGATAGATCACCCACTTAGTTTGCAGTGGAGAAATGTGTGAGAAGAGGATTTTTATCACCGTGGCCGTCAAGAGGCAACTTTTTCCTTCACAGTCAGTTCCCAAAGTGGTAGGATTAATTATGAGACAATTCCACTTCATGGTAATGTTTCAGTCTGCTGCTGTTGGGTCAACATATGTGGATGACACAGGAGATCGCTGCTGTATTAAACAATACCATTATTTTATGTTATCTGAGGATTTTTTTCTGATGATCTGATCTTCATACACACCAGGTCAAAAGAAGGAAGGCTTCCTGGGATTAGGCCACTAGGGGGCCTCAATGAGAGGAGCAAAAATAGTCTATTCGCAATGCTAACAATAACAATTACGGAGAGCAAAGATAATTTTTATGTATTTACGTATATGAGTCCTATTCAATGCTAAAACCATTAAATATTTTCTATTTTCCACACATTGTGTGATGTAATATGTCACAACAATTACAGCATTTTAAAATCCCGTAATCCCAAAAGGCTTCAGTTATTCTCATGATCTTCCAAGAATATAATTTGTTACAGGTGTTTTGGTAATAATTTGTAAGTGCGCTTGCACCGAGTCCCTCTGAGCCAAAATGGCCGCCCACTGTGAGAGAGATCATATTTAAAGGGAGCATAATGAAGAGCAGCCGAGGGTCATGGCCGAAATAACAGCCAGTCACGGTTCACCCACATACAGTATATGATGCAACATTTTTCTGTACACCTACAAGCAGAATAGACAGCCAGACAGACAGCTATTTCCACACCCTCCAATTTGTTCAGTGCTGCTTTGGTCTGTGTTTATTAGCATTACCCTTAGCTTAAGTCATCTTCTATTCTTTAGGTAAGACAAGGGCAGATGATCAATGATTTCCACATCAATACACAGATTGACTGTGTGTGTGCGCGTGTGTGTGTGTGTGTCCACCCATGCTACGCAGCTGTGTATTGAATTGTCAGGTAAGGAACCCTAGAGAAATCACACAAATCACTGTGTATATTGTCTTGATGGACCAAAGTCCTCCTGCTGGTCCTCTCTAATGAGTCAATAAAGAGCCATTCCACAGGATTTACTGGTATCTACCTGGGGACCAACACAGGCAATCGTCAGTCAATTCAATCGCAGCAATTAACCGCAAAGGAATAAATGCTGAGTGTTCAGCTAAGGCTGCTAATCAAAACCAACTGGTGGAGTAAATGAATATGCTAACTCAGTTCTGGCATTTTGAACAGATTGAGGGAAGTTGTGACACGATGACTTTAAAATGGTTCAATCTTCATCTATAGATGTGCCACGCTGAAAGTTCTTGGCTCTGGTGCCGTTTCTTGATATTGCAAAATCCGAGTGTGCTTGACAAGCATTAAAATGGTGATTAATTAAAGCAGTTAGCTTTTGACTACAAAGAGCTCCATTTATGCTAACCTTAGCCTATGATGGTGATGGAACATTCATTTTTTTGTGATTATACAGTCCACTGAACTCTGGGCAGTAACAATAAGCAGGACCGATATAAAACATAAATCAGTCGTCCAAAATATAAATACATTATAGAGCACTATGAAGCGATACAGTAAGCAAGATGTCAACAAGAACGAAACCTGTAACCATGTACAGGACTAAATGCTAGAGTTGTTTGTAGGGATGTACTTGGACTTAAAAGGAGGGTGGTTCTGTATTCAAACTTTACTGGGGGAACTTTCATGAGTGCATCTTTTGTAATCATTGCCTTAATGGGAGTGTCAAACCAATTCCACAAAGGGCCGTGTGGCTGTTCCAACCAAGCAACAGCACACCAGACTGAAGTCATTTAATCAACTGATCTGAGTCTTCAGACAGCTGATTGGTTAAACTCTGTGTGCTTGATTGGTTGGAACAAAAATCTGCAGCCACACGGCCCTTTGTGGAATCTTGTAACTGTCAGGTAACTAAATGCGATTACAGGTTGGAAGACAAATATAAAAAAATATATATATAACTGATTGTTTCAAACATCATAATTTTTTTTTCAGTTTAATATCTGTCAGTCAGAGGTCGAGGATTAATGGGCAATCTCCTCAGGATGCAGTTCCTAATTCCAACCACTGGGTGTCAGCTCCAAGAAAACCCAAAAATGTCCCAAAAGTGTTCACAAAAATGTATGCGTTATAAATATAGCTATTTTTATTTGCTAATGATAATTTTCTCGTTCTGTGTATGTTTAGCAGATTTTGAGCAGATTGGAGATTCTCAAGCATCTCATCTTAATCGCTTCAAATGAAATCATTCTCCTGCCTCTTCCTCAACATCACACCCTTGACCTCAAACAGCTTCTTGTTTAAAGCTGCATCACCATCACTGAAGTTTTTAATAAATCAGTTTGTGGCCATGATGCATGCAAAATGAAGGTGTCTGTAACCCAGTGAAGACCACATTCATTCATGTCGTTTCTGCTTAAAAGCTATAGATGTCTACGGTTGTGTAGAACTGTGCGTCATGACTGTTGGTTGAGAGAGGGAGAAAAGCACAGAAAACACAACCAGACACATTCCAGTTTGACACACAAGTGCATTGGTTTGGGGTTTGAACTTCTTTGCTAGCAGATGTAGATCTTTGAGTATTTCATCCTTCTGAGATTCATCCTCACCCAGAGCTTTGGTCGGCTGTTGTCCTTTTCCTCTCCACCATGACCTGGGTGTAAATGTGCTGCACAGATAAGAAAGTCCAAGCTGACAGCATCTTATCAGGGGGGCTGATAGCAGGGGGAAAAGCCTGTCCAAGCCTGTCATTTGTCTCTTCTGCAGTCCACGCTGCATGTACGTAGCTGCACTGGTCATCAACTTTTCCCTTTCTGACCCGGCAGCTCTAGGTTGTCACTGTAGCCATTCCACGGTGTTGACGGTGTTGCGCTAAAGCGGCACTTGTTTTTCGGTATTTCAACCAATGGAAAGGCTCTGTCCCTGTGCGCAGATCCTTGAAGAATCTTCACTGAGTCTTCACAGCGATGGGGCTGTCCTGGAGGTGGATAGTTGCATCAGATAGAAGAATCCGACCTGGGAAATCCTGCTCAGGTAAAAGATGAAATAAAATCTCTACAAATGCAAAAACTGTGTGCAAAGAATGTTTAACTGCTTCAAAGATATTTTAATCGGTTTTATGAAATCGTGAAGTGATGTTGAACATTTCTGCTACGTCATCTGGGCTGTTTCTGATGCGTTTAAACCCACAAGAAGCATGTGTGAGTCGGGGAAAATTAATAATTAATAATACAAATTGTTGTATTCGCCATCTTTGTTCACCCAAAAACAATAAATGTTTTGCATGAACTCCGAAATCAATGATTTTAGGCTTCAGAGAATTGGGAGCTCTGCACATTTCTGAGTGCAGGGTTGGATCAGGATGCGGCCTGTTGGCAGACCAAATTCCCAGAGCACTGTGGGAAAATGAATTTGGAAAATGACAAGTGAAGTTCAATGTGGTAGCAATTATAATGAATTTACTGCACAGCGTCCACGAAAACAGACCAAAACGGAGCCGGGCCGGCTCGGCTCATGTGGTTCCGGCCTTGCGGCCGATCGTTGTACGTCAGGGAGTCTGCGACAGGTTCAGACTTAAGTCACGGATGTCAGTCCAATTACAAAAAAAAAAAAAAGCAGTTTGGAAACAACATTGTTAAACTCAATTAACAACAATTGGCTAAATGTCAGTGGAAAACATGCGGAAGTTTGCAGTTTAAGAGATTTATTTTATTTAAAGTGACATTTTGAAAAACACCTAGGTCGGGAAAATGGTTTTAAAAAGCCAAGTCTGCTGACTCTCCAAGCTGCGTGTAAATCTCATTAATAAACACTGTTATGTGTCTGCGTGTCTGCGGTTCAGGTTTCTAAGCTAATGCAACAGCCATCATCGGCCCGGATGCACAACTCCTCTCTTTCTTTCATACTCTCAGCCTCTCTCTCTCTCACACACACACACACACACACACACACTTTCTCTCCTGTATCGTCTTTCACGATTTCCAAAAAATGGCAATCAGATCACAAACCAACGCTCTCCCGTTACACACACCCTCGCTCTTTTCCAGGAACACTGACGTCTCACTTCCTGGTTCGGAAGCCATTCGAGCTGTCTGATTGGACCGTTAGTGGAGACTGAGAGAAAGTCCAAAAGGAATACAGACAGTGCCAATCTGATCAGTGGGCAGTTTTCTAACTCTAATTTATCCCCGGTTTAGAACTGTAGATCATCCTGGATCAACAGTCAGAAACAGGAACAGGCTGTCTGAGGTGTTGCTGATTCTCAAATTCCACTCCTGACTTGAGACAAGACAGAAACCAGACTGAGCCAAGCTGCAGGTCATAACCCCACATTCTAAGAAACGAGTGTTCCAAAAGAGTTCCCCTCTATGGGCTGAGATTCCATCAAGAACATTTCCTTCGAAAAACGCCGTTCTTATCGGAGAATCGTGGGGTTTTTTTTCATATGTGAAGCAACATTATTATAGTATGAACAATCTGAAAAACAACATTACTGAACTTCCAGCTTATTGTGTTCTAGATGAAAACCTTTGAAATGTAAAAGTTTGGATTGAACCCTAAAAGTTTCTTAGGGTGGAACAGCTTGAACTGAAATCTGATGGGTTCTAGAAGAAGTGGGTTCAATTTAGAAAATGCTTTAGGTAAACGTTCAGAAAGGACACAGATGGATGTTTTACAAAAGGAGGGAAATAAGGGTGTTACCATGGGGACTAGCTGCAGAACCACTTATTCTGAGGCTGCACAGGAGCTCAGAAGACGGAGTTCCAGAAAGAACCTCGGCACAACAATTTAGATTTTCTCTACCTTTGATCTATATTTGCTAAATCTAAGTGCTCCACTCTTTTACATTTACAAGCTCACAAACGTTCAGGTCCCAGTATCTATCAACAGATATGATCCTGTGATTCTTCGTAATCAGGGTCACAGGGGGCGCTGCAGCCTGTTCACACGGTGGACAGGTTGCTGGTCCATCACTGGGCACACACACCATTCACCCACTTTATTTCTCCAATCAAGGGAACGATTGAGTGACTCAGTCTCAGGAATGTGGGAGGGAACCAGAGAAACCAGAACATGCAAACACCACACAGAAAGGCCTGAGCTGGACTCAAACCTGCAAGCCTTTGCTTGTTATATGTTATGCTATTGCTCCTTAAACATTAGCAACACGGCAGTAGCACAAAAAGATAAAAATCAAAATAATCATGCGAATGAGGAAGTCCAACAGTCCAACTTTCAGCGCCGAGCACTTTGATCAGATTTGCTCATTTGCTGTGTTATATTGTTAGAAGTACAGTCACGATGAAATGTAATGGAAACATCCAGTCATCTGTCAGCATGGCCTCTGCCTTCTGTCAGACGAGTTTTGAATATCAGCCCGCTGCCAAATGTTTGACCTTCCGTCGAGATGTTTCTACCGCCGGGCAGCGAGCAGAGAGCTGTGGCTAAGCACTGAATTAGGTCAGATCGTTAAATCGCACTGGATCTTCTTTTTTTTCCCGCCCTGTTAGTTTATGTCCTTTTTTTGCTACCTTTCTTTGTGACCTTTGGAGCAGCTCTGTCTCACTCCGATCATCAGACTGTGTTTGGTCTGGAATACCGAATGAGATCATCTCAGGCTTAAATGTAAACAGCATAAAGTAAACCCACACGGAAGGCAGCGTCAGATTGCTCAGGTAGTTTACTTGCTAATCAGTTAATCCAGTTATGACTCCATAAGTCAAAGCTGTTTTCCACCCTTTCAGGGGGACTGCATGTTTTATCTCATTTAATAAAAACCACACAACGTTTGGCAGAGTGCACTACCATGTCCTTTGGGTAATAAATGGCTCTTAAAAAACTTTCTATATTTAACCACAGCGGAGATCCCCCGAGGATTCAAATATCTTCTCAGATTTGTTGTCCAAGTGCCGTAAACTGCAGTGTTTCTGCCAATTTTGGCGGCGAGCTTCAGAGTTGACACGCAGGTAAAAGCAGCTCGTCGATCACGGTTCCTTAAACAGCAGAACGTCTGCCAGCTCCTTCTGACCTGCTGCAAATCTGCTGTTTGTCATTCTCACTTGCAAGATTTGGATGACTGCAACAGGCTGACTAATCCCATCATCAGACTTGACTTTTGCTTTCTTTGCTTAGAGTCTGACAAACTTTGGACCATATTCACAAAAGCAGATATCGGTGGTTGCCGCAGTGATTGGGTTGAAAGGAACTGCTGACAAAACAATGATCAGTAAACTACAGTAGGCTTTCATGGTTTTTGTACATTGTCTTTAACAGTTAAGGGAAACAATAACGGTGATGACATCATCTTCAGTTGAGTTATATAGTTTTTCATTGTCGTGACTTTCTGAACTAACAAAATGCGTTGCTCTGACCTCTGACCCCTTTGCGTCACTCTTCGGGGCAGCCGTGTGGGTGTCATTTAATCTTTTTCTTCTTGTCCCAGGCCTGTTCCTGCAGAATTGCTTCCCACTCGTTCTCGCTCTCCTTCCTTTCAGCCTATCGCTGATCATTAACCTCCCTACTTGTCGCACGCCCACGCCGCTCGTCAGGACCTTGTTACGGGTGGCGGGGACGGCGGCGGCGTGTCTGCTGTCAGGCCCTTCAGAGCATTGAGAGGGGAGAAAAACGAACGGTGGGTTCATTGGAGGCAACGCTGACGCGCGTCTGTGTGGGTGAGTTAATTAGCACTGAGAGGAAGCTTCAACTTTGAGACACTCGAAGTTTCAAAAGTAAGACAAAGAGTTTTCCGTGTTGTTGTGATTTGAAGACAGAACATTAAGATGAAAAAAAAAAAAGCCCTCAGCGCACATTTGAAGGGCTTCCACGCACATCTACCGACAACACCGTGTGGCACTTCCTGCTCGGCTGGTTCTGCTGACCAGAAGGCCTCCTGTCTGCTTTAACTTCATTTCCATAACAGATCAGCTCATTCATTCAATTAGCAAACACACGCTCTCCCACGTGCACACTCAGCCAAAGTCTGCAGCCTTCCCAATCCAATTGCTGAAAAAGTAAACCGATTCCCAAACATCTGCGCGCGATCGGCCTTTTCGGATCGATACAACGATCGATCCGCATCGGACGGAGGGAGGGAATATAAAACAAATACAACCGGATTGATGATCTTCACAAGAGATGATCGGTGAGGATGAGTGACGTAGCGGATGGGACCGCTGGCGGAGGGAGAGCGGCTGAGGCGGTGGGGCCTGGCGCGGCGTCAGGGCTGCCGGTGTTACCGTGGAGGTCAGCCAATCAGCCGCACGCTGACACTTTTAAATGTCAGCGTATAGCAAATGGCATTCGCCTTAGCAGCAACACGTTAGCAGCATGCAGCTGCACTTTCCATCATCATGTAAGGAGCCACTGTGTCTGAAGCCAATTTCAGGAATAAAAAAAGAAACCTTCACTGGTTTGATCCGTCTATTAACAAAGGACCTGATGTTAGACAACACAAGGTTTAAACACAAACAGCTTTATGTTGCTATTATTATGAAAACTCTGACAATCACACTGATAATTCCGCCTTTAAAGGCTCCTGCATCATTACGTGCCTTGCCCCATTATTCCGAAATGCTTTTTCCAGATTTTTGGGGTGATTTTCCAAAACACAGACAAAAAAAAAAAAAAAAAAAGCCATGTGTGTTAAACATCCATCACCACCATCTGCACACCTTCTTCTGACAGTTTTTCAGCAGCAGATCCTTTTATGATCTCATTTTGAAAAATTGCTGAAATAATCGAATGTCTTGGATTGTTGGCTGCTCATGTTTCTTTTTGTCAGTAACATTTTTTATTGGCCGTGAACGGCTGTTACATTGTAATGTCGACCATATGCAGAGCATATATATATATATATATATCAAGACCAGGACAGTTCAAAGATATCAGTCCATTCTTTTTCACAGCACATCTCTCAGCCCTGAAACCTTTAGAAGAAATGTTTGACAAGTCTCCTATCTGTACTGCAATCTATAAATGTCTTTCACGTGTAATGCACGCATTTTTATACAGAAGACATTCCCGGAAAAGCATTGTGTTTATATTTGAGACATATGGCTGAATTATTATTATTATTATTATTATTATTGTCTGAGTTATATGTTTATATGGATTTTAACTTTTATTCTGTTTTAGGGTTTAAACTAATTTCATTTAGGCCTTATGTAAATACTGTTGATGAGGAACAAAAGGCTAGAGATGAGATTTTCTTCAGCTTTGGCTACATATGAGCAAATCTGCATTCATGTTACGGAAGGAATAGTCGTACCATTATTGTTATTTGGAATCAAAGCTTTAGGTTCGTGTTGGCTCCTGGAAACAGCCTTATTCTGAATAAATTCCTCTTGGATTTGGGCCAGTGGCTGTAAATCTGGAGGACCTGCTGTGTGGAGGTTCGCTGGATGAACGCAGTGCGGAGTGCGGAAGGTTTGGTTCGGGGACCATTTGGCAGCAACAGCAGGGTCCTCACAGCTCCTCTTTTATTCTCTGCTTCTCTTTGCTCTGACAGATCCGCGCTGATATCAGATTGATGGCCCCGTTTGATTGAAGTCTCTTTGTCGTGCTAATGTCACGGCGATTGATGGATGAGGCGCGTGCGTCCGGGCAGCCGCGCGCGCACACAGCCAACTTTTAAACCGAATAGGTCCCCTCCCTCAATGCACACACACACACACACACACACACACACACACACACACACTCTATCCCCCCGTTCCTGTGACCGTCTGACAAACTTGTGGCCTCCGGTCACCAGGCGACGTAACGTCGACCCACGTGACCCAGGACAGCGGTAAGAAAAGAACTGATTGGAAAAAGAGACGGGGAGAGTGAAGAAAGAGACAGAGAAAAGAGGGGAAAGCAGAGAATCTGGGCTTTCAGACAGTGGCATGGAGGAGGACAGAGTGGAACCTGTGCGGAGGTGAAGCGGCGACCCGACGCGTTTCTGTCTTCTCGCGGTGTTTTCCCAGAGTCGCGTTTGGGAAAACACAGGTTGAGCCGTGCCACTGACAGGACGAGGCCTCCCGTTCGCGCACGCACACACCCACACGCACCACGGCCGAGCACATTACTCATGTGCGTGTCGGAGGTTGTGCAGAGCTTTTCCGTCCCAGTGGATCTTTATTTCTGCTTTTTTTTTTCGGATTTAATATTTTTTTCCTCTGTTTACTGGACAATATATTTTCTTTGAAAGATAGTTTTTGACATTTTTATTGTAATGTATTGTCTACTATTTCATCTTATCACGTAGTTGGGGAATACGTCAATGTGACAGCGCTATTTTTGATTTATTTTTATTTATTTTTTTAGATGTTCTGATTTTTTTCTTGCTGTCTCCTGAGCACAGTGCATCCTTTCTGCATGGACAACATGAACTCGTTTGTGGAATACAGCATCTGTAACCGACCAGGAACCGGCGCTTACTCTGTGCCTAAATCTGGATACCACAATCATCTTCATCATCATCACCTGCATCACCCCCATCACCCTCTGGATCAGCATCAAGGCTTCCCCGTAACCTCGGGCTCCTTCCACACGGGACCAAGCGTCTCTCCAGCGGCCGTTAACGGACCGAGGACTGACAGCAGCGCCGCAGGAGCGGCTTATAATGCGGATGCGCGACTATACAGGACCGCCGGAGATGAAGGCGCTCACGGTGGCACGGGAGTGAGCCAGCATCATCACCAACATCCCCATCATTTCCCAGAGCAACAACAGCATGAACAGAACGGCTATAATCATTCTCATCTCCACCAAACCCAAACCCTACAAAGCGGAACTCTGAGTCATTATAATAACGGGAGCAGCGGCAGCGCGTACGCGGGCCAGGCGTGCGCTAGAAACTCGGAATATGCTTCCACCAACACAATCCACTCGCACTATTACATGGAGGAGCCTGCGGCCTCGACATATTATCATCAATCAAGCTTCACCAGCACGGCGCCCACTGTCGGGCCCAGCTACGGGGCCCTGGCTGGGGCCTACTGCGGGCCTCAGGGCGCTCTGGCCGGTTCACAGTACCCGCAGCAGCTTGTCGGGGGGTTAGACGCAGCGGGTTACCTGGGACTTCCACAGGGGGGTTACGGGGACCCACAGACCGCGCAGGAACAAGAGAGAGGCGGGGAGGATGGACAGCAGGCTGGACAGGGGCAAACCTTTGACTGGATGAAGGTGAAGAGGAATCCGCCTAAAACAGGTAAGGGAGGGCGGGCAGTTATCCTGCTGATAACAGGGGTGGGCCGAAGGTTAGTCAAATGTTGAGTTTTTAGTTGTTCAAGGAGTGATTTGTGGGTTTTGTGTAAGATGGCACCGGCCTCTTCTGCATTTATCACTCTGGCTGTCAAGAGGAATGTTGGGCCTGCAGCAAGAAGACGGAGAGCAGCTGCTTATTGTTCACAATGACGCATCGTTTCTGACCACGGAAAACGGAAATAGAAACGACCTAGGGTGCCTCCTATAAAACCTTTTAATTAAACAAAGGATAAATATCTTTTATTCTGACAGTTGTGTTTTTTTAATGCAAAGGTTAAATTGCGCATTTCCTTTATGTCCTGTTCACTTTTCTTTCTTATTCACTAATAATAAATTTGTTTTACTGAAGAAGAAACAAGAAAAGTGAAGACTGCATTTTAACAAAGGTCGGCCTTTAACAAATCAAAGGATACTTTTTCTATTTTTATCTTTTTCCCTCCCAGATCTTTCTGCGCTCGTAGGAGCTTACTGTTTTTAATATTTTGTGAAATGGGCCTATTTTATCACCAACACGATTCAAAACATTATTTTAATTATTTGGAATGAATGTTTTGTCTTTATTTAAAGTAAATAACTGTAGTTGCGCATTTAAACCCCATCCAGTCGGTTTACAAGTGACTTATAGCGTATTTATCAGATCATAAAGCGGCAGAAGAAAAATATTTTCAGTATATAATCACTGCATTCATATCTTAGGACTGATAGCTTGGCTGGGGTCTCACAATGGCCTCAGCCGTCTGATATGCACCACCCCCCACCCCCCTTAATGGATATAGCAGACGAGTTATTTCACCCTGGGAAGCCAGCCCTGCTCTGTTATCTTTAAAAGCAACCCCTACTACTTTCCCACCAGGGCTTCTTTGTATCTCCTCTTGTATTTTTGTATAAACTCCTACGTGTATGCATGGACAAACTCTTAAAAAGCCTTTCCAAAATTTCAGCAAAGACGTGACGGCCTAATATGGGCTCAAAGCTTGATTATTTCTCGGTGACGTAAGATCTGTGAAATTAAAAGGCCCATTTTTGTCTTTCTTCCTTTTATTCAGTCAAGGTGTCGGACTTCGGCCTCGCTGGCGCGCACAACAGCACCATACGCACCAACTTCAGCACTCGTCAGCTGACGGAGCTGGAGAAGGAGTTCCACTTCAGCAAGTACCTGACGCGGGCGCGGCGCGTCGAGATCGCCGCCACGCTGGAGCTCAACGAGACGCAGGTGAAGATCTGGTTCCAGAACAGGCGCATGAAGCAGAAAAAGCGCGAGCGCGAGGGCGGCTGCGCCTCGACGCGCACGCCCTCCTGCTCCTCGTCATCCGGGTTTAACAAGGAGCTGGAGGACACAGACCACTCCTCCGCGTCCACTTCACCAGGCGCGTCCCCGAGCTCGGAGACGTCGTCTGAGAGAGCCGCCTGAGAGGATGAGCAGACCCAGAGGGCTCTTCCCAGGATTCCCGTTTGTTGCCTTTTTGGAGAGAACAACTGTAGTCTTACGAATCAGACTGACACAGACTGAAAGGCTGGTTCAGGCTGCTTGACAGAAGGTGTTTGTTGAATGACTGTGGTATTTAAACGCCGCAGGTGGAGAAACGTTCCTCCTAGAACTGTACCGGTGTTGCAGGTACAATTAGCGAGCAGAAAGGTTCATGACGACGACGATGATCAGATTTAGTGATGTCGATTTAGAAGCCACGCATCATGAGCGAACGTAGCAAGAACACTTTGTGAATGTGAAACTGGGAGCTGCTTTTAACCTGACGCCATTTGGGGTCTGGGACAGGGTATTTCACAGCAAGGATGGTGATGATTGCTATTATCCAGCTGTTAAAAAAAAAACAAAACAAAAAACTACAATTGAAAGCCTTGATGAAAGAACGCAAAACTGATTATAATTTTAGGAAAACACGAGCCTTATAATCAGAAATACAGGGAGACACTCTTGAAAAAAGAAAAAAACACAGACTTGTCTCGTCTTTTTAATTTCTCTTTTGGAACATTGAAAGTGTCGCTGCTCTGTGTGTTTCCCCAGCACAGATTTATAGCTTTTGCACTATGTGACAACAGGGTAACATTTTCAGAGGAGCCTCTGAGAAGAAGCTGGAGTAGCCGGATCTAAAAGAGGTACCTTTACTGTCTGATGAGAGGGTTTTGTATCAGACAGGTTTTAGACTCAGGGGGTCATTTTGGATGTATGTTTGCGTGTGAAAACTACTGTCAAAAAGCTGAAGCACATGTGTCTCCTGCTGAGTGAGTTCATATTTTTCTGGCTATCGCATCCTTGCTACACCTCATCACATTTAGGATAAATAAATGGATGCATTTTAATGAAGCTGACAGAGAAGCATCTGTACACGAAAGGGTTGATTTCACTCAGTGTTTCCTTCCTGCTGACACGTCAAGGTACCACACGTGAGTTTTACTGTGTTGGCCAAAGTTCCAGTGCACTTATCCACAAACATCACTGGCATGCAGCAGTTTCAGGTCTCAATAACAACATCTCTAATGCCATGATGTCAGGTTAAACAGTTTCGACTGAAGACTCTTTATTCCGGTGATGTCTGCTGTGAATAAATGACAAGAGACTGAACTTTGTTAGTAGTGATGCCTTAGACATGCTCCCAATCATTGTTCTGTCAGCCTTTTTTTCTACTTTCAACTACCTCAATTAAAGTTTGCTATACCTAGTCAGTGTTCCAGTTTTTTTAATCATATTTGTTGGGTAATGTAACAAGAATTGTACCGTTACAAAGTCACATTCACATTTCAGAAAGACTTCAAAATGGCCTCAGGGGGAAAATGAAAACAAATATGAGGAGCAAAGCTGTTTATTTCCCCATGGTCACACTTGTTTCATCAAGTTCTCGCCCTTACATTAGCGCCCCTACTGGCCAGATTTTGATCTACAGACCAAGTCTTGACGTTTCCAGTGGTTCCTAGAAAGAGTTTTGGGCTTTTTGCTTGCAGGTCAGTGACTGAAAACAGTTTCCAAACATGGGAGCAAACATTCCCCCAATCCCTCTTGTCACATACAGAGATATTCTGTCAGAGATATTCTGTCTATGCATGCTATTAATTAAGCAAGTGAAGAGTTGCTGTGAAAGGTCCCACAAAAGAATCCCAAAAAGTGAAACAGGAGTTTCACTTCCTCTCAACCAGGCTAAAAAATGGGAAGTTAGAAACAGATATTTGTAATTAGTCAAATCTTCTCATGCTGTTTAGGAGTTTAGGTGCCTTCAGCAGCGCTCTCAGGGGGGTGGATGGTGATGATGACAACACTTGATGTAGATATTCTTCAGAAGCTTTTTTTTCTCAACCAAGAAAACTGATTTAACAGTGAATTTGCTTTAACATTACAAGTACAACACCATCAAATCCTCAAACATCAAAAATACACAATGTTTCCAATCCGACTGTCCTGTGAGAGGAACAAAATAATGAGGAAACAGAGCTGGTTGTTGTCACAGATTAAATAAAACTAGAGTCCCCTCACATTCACATGGCTGGTGGCCTCTGGTTGACCTACGCACACGCGCGCGCACACACACACACACACACACACACACACACACACACACACACACACACACACACACACACACACACCAGGCTACAGTGAGGAATGTAGCGGCTCTTTCTGGGTGGCTCGCTGACTTGCTGACCTTTAGAGAGCCTCTAGGATATCTAAACACGTAAACACACTCCTCATCCTCATCTTCCTCTCCTCTCTGCTGGTCTCAGAAAGCCTGTCCTGGAACCTGGGTGGCAAACTCAGTCATCACCTCATCTCATGCGCGCACACACACACACACACACACACACACACACACACATCCTCCTCAGACTTTTAAAATAGCCTCCTTCCTCCACACCGCTGGTGGCAGCCATGACAAGTCATGACACTACTGGCAAAGGTGCACAACGAGAACATTACAGGAAAAGCGGTCCTGTTAACTACACGTGTACATGTATATGCATTCGTATGTGTCTCTGTTTGACAGTGAAGTGGCAAAGACAGACGCACATTTATGACTTAGTTGATGCATAATAAAACAAGAGAGAGCGCTAAGAAAGAGAAGTGGGAATGTTTTCAGGGTGACCTCATAATGTCTGACCCCCAACTTCTGATTTATCTCCCAACAGCGTCAACAGTCATCTGTTTGATTGAGACTCTGAACTGTTGAACTGCAGCACCACTTTATCTTTTGCTGCTTATTGTGACACACACACACACACACACACACACACACACACACGAAATCAGAACCAATCATGTCTCTTGTCTCTTGTTCTGGGTACCTGTATCTACATCCCAGCATTTCCTTTAAGTTAAAGAGACCAGCTGAGTGGACTTAATTTGAACCAAATGAGCTAACTAGCATATCCTGTGATCAGCTGGGAGGACAATAGCAGAGGGCGTTCCAGGATGTGTTGAGTGAGTGTTTTGTTTCCTATGGCAGAGTGGCCAGCCAATCAGAACCATGTATTAATCACATTACAAACCGATTGCTTCAAATTAAATAAATAAAGAGATGCTAATGTAAAAATGTGCCATGTGTGCATGTGTGTGTGTGAGTGTGTGCATGTGTGTGTGTGCATGTGTATGTGTGTTAGCAGGGGTTTTCATCTGCTCAGGGTCACGCAGGGTTCAGCTCTCCTTCTCAGCAGTCCTGCTGAGTGGCTGCCACGCCCACTGACCCAGGCCTGCAGCCCTGGAGAAAACAGATCTGGATGGACAGACCCCGATTACAAAAAATACATCTCCAGACTCTCACAAATCTAGATCAGGATAGGACACAGTTCCGCACACCTTCTGAGTCTATTCATCACGGACTCTGACGTGATCTGCTCGGATATATTCAGCATATTGCAGCAGAACAAATCAATTAAGGAGCTCCGAGCAAAATGTGTTTTAAATAAAACTTGTAGCCTGGATTGTTGCAAGATTGATAATCCTGTAATTTCTAACATTAAACTGACACCATGTCAGGCACTGTTTCATGTTTCTAAGAACAGGTTGGGTCTGGAAGTTTCAGTGCACTAACTCCGACTCTAGATGTACAGAACTAACCCTAACCCTAACAACCTGCACCTCACCTTTTTTTCTTATCTCCCAACAGCGTCAACAGTCAGACTCATACAACAAATTAGAAAAGAGAGTTAACTACAAGATAAAAGGATGGGTGAATTAGAAATGCTCAATCCTCAAGCAGTAAACATTTTTAGAGACCTGAAGATAGTTCTGCTTTTCTATATTTTAATATCATCAACTCGCAAAGGCAAGACTGCAGACTTCAGTCTTTTATGCAAGATCCATAAATCAGGATCCATAAGTGTGCTGTTATTAGATGATTTTTCATTTTGTGTTTGTCAGCAGGCTGTGATGTGGGGACCACAGGTCAAAGGGGGAACGGGGAGCAGGAGGTTATCAGGACACACATTCCTGCCAGTTCAGCGCTGAGAAAGGCCAGACGAGTAAAGCTGCATCAGCATCTTTTTATCATACACAATTCACACACTTTACCTCTACCAGATTAAAAAACAGCCCTTAAACAATAGATGAAAGAGAACCATCCAGGGGCGCGACCTCCTCCAGGGTGTCATTTGGAAAAAAAAAGTGAAACTTGGAACTAAAAATGGAGATTTGAAAAAATGGGATCAAACATATTCTTCATGGGATTTTTATACATATTATCTCTGCTTGAATTATGTGGCACGCAGGCCTGAGCCAACACTGTGTAACACACGCACACACACACACACACACAGACCAGAGCCTGGATGATGTGTTAGCTTGAGATAAACAAACTATTGTACCAATTTCTTTCAGCACCTTCTGTTTGTGTGTGTGTGTGTGCGTGTGTGTGTGTGTTTTGGAGAGACAGGGAAAACAGGAACACCTAAGTGCATCAAATAACCCCAATGCTGGGGCAAAAGAAAGGGCACATCCATCACACAGTGACAAAACACACACAAAGGCACACACGCACACGCACGCACAGTAACTACATCACAATGAAGAGACAAGACAACGAATTTCAAGTCGAACTAAGTCAAGTCAGTCAAGGCAAACTCTGTTGACCAAGAACTTGATTAAACAGCAAAGCGGCCTGTTATCATTAGTTTAGCAGACAAAGGGTAGAAATGGAGGCAGAGGTTACCGTCGTCGTGACGATACACCCAGCCAGACATGATTTTTTTAGGAGGACAGGCATCTAGTGGACACTATCAAAACTACACCGGGAGCAGTTGTGCGAGTACAAACACGTTTAAGAAGTGATTCTGGTTTTAAGGGACAGATTTATAGGTTCTTCGACGATGCCTTTGTACCAGGACCAAGATGGAGGCCTGGTGTCACCGTCTGTGTCCCGGCTTTTCCAGGAACCCCATGACGCGGTGTTGAGAGGTGGATCAGCATGCGCCACACATGACCTTTAGACAGTACAGTGTCTCATTGCCCTGACGTAACAAACCCAGTGTTTGAATTTCCAATAACTCATAATTCAAATGCTAAATCGCTGTACTGGAGCACTGATATCACATTAATGCAAAAAATTGACATTTATTGAGTCACTGCAGTTGAGTAAATGTAATAAATGACCTTTGGTGGGTCCTGGTTTCGTAAATCCGGCGGTCTAGGGTCAGTCATTAGCCCTCGTGGCTTTACCAATCACTGCTAATGATGATCTCCTGTTGTTGCTGCTTTGACACTTCACTGCCCCATCACAATCTATGTTGTTTAATTGTAAATATTTAGAAATACACCAGCTCCTGTCTGATTTAGGGCCATCCATCGGCATTGGCGTGGTCTGTGCAGTTTCTCCGAAGCCAAGCGCCAAGGCCGTGACCATGAGATCCCATCAATCAGCGAAACTTCGCCCGCAGATGGACGGCAGAGACTGCGCCGGGGGAAAGGCGCCGTTATCGGAGCAGAGGTTGCCAGATGAGAAGACGTTTTCCCGTCTTTAACGGCTCCGCTGCAGCCATAACTGAGATCTTTCCTCGCGTGCGTTACATGGCTTCTGCAGGGCGAGCCGCGGAGGTTTGGAGCCGTGCGTTCCCCTTACGGCTCCAGCTGACACATGACTGAGGCCTTTAGTCATCACTCTACGCTTCTCTATCCTGGCCAGGTCACTTTAAAGGTTCCCGGTATTTTTTCCGGCTTCGTGAGTCACCACTAAGCTTCTCCTTTTGTCTTCTTATCCTGGCAGCTCCAACACTAAAGTTCACAATGTTTCATCTCTTTATTTGTTATTGCTTATTGCTAAATATTCCATTAGCGTCAGTGCGGCTGGCGGGTCAGCGGTTAACTGCAGGTTTGCGGTGGTCCATCCTGGTTTATGGCTGCCTGTGACTGAGCTCTGTCTTTGGTGGGTTCCTCTGCTCACTGTTAGCTCTGACATGGTTCACAGACATCAGCAGGGTCAGACATGTTGATTCAACCCGCGTACCCTCTTTCTTACTCAGAGCTCTGGGGTGAAGGACTGCACCGCAGCAGTCCAGCTTCAGCATGCGTAAATTGCCGGGTAGACAGAACACCGACAGAACATTTTTTATTTTCAATTCGTGTTTATGGGCGAGCATTGATTTTTGCCTCTGTGAGGTTCTTCTCTGGTTTTCAGCCCTCAGTGACAAACACCGACGTTAGTTTGATTGGAGGCTCTAAACTGCCTCTAGGTGTGTGTAAGTGTCCTGTGATGGACTGGTGACCCGTCCAGGGTGAATTCTTCTCACCCAGTGACTACTGGGATGCTCACATGACAGAAATTGGAACGAACCAACTGCAAATAACACGATTTCTAGATGTTTAAGTGATAAAAGACATTCCTACCAGTTAAAGAAAAACACTTTTTCTGCAGTGGAGCACATTTTTATCACAAAGCCTCAAAAAGATTTAAATGTGTAACTGAATCCACACTAAAACCTGAGTGGTAAAAATGTGGTGTGTTATAAAGCACAAAGGTTTATTTTGTAGTAACAATCATGTGAGACAAGCTTTTCTCAGCCTGCCTGTCCTATTTCACAGGTGTAGCTGACACATTTTCCTGCCAGTGCATATGTGTGTATGTGTGTATGTGTGTGTGTGTGTATGATAGCCTTCTCAGAGTCAGATTTCGCTGACCTGTACTGACCCGTGCTGGGGTCACACTGAGGCTGGGCTAAGAGATGCTTGACATTTCTCTCTTCAGCACCTGACCCTGCGCACAGCTCGGAGTGTGGAAGCGAGTGTGTGTTTATGTGTGCGGGTCCGACTGTGCCGGTTTGCGTTGTGCAGGTTAGGCTTAGCCCAAAGTGGGCGATAACAGCGGAGACAGTTTAATGTGGAGTATAGGTCGGATCTCCAAAGAGCTGACATTTACGCTAGGATGATTGACTACTGGGATTTAACTCCGCTGTTAACTTCTAAGCACGTTGACACTTCAGTCAACTCTTTAAATCTCTGAAGACCATCCTGTCATTATTGATAATCAAGCATAAGAATCCATTTAGATTAAAAAAAAAAAAAAAGCTGAGCAACAGTGCGAAAACAAGTGACTAATAAATGTCAGTTCTGGTGGGAAAAATGTTAAAAGATGATTGTTTCAAACTTTTCCCACTGCCGTCGCTGTCGGAAAATGTCTTCAAGGCAGAGATCTGGTCAGGGGCTCCTGGGACAACAGGACTTAGATGTTAATTTACCACATCAAACTGTTGTATGTTTAAATTACATGTTGGCATATAAACCTGTAAAAGAGTTTTAAGAGTTTCTCGCACACTTGTTAAAATTGCAGCCTGACATTTCTTTTTTTAACACTAATTGTCATGTACGCGAGTTCAAGCCACAAAGAGACACTGACATGGGAAATTAAACACATGGTCCATCTTTTCATCACCGTGTTTCACAATTTAATGCTGAAGTCAAGGCAACAGCATCTCTGTCTCTAATCCATCACCATGGTGACGAGCAGGATGGGTGCATCCTGCTGGTCCTGTTACAGCGAAGATGTGGTACTCTCCCTCGTTGCTTCTGGGATGATACCAGACTATAATATCTTCATCTGCTCACTGGAAATGTAGCCTTTCAGGACAGCTGTCCAGTTAAAAGGCAGGACAGCTTCGTTCATGTGTCTCTACAAACTCAAATGAGCAATGAGGGACAAGACATGCTGCACACATGCTGTAGCTCAGGTAGGCCAGTAATACTCAGGTTCCCCAGGCTCCTACAGATGGTTTGAGTTTTGGAGTCTTCTATTTTGATTGCATGCTACACTAAGCACCACGGTTCTCTAAATATTACTGTTTTAGAGCCACGACCAAAGACGTCCTCCCACAATGGTCGTCTTTTGTCTGAGATGGCCCTTTCTTAGAAGTAAAGGATCTTTTTGGACATGAATTAAAAAAATGCTCATGTTCCACCTCAAACACAGGCCTGTTTCTGTACACCAGCAGAGTCCAGGTACATGTTTCACAGATACAAATTGCAATAAAGCCTATGTTTGTGTTTGTGTGTGTGCGTGTGCGTGTGCAGGTCAGAGATGTTAGGGGTTGCACAGGGGACACTCAAAGGTGACGCCGCTTCTTGTCTGCAGCACGGCATGGTGGGAAATCTGAGACAAGAGACGACGGAAGAGCGAGGGAGATGGAGGGAGGCAGGGGTCAGCTTGTCATCCCCCTGATCTGGCTGATCTGAGATGAGAGGAGGGGGCGGAGTCGGTTCCAGGAGGGGCGTCAGTGGAAAAGTTGTGTAGATAAAGACAGTGACAGTGAGCTGAGGACGAGAGTGATCAAACAGCAGTCGCTCCAGCAGAGTAACGCAGACAAATATAGCCCACTGCTCCCCACACAGGTCCATCCAGCTCTGCTCGCTGGACGCCAGAGGAACCATCAGCCTTCAGTAGCACTCTGGCCGCCTTCTTCCTCGTTAAAGCCAAGTAACCCTGGCGGCAGGACGTGACCCTCGTGTAGGAGTTTGAATTTGCCCGGAGGCAGGTGAGCCCCGTGGTGCAGGTAAGCCCTGCGATGCAGCTTGTCCACAGGCATCTGCATCCTCGGCTTCATTCATCACCGGGCTGACACATTCCTGCTGTCTGCCCGAGGCTCGCATACACACAGCGGGCTGTTGTACTCCCACGCAGTGCCAAGCGGTCAAACTGACAATGCTGCTCACCCTGAACACAGAGTCCATTCTGTTTGTTAGCCGGAGGTGAAGCACGCTGGGAGTCAATGTCAGTTGTTTTTCAGCAGATAGATGGTTTAACAATTATGAAACTTGGACATTTCCTCACATTCCCCGGCTGAAATATTACTTGCATGAAAAATGAATCTTCGTTTATGACACGGCTGAGGTCAGGGGTTGCATCTGTGCCCGGCAATTTTAAGAATTTCTTGGAATATATGAAGACTGCTAAGCAAGACGCTGTCATTCGCAATTACTTCAAGCAGTTGGTGACTCGTTTTAGTCACTATTTGGACTATTTTTGCACCATTTTCCTTTAAATTTGTGAAATACCAAGAGTCGGTATTTGGAGTGTAAACTCTTGGTCAACAAAAGACAATAATGTGGATGTCAGTGAGCAGATTGTCAGTGATTCTTCTAACTGTAAAATGGCATTTTCTTCTTTTTCATGCCAAACATGAGAAACTGAAAGAAGGAGAGAGAGAAATCATGCAATTTTGCTATATTCTGTCCCAGAAGGTAAGTGCTGATTAGCTCGTTTTGATAGAATGTTAAAATCTGTTTGAATGGTAAAAACTTTCTGATAAAATCTGAGTGTAGAGGCAATAACATTTTCTTCAAAGCTAAAGATGATAACGTCAGAACGCAGATTTTTCTTAAAATCACGATCACAGACATCACACAGACATCTTCAGTAATGATCTAGCTGAAGAATGAAGCTAAGATGTGAACCTTCCAACCCACCTCACACCTCCCTGGTTCAGAGGTTTGGGATTGATGAAGAAACATTCTGCTGGAGGAGCGAAAAACGGCGGTTACTTCCTGCTCTCACATCAGCGGCTCGTGAAACAAAGAGAAAGGCAGATGCTTTGGCACGTGCTCTGTGTTCATGTAGAGACCGTGCATGTGTCTGCGTTTGATGTGGATTGAATCTGGGTGTGTTTGGTGTGTGTGTGAGACGCCAGAGTGTGGAAGACAGATGAGTGCCTGAATTCAACTGACTTCCTGTGTACAAGTCAGCTGGAGGCTTTTGACTTGATTTAGGCCTTTGTGTGTGTGTGTGTGTGTGTGTGTGTGTGTGTGTGAAAGAAAGTTAAAGGATGGGGGGGTGCCGGGTCAGTGAAGCACGTAAGGAGCACTACCATGTCTCACTGAAATTTACTGTACTGATTTTTATTTTCTGTACTTTGTGCATTGTCTGTGTGTGTGTGTGTGTGTGTGTGTGTGCATGCGCGTGTGTGCATGTTTATATGTTACAAAGCAGATGCTGGTTGATGGAGGAGACAATACACATCTGCTGCCTGACTCAAAGAGATGAACACCACCTGGAGAGAGAGAGAGAGAGAGAGAGAGAGAGAGAGAGAAAGAGAGAGAGAGACTACAGTGTGCTTGTTTTTTTAGATCTGTCCTTTTATATGTACTTTTGTGGAAAACACGGGCCTGTTGCCTAATTTTTGGTCAGGTCACAGTGAATATTTTGTGGGTTCACATCTGGTAAAAAGAGCTCCTTCATATACTCAGACCAGCTCCTTTTTAACCACTGAAAAGGGCCCTTCAGGAATGAACGTTTACTACACAGCCATGTCAGACATAGCGTGTTTTCTATCATCACAAACTCAAAGCAATGCAAGTATAGCAAAAGTCTGACCTAGAACATTAACCAGCTTCATGAAAAATCGTGTTTTTTTTTTTATTTTTGTTTGTTTGTTTTTGTTTTGCTGTAAGAGTTTGGAGAGACCAGAAGTGTGTGTGTGATGGCACACACTGATGGGCCAAGGTGATCAAGGGATAAAACAATATCAAAGGAATTATTCCCACGACAGTGACATGAATGTTGCGTCTTTTTTCCTGTTTGAAGCCTTCTGATTGTCCTCAGGTGTTTCTCCATCACTGTCTTTATCAATCTCTGTAAAGGAGACAACAGCAGGGCCTCTGAGGCTGCGAGTACACAAAGATCGCACCAGAACCTCCGGAGGTTACGGCCCATTGTTCGCATGCTCCATCATCTTTATCATCAGGTCTGGAACTGCTGCTGATCTCCCAGCTGTCCGGCAGATCCTAACGGCGGAATGTGTCCGACCTCGGGGTTGGCGTCAAACTGGCCGGTGAGGTTTCTTATTGCTTTGAGAACTAATGATTTATCTGCAGCCCAGTGCAGTCGGACTTTGACAGGTCCTGCTTTAAAGGACTCATGGTTCAGGAGAACTGTAAAGATGATTGTTCCTGTATCATTAAATGAGGATTAAAACACTAAAGAGCATCATCTGAGGAAGTTAAAACACATTTGAAAACATGTAATAGGAGTAAAGGCTGGATGTGAACCTGCAGTGACTAAAACATCATTATTTGTTCGGCAGCATATTGAAACGTGTCACATGACTTGAAGTCTGTCTGAAAGTTGAGTCTTTCGGCTTCTGCAAAACCATATTAAAAAGCTTCATCGGACTCGGATTAAAATAGAATTCCCACGCTTCTCCGTGAGACAGTGCAGTCATGTGACTTGTGATTAATAAGCACAGGCCAGGCTGCATCAGCTTGTGATGTCATGGCTTCAGACTGTAGTACCACAGATTTCAATCTTCACAGTGTTTTGCGCCCTTCTGATCATTTCTTCAGAAGAAATGCAGATCCGTGTTTTACTTAACTGCCCTGACTGTTGAGCTGACAAGGAAAACAAGGAAAAACAGCGAAAGTATGACATTACTACGACTACAAGTAGTTCTGCTACTGCTGCCGCTCAGAACTATCTTCAGTCTGCCGTTGTCATTTTCCTGACTATGCAGTTTGTCTGGTATAATCTTTAGATTAAGACAGCAAATATAGAGTCGTGTTCCCTTTAGGGCCGGAGAGTCATTGCTCTCCTGGGTGGCACAAAATATGCATCATATAAAATATGGTGCTGACTCAACACAGGCGCTCTCGTTTAGATTTTTATGCATTACTTTATTTCTTTTTGAAAGGACAGATGACAGATGTCTGTCATCATAAAGATGTATATTGTTCAGTTAGTCAGTAAATATTTACATAGAGACTATTATTTACATCAAACCCAGGACAGTTGCTGTCCATCCACATAATTACATGACAACATGACGTTCTCACCCTCCATCCAAGCTGATGTCAAAACAGAAACATGTCTCCATACATGAGCGTGCACATGCAGGTTGAGCAGTCATATACAGAGAAACTAGACTTTGTCAAATGTTTGTAAAACTGTGTGTGAGAGAGGGAGATGGAGAGAGTGACTGTAGAAGCTTAGATAGGTGACAAGATCATTATAGTTAAAAAAAAAGAGAAAGAAAGAAAATGAGAGAAGAGCAGCCAACCAAAGGGACGTGGCCAGAAAACACATGTGAGGTGAGTAGCAGAAAGGAGGAAGTTGATGTGCAAGATCTTCAGGTCAGACACAGGAGGAGAAATGGGGAGGAGAGTTAGATGGAGGACAATGCAGGAAGGGAGAGCAGTGATTCATGGTTTGGGAGGAGAAGGAAGTGTTCAGAGAGGAGGGGAAAGAGTGGGAGGTCAGGGTGTGAGGAGGAAGAGCAGGAGAGGCAGGAAGGAGAGCAGAAGGGAGGAACTGCAGAGGAGGTCAGGGAGGAGCAGAATCAGCTTCTGGACGCAGCAGCCGGGCCTGCTGAAGACAGTCCATACAGCACTGGCAGGGATCCACTCTGGAAGACTGAGCTTCATGTAGACACGCTCGGGAACCCATCCTAATGCATTTATACACACAATTAACACTGAGACTAAGAGGTCTGTGTGTGTGTGTGTGTGTGTGTGTGTGTGTTTATACCTGTGGATTGATATGTAGTCAAATGAGAGAGGAAGGCTAGCGGATCATGCTTGAATGGAGCTTAATTTACATGCTAATGTGTGTGTGTGTGTGTGTGTGTGTGTGTGTGTTATACTGACGCAGATAATTATCTTAGCCTGAATTATTGGTGAGAGGAGTTGACACCATCTCCAGTGATGTCACCTACAAACGCACACTCAACAGTGTTGGAGAGATGAAGGTTATTCCTGGTTTCCGTGGCGACGCGCTCAAACACACTGTCTATTGTCAGTGAAGTCTGCATTTCAAAAGTCAAAGTCCTGGGTTATAGCATAATGAATGTCCAAATGAGTTCTTAATCTTTTAAAATCTTGCAACTAGAAAGAAAGAAAGAAAGAAGGGTTTATAGTTTTTAAAAAAAGTACAGTCTGCATCTGAGCATTCAGGAAAAATATTGCCTCTTTGCAAATACATTCATCTAAAAGCAAAATGGACGTCGACAGAGCGTGCTCTGAAATGCTCAAATCCGCCCTGCAGTGAAGCGGACTCTACATGTTTTGTGAGGTGCTGCTGACAAAACGAACAGCAGATCCTGTGCTGGTGTTCTTCTACAGAGCTGGAACGCGCACAGTCAGATGTTGCTGGCAGCAGTAATGATGGCCTCAGCTGTCACGGGCCCACCTAATCAGCTCCATCTACATCAATCAAGCCATTAGTCAATCAATCAGTCCGTCAGTCAATCAGCCAGCACCTCCTTGCTGACTGTGTGTGTGTGTGCCGAGGGAGGACGCTCAGCTCAGATTATGAACGTAATAAAATCAATCAGACTGATTAGGTTGGGTCTGTGTTCCCAGGACCAGCAGAGTGGGCTTTTCCTTCCCTCCATACTTCTATAAAGACAGCCATTCAGAGAGGATGAAGACAGAGATGGTGAGGAGGGATGGCACTACACCTACTGTTACCATAGCAACCCTGAACCCATCACCCATTTCGATTAAGGTCTCCTCAGCCTTCATTTACACCCGGAGACTGTCAGGTCCTGACCCTGGCCTGCTCGGTTGCCCGGCAACTAAAAACCAGCCACATGGATGGATGGATGGATGGATGGATGGATGGATGGATGGATATGCAGATTGAATTTAAATTAGCTGCAAATATTACAAACAATCTCCAATCATTCTCCCACAATTCCAACTAAACACATGGGTGACTGGTGTGTGTGCCCTGGGACGGACTAGAGACTTGTCCAGGAATAGCCTGCACAACATGGGGGGATTCATTTTATAGTTCAATTTGGTTAAATAGATCTTAAATAGATCAACAAAATTACTCACACTCTAAAAGTGGGAATGTATCAAATCATGGCAACGTTGTTTACCAAAATATTTTAAAAATTCTCAGATGTTTAGTGTTAAGAGATTAGCACATTACCAATCAATGCTCAGTCTTATCTTGTTCAGGTATAAAACTGGATCTCCCCACACCAGGTCCTATACACAACCTCACATACAGTACAGACCGCCCCCTACCGGTATAGAGAGAGCACTGCAGGAACACCGCGCAATGCTGGAGAGATTAGTCTTGTGACTTTTCTCATTCAGCTACACACCTCACACACACCTCAGAATCTCTCTCTCTCACACACACACACATATACACACACACACACACACACACACACACACACACACACACACACATACACACCCTGAAAGAAAGCTGTGACTGAAAATTTCTGAAAGAAAGATAGAAGGAAAGAAAGCCCAGATGGAAAGAACAATTTCTTTCACTAAGCAAGAAAGAAAGAAAAAAGAAAGAAAACACCTCAGCATTATTGGCCAGCAATTCTCACAACTTTACTGCACAACCATGCCCCGGGGGTGTTGTCATGGCAACGCATGATGGAAAGAGTGCAGGGCTGAAGTCAGGGTCACACAGAGTGTGAAGAGAGGGAGGAGGTTTGTGTGTACAGGGGAGGCTTCGCCGAGCAGATCTGTCAGTACCTCTTTGGAGTCAACACTGCTCGCCATCCCTTGTGTTTGCGTGTGTGCTCATGAGTGTGTTTGTGCGTGCGCGCTGTAGGTGTGGGTGCACGGAGCACCAGTCTCTGTTAGCTCCTGCCATCAGTTTCCAATTAGAGGGTTAGTCAAACTCAGCTAACCTCCATTTCCCTCTATAAAGTACGCCAGAAAAACGTTAATAAAACACATATTGAATATTACTGCGGTCTTATTGCCGTGGTAAGAGGAATGGTTGGTAAACATTTTACACTACTTATACTGTACTTAGATCTTAAGCAGCAGGCCAAATCATATTTGTGCAATTTGCCAGTATTATAATTCACATTTACTTATTATAAAGCAAATACTGTAGACCTCTCTCTCTCTCTCTCTATCTCTATTTCTCTGGGTGAACCTCACGCACTGCACTGCCCCCTACAGACTATATGTGGTAACAACAGCATGTTCACGACCCGTCTGTTCAGCAGGAGCCACGTCCAGTCCTCATCCAGGCGCAGGGCTCTTTTAGCATTGCTGCAAAGTTTATAATTCAAAGAACCTGTAACAAAGTTTGAAGTAGGAGAGGGGAAAAAAAATGCAGCGAGCCATTTCAAACTTTTTGACATATTTGAAGGTGATACTTTGAAAGTACCCTTTAAACATGAGTACGCTTTTTAGAATTACTGTTCTTAATGATTGAGCCTTATTTGTCTGATGTTTAATCAGCTGATGATATGTGAAACAATAATAGTTGTTTTTCACTGATTACTACAGCAGAGGTATTGAATCTGCTGTCACTAAAATATGGGAATTTGTAACCAAAATAAAATACCAACACGATGACAAGAAAACAACATGCATGCCAAAATGCTTCACACATGCATACAGACACATACGCGCGAACAGGCACAGTCACACACACGCAGGAGTGCATGCACACATGTAAGTCTTAGTTAAACATTCTAATGTGCTATCATCTCTCTGCCCTGCTCTTACACAAACACACACAAATGGTTGGAGGCAAATATTACTTCATCCTAAGTATTTTCAAATCAAGTGATGACAGAAACGGAGAGAGAAAGACTCACACACTGCCTTTGTGGTTTCAGATTGTGTGTGTGTGTGTGTGTGTGTGCACAAGCGCGCTTGCTGGGGAGCTTCAGTAAGCCACCGAGCTCGTTACCATGCCGATGACAGACATGATGGAAGAATAAAAAGTTAGTGAATGAAAGACAGAAAATGGGTGTGATTATTTGTGTTTCTTTTCAAGAGCCAGTTAAATAAACGTGTGTGTGTGCATGTGTGTGTGTGTGTGTGTGTGTGTGTGCATGTGGGCATGTGTGTAATGCTCTTGAACAGACTGCTTTGGTGGTCAAAGTTGCTCGTACACGGAAATTAACATATACAGTAAGTTTTGGTCCAGTTTTAGGTTTATTAATTTGTTATTTAGAGTTCAGACTTCAAATCTATCAAAATAATCAATGATGTTTCCAGCCACAGCAGTCAGCTATTATATTTATTCTACTGTACAGTTTAAATGATCTGATCAATCTATGATAACAATGTAAAACCTATTAGCACACAGTGACAGAAGTCAAGCTGTAACTCAAATTGGGTGTAAACTGACATATTCAGCCTCCCTCAGGCAAATCACAAGTGACTCACTGTAAGTCATGATGATAAAAGCAGGTTTCGCGTTTCCTTGGTGTGGACTATATTTTACACGTAAGCACAGACTGAAAATTAACACTAATGTGTTAAAAATGGAGACATGTTTATTAGTTAAAATTATTCCTCAGTGGGATTATCAGTCATATGTTATTTAATTCCTAAAAAGGCTTTTGTTTCTAAAGGCTGATACTCTGCAACTTGGAAAAACAGCTGCTCAGCTTTCCAGAGTCCCAAAGTTAGCATAATTATATATCATGAAACTATATGAATCACTATTAGTGGGGGCAGACATCTGTACTTAGCCTATTAATGGTTTCCTAAATCAACTAAATGCATGAAAAACAAACAGAGTGACATTGAGATTAACCTTAGGATTCTGGATTGTCACGCTGTACAGTTAAATTAGCTCTGTGCATTTACGCCATCCCTGGGGAGCATTGGGCAGCTGCCCGGAAAGCATTCAGGACTTAGGGGCCTTACTAACACAAGGCCCCTAGTGGTGATGATGATGATGATGCAGGGGACAAGTGGGGGGGGATTCAGCCTCAGTTCTCAAGACTACTGGTCTCAAGTGTTGGTAGAGATGATTACATCAGTTTGGTAAATAGTTCAGCCGTCGACGTTCTGACTACTGGTTTTTGAACAGTAATTAAAAGCCAAGTGTTGTTCTTGTGTGAAGTGTTGTACAAGGACTTTATCCAATCTTTGACTTTTTTTTCCCTCAGTTTATCTTCCATCAAACCCACCAGGTTTTGTGGAAGTAGACCCTTAAATGACTGCATAATAAACAAGGGAAAAATGTGATTTCTCATTATGGTAACAAAAACAATGACTATCTTTTTAACTAGTGCCAATCATAGAAGCAGAAATCCATTTTGAAAAAGAAAGGGGGAAATTATTATGTGGTTAAAGCTCTTCTTGAGGGTGACAGTGTTGACAGAAACATCATCACTATGAATATGTAGTGATAAGATCCAAAAACGATCTTTGTTAAAAAATCGAATGTCAGCATTTTTCTTTCTGTCTTTATATGGTGACAAAAGTGCAGGGCTAACTCCATCCTGTCTGGATATGAATCACAGAAGACTTTTGTCACGTAAGCCTGTTAGCTTTGACAAGCTCTCGCTTGCAGGCTGGAAAATGGTCAGTGAATTACAAGACAAATAAGAAAAAGAGACAGTGACACAATGATAGCAGAAAAACAGTCTTTTCTCTGAAATATATCATCTTACAGCTGCCAGAGGGTTCCACATCCACAGGTTCACATCAGCGATAACACGGAACGTACTGCCCCTAGTGGCTGTGAGTGCGCGTGTGTGTGTGTGTGTGTGTGTGTGTGTGTGTGTGTGTGTGAGATACATTCTATCTTGGGCTGTTCTTTCTCCCTCTTGAGACAGAAAAATGAGATGGATCGATCCCTCCAAAAACCGGGCCAGTGGCGATTGAAGAGTTATGAGTAAGCCCGCCCCCCTTGCAACCACACTCTCCTTCACCCATTAGACCACCTAGGGTGCGCACCACTGCCCCCTACAGCTCACGGAAACGACTATCAACACATTTTCTCCAACTCTCTCCCATGATTCAGAACTGCGACCGAAACGTGAGTCCAAATACACACAAGTTGTGTTCTTGAATTTCATTTATCATCGAATGAATGTGGCCAGCTCGAAGCTCAGTCGTTGGAGCGTTGGTGACTCATTGCATGGGAATTGGGTGGAGGACTGTTGAATGAAACATGAAGGAGTGTGTGTGTTTATGTGACTGACAGGTGAATGGGACTGTGAGTTTACCTAGGCCTCCTTTCCTTCATTTTCCCACTCCTTTTTGATCTAACCTGTTACCTGCTTTTGCCTTTCTTCACTGTAATTCACACGTTAACTCTGCTCCAAATGCTTCTGCGAATATTTGAGTGAATTTCTGCAGACGTGACTGAGAAAGATGTGTGTGCACTTTGAGAACTGTCATCCTCACATCTCAAACGTTGACCTTGTGCTGGGCTTTAGATACGATTCACAAGGTTCAATGATGTGGTTTAGAATCCAGAACATGAACTTGATGACGTTTAGACGCAACCACAAATACACCAGCAAATACACGTTTACACGCATTTCAATGGATGCAAAGAGCATTCATACATTACATTTTATAAATAGCAGATCAGAAATATCTCTGAAAAAAAATATGTTTTATTAAGGACTGATTGTAAGAAATCCAAAATCCAAAGATCAAAGATAATTCAAATGCAATTGCTGAAAGAAGTTCTGTTTTTAACCGTATAAATGTCACCAAAACCTCAAAACAATCACCAAATTATTTCCCTGAAATATTGGTGATGAAAAGTCTTGCATATTTACGAATGCTGGTAAAACAATTCTACTCATATTAACAACAAAAATATAGTTTGACTATAAGACTTCATGAAAAATCAGCCAATTGCAAATCATATTACTGTTGTTAGTATTTATATATGCTTTATATTTAATACTCATGCTCCCACTGGACTGTGCAGATTAAAACCCAGGTTCTATACATTCCTTCACCTACTCTGACATTAAATCTCAGCTACTGGATTTTGTTTGTCCAAAACTATTATTGTGCTATTTGTAATCCCGTTAAATGTAATTTTTTGTATTTTCAGTAATGACAAGAAATCTACGACATATTTTAAGGTGTTTGCCTTTCTCTCCCGTGTATCAGGAGCATTTAGATGAGTGTGTGTTTGCTTTTGAATCACTGTGCACGTCCGACAGGGCTCTCTACACTCACACATCATCCTCACAGTCCTGTTGCACCCTCACCGCACCGCCGTTTACTGCTGACAACACTGAGTTATGTACTGTAGCGTCAAACACACGCATACACATACACATACACGTAAAGTGTTAATGTGCACGCTGAAAGTCTTATGCTGTGTTGGCAATACGGAGGTGTTAATGCTTTCTAAAACACTCTTATACTCTCACTACAGTGACAGCCTGTAAGTCAAACGCTGCAGAAATAATTCAGCAGGAGAAACAAGAAGAGAGTTTTAAAAATACAGACTCATCTGTGTGTGTGTGTGTGTGTGTGTCATGTCCAAAATGTAAGTGAAAAGAGTGTCAATAGGAAGAGGATGCGAGTATGTTTCTTAACTATGATTAAAACTATGAACTATGAAAGCGGTTGGTTTTAATATTTTTATAGTTCATGCAGTTCATTTAAACTGTTTAGTCTGAGAAGTGATGAAGGGTTGGTTAAAGGCAAACAACAAATCATTCACACCACAGGTCGTCCTCTTTTACCTCCAGACTACTTCAAACATGCAGAGAAGAGAGTTCCGAGCAATTCGCCTCCCGTCAAGTCCTTCTCTTAATAAAGTAGATATTTGACTGCGGCTGCAGCTCAGAGAATTGATGCAAATGTCCTCCGTCGTGCTCTGAGAACTGCTGCTGCATCCGTATTCACCTGAACTCACATTAAACTGGAGCAGATCCTTGTTTGTATTAACTCCTATGATTGATGATAACAGGCCCCTTGCCCGTATTTGGGTGGCAGGAACCTAAAATGTCATGGTTGCGCCCACAGGAAGAGAACAGACATGGCTGAGACTGAATTTGGAAAGTATTTGTAAAGATGTAAACAGGTTTGAGGAAACATTTTTAATAAACCTATGATGTGTGATACAGGGATGTGGGGCGATGACCTCTATGTGACCCTGTGACATCATCATGACCCTGCACTGACTCCATTGTGACATCATGCTGACCTTTCTTGACCCTGCTGTGTGAACAGTGTGGCCACACCCATTCTGCCATGCAGTCCAATAAGGAAGTCTATTTATCACCGCCTGTGGGTGGAGTCTTCGGTGAGCGGTGTGATGAGGTCCACTTTGATCCACGTCCCAGCATCCTCTCCCCATATCCGCCCCACTTGCTCTGGGTCTGGCTGTCCTCGACCTGTGACCTCTACACCTGGCCTGTGAGCTCACAGCTTTCCTGGCCCTTTGATCATATTTTGATGAGTCACATGACCACGCCTTTGCCTTGAGGGCTGTGATGGAGGCATCTAGGTGTCACGTACACAACCCGGAAGCCCTCAGACAGTACCTGCACTCTTATTTATGTCTTTGTCAGGTGACTCAATGAAAAAAAAATGCAGTTTGAACGTTTTCTGACCTTTTGATCTTTTATATTTTCTTTGTCTTTTGCTGCTTTGAAACCTGAAAAAGGTTTTTCATTTACATGGATTTCATGTTTCCTTTGACCAAGGTTGGAACTGATAGAAGACCAGTACAAACAGTCTACACATGCTGTCAACACACATTCAAATTTATCTCCACGCCTGTGGACAGCCTCACTTCTTTAGTGTTTTTATGAAAATAATGTATTCTTCCACTCCCTCTCTCTCTCTCTCTCAAACACACACATGGATAAGCGCATACACACGCACACACACAAGCACACATTAATATTCTGCTAAAGACATTTCAATGTGACTTTGGTTTAGTATTATGTATTTAGTGTGGGTGTTTGTGTGCGCGTGTGCATGTCTGTGAGTGTGTGTGGATGTATGTTAGCCTTTAGGGTGGTGTATGTTAACCAGGATTAAGTGTTTCCATGGTACTGCTATGTATGAATTTGTTTGCGTCATGACCACCATAATGCACGTCCCACCCCTCCGTCAGCACCCTGTCACCACACGAATGCCTTAAAAGCTGACCAATGGGCTCCGCTGATTATTTTTGTTCAGCTCATGTCGTTCTTACACAGGTGGGGAGGAGGAGAGAGCAAAGGCTCCTCCCACTTAACTAGCGCCCACGTTCTCCTTAGGTGCCCTCTAGCTTGTCCCAACAGTGCCCCCTGGTGTCTCATCTGCATGATGACGTTTGCTCCACCTTCCCTTTGTTCTTTCTCCTCAGCTCGTTTCCATAATAGAGGAGCGAATGGTAGGGGAGTTCTTTCCATCACTCTGACCTCTACTGGAAAACTATTTTCCTCTCCTGCTGTTTTTCTTCACGTTATGTTTTTCACTTTCTCGAGGCCAGTTTCGCGTCTCTCCTCCCTGCTTTTACCGACTTCTTGATATTGTTATTTTGTCTCCCAAACTTCTGCGTCCAGAGGTCACAGGGATGTCAGAGTTCAGGGGGAGTTCAGCATCCCTACCCTTCAGCCAGTGACTGATTTCTTCCTATTTAGACCGGAGAGACAAATGAATGGTGTGTGTGCGTGTGCGCGCTTCTGTGTCTGTGTACACGTGCGGGTGTGCGAGGAGGCAGAATAATAGAAAAGCGTGAAAATAGGAAATCTAGGAAATGAAGCAGAACCTACAATACGAAATACTTGAGAACAAAGGTGTTTTTTTTTTTTATTCCAACACAACACACACAAGGTTTCCACCACAGAAGAATGGAGAATAAATGAATTATGTCTGCTTTGACGTTAAATCTGAATTTCTATGTTAAATGAGAAAAGTTGCCAGAAAACTGAAGAAACAAAACTGATAAACTGGAAAACATGGACGAAAAAATATGAAATAAATGAATAAAAGCTAGTATGACCTGGTCCATTAATATTTAAAAACAGCCCACTGTGCCCATGGTATTAACTTAAAAACAGAAGATTGGAATATAAAGTGATTTTATTATATAATTGTTTTATGAAAATTAAAATTACAGTTAACATTGAAACAACTGGAAAAAAAAATAGATTTTAATGCAATCAGTAATCGATAAACTCTCCTCACGTCACTTGACCCATGACGTTACCTTAGTGTTGCCGCCAGGCTGTGGGAATATTTCGGGCTACGTGGTGTTTTCACACACACACATTTAGATTTTAGTAACAACAGAGAGCCAAAACACAATCAGATAGTGTGGAGGAAGGGATCGTGTGAGCAGACCCCGGTGCCCTCCTCATGACCCAGCTGGCAGTTCAAGTTCAGTTCAGGGGTTCAGTGTGTGTGTGTGTGTGTGTGTGTGTGTGTGTGTGTGTGTGCGTGTGTGTACACACACACATACATAAAATAATATGATGAAATATGAGCAAAATTGTGTCTCTCAATGGAAAGGCCAAAAATTGAGCATAATGAAATGTGCTAATATTGAATAAAGTAAATTCAATTAATTTACAGCTTGGCTGACAGGGTGTTTTAAAATATTAACAATACATATATTTAGATCATGTCATTAAATGACTGAAATTAAGGAATACTATTTAACAAAAGCCTTGCTTTTTTTTTTTTTTTACAAATAAATACTGATACAAAATATATTTAACTGTTTAACTAATTATTATTATTATTATTATTATTATTATTATTATTATTATTATTGTTGTTGTTATTGTTATTATTAATAATAATAATAATAATAATAATAATAATAATAATAATAATCATGTTTAGTTACTGTGAGTGATAGGATCTCTGTTATAAAAAAATCCAAGTGAACATTCACTGACAAATAGAGATAAAAGTAAGAATATATTATTTGTATGATGATAATAATAATAATAATAATAATAAGAATAACAATAAGAATAAATGAAAAATATATTTGTATATATATTATTATATATTTGTAACTGGAAAAACAGGAAAATTTAAAATATATAATTGTTTCATCATCATTATTATCATAATATTGAATCATCATTAACAAGATCAAAAAATGTAACTAAAATGTATTATATATTTTGCCTTTCAATCTAAAATTTGAAAAATGATGTGATGAATTTTGATGACTTATTGAATTACTACAAAAAACTAATAGAAATTATTAATATGTATTGGAAACAAATTTCATTTCGCAGCAATGTGTCAGCCGTCAGTAAGTGCTGTTTGTGTGTGTGTGTGTGCATGTTTAGTGACCTTTGTTTAGGCGTAACCTTGCACATCACACAAAGCAGCTTTCAGCCTCTGATATCAGAGCACCTGAAAGCAGTTCATGTCCCGCAGAGAGAGCCAGACAGGAGAGAGCGAGGAAAGGAGACAGAGGAAACAAATGAAGGTGTCAGAAACAGGAAGAGAGAGAGGAAGGAGGAAAGAAACAATAAAGGCCACATGAAGGATGGACAGAACAAGTGAGGGAGGGCAAGAGAGGGTTAAACACAGTTCAAGGGTTCAATTTCAGACCCACACGTTAAGCCTGTAATCATCAGTAATCAGGTAGTTAACTGATGAGAAATTGGTGTGTGTGTGTGTGTGTGGGGAGGGGTGGCGGTGGTGCTTGACTCTCATGTATTATGTGTACCTGCCTGTGAAGGCCTTGGCTTAGATTGTGTTGGTGTGTACAGACTCCTTAACCTCAAAAAACAAGTGTGCATACCTTATTCTTCTAATGCGTGTGTGTTTGTGTGTGTGTGTGTGTGTGTGTGTGTCTTGCCACAAAAGGAGCTTCACGCATTGTTGTCACTCGGTTACAAATTTGGTGTCAACCGCCCGAGTGGAGACGAGACACTTACACCTACAAACACACACACACATACGCACACACTGAGCTGGTATGGTAATGTGAACTCAGTTTCACCCGAAAATGTTGGATTTGACCTGACCATGTACCTTAGCTTACCGTTCCTACTCCCTCTCCTCTGTCTTCCTCTCTTCTCCCTGCTGGCTATTCTTTCCTCCTTCTCATCCTCCCTCCTAAACGTTTGTTTTGTTTTTATTTCAATTGTTTTAAATAGAAGCAGTGGAGGAAAAATAGAGTCAATGTTTGATATCTAAAACAACAGAGCAGCGAGTGAGGAGAGTATAAAACAGTTGGGGTCTGTTCGGCAGGTCAAGATCAGCATCAGTTTCCATGGTGACAGCATCTAATGACAGCTTGGTCAGTCCATAAATGTAACTGTAACATTTGGACTCTCAATAACAGGTCCCAAATGCTAGAAAAAAAATGTAAATTCAAATGTGGCACTTTGGTGTCATTCCTTCTCCATTATTTCACGGGCTTCATGAACTTTGCTACCACCATGTGTGCCGGAGTATAAATGACTCAACGCGAAAACAGGAAAGGCATCAATTCATCTCTTCTTCAAAAAACAACAACAAAAAAAAGAACAAACAAACAGGCCTCCGCCCTCCCTAAGCCACACAGAAAAAAAGAGAAAAAAAGGAGTTTATTTTGCCGTTCTTAGTATTAATATTATTGTACCATCAGCAGCCTCAATGTCGTTAATATTGTCAATGTCAATGTTGTTACATCGATGTAACAACGATGCCGATGAGGCAGTCTAAATGTCGCTTTCAGACCTTGAAGCTGATTTCAGTCAGCTTCAAAATCGTCCCAGGCGCTCTCATAGACTTATATGATGAGAGTCTTTTTTTCAGAATTTCCACTCTACGATTAATTTCTATGGCTTCCAGAGGGCTTGCCCCAACACGATTACGTCATATGTACTGGTACGTGATGCGCGCGTGAAGAGACTGCAACGTCATCAGCTGCCAACTCAAGCAACTCCATCGTGTCTCTGAAAGAATTACCGTTCACTCGTAGAAATAATGCAGATAAATTGGCTATAAAAGAATTGGGACCCCCCCTAGACCGTTTAAATATCAAACAGACATCAATAAAAACATACAGTCGCGGGTGTTGTGCTCTCCAAATGGTGAATGGTAAATAGTTGTATTGATTGCATATTATATACTATGAATATGTTCTGAAAAGATTTGATCAACTACAACTTTGATGATATTATAAATTGATTTATAATATCACTATGACATTCATGAACGTAGATACTGTGTTGATGGGCATGGTGAAAGCGTTTTATTGTTGAACCAAATTTTTGTATTTTAGACATTTGACATGCTCTGGTGTTGCCATCTTGTGGTTGAAGAGGAAATCAAATTAAAAATGCAATGCTATCTGACTTATTATTATTATTATTATTATTATTATTATTATTATTATTATTATTATAATAACCGTTGAATGGGTCATCTTGTCCATCTTCACAACAGTTGTCCCCCTGAGAAATTTGTCAGGAGCCGCCACTGTCCTAGACATTATCAAAATAAAGGAAATAAAAACGCTTTAAGCAACACTCCAGTTGAAAAGTTGAGTTTGTGAACCGTATGAACACATACAAACACATGCAGTAAGTGGTTTGTTAAAAAGTATTTCTTTTCAGGGTTTGAACTCTGAGATAGACAGAGAGAGAGAGAGAGAGAGAGAGAGAGAGAGTGTGTGTGTGTGTGTGTGTGTGTGTGTGTGTTCTGACTGACGAATAAGCTCCATGCAGACTGAACAATAGGGGCCAGATGCAAACATGATGCTGGCTGATTTGCCTCCTCAGTCTAAACACTCGAGGAGCTTTGAACCGTAGAAGAAACATTGATTTGAATGGAGATGAGTTGCCATCCGTTTCTAGTGCAGCTGCTGGCCACACACTCACAAAACCAGCCTGTGTGTGCAGGCAATCCTAGATGCCAGAGGTGGCGACTTGAACACGCGAGACATCTGTGAAGAAACGCAACAAGGCCATCCTTTTTAACAGCACTGCTGACGAGCCGAACCTTCTTTGCTGGCTGTTGACTTTCACTCCCTTTCCACACAGTCGGCCTCTGCTGGCGGCCTCTACAGGCGGTCAAAGTCATGTGATTAATATGTGTCACAGATAAACATATGGGCAATGCAAACATGCGTTTTCCTCTTCACCACAGCTCAAAG
This sequence comes from Pao palembangensis, assembly GCA_015343265.1. Classification (NCBI taxonomy): domain Eukaryota; kingdom Metazoa; phylum Chordata; class Actinopteri; order Tetraodontiformes; family Tetraodontidae; genus Pao; species Pao palembangensis. Next base: position 11,734,473 of record CM027085.1, on the reverse strand, counting down.
ATATGGTGGAAATGTCTTCTGATTCGCTTCTCCGCAAAGTCAAGCTGGATGTTCTTTGAGGAATATCGGGAATGCCTAAATGGTCAACGATCCATCCTGTAAGACCACGGCAACCACTGACCTCCAGAGGCAGCAGTGTCATGTGATGCCTCTGAACTCAGAGCGACTTTTAGCTTCACAGATAAAAGAGAAAATGCAGGGAGAAGATAATTAAAGCAGACAGAAGCAAAAATGATGGAAAGATGCTGGGAAAGGAATGCTCTGTGCAATATGGCATTTAATCTTTTCAAAAGCATTGTAGTCGCCGATTAATCCAGCGGGAGTCAATGGGTTGGTCAAATAAAAACCAAGACAACAAAAACAAGGAAAGATTCAACATCCTGGCCTTAAAGAAGAGTTTAGCATCTGACGTAAAAAAAAGACGCCTCAGACCCGTGAGCAGCCCCTGGTGGCAGGGTTGAAAATTGATCATTGCTACACTAGACATGGATCGCAAACATGAAACCTTAAAGAAAGCAACCTGAAAAAATACAGCCAGAGGAAAGGGATTCATTTTTAGCAATTGTGAAGGTAGTGAGTAAACTGAGATCAAATTAACGGTGGCCCTGATGCAGATTTATCTGTCTCAGCTATGTAAAAGCCTGTGACTGAGGCCGATACTTCATGCAGCTTACATGAAATCCTAAAGAAGACCACATTTTCTTGATGTCTTTTAGTGCAATTTGGTTTCAGGTTTCAGCATTTGAAACAACAACAATCGTTTGCATTTACAGTTTATATGGAGTCGGTGTTGCGATGCCCAGTGAGTGTTGACACATTTGTCTCCCGCTTTGAATAGTTCCGTATTCACGGGTGAGCTGGTGGACCCTGACAAGCAAACTAGCGTCTTTGAATATCAGCAGCATGTTAGCACAGCAAGAGATTGTTCATGTGTGAGGGTGTTGGTATGACAGGGGAGTTTAATGATGCAGGGTACTTTAGGCAAAAAACCCTGGAAGATTTTAATATACTGTACAAACACCAGCTCACTAATGCCACCTGTGTGGTCCAGTCATGTATTTCGGTCATATACAGTAGTACAGTGATTTGGCCTGAGGGGGTTTGTGTTACCGCGGTGACAAGGTGACTCATTTGTCTTGTTTTCTGTCCACATCCCTGTGAAACAGCGTCCATTAAAGCGTTATTATTGCAGGCTGACAACGGCCGCTACTTTACTGAGGTCAGCTGGATGTCCATTTAAAATATACTGTATAAATATATTACAATGCACAGTCAATTCCCATCACAAAGTGTATGGAAATAACAGAAAAAACTTCACTCCTCATTGGGCCACTGTTTTTTAAGTGAATGACTTCATGTTTATTGAGTTGACATTTAAATATTGCCACCCTAAAGATGACAAACTGTATCCAGCCAGTCATTTGGATCTTCTCTAAAGGTTTCATCTGGTCCAACCTTCTCAAACATTCAGGAACATCTGGGCAGCAGAATTTTTTTTCCCTCTCTTCAGGCTGTCAAAAAGAAAACAAACCACTCCAAAATGTTTCATTTAGGAATTCAGTAATGGTGCGAAACAGTCATGTGGATTTACAGACAACTTTTTTATTTAAATGGAATGTTAAACTACACAAAGCATAATACAAAAATATAAAATATCACTATTGCAACAGTGTGTGTGTGTTTGTGTGTAGTGAGAGTGGTGCAAGAATTACAAAAAAGATGTACATTAAGGAAAGGAGGAGAGACTAAAGTGTTCACAGAAAGAGAATGACCTGTGGCAGACCTAGGAATGACCCTTATGGTTACCATGGTGATGGTGATGAGTGTTAAGATTGAGTCATTGTGGATATCCCTAACTCTCTCACACACTTTCTCTCATAATGTTTTGGTTTGTGCAGATAATGATAGACATACTGCAGCCTGGTGTGTGTATGTGCGTGTGTGTGTGTGGATGTGTGTGTATCTGCATGTGTGTGTGTGTGTGTGTGTGGTCTATTTTGATCCCAGTAATGACAGACAAACAGCAGGCTGAGACCTGGCAGCGAGAGATAGACCACACACACATTTTCTCTTCCTTCACATGTAGATAACAAAGAAGCAGAGCAGAAAACAAATCTGGGGCCGACAGCTGTAATCAATGACTTCACCATTCTTGGAGCTTCCTAACAGGAGTAAATTACACAAAGTCCTGTTTATTTATGCAGCCAGTTCAGAGAGTTTGCTAATATCATTTCTCATACATTGCTGAAGTACTAAAAACTGTATGTGCATGTGGTTTAAGGGGATTTATTGTATTTCATGAGATCATCTTCTGTATTTCTGGTCACTTTATTACTTTACTTACAAATAGGAGCCACCATCACCTAAGTAACCAGTAACTGCAGCTAGCTTAGGCTGCTATCAGCTAGCTGGCTCCGTTGCAGATAAGTGGATCCATCACACACACCTGTATTGGGGAAATTTGGGGAAAAACCATAGATACCTTAACAGCTGCTGTATATTTTATTTGATATAATGATAAAAACTGAACACATACTGTATCTGGGATATTTAGAGTTAGAATAATTCCCTGAGCAGTTATTAACATCATTTACACTTTTTTTGACTTGTCACAAGGAGGTTCCGGGGGTGATTTGCCTGCTTAAGGCCGTTCTTTTTGGAGTTGAACCTAAATAAATCCATTGTTGAACTTCCCATCGATTATTCCTACTGAGCCTCACAGGTTATATCTGCTGCTTGGCCGCTGACGGCAGGAGTGGCAGCATTTACGCAGCACTATTACCACCAGCAACATCAATTAGTCCCCTTAAATGGAGGCAAGCAGAATCCTGCTGACGCACGCGCACGCACACACACACACACACACACTCCGCTGGAAAGATAGGACAGGAGAGCTAATTGGATTTAATGGACAAAGGTCTCAGACCAACACACATTCACACACTGATGGAGAAACCCTGTTAGAGACAAACTGGAGCTTATTTGATCAATATGTTAAACTCATTCGTGTGTGTGTGTGTGTGTGTGAGTGAGTGAGTGAGTGAGTGAGTGACAGAGAGAGAGAGAGAAAGAGAGAGAGAGAGAGGTAGGGACAGAAAGAGATAGTCATTCACAGCAATGATTAAATAGAAATGGTGGATAAGGAACCAAATGAAAGAAATGAACACAATAAAATGTAAAAGTGGGAGAAAAAGAGAGCCTGTTGATATTTTTATGCTTTTAGTCATTTAAAAGATGAAGATGTTTGATTTTCTTGCATATACTTGTTTTATGAGAAAATACACACAGTGAAACAGAAATATGAGAAAAGTCAACTAACACAATCTCAGTTATTATTCCACGTGTACCGTGCAGATGTTAATTATTCTCCATGAAGTATAACTCATATCAGATACAATATTAAAAACTAAAGCAATAATATTACCATATACGATGCTGTAAAGCACAAAACAAAATCATTACAGTCAAACAAAACACATACGTAAATTATAAAAGCTCATATACAGATGGTGTGTTTGTGTGCGTGTAAGTGTATGTGCGTGTGTGAGAGAGAGCGAGACTGTCAATTTGCATGTCAGTCTGTAAATTAATGGTTTCTCGTCTTAGACTTCAATTTCCTTCTCATCCTGACATATAGGTGACTGTAAATCAGCATTACACACACACACACACACACACACACACACACACACACACACACACACACACACACACACACACACACACACAGCAGCTGTTGCTCTAATTAGCTCTGCCATGCTGAACACACTAATCATCATTACGTTGGTCTGTCTGCTAATTCAGAGATCAATTTAATTTTATGGATTCTTTATTGGAAATATAAGTCACAGAATATCCCACCTCTACCCACCGATTGGCAGATTTACCCACCTGTAAATGGATTACGAATTCCCACAGAGCTTATAATATATTTGTCGGTTATTGTTCATCATTTATTTGTGGCGGAGCAAGCACTGCCATTTAATCAAATTCCTGTTTCCGAGTGTCAACTTCGTTCAGCCAAATATCGGAACGCTTCAAACTGAAAGCAGCTATGAGCATAACCTTAAGTGAAAAAATATTCTGCCATTACATGCACATTTGAACTCTTCTCCCAGCTCAAACATGGATGGAGCTTGAAACATTAATTTGTTTTCAACACTAATGATTTGAATGAAGCTATTGGCTCCGCCCTCCTGTCACTCACTGACGGTTGATTGACAGGTGGCAGATCTCTGTGCATGAACATGCTCTGGTGTAGGCCTCTTAAGGCCTCACTTTTTGCACCACCTTTCGATCTGCAGCTCAGCCCGAATCTTCCAAACTGGCAACATTTTTACAATGTGTGATTCTTGGACAGCATTTGAGCAAGGCATTAGTATTTGAAGGTGCTGGAGAAGACAGCGCCTCGCTTGATGAGGACACCAACTGTCACTCGAGCCTGTCCAATCATGGACCCGTCTTCATTTCGGAGCAGAAAGCGGTCTCTTTATGAAAGACCTCAGCCGAAGAGCGGCAGCACGCACGGTTGACCCACATAATTAACTAGCAAATTAGCAGCAGCGCTGAACTCTACTCATGTAGAGCACCTTTCCAATGTCAAACACAGTTTTGACCCGACATGTTAACGCGTCCATATGGTCCTCCTGATTTACTCTGGCACAGTCACAGATTCCGCCCAACAATCAATGTTGATGATTTCAGTCATGAAAATGTGTTTTTCATGACTTAATTTAGCTCCTCCTGCCATGATAGCGGTAGCATTGATGTAATAATCACAAAAAATGTAAATTAAGAGGAAAAATTAGGAAGTAGAGTAAAAATAATGTTTCTCATAGCAGCATATCCGCTGGCACCATGTGGAATTTATTTGCCTTTTCTTTTTTTGTTTTTGCACAACTGATGGATCCAGAAAACAGTCTCCATGTGTCCCTCCGGCTCTGACTGAAGTTTAGTGATCCTCACGAAGGTAAAAGTCCATATGATTCATTATATTATAGTCACAGGCGTTCCGGTTTCGCTGTTCCGCTCCGAGACGTCTTTTGTTGCTCGGTTTAAGTTCCCTGCTTGCAGAGCAACTGTAACCAGAAAAATGATGGTGTTGGAGGATGATCGTTCCCTGGGGAGCTGCCCAGGTGGTTAGTCTTTTTAATTACATCTCTATAACGACCCTGTGTGAAAGAGGCTTGAGGAAGTAAAGCTGAGGGGACACAGCTAGCAATGAAATCAGGTAAAGGCGCATGCGGCACAGGGGGAGCGTTTAAAGGAAACGACAAAAAATGATGAGTCCTTTCAGTGGGATTATAAAACTGGAACGTCTGAGATAGCTTTGTAGGGGATGTTGTTTTTTTTTTTTTACATTTTAGATGTCTTTTCTGTGGGAAGAAAAATCCAGTCATCAATCACAGAAATCCGAGTCATCTGTGAGGAGTTTGCAGCCTGGACTCCTCTCACTCCGAGATGCAAAGACAGCCCAAACTCCAGAAGCCAGTGGGTGATGATGTAGGCAGCAGCCATCTATTTCCATCCAGACATGCGCTCTTTACGCGTTTTAACGGGGGACGTGCATAGAGAATGTGAGAGAGGAAAAGAGCGAGTTGAAAAGTTCAGCTTGCTCCCTGCGGGCGATAAACGACGGGCACTGACAGATATTCTTTATCATATATTCCTCCACTCCTTTTTCTGTTTTCATTTTGTGCTAAGCTTCCCTAGTCTAGTTCTCTCCCTCTCTCTCTCTACCTTTTTTCTTTCTTTTTTTCTCTCTTTCACATCCAGGTTTCTGTCCATCTGTGCAGCAGGCAGCCGATTAAAAAGAGCTGGTTCCCATTAAACACAATTCACCTTTACGCTGTGTGTGTGTGTGTGTGTGAGCTTTTATGTTAATGTATGCTATATATGATAGCGTGTATGAGTGTGTGTGTGCACAGCAGAAGGATGGTGGCATAGCAATCGGGGGCGGGTTCATCAGGAGGTCAGAGACGCTCATACACACTGAGCGCTTGCAGAGAGAGATGGATGACAGTCTGAAGCTCCCTGCTGCTTTGGTAGGAAAATATATGGTTCTGAGGTATCCATAGTAACATACATGCACATGCACACACACATGTACGCACAATCACACATAGCAGTACATATTTAAGACTTCATATGAGCTTTCATGGATGTTTTCTTTTTACCTTGAACTCTTATGATAATAATTTGACAGTGGGAAATTTATAGAAAATAGACAATTTATTATAGTCATCAAATTACTATTCTAGAAATATAATGTAATATAATGTAATTAGGTTTGCTTCAGATGTGCTTCATGACTAGAAGTGTGAAGGTCAAAGCGAGTCTTCTTGCTGTAAATCTTAAAAGTAGAATAATGAAATGATTACAGCTCCAGGGACTCTGGAATTTAGGGTCTGTTGAAAGTTTTTAAATCTGAAAGACTGAAGATAAAACTCACTAAACCTGTCCTGAGAAACGTAAACGAAGGAAAATCCACTCACCCAAGATGCAATCTTGAGGTGAATGTCAAATGTATTGTACTAGCAAACGGATATCTGTCCTCGCTAAAAAACAAAAGATGCCATTCCACCTTAAAATTCCACCTTAAAATTGAATTCAGCTAACAGAAACCCAACCGTCGTGTGACGACCTGATCGAGACCACACCCCTCATTATCAGTTCATTCCCAGAGATGTGAAGCTCCAATGTGTGAGAATGGGGAGAATGGCAAAGAAAAAGAGTAGAGGACAGGGAGGAGTGCAGAAAGCAGGAGGACAGATGTGATGAAGACTAATGAACACGAGACAAGGGCTGGAGGCCCGAGACTGTAAGTGTGAGAGGAAGAAGGGAGCAGATGTAACAAACAGTGAGCTAATGCGGTCGTCATAAGGGGATGTCAAAGAGTAAGTCGGAGGTGAGAGGTGAGAGGGGGATGAAAGAGAGGGTGAGGAAGAGCGTGAACACATGACTCATGGGAGAAACGAGGTGAAGAGCATGTGAAGTGGGAGGATAAGATTAAAGAGGAGGGCCAGTGTTAGCTATACTGGCCTGTGTGAAACGTGGCGAGAATCCAGCAATGGTCGCCATCTGCTGGCCAGTTGCAGAAAACAGCGATTGCTCAGGGGAACCTGACAGGAGTGAGAACCCGACGGAACTACATTTACAGTGTTGCCTAAAAGCCAGAAGTAGGGACGATAAATTCGCCTTAATGAAGTCACACATGCTTATTACACACGTGAAATGTGCAAAAGGAATAGTTAACTGTGCAGCATTAGCTCATCCGTGCTCATCGTTATGACTTCCAGCACAATCCCAGTTACTGTATCGACAACGTGACGACATTTTTTTGAGAGTCCAACAAAAAGGTGACAGTGGGACAGGTTATCATCGATCTGGCCTTCTGGCGGCAGCCTTCATCACAGTCGCTGTCAGCCCTGTCCATGGTGCTGAACTTCATTTATCTTGTACGTTCAGTGATGGTGAAGGATGGAGGAGTGAGCTCTTGCCATTAATGTCCAATCAGATGCTTACTCAGCATCACGTGATGAACTAGTGTAAAGTCCTGTAATCCTGTCAGCATGAGTTCAAATAGTGTCTGAGTTCCTGGAGACAAGCTCTGCAGCCTCCTAGTTCTCTCCTCTTTTGACAGACAGTGAATTCTGCATGGCGACGGAGGTGTAGCATCAATATATATGTGCCACTCTGTGACCTCTGCCCGTGACTGTGACCTTCAGACTCCTGCCTATGACTCGCCTGTGCACGTCTATGGATTATCACCGTAGTAGAGCTCAAGAAGGCTTGCTTGGACCTTACTCAGCCAAATTCATGCGTCATGTTTCTGTGTCTGAACGCAGCTCATTTCCTGCCCAACATCTGCACCGCATAAACACTCAGATGTGTGTGTGTGTGTGTTTATGAGTGTGTGTGCGCGCGCTCCCTTTGATTGTACTTGAGTATATATGCCGGCCTCAATTTGGATCACTCCCCATATATCATTCCCCTGGTGTGTGCGTGTCTGTGTGTGTGTGTGTGTGTGCGTGTATGTATGTATGTGTTTATGGGTGTGTTCATACATACTGAGTGCCAAAATACACATTTTACTAGCAAAGTGAGGACATTTTTGGTAAAGTAAGGACATTTTGGCTGGTCCTCACAACTTCAAAGTCTTGTTTGTGGGTTAAGACTTGGTTTTAAGATTGGGGTTAGAATTAGGGGGGTTAGAGTGGCTAGTTGGGATGGTTAGGGTTTGTGTGTGTGTGTGTGTGTGTGTGTGTGTGTGTGTGTGTGTGTGTGTGGTATGTTTCTTTTCTGTGTGCAGGCCGTTCAGTCATCCTCTCCTTTAACATTCCTGCTGAGCAGAGCAGAGGTCACTGCCAGGACAAGTCACTCTGTGTGTGTGTGTGTGTGTGTGTGTGTGTCTGTGTGTGTGAGAGTCTGCTGGGCCTCCTCTGTCCAGGATGAAGGATGAAGAGAGGGAGGTGAAGGAGAGGTTGAGAGGGTGACAGGAAGGAGGTCAACCCACGGTCAAAGACAACCTCCTCCTTCCTCCATCTACTCCTCTCCATGCTCCTTCATACTTATTCTTTCACATCTCCTCATCTTTTCCTCTTCCTCTCCTCTTTAGGGCTGTGTCCTCATCATCACTTCTAGTTCACACTCCTGTGAACAAACTCATATATATTTTAGTGGGGAAATCTACCTTACACGTTTTCAAAAAAACAAATAATACTCTTGTTATCTGATGAGTAATTTGGTCGTCTCACGCATGGACACGTGTGCGTACACGCACACACACACACACACACACACGACCCAGAGTGTGATCCTGAGCAGTAATGGATAAAAAATGAGAGTGGCCTTTGACCCTCTCTCCCCCCTCTTCCTTGCCTCCCTTCTTCTGTCTCCCTCCCCCTCTACAGTATACTCCTCCTCTCTCCCATCCATCCATCTTGCTTTTTTGGCTTTGTTTTGTTCTTTTTTTATTTCACTTCCTGTTTTTTCAGTGTTCCTTTCTGTAATGCTTCTGTGCTGTTTGTTTTCATTTACTCTGTGTCTGCCTGCCTGTCTGTCATTTTAAATAGATATTTTAAATGCCATGCACTATCCTATGAGACTTTTACGACTCTTATGTGGAATGTAATTGTCAATGGAATGATAACTATATGGTTCTGATTACCAGCAGGGATCAGTCTTGTTAGGAGTGAAAAGCTCCAGTCCAACCTGGTGCATGTGTGACTTATCTGGGTCTATCATGGGTCTTATCTGTGTCTGATTGTTGGTTTGTTTCATTTGCTTAAAGCCTTTGATAATACAGTAATTGGAATGCGGGTGATCACTGTAGGGTTGTGTTTGACTGTTTGTTTTTATCACATCAGAGATCAAACCCGTTTTAATTGTTTTTGCAAATTTCAAAAACTTAAGAAGAATTCATTTTAGGAAACATTATGAGTCTGATTCAAAATGAGATGAACCTATGAGGCTGTTTAATATCAGTAGGAAGAGTGTGTTCGTAGTATTGGATGGTGCAGCTGGTGAGGGAATAACATGGACATTTAGGTCATTCCTGCTCAGATTGTCCACTCTGCACAGTCTTCCTTTCATGCTGACTCAAGCAGGGAAAATTGTCATTTTAGATGTTTTTTTTTTCCTCTCACTGAATCTTCCTTTCTCCCTCATCTTCGCTTTAACAAATTCATGATCGTGCAATATCTGTTTTTGCCACCTGCTGGTTAATAGCGGATACTACAGCCAGTCAGCCAACCCAGGAACAAGTATGAAAGGTCAAAGGCCAGGGCAAGATTTTGCCTATTATTATTATTATTATTATTATTATTCACATTTGTGAAGAAAAACAAAGAAAAAAGAAATACCATTTTACATTTTATTTTTACTTTACTCTGCGCAGAGTTGATTTATCATTCTTTCTTTGTAGAGAATGACCTCAATCTGAGTTTGATTTTCAAGCCCAAATTATTTCATATCTATGCAGGAGAATAGCTTCTTCTGTATTTGAAATTCAAATGTCTCATATTTAAGCTTATATTTAATGTAAGCCAACAAAAGTGGGTAAAATGAATCAGCACCAAAGCCTTGAACATAAAAATAAAATGTAATGTTATTATATTAATTTCCTAATCTATAAATGATATTCCAATTATTCAAAATTACTGAAAAATTACAAAACTGCCAAAATAGGAGAATAATTTCTGGCTCAATAATAATAATAATAATAAGAGCAATCAGAATAAAAACAACAATTGCCCCTTGTAAAAGTGCAACTTTTTGTATCTACCTAATATGCTCATTTGTTTGCAATTCCTATAATCTGTGCGTTGCTTAATTGTGACACTGTGCCGAAACCCTGTGAGGAAGGATTCTGACTGATGAATTGGATCTGGCGTCCGCTCTTCATCGCCACTGACAGTGTTGTTCCTGGCCCCATCTGTGTTGTGGCTGGTCAGCTGTCCCAAACATTCAGCTGCCTCCCTTCTCAAAGTTCTTCAGCAGGTGAAGGTCAAATGTCATCTCACAGGTATACAGTATATCCCTGCACTCTGCCTCTCTCTCTCCCCCTTTCTCTCTCTCTTTCTCAGATGGAGCCTGTCTGCTCCGCTTCATTACACACTCATTAATATTTCAGAGGCACTCTCACACATTCATCACTGGATTAGACCTCATTAAGGATGATCTTCCTCACTCACTAATTAGCGTTGTTTTGTTTCTGTCTCTAACTCCTCTGTCTCGGTGTGGTTTCGTTCCCAAGATGTAAATCAAAAGTTTGCATGCAGAAACACATTCAGCAAACAAGTTTTTTGTTTGTTTTTTTTTTTTACAGTGTTTTATTTTGAGAAACCCAAAGAAGGTGAACGTGGTTGCTCCATGTTCTGCCTGAATTATCTCGGTATTCTTATCCCTGTTACATTTTCTGAAGAATTATTTGAACTGAATTACATTTATATTTAATATATTATATTATATTTTACTATTCCGATAGTTTTACTAAAAACTAGAAGTGTAATGGGTCAATATGGGCAAAATTATTAGCAGATATCAGCAAAAGCAAGCGCAGGTTGATTTAAACTGGCAGAAGAGTGACATCTGCTGTCTGATTTTAAGTACTGCAACCAACAGCGGTCGATAAATATTAACCAATATTTAAATTTATGCCTTGGAATCTATTACTATCCACTAAATTAAAATTATTAATTTATTTGTATTTTAAATGTTTAAGAGTGTGATTATTGCTTTTAGTACATTGATTTTAATCATTTTGGTATAAACTGAAGGCTCTTTATAGATGCACGTGTATAAAGTCTTTAGTGATTCATTACAGCAAATGAAAGAGACAATCTTCCCTTTTGGATTTGATAAAAGGGCCAAATGTCAACACACACAATAAGAAGGTGTCTTTGGAAGACAGCCGATGAGCTGTGGCTTCAAGGCCACGTGAGTCGGCGTTCCTGATCCTCGCCTGCAGTAGAGCGACCTTGTCCAGTCCTTCACCGAGGCACTGACGACGAAGGAAACCATCTGACAGATAGGGAAGGAGCGTTTCGCAATGTCATCCAGATCAATCAAACCATCTTCAGCAGGTTGGGTGCTGCAGTGCAGCAGCCACTCATCCCAGCTGGAACTGTTTTCTTTTTTAAGAGCAAACTTTTTGGAAGGTTTGCCTTCGAGAGAAACAGCAGGCTGCACAGCCAAGGTTAATCCAGCTGCAGGGCAAATCCAGGCCACCAGGTCAAAGGTGAAAGGGTGAAAAGGCCAGACAGAACCAAAAAAGAAGGGCTCTGGTCAGCCAGCATCACTGAGAGCAACAGATGTCCGCTCTGTTCTGGATACTCTATCTGGAACAGCAGATCGAAATGCTCATATGTGTTATATGAAGTTAAAAATATTTAATCTCAACAGACTTTTATTGCTGATATTATTCCAAATACATTTAAAAAAAAAAGTACATCTTCACCATTATCAAGTTGTTTTATAATATTTTTTTAATGTACATCGTAAATAAGGTCAGTGTAGTTTGAGTCATTCACGCCATCTCTCTCTTTTATCCTCCCACAGACACACACACAAACACACACACATACACACACAAACACAGGTTTCATACAGCACGGCCTCTGGGAAGTGAGAGTGAGATGATGGGATGAGGTCAAGAGGTCAACAAGAGAGAGAAACCAGAAGGGGTCAAGCCAGTGACACCCGGGAGTTCTCTCGTTTTTAAAGAATTCTTTGTTAATTTCTCTCTTTTCTCATTTTTGAATTCAGTCGTAGCAGAAAAACAGAAAAGAGCAACAGGGCGATCGCGCCCTGTTGTAGTTTGCTTCCTGTGTCCTCCATCAGCCGTCACCATGACAACCGGTCGAGTTGTGACTTTCGAGTAACCCCGTCACGTGGAAGTCTGCCCCCGTCGCCACCTCCGCGGGGTGAATCTGAGGCTGTGACCGCAGTCAGAGGTCACCGCAAGGTCAGAGGATGCAGAGGCAACCAAGATAAAGATTCCACTGTTTTGCATTATTTTAATTTTATTTATTTTGTCGGGGACAAAATAAAGCCTCAATAAGCAACGCTCAAAGGATGACATCAGCAGTGCTCATTTTGAGGAATATCATGACAGGTGCGATGGTTAAGTATAAAGTATGTGGTCCGTTGATAAATCATATAATTGCAATCACAATATCCAAACGCATTAATCCTTAGTAAACATATATGTCAATGGGAGCAAAATATATATATTTTAGTAGTAAATGTCCTCAAAAAACAGCGTCCCTGTAGGGGGAAAGTGTTTTAGTTTTATCACACTCAAATCAATATTAAACTGTATCCAGGTAAACCAGTCAGCATGTAGAGCCCTGTCCCAATAATCTCACAGATTTATGAAGCCTATCTACAAAAATACTGACGTCTTTACCTGACCCTGGATTCAATATAGTATTTGATAATCAGTCGGACTGTTGTGATTTTGGGCTCTAAATAAATGGGATTCGCTCTGATTTGTGTGTCCAGCTGTGCTGCGGCTGGGTTTGGCAGACCCGTTCCTGCTTGCTCAGCTGTCGTCGCCTCTTTTTACTTTTGCAGTTGCAGCATTTCCCTATGCTGCAACTGCAACAATAACCCCGTGGTTATTGTAACCATATATAATCACGTGATGTATTTGTTGTGTTCTTGTGTTCACTTAAAGTCGGTCTGACTAAAGTAAACTTTCTGCCTTCGTTCTCTCTGGATCTGACTGACTCTCTGTGGAATAATCAGCCAGGTCGCCCAACATCTGCTGTAGCCGCGCACACACACACGCACGCACAACAAGCAGCTTGCCTCTTCACGCTGCACGTCAACACACACACCCAGTGATGTTTATGAGCTATTGTTTCCATTGTTGTCAAAAAGAAAGAGTCTCAGACCGAACTTCTAACTCACCACCCTCGCTCGCCCTGTCACACACACGCACATTTCTCCAAGGTTGTTGCCACGGAAACCCAGTGATTTAAGTGTTGCACAGAGCAACATGCTGAGCGTCACCTTCAGAACAAACACGCATACACACACTCGGGCAGCTGTGAGGCGGCCATGTGCTACAGTAGCGGGTCTAAATGTGTGAATGGAGGGCTGTAAATTCACGGCAGGGAGATTTATAACACACACTCACACAGGCATAAACACATATAGCCCAGTCCCAGGAAGGAAGGATTTACAACATTAAACTGTCCAATGGGAAACTTCTGTCATTCAAATGAGGTTGAAATGAATACTTTGACATTTCAGCAAGTTCATGTTTGCACTTTCTTCTCATGCCTGTGTAGTAAATATAAAGCTGTCTCCAGCAATGCTGCTAGCATAACAACTGGGAAGACGTGGGTTCTGTCCACTGGACTCCACCGACACTGGCAGCAAAATCTAATCTCAGGAAGAAATACCTGAAAGAATGGCGCCACTTTTAGTAGCTGAGAAACAAATGGACTCTAAGGAGACGAGCACGGCTTACAAGTCTGACGTTGAAGCTTATTTTTTCTGGGACAATGTCAAAAAATCTTCCTTGCTGCTCAGCCGATGTCAAGAATGCTTGGAATTTTGCCGGAGACGTTTCTTATTTCGATTCCCGTCTATTAAATGTCCCATGGTGGTAAATCAAGCGCACCCTTCCACAGATGCAGTGCTGAGCAGCGAAGGGCTCTCTCGAACCGTCTTCCCTTGAAGTGGGTGACAAAGCAACCCCCCAGCCGTCGCCCCACACAGCGTGACACATCTGCAACACACTGAACACGCAATCATCCGCCTGTGACACCATGGCAGCACCTGACCTGCAGAAGCTCACGCTAATGCTAACTAGCTGCCTCCCGAACATCCAAAACAGCCATGAGGAATCAGTAATACATGCAGTGAGGAGGCTAAAGTCCTGCTCAGGCTGTTTAAGGTCAAACAACGTTCTAATTTTTTATTGTATATAGGGTAATATACCTAATAAGTTACACGTTTTGACTCCTGCGTTTCTCACAACTTGGATTCAGACAAAACAAAAATGCTGAATCAAATATAAGAAAACACTCCCTCACTGACAACACAGATTAATAATAATTCTACAAATAATGTCAGCTTCTGACAGCTGCTGTAGGTATAAATGTTCACATAATGTTGCACTTTAGATTTCAAAGGGATTCAAAGACATTTTGTTGCACCATTCAGGTTTTAATACAAATAAAGTAATTTCAAAGATATGACATGAAACACCACCAGAGGACTGCAAATATCTCATCGCGGATTTCTATAGCAACATCAGCAAAACAATCTCTGTGACTTTCTATACACACTTAGCAATAATTAATGTTGATTTTAGCGCCATCTGAAAACTGTCGAAAACTGCACAGGCGCACTTTTATAACTTCCAAATTGAATCAGCACATCACACGGAGGAGCTGAAGGCGGCGATTAGAAGGGCTTGTGACTTGAGTGGAGACAGACAAAGAGGCATAGTGGTAATTACTGCTAACATTACTGCGTTTTAAGTGCAACGCTCGCTAACCTTTCACAGCTTCCCAAGAAATTCAGAATGACAAGTTCAAGCGTGGAGACAAGCAGAGAGAGGAGGATTTTTTAACAAGATAGAGACAGATAGAGACAGAGGAAGGTGATTATTGTGGTGGTTATTGCTTTTTAAAGGAGCATTACGCCAAGTGTTATCGCCCCACTGTGTGCTCTCATTGGAGTCACAGTACTGCTCAAACCCGTGTGTGTGTGTGTGTGTCTCTTGATGCCATGGCAGGAGGTACCTGCACTGCTCTTCCTGAGACATGACCTTACTTCCTCCACCAATCCCCAGCTGTTCCGTGAGGCCTGAGGTGCTCACACACCGACTGTACAGCTACGTTTGACCACGGAACAGCTGGACTGGTAAAATAAAGGATGTTTCCTGCATTGAACCAAATGTCAAATTAATCTCAGGCTGACTTACAAGTGACACCAAACTAAAATCTTAAAAATCCAACCAAGCTTATTTCATTTGTACAGTACATATTTCTAATATTATGTTTCTACATTGTAATCCTGAGTTAACGTATAAACCTTCTGTGCTTCTAACAATCAGAAACCAGAAAACCTAATCAAATTTCCTTCGGTGTTCCTCATGAGATTGAGAAATCGGTGGTGACGCTGTTCCTACAAAGGTATCCTCCTATCAGCATGATGCTGCATTCGCTAATAAGACCATGCATGTGTAAGTTGTTCCCGGTGTCGTAAAGCATAATCTGACTTTTCCGCACAATCATCGACCCTGTCTGGTGAGACGTGCGCCAGCTCTCATCAGCTCCCCGATCTTCCCTCTGCGATCTCCTGGTAATGAAGGTCGGCTCTCTCCACCCAAGGAAAAGTCCCAGTGCATCAGCGTGAGAGTCACATAGACTCCCTGCGTAATGACTCTGGGCCCTCAGCAGGATGGCGAGCTATTGGACGCCATGTTTTCCAGATGATGTCGCTGAGTGACCTCGGATGTGTCTAAATGCGCACGTGGAAAGCAGAAGAGAGAAAAATGAAAAGGTGCTTCTCTCATTCTGCTTCTCAGACGCACTTCCTCCATTTCTCTCTCAATGCAAATGGAGTGGAACAAGTCTATTCGTAGCCACGGCAACAGCAACATTATCGCTAATGGTCGTTGCGGAGACACTGGAGCTGTAATGGCCGACAGCGCTCTGTCGCCGCGGGTTACCATCTGGGTCGGACAGACGCGCGCACGCCCTTGAAAGCCGCGTGCACTTCTTTCATTCAAATCCACTTTGCATTGATTTTGCAGTTTGGCTGAAAATGCAACAGCTCTGTGTCTCTACCTCCGTGGCTCCACCTAAATCAATCACACACACACACACACACACACACACACACACACACACACAAGATTGTGTTTTGGACAAGTGGCCTGCCTGAGTGACGCCAGACATACACTCAGAGAGTGCTGGTGACGCCAGGCGGGTTGGAGTGGATTGGGTCAGTATCGAACTCAAACACTAAGTAACCCCACGACCGACTGTCTGTGCACCTGCCTGTCTGCCTGTCTCAGTGGCTGGCTCGCTCGCTCGCCGACATCCTTTGCAGCTTCCTTCTGCCAGTCACGCACGTACCAACAGCCGTGTGATATTTTATTAACGACATTTCTGACTGAACTTTTGTTTGTTAAAAGTTCTGAACTCAGTGAAACTGGGCGTCTCATTGACAACAACAACGACAACAACACCAAACATTCATTTATCTGAGATCGTCACACCACTCTAAAGACTTTCATTCATTAACCTCACCGGTTTATACACTAATATGCCTAATGACGGCGTCATAAAAGGACCGATTATTCTGAATCATCATTATTAGAATGACTAAGTTCACGTTGACACTGTTTGACCTTGTGAAGTGATTTTAATTTGAATGTTGTAATTATTTGATGAAAGTTAGCGATTACTTTAAACTTAACTTTAGTAATGTTCTCTGTGTCTCTCACACACACACAGGGAGTGTAGGTGACCTCAGAATGAACTTCAGCTGTAGAACCCTGATTGAGAGAGAGAGAGAGAGAGAGAGACAGGAGGACGCCACTGTCTCCATCCTTCTCACACACTCTGTCCATCTGCCGAGGGTGTGTGTGTTTGTGTGTGTGTAGGTGTGTGGATTAAGAGGGTTGAAGGTTAAACTTAATCACACACTCTGGGATGCATGCATCCGGCTCCTGGCTCTTCCTCTGTTCTTTCCCTGCACACCTCTCATCTTCCCTCGCCTTTGCATCCCTCTCTTGGTTCCTGCCTTCTCCCTCTGATGGGTTTTCTCCTCATCTTCACCTTCTTTTGCTCCCATTTCATTTCCCCCCTCATACGCTTGCCCCTGATATCTTTTCTCTCCTCCTCTGTTCCCTTCATCTTCTCTTTCTTCTTTCACTTTCTCGCCCTGGTTCACCTATAACATGCAAAGAAACTAGTTAGTTATGACATCACTGCTAATGACATGGAGGGGATTTAGGGTGACATCATGGGTAACCTGGACAACTCACACATGCTAACCTGACCACTGCCTGCAACCTTCAGTGCTGCTCCGCCAAGAGCGTTCGTAAATACTGCCTCTGTGGCACAGAGGAGCGCCCCCCAGGGGGTCCTCACCACCGTCAACACCATCGCTGGCTGCCTGCAGCCCTCAGCAGAGGAGCCCTATCAGCTCCCACTGCCTCTGAAACGCACAAAGTATCCTGACGGAGCCATCACGGCCATAATACGGCAGCGTCTGCTTGTGCAGTCGCCCTCAGGTAGACGTTTCAGGACCATAAAAACTCCAACAAACACACCCAGAAACTGTTTTTCCCCCAAAAGCCACAGCTGCACAAAATTATAAGACAAAAAAAAACCTGTGAGTCTGTGTCTCTAAGTATAGGAGAGACAATTATTTACCAGCGTGTGTGTGTGTGTGTGTGTGTGTGTGTGTGTGTGTGTGTGTGTGCTGCAGTTCCAGATATATGTAACCTATTGCTATAGGCTTTACTTTTTCTTAAAAATCCAGTTTCACTGTGCAATGACAGTATTATATTAGAGATAGCTAGATAGCTAGATAGATTTCCATCTCCTGCAACCCTTCATGGCTGATAGAACATCTTCTGCCAGCGCTCAAAGTTCTTGTCAGCCTCTCCAGTCTGTGTTTAAGCCGCACAGATTCAATGTTTGATAAACTTCACTAAGGAAGGATTTTTATCTCACATCGCTTTGTTTTAGATATGGGCCGAGGGGGGCTCGGCAGACGGAGTCGGCCGGTGGAACTAATGTGCCTACGCAGAGGAGCGCATGCACAGCTGAACCCAGAAGCCCAGAACCAGCTCTGCTGACTGAAGCGCTGAGAGAGCAGATCTGCCTCTGTCGCTGGGACTCTGTCGGCTCAGGATTTAGATGTTCTCGCCAACCTGTCTCTTTTTTTCTGCCCTCTCCCGAGTAACATTAAACAAAATGGGGGAAAAGACATTAACTGATGAAACGTTTATTCAAAAAATGAAAGACGAGTCAAAAGAAGCAGACTCTTTCCATCCTACTGTGCTTAATACATACGTGCACATACAAACAACACGTGTTGTCAGTGTGGGAGGGGCCCTGGAGAGGTGCTCTGTGCATTTGTGATGTCCCAGCTCCTCTCCTGCTACCAGCCCACGTTCCAATTTTAGGTCCACAACGGGGACTAAAACCAGAAACCCTCTGGCTCCCAGCTTCTTTCTGATCTCCAGCAGGTTGTTCCAGCATCTTAGTGAGATATCTAACAATAAATTAATCAGTTAGTGAGTCAGTCACTCAATATGGAAATGATATTGGATCCCTCCATTTAAGAGCTCATTTTGTAGATAGACCTTTAAACACTTCGCCCCCTGGTGGACGGATTGGGTAGACCGCTTGTTCAGGCTTCTTCTCTCTTTAGACTTTTTTCCTGGTGTTTTACCTGATAAGGAATAAATGTGTCATCGTAGCAGCCAGAGCCAAACTCTGTATTGGTTTACAGAGAACCCTAAAGGCCCCTGAGGTCCAGGCTGCCAGAATCCCCCAGAAATACGCCCGTTTAAAACACACAACAGCAGGAAAGTCCCTTTTTTTTTTTTTTTAAATGGAGCGTAGGGCACTGAATATCATAGAGAGAGAGGGGGAATCAATCTGGTGATTTTACGAGAGGGGACCATAAATGTGTCGGCTGTAAATTGTTTTGGAGATGCCACTGCTCTCCGAGGCTGCTACCACAGAGATAAATCTCCACAGAGTACTGTACATGCACATGCAAACCCCGCTATCTCAGGCGGAACAAGTGCGACCTCTTACTTCCTCTGGACTTTGATTTGACTGTGCTGGACTCGTGACTGGTCTGACTGGAGGTTAGATTTCGAACGAAGCTTTTCTAAAATCCGTTGGTTTGTGGGCTGATTCAGTGAAATGTCTGGTTGAACTCTACCAAAGACGATTGGTTTTCCATTATCATGCAAAGATACACACTCTGGTCTGCAAAACAGCAACTATTTAAGCTCAGTGTTGAAACTACGAATGAACAGCTGTCTCTTAAAACTAAATCTAAGCTGTAAAAGTCATCTCCACCTGTAAACTATGGTCCCATAAACTGTTGTTGCTATTATAGTTTAATGCCAATTAAAAGTCAGCTGTGCTAATTCAGTTACGCAAGTTCAAAAGTCAAATCTGGAGTGTCCGATGAGGAGAAAGGGTATTTGTCTATTTGTTGCGTGTCCATTTACTGCTGGAATGGCTCTAAATATGACAGTATTGTTGTTAAGAGTTCAAAAGTGATTTTTAAAGGCATCCAACAGACACGGGTTTATGTTGTTTGTTTAGTTGCAGCAAATGCTGAGTGCCCTCGGGAGAATACACGTTTTTTTATTCTCTGGAATGTTCTTCTTCGTCCGCAGGCTTCATCTGTCTGCCGCTCTGGAACTTAACAGTTGTTGAGAATAAAGCAGAAACGCAGAAAGCGGTGAGATAGTCTTAAATCCGCTTAAGAATAATGAGAAACTTTCATGCTTTTAAAGTCTTTGCAGGCTGGTTCTTACACTGTAAACACACAAACATTGTTCTGCGTGGCTCCGTCCGCGATGAGCTAGCATGTAGCTGCAGCGCTCTAACACTGTTACCAACGCCACAGCCTGACAGAGGAAGTGACTGCCACCCAGACTTCTGGTGAGCTACAGTCGAAGCTGCCACTTTTACCCCGGGATTAATGAGGCTAAGAGCTGTGTGGGGAGTTCTGGGGAACTCTGCTGTTTTCGGTGGTGTCAGGACGACAGCGGCTGGGGTGGGCGAGGGAGCCAGACGAGGCCTCTTATCTTCAGGAGGTTGCTCTCGTCTACCCACGGACGCTGGCTGTTCCTCCAGCTTCAGCTCCTCCTCATCCTTTTCAGCTGATGAATCGCCAAATGGAATGTCTCCCTCCTTTGAGCCGGGCGACGGTGATGCATTGAGGACGTGTCTCCGTCAGCTGTGACCAGACAGGCCGCATTCTGGCTAAATGATCCTCTCTGTATTATCTGGGGATAATCCGTCTGATTTATGGTCTGAATCCTGTCTGCACCGGGTAAATTCCACAAAGCCAGTCAAGGAGTTCAGGTGTTGCAGTTAGTTTAAAAGAAGCCTGGGTCACCGTACAACCACACTCATCCTCATTTTTTGCTTTTAACAGTTTTGATCTGTCAGCAAAATCTGACGTAAAGTTGAGGCGTCTTATAAATGTCTGCAGACTTCCTCCTCTCACTCAGTTTTAGGCCTTTTCTCCATCAGCCTTCGTCTGAAATGTTCTCTGGCTGTAAAACCTTCTCTGTTCTCCAAATTGTGAAGCACGGTTATTGATCCAACCATTAATATGGATAAAGATGGATCTTCACTTTTTCCTAAACTATAAAAATAAAGATGAAATCACTCTGTTGCCTTGGAGATGTCATTTAGCTGAGCTGCCAATCATTAAGACTCAGCCCACAGAGCATTAACTAACAAATGAAAGCTATTACATAATATATGCCGTATAAACTTTGAACCACTTTTCACAATAAATACAATATAGTAAGACTGATTATTTTTGGAGCCATGTTCTGGCCTCTACATCAGTTTGGTATATTATAAGTCGGTGTGAAGGCATGATTATGAACTATTTCCATTCTCAGATTAAAAGATAAATGTATGGCTGATATACATTTGTCCTGCTGGAAACACTTCACATAAAATCACCATTAAAAGCATTTTGAGCCTTATATATGTGTGTGTGTGTTAAAGAAAAAAGAAAGAAAGAAAGAAAGAAAAAAGAAAGAAAGAAAGAAGAGTTGGATCGGAATGATGTGTGATGTCAGAGCGCCTCCAAGTGGCAAAAGAGGAGAAAAGCTGACAGTAAAAATTATTGATATTATTTTTGAGAACATTACTCAGTTAAAATTCTCTTTACATTCACACTGACTGAAATTACATTATATTACATTATATTATAATGTTAAATAAAATAAGGTCAGATAAATATTTAAAAATAATATAACCTATTTAAAATAGAGTTATATATTTTTATATGCATTGTATTTATATAGCTTTCATCTGAAATTGGTGTGTTAATGATAATAATTGTGATCCTTCTAAATTTAAATACATGTATATAGCCTACATAATTACTTGTTTTAACAGTCAATTTTAAAAGTCACTCATTTCTAAAGGAACTAAAATATTCAGAAAATACAGGAGTGTGAGCGACAAGCTGACCTGTATTTGTAACAAAAATGTGGTTGTGTTGAGTGTGGAACCACGTGACTAATCACCTCATGTGTACAGAAACAATGAATATTTGCTGTTTTTTAACTGTGTCCTTGATTTTACAGGAAAAAGGAAAAACAATTTGATGCAATTTGCAACATTTAAACAAAATGTGTATGTTTAAAAAGACAGTCATGATAAATTAGTACAAAAACGTCCATGTTCGACTTTACATTATATATTTGTTTTGATGAAACCCATATTTAATGATTATCTACCAATAAAGTTAAAACTATAGTGCAGTATAGTGCACACAGGACTGTGTGTGAATGAATTGTTTTTTTTTTTATTTTACTGCACTCATTTAGGTGATTTTTTTTTCCTCCATGTACAAAATTGGAATCCAGTCACAAATCTGCAGTCAATGAGGCTGAATAATGAGGTTGTTCAAACAATGACAATTATTCTAAATATACACTAGAAATTGTAACAACCTAATTCAATTAAAAGTTACTTTCTCTTATAAAAGTCCCCACAAACATACTTTCTTTTTTTTTATTTAATCTTAAACGCGTTAACGTGCACGGAAACGTTGCGCTACCTGCGGTTCTGCTAGTGGCCACTAGTAGGCACCAAGACAAAGAGTCAGGGAAGACGAGCAGATCCCAGATCAGCTCAGGCGGCGACTGAAGGCTCCACGAGACACTAAAAACTGATAAGTGATGCATTTTAGTCAAAAGAAAGTAGATTTTTTTAAGACAGTAAGTTTGATCAAATCAAAATATCATTAAGAGACCTATTGCACAAAGAAGCACAAAATTTACAAAAATAAATCATTTTCAAGTTATTTATGATGTCATAAAATAATATGGCATATACTGAAAAAAAAATAAGTCATATTCAGGATACTCTGGGTCCGTGAATGTCACTAAAGTTTAATAGAATGCAAAAAGCCTCCTCAAACATTTCCTTGCAGAACTCCACTGTCACCTTTCATTTTGTTGCCAAAGGTACTTTTTCTTTTAATCCCGTCCATTTCCAGCCCATCAGCGTGGAGCAGGAAAGCCATCTATTAATGAACAAATTGGAATTGTCATTAGTCTGGCTGAGCGCGGAGATGGGCCTTTTGGAAATAAAAGGAAAATCCACCTTAATTAATGGTGACATCCATCAAGGTTTGGCCCGAGCGGCTAAGAGGCGGTTCCATCTCATCTGATTTATAGGTGAGACATGAGAGGGAGAGGTGAGCTGATGGAGAAGTTAGAGAGGAGGAATTATGAAGAGGTAAAAAAAAAAAAAAAGAATCTTCAAAGTTTGTTCTTTTAGTACTTTGTTTTCAAAGATATATCCTTACAAATCCACAGATGAGCCTTCTTAGGAGTATTTTTCTGAGTAACAGTGAGCCAAAGCTTTTGTTTGAAAATCAACATAACAGTAATATCGACCGTTTCTTCTTGTCGTGGTGCACTGACGTCTTCTTATTAATGATGAGATGTGCCTGAAGAAAGAGAATGACACGCACGTAGGGCAGAGACAGGAAAGAAGGCTCTCCCTGCAGTTTACCCAGATGGAGACAATGGACATCTTTACATCCATGCTGCACAGGAAGCTGCTTTATTCAAGGACAGCAAACCCCCACACTTATATGCTGTTGTACCAATCGGTTGTGTTTGTTCTTGGCAAAAAGACCACAGGGGTGTGAAGCAGGAGTGTGGGAAACTTTACCTTTAAGATGAGAGTTGAGGTGCTACAGTGCAGCATACTGAATAACCGTCGGTGGTCTGGGATTACCGAATGATGCCAGGTTGGAAAAATGTTAAAATGCTCGCGATGAATCCTCACTGGCATTGTCTAAATCTGCTGCGACCTCAGTAACGTGTGTGTTGACTCTTCTTTGTATTTCAGTCAGAGCTGTGGCAGCAGCGCCCTCTTCAGGTGGTGCAATAACCTCTGCAGACTGACGCGTTAGACTGCTCTTGTGCTCAGTACTTAATAAGAGTTTAGCGTGTTTAAAAGATTGTCCTTTAATATCAGTTTAAGTGCACCTCCCTAGGAACTCAACAATCACCATGGCAACATTACTGTGAAGGTAATCACTGTCTCATCTGAATGATTAAAAATGAAATACTATAATACATATATTAGATTTTTGACAGTATTGTAAAAGGCGCTATATAAATAAAACTGAATTCAATTGAACTTTTGAAGAGACAGATATACGCCATGTGTGTGAGTGCACGTGTGTGTGTGTGTGTGTGTGTGTGAGCTTGTGTGTACAGGCATGTGTGCCTGCAGCTAGCGAGTCAGCCAACTAAAACACAAGCTGCTGTGTGAACAATTCACCCCGTTGGCAGGCTGTTAAACCAAAGTGTAAAGTAAACAATCTCACAGGGTTTTCACAAGATGTTTCTGGTATTGATTCAAGCCTGTGGTGTAAACTGATCAATATTTAAGTCGCAGTCTTCAACGGTCTCAGTGCAAATGCGTGGCGGCAGCTCCTTCAGTGGCCATAAGGCTGTACAGCGCTCAAGTTTGCCTCCAGGATTCTAATTACAGATTAGCAACAGCAATAAATATGAAACATTTAAAGAAACATATCAAGTTGTAGCACATTAGCACAAGTGTCCCATTTACATATGGTGAATGGACAGGATCAAGTCATGGGGGGGGTTCCGAAGAGGAATGCTGAACAAACCGAATGCCAACAGCATGGACACTAAAACAAGAAGATTCAGTCCAAAAGTGATTAAAAAAAAGACTAAAAAAAAAACTAATTCTAAGTTTAACACAGAGCTAATGTTACTGGAGCCTTAATGGTGATTCTGGAATGGCTAATGCTAATGGTTAAGATGACTGTTTATTAGGTCGTTGTAAGCTTCACTAACCTCTTCAATTCCACATAAAAACCAGTTGCTTCTCAGAACTTTAACCCACTTTCATCATCATCATCATCATCATCCATGTTAGCATCATTTGCTAAGGTTTCATAGACATCAGTGCTTCTCTTTGCCTGACAGCTATGTTGATCATCACTGATAAAATCAACGACCAGTCAGAACAGTGGGAAACAGCACGTCAACAGTCAACGCCATGCTTTTAGAAATGAATCCGATTTTCACGAGCGTTCTCTCCTTCCTCCTTGGCCTGCTCTCCCTTCTCTTTTCTCTGTCTCTGCTCTGATAATGGATGGCATGTAATCATGCAGGTGTTTCTCTCACTCTTATCTCTCCGCTCCATCCAGCCTCACCACAGCCTCCATCCCTCAGTCCTGTGTACATTCCTCCTTTCCTCCCTCTCCAGCTTGTTATCCTGTCCTCCTCATCTATAATTTGATCTTTTCCTCCTCCACCTCTACCTCTCTCTCTCTTTTTTGCTCTGTTAAATTTGACCCTTCTTTTTCCTTCAATTCAACATTTTCTCTATTTCTTGTTTTTCCACGGGAGAAAGGTCTTGCTTTGCCTCCTTGGAGACTCCAGGTTCTCCTCCCCCTCCTCATTTGTCTCTTCCTCCCTTCTTCCCCTCTCCTTTTTCTCTCCATAGTACTGTCAGCTCGGAGTCATGAACAGATAGCATCTCCATTGAATCTCCACGCCGACCGACCCCGTCGCCCTTTCCTCTTTTATTGTCTCCGCTAATGGCGTTTTGTTGTGTTTTCTTTGGGTTATGTTCTGTCTTCTGTACCTCCTTCCTGTGTGACTTCCACACCCCGCCACTATAAAACTGTCACGATGGTCATAAGATCGTGAGGCAAGTCTCTCTGATCTTTCACTCTTTTGAAAACTGACCAGTTGGACACTGTCGAGACTCTGACCACCCACAGAACTTACTCACTTCTCTTACTCTCTCTTCCTTATATATCAAACAGTTCAGATATTTTTGCAGTCGCGTGTTAAAGCTTTGATCATGATGAGGAAGCAAACTATTATATTATATTTCCAAATTAAAGACTTCATATATGTGCAACATGGTGCAATAATAGAACTATCCATTAGTTGGGGCTAATTAGCCTGTCATGACTGAGCTTTTCATGCAGACATAATTCACAAGTTGAAACAGAAGATCAGCACAAAGTAGAACAGAACAGTTGTGTTTGCATGTGAGACTGGTTATAAAGTGAAATATGACAAGAAATCCTTCATTTTAACTTTTATCTAGGGGATAAAATGATGAAAATGTCCACCAGGTAAACTGTTTGGGAACCAGACAGACGCATATTTGTGGCCTGCGGAGAATGATCAGAAAGGGAACACACAGGAACCAGGAGGGGTCTGGTGACCAAAGAGAACCTCTGAAGTTGATGAAATCATGTCTCTTCTATAACTTACAACCAATGCAAAGAACCTTTGAAGGGTGTTAGCTCCATCCATTCATCTCCAACTGTCAACATCTTAGCAGACGTTATCAATACACGTCTGTCAGTAGTAGCAGAAGAGCAGAGACCTGAGAAAGAGCATGCCCCCCCCCCACACACACACACACACACACACACACACACCATAACAGACACCATCCCTGTTAACACAGCTCTTCACAAACACAGACATGCACGCCCTCCTGCTTTTGTGACGACTCTACATAACAGGTGTCGACCTGATGCTGGTCTCACACATCGAGAGGAAACACGTGTACACACACACACACACACAGCGATGAGGGAAATATGGCTGACACCTGACTGGGAGAGCTAATATTTGTTTTCCAGGAATGAAAGACTGAGATTTGGTTTCAGGCACTCGTTCTTCGTCCTCTCCGCGGGCCTCTTCTCTGGCATGTCTTTGTTTCTCATTCCCCGCTCTCCTGTCTCCTTCACTCTCTTCTCTGGCCTCTTGAAGCCAGAGTGAGACGGCTGAAACAGGACGCTGACATATTTGTCGTTCCGGCGCTAAATGTTTGTCAGCGAGTCAGAATCTGTGTCTGTGTTTTTGTTTGAGACCATTTAATCTGAACCTGAGGAAAACATTAGTGTATTAGTCCTATCAAAAATTAAAAAAAAATACCAATATATTAGTGATACTTGTGGCTTTGATGTCCACAGTTGCTTTGGTTGCAACAGATCATTCAATTTCCTGGTTACTCACAACATAATGCGTGCGCGCGCGCGCGTGTGTGTGTGTGTGCGTGTGGGGCTCCTATGCTCTAGTGGCTCTTGAGCTAATGCGATTCACAATCTACTGGCTTCTTTTTCCCTTTAGCGCCGCAGCACTAATGACTACCCCAGAGCTAATAACTATTACTCCCACACACACATATACTGAAAAGCTTGCCTACATACATTTGGGCATACATTAAATCTCTTTAATTGTATGAAAAACAATATTTATAGCCGCGGAGCAAAGGAACCATGGAATTACCCAGGGAGGATCTCTGCTATCACCAAACATTTATAGATGTGTTTTCATCATTTAAAGACACACTTTTCGCTCTGTGCATACTATATAAGACTCTCTTCTCTGGAACTGTGTTGAAACAGACAGCACTGAGTAAGAGAAACACATGCACTGCTGATTTCTTCTTTTAATGGTTTTCATATTTCTGATGCTACATTGCTGCTGTTTATATGCAGCTATTTTTCACTTCAAGAGCTAAAAACACAAGTGATGTGACCTTTGTAATCCAGGGATCTGCTGAGGACTTTCAAATATTTTCCATTTGATACAGAGGAATCCATTTAATTTGTCATGACTATGAAGCCTATGGAAAGAATGTAGCTCCCTTAAGGTCCTCAATGCTAAAAATGATGCTGCTCAAGCTAACTGTCGCTCTTTCCAGCTCACATGCAAGACAGTAATTATTTATTCTTCATGCAAGTTGAAAGTTCTGGTACATTTCTGTATAAGTGTGTTCTATCAGGACAGTGTGTGCTTCAGACTAGTGTCCGTGCAGAAGTCTGGCCCGATGTTTGTGGAACCAGGTTATTCAGAAACAGGAAAACTGATGGCCGTAATAATACGAGGTTAGGCTCAATTGGCTGAAGTAATGTTGCGTAGACAGAAACACTCCTAATGATTGGACAATCATTTATCCACTGCCAGCCTGAAGGAGGAGAATTTTTCTCCTCTATGTGCTAAATAAAATAGGATGACATCACTTCCTGCTTCACCACTTTCTGTAATCGTCACCAAACACGTTGATTCTGGCCGAAACATTTGCTTTAACTCCAGTGCGTCCTTCCGGGAGTTACCATTTTTACATCTTACATTTTGGGGTGTTCAAATGCTCATGCTTTCTCGCCGCCGCGGTCAGCCGTTGTTTCATTTTCTTCCCAGCAGTAGAGGCAACATTTCAGCTTCTCAAGAAACCTACACAGTGTGTGCGACAGACTCCAGCACTCACGTTAAAACAAAAATGCTTCTCTTCATATGAGCGCACACCAAACAACTCTTGTTTTGACCCCCGCAACTTAATTTGCCAGCATAGCAGACTGAGGGGGGGAGAGAGAGAGAGAGAGAGAGAGAGAGAGAGAGAGAGAGATGGTTGGAGGGAAGAAAACAGTTTTCCAGCTGATTAATTTTTCCAATTTCATCAAGACATGAAAGTAACCTGCTTCAATTAAAACACCACTCTGGAGACAGATACTAGGCTCTGTGTGTGTGTGTGTGTGTGTGTATGTGTGTGTGTGTCGCGCTTTGATGGTTGTATTTTATTGAGTGGAAAATTGAATCTAATTGTTTTTTTAACAGTCGCTTCTGTTCTTCTCCTTCACTGCACCGCCTCATTCTCTTTCTTTATTTGGCTTCTGTTTTTCTCCTTCTTCCCATCGTTCTGGAGCAAAACCACTTCCCTGAAATCCAACAGGACTTTTGCACAACGGTCAAAGTGAATTAAAAGAAACAAATCCAGATTTTGATCAAAAACATCCTGAAGCAAATTAATTTCTATTTAAAGCTGTAATTTCTAGATGTATTAGATGCATCTGAAACTAGAGAAGCTCTTGATAAAGCAGCTGCTAATATTTATCCATCTGTCCATCCATCCATTTTATGCCATCGGTCTCTTATTCCTCATTGTCCTAACAGCAACAGGGTAACCTGTCATTCCACAGCAGCCAGCCGTAGCTGGAGTAGTGACGGGCCAGCTGCGCTTTTACAAGATCTGCCATGTTTTCAGATGGAACATCAGCTTGATGTCACGTGCGTGAAGCTTGAACTCCCTGCTGCAGAGACCTGAGACGGAGACAACATCCAATCAGAGCTGTGCTTTTCCTCTGCAGCCTCAACCTCCCTGTCTCACGGCATCACAGACATCATGAATCTCCATTACCAAACACACACACACACACACACACACACACACACACACACAAGGACCAAAGTCACTCTGAAGACGCAGGCGCTTGAGTAAAGGACCATTTTTAATAAAATATTTATAAAACTGTTTGTTAAATGAATTTTTGGGTGCAGAAATGGTTCATCTGTCTCCATATGCAACTGAGCCGCTGGTGCTTCCTCCACTCTGATCCCACATGTCCAAAGTCCCAAAGAAACTCCCAGTCTGGGAACAGGCTGCTTCATATAAATGTTTTCGTTGCCATTGTATGCTCTAAGATGAGAAGTTTAAAGAACATAAACACTAATATTTTCTCATCCTTATGTTCTGCAGTGTAATACTGACAGTAGCACATTACATTAAATCATGTTTTCAAAGCTTAAATCTCATTCCTGTATGTATGCATTTATGCAGACATCAACACATGCTGTCTGTATAAATGTATATATACTTATTCACTTTGTACTGAAGCACTTTGCACAAGTGTGCTCAAGATACTGAAACATTTGCGCACACACACACACACACACAGTATTCCAACAAAGGAAATGTTTTCAACATTCTTTGTCCTGTATGTTTTACCAGCAGGGCCCCTGAGCTGTTTGCTCTACACAGCCTGGATGTGTGTTTTTGCACTACATGCGTGGCTGCTCAGTCACGTGCTCTTTTCCATTTGAGCATGTGTGTGTTCTTGTACTGACCTTCTTACATACCGTGTACCAACATCCGAATTCTACTAGCAATGTAAGGAGATTTTTTTTGGGAAGTGAGCGCATTATTAGCTGGGCCTCACTACTTCAAAGGCCTGGTTGAGGGTTCAGACTTGGTTTTAAGGTTGGGGTTGGGGGGGTTCGTTAAAAAAATAGCCATCAGGCTAATTCTGGTGCAGTTACAGAAATGTTAATTAATGTACATCGTCTCTGTCAAATAAACTATTAAATAAATAAATAAAATAGTTGAAATAACTCACAAAAACAGAAGTACAAGGTTGTGGGTGTGTGCATGCCTGTGCGTGGGTGTGTGCTGGTAGCTCCAGCTGTGTTGAAACTAGCCGTCTGGGAACCAGGCACACCCCCTCAACCACCACGAGCGCTCCTCTCAAGGATCACAGCAGAGGTCAGAGTTGAGGTGTCAGGAAAGTCGTTTCCGTGATGATAATTCTCCTCCAGCTCAGACACTGAGGGCATTTTATTCACACGATCACGCGTGTGCATCTGCCCGTCTACGCTGCATACCCGTCTTTCTCTGTTTGACCTCCACCTCCCGGCTCGCTCTCCTCCTCTCTCTCTCTTTTCCCTGCCTGTCATTTCTTTCTTTCTTGTTTGACCTATATGCTTGAGAAGAGCTCAAACATATAGGTTTTTCAGTAAAATCAGAGGCGTAGGACAGTGGAGGGCGGATACAGACCTGAGGGCCCCCAGGATACATCTGTGACCTTGTGGTGGCACATTCACACAGCAGCGTGTCTACAGAACCAGCCACAGGGCCCCAGGAGCGACGGGTCGCCATTGGGTCCTGTTCCTACAGAGCATTTACAAATGATATATACTAGACAAAAGAGGAATTAAACTAAAGATGTTTAAAAAAAAACAACTTTCAACCAGGTAATAAAGCACAGAGAGACCAATTTAAACATAATACAGGAGCAATATAAGCAGCACCGAGGAAAGGTACGGTGCTTTAGATCTTAGACATTAGTCTGCTTGTGACAGATTAAGAACGATATAAACAAGCAGCCATATTTGAATTTGTACACGTTCACACGTTCCTGAAATCTGATATCAGACCACACAATAATGGAGGACAAACCCCACCTCCCCTCTTCTACAGGACAATGGCAGTTTTTTATCATTTCATATGGATTTATAAAATGTTAATGAGTAAGTTCTGCCTTTGTATTATTGTTTTACTTTTTATTTATCTGGTTTTTATTATTCAAAGCCGATAGCAGAGCTGATTGCGATTGGTTCTTGAGACAGGAAGGTGACGTTATTATCATTGATAGTGGGCATAAAAACACATGTGACTGATTTAAATATTAATTTGTTTTAGATAAGGCAGAATGCACATAGCAGGACCCTGAAGACAGTCAGATATTTATCTATAATCCACAGATGTGGCACGAATAAAACCACCTTCATCAGCAGAAAATAAAGGTTGTTTTTTTTTTCCACTGAAATATTTGCGTGTCTGGTTGAGGTCAGCGGGTCAAAAAAGGGGAAAAGGAGGAGACCAGGCTGGCAGAGGAAGAGAGAGATCCCTGCGGAGGAGGGCAGGATGGATGGACGGCTGGATCGCACACCAAGGAGAGGAAGGAGGAAGGGAGGGAGGAAAATTGGATAGAGGTGAAGGAACGCAAGATGAGGACAAGGAATGAGGTGGATGCTGTTGGGGGGGGGGGGGGTTGGGGGGTGTCAAATGAAACATCCTTGATATTTTTTATTGCCTGTGAACGTATCCACAGCCATTACCTTACATGCACATACTCATAGAGGTAAAGCTCCAGCCGCAGGATGGTGAGGCAGCACTGAAATAGATCCCTCCTAATAGATGCTCATGTGATCAAACCCTGTTTCATCAGAATCCATTTTTAAGTGAGTCTGTGTCCATGTTTCTGCATGTGTGAGCATGCATAATGTATGATTGTGTTTGTGTGTGTGTGTGTGTGTATGTGTGTGTGTGTGCATTAAGAGGTTTGCCATTTGTGTCGTGGTGTTCCTGGTATTAAAGAAATAATTGAGTTGTTCAGCAGACCAAGGACCAATCAACACTCTTCATGTCACCTTGCAGAGAGAGAGAGAGCGAGAGAGAGAGAGAGACAGAGATACCACACACACACACACACTCAGGGCTAAACTGAGTCCATCCATGGAGGTTAACCACTCGTCTGTCGCACACATTCACATGTGTTATCTGGTCCAACGTCTTCAACACCAAGAATTAAATAACAGCGAAACACCACAGAAGCAGGAAAGAAGGAGGGGGGGACAAAAGAGGGAGAGATTTAAATGAAAGAGCCATGAGCTCAGGTGTGTCCTCACCTCATTTTCAGTCTCAGCCTAATTAATTGGGCTAAATTAATCTCATAGTGGGAACACAAAAAACCACACACACACACACACAAACACACACACACACACACACACACACAAAACTACAACATGACAAGAACATGCGCAAACACAACCATGTGGATGAACACACACATCACATGCTCCCTGCTGTGCACCCAATGGCAGGCAGCACAGTGAGACATGAAATACTGTCCAAAAGCATCATCCATCTGCTTCTTTTACTTCTCTCTCTCTTTCATCCCTCTATCGCCTCCTATTATGGCCTCATCTCTCCTCCTCCTCCTCCCTTCCACTCGCTCCCTATGCTTCTCCTTCCCTTCAGCTCTGCTCCCTGAACACGAGCGTAAACTTTGAGTCAATAGCCTCTTCAGCGAACTGTCTCTATCGCTCTTCCTAATGTGACAAACACAGATTCAGACACATACAAAATTATGAATGAACACAAAATTATGAGCCTTATTTCCATGACAACAAACAACTGCATTCACCTGTTATTATGCTGCTTTGCATCTTTTGGGTCCTTTTTCTGATGTGTGATCATCACCCTACTCCCACCTCGCCAAAGCTTTAATGAATCTTTTATCTACACTAACACGATAGTGATAATATAGCATTGATGTCTGAAGCCAACATTAATAATAATGATTTTGTAGATGTATTTTTCACAGATGCAGACATGTTTGATAAGATATGTAAATTGGTTTCCATTTCCTGTGATTTATGCCTACCGTGCTAAATCTACAACACATACTGTATCAAGACACGAAGAAACAGTCAACGACATTGAAGTCAAATACTACTTTTAATTTTAACGAGCAACAGTGGTAAGAAAGAAAACTTTAAACAGGAAGCAACAGAGCAGGACAGCCATTCGGGGGGAAGGACAGGAAGAGCTACAGCTATATAAATAACCAGGAGATCAAGTCATGTAGTTTCACTATAAAAAATTAGAATTTCATTAGCAAGGTGCAAATTACACCATATACGTTTTAGATCTGTGAGAAAATGAGCGAAAACAGACCTTCTGAAAATTAATTTTTTGACCTCTAAAGGTGTAAATGCCATTTTATAAAACTTGTTAAATGCAGTATTATACTGCATATAAAATTTCAGCCATATTCCATGTTAATGCGCACATTAGGTACTGTTAATTTTGCCAGATCACATAAAAAAAAACCCTGTTGCATAACATAAGTGAAAACAAGATTGTTTCATACCAGTAAAACCACTTTAGTCAATTTTAGATCAATTGGAAACAACTTTCCTGCTCGGTGATGCCACCTGGTGGACGAAAGAAAAAAAGAATCAAATGGAGCACAATTCGCCATGCGCTTAAAACCCCTTATTTTTTTGCTGTGGTTATTTATTGTTCGACACAGACAGACAGACAGACAGACAGAGAGAGAGAGAGTCACTTTGTCCATGTTATCTTAATGTATATTTAGTCACTCTCTTTATGAGGAACGGATGTCCAGAGGCCAGGGAACACACCCCTCCTAACTTTACACGTGAGCGCACACAAATGCCAGTTGGTCAGTCAAATACAGGCTCTTGTGTGACCTCTGACCTGTTGACTCTCACTTTCTCCATCCTCCCCTCTCAACTCTCCACTCTGCAGACTTCTGACCTTCAGTCACACCCATAACAGCCAGTGTTAAAACTATATCAACTATTTATATTTTTGTTTATATCTCTGCCATCTTTTTTTCATGCATTTAGTATATTTCTGTGACCCACACACACACACAACACCCTTTGTCTGTTCCAGCATGGTCATCTCAACGGGCATCTGTCGCACACGTGCACACATGTTGAGCTATAGGCCCTGAGAAGAGGTCGGCCAGTGGCCACGGCGACTGACGCAAAGGTCAGTCTGGGGTTCTTACATTGCCACGGCAACAGAGGCAGGTGTCATTCCGTGGTCAAACTTCATCCCGGGTCAGTAAATGGTCAAATACAGGGACTGGACAGTCGCACACTGTGTGTCGCACACTTCTACAGGCATGCACACAAGCACACACAGACACACAAATATCAACATTGTAACATTGTTGCTTTATCGACAGTGGCAAAATGTGTCCGAACTGCAGCTGTGAAGGGTGAGAAACCTCTGGAATTATATCAGCAATTATTATAAATCACTGGTCACGCTGCTCGCTTCCGTTTTGATATATGTTGTCATTACACGTTGTTTCCTATTGAGGGCGCTCTTGTACCAGTTAAATAGTCAAACCAATTTTAAATTATTTATTTTTAACAGTATAGTGTATTGAACCCTTTTATATGGAAGACACTATATTGTAATTTCCAAATAAAATATTTTTGTTATGTCTCATTAGTTCAGACCTGCAACCATTACTCCACTCAAAAAACATAAAATGAGGCCATTGTAGTATTAATGAATTATTTATATAATTAAATTTGTAGAATACTTTTATAAAACAATGTTTATAAAGTGCTTCACATAAAATACTTAAAATAATAAAAAATACAAAAACAAAATACAAACACAAAAATACAGAAGAAAAAGAAAAAAACAAACAGTACAAAACTGGAAGGAACTTAAGAAATACCAAAAATAGTTTTTTAAACCGACTTTAAAAGAATAAAAAGGAGTAATTATTTATAACATAGTGTTGATAATATTGTCAAATACAGTTTGGTCAAACATGTATTGTTGCCAATTTATTTCATGATTTATTTATCATATTACAATAAATCTTAATTTCCTTGGATAAACAAGTAGATAGTTTTTGGAAATGCGAATTCCTCATTGATATTAATAAAGTTTCCATCTATCTATCTATCTATCTATCTAATTTCATATTGAAAGATGATGCTCATCAAGCGTGTGTCCTGAATAAACATATAATGTATGTCTACTGGTCATGAAAAAGTCTTCTATCTGTATGGTTCTATTTACTTCTGTATAGACTGCTATGTGTGCCAGATTGTCTTAACATATTTGAAATATTGAATTAAAGACATGCGTAAAATCACCCATGCAATATTTGAGTTACTTAGTTATTTAATAATACGTTCTGTGTTTAATAGTGAACACTGAAGCTCACTGAACGAGTAAAAAGGTAAAAAGAAAATAAAGACAACATTAAAAAAATTAAGGCGACGTAAAAAGGTTTGTTGAAATCAGGTATTTCACAGACTGAAAGCAGGAAGATGAGCTCTGATGAGGAGGAGCTGATGTTTCTGGTGACCAGTTCCAGAGGAGCAGAATGTTCCGGTCTCCATGGTGGAGAATAGAGATACAGCCAGAGTCGTCAGCCACGGAGCAAGGAGCTGTGAGGGTGTGAGGCACAGCGACAACATGTAGGAGGTCTCAGATATGGAGGGGCGTGTGTGTTCGGCATTGAATGTTAACATAAAAATTCTGACCTCAATCCAGAACTATTTATTTATTTATTTATTTATTTATTTATTTATTTATTGTGAAAAGTTATTTAAAATCTAAATTTCTTACTCAGCTTTGAATGGCATTCTCCCCATATAATAACAATATGTGGGTTTGGTATGTTTTTTATTTTATCATATATTATTAGTATGTGTATGTATACAAAATTGTATGCAAATTGTTTTTTGATTTTCTTCTCAATTAAATTTTACCCTCAATAACATTAAGAACTTAAAAAAACACACACACAATATATATATATATATATATATATATACACACACACACACACACATATACTGTACATAAATACTGTGTGTTTTATATAAATGGATTTAAGCAAGAATTTCTTTAAATTTCTGGATTTGAAATAAACATTCCAGAATTTCATCTGAGTAGGGGTTTTCTTTTGCCGTTTAATTCTCTTATCTATTTTTAACGTTGCAAATGTGATCCAGTAGATTTATTTGTACTATCTCCAACTTCATAAATTCATTTTTATTACAGCCGAATTTGTTGCAGCAAAGTTCAATGATATATGTCTGAATTTGTTATTTTTAGCATTTATTACCATATATATTATATTTACTCTAAAACCTATCTGACATTAATAGCATTTTTTAGATTATTTTTATAGACAGCGTTGAAAAGCCTGATGAGTCGAGGCCAGAGAGTCCAGCAGGAGATGCTGCG
Organism: Pao palembangensis; assembly: GCA_015343265.1. Taxonomy (NCBI): domain Eukaryota; kingdom Metazoa; phylum Chordata; class Actinopteri; order Tetraodontiformes; family Tetraodontidae; genus Pao; species Pao palembangensis. The sequence continues at coordinate 11,698,312 of CM027085.1, read as the reverse complement.
CTCATGGGGACCGTACCCCGGCCAGTACAGTGACCTGGCCTTCAACTCCACACCTCTGCTTCAGGCAAGGGGACCCGGCCTTCAACCCTGACCTCTGACCTCAGCCCGGTTCAGGCTTGGGTCGACTCCCACAGAAGGGTGAGCGAGAGGTCAGCGGGCTGGTTCTGCTGGGGGTCTCTGCACAAATGCAACGCTGCCAACGTCTAACTGTCAAACCAACAATATCTGCTTTATGATCTTCTGATTAGATTAGATTAGATTATAGTCTCATCCACAGTTCATAAACAAAACAAAAAATACAAACTTGTTTCTGTCAAATTTGCATCAAGTCTGATTGTGATTCGTTAACCAAATCCATGTCGACAGCGAGAAAATATCAGCTATATTAATATTATTAAAAATATTTTTTGTACTGTAATCAGATAAAAGATCTGGAGTGTTGAGTATTCAGGTTTCAATATGTCATCTTTCTTTTTGACATAGTTTAAAAACATACATTAAAATCAGATTCAGCTCAAAAATCATTTTTGTAATAAATCTATTGAATGTAGTTGCAAAACACAGCATCATCTTCCTAATGTCTGTTGCGTTTAGTACCTGATTTAGACTGATTTTTATGACAGTATTTGTAGGAAATTCTTGCAGGCGGACGCAGCAGAGCAGCGACACCTAAACGTAGGCGGGATGTTGGACTAATTATTCCTGCAGCAGCCATCTTGAACCGCTGGCCGCCATCTTATGTGGGCGCGGCGATCTCCCTCCTGCTGCATAGAAGGCGAACTCGTTCAAAAGTGCTTCATACAAAGGGAAGTCATGTCATCCTGCGACAACAGTGTCATCACTTCCTGACCGTGGGGTCACAGCGAGGGCAGTCGGAGGTCGAACGCAGGTCACCGCAACGTGGGGTCAAAGGTCTCCCCAGAGTCTGTTCCAAACCTGTTAAATGGTCTTTTATATTCACTTCAGATCGTTGTTGGTAAATGGGCCTATGACATAATGCTGCTCGTCAAGAAAAGGTTTGTTTAAGTCACATCCAGCAGAATCAGTGCAAACGGGATAAATCTGCTCTGTCCTGTCAAACTCCAGAATAAGATTATTCAGAAAAATGAATAAAACGTTACCCGCACAAACAGCCTTTCATGTCATGGTGTTTCCTCCTACAGTGGGTCATGCTGGGTTCAGTGGGTCAGACAGAGTTCACCTCCACGGCTACAAATTTTAAGTGTAATTCTAATTCACACATCACACACATTCGAACAGAAACAATGCATATATTTCCTTATTTCCAAATAACGTTTTTGGTAAATAATAACTAAGAGATCCTTTTTTGTACCAATAGATATTGAGATTTTTTTTTTTCAATCAAACATGTCTTTTACTGCTGTGTTTACATTTTTTTTTTTTAACTATGTGTCACAAAAAATGTTTTAGCCTCAGAATAAGTTCAAAGTGCTCACCTGGATTCCTTTATTTGCCAGCAGGGGGAGACTGTAAGCTGTGGGGAAACGACCCTAAATGATAAGAACATAATTGTCTAAAGGCTTTATTCTCTCATTTTAATCTGTTGCACTACACAGCACATTGTTTCTTGATGTAACTATGGATGTAAAGGAGGTGAAAGAGTGCTTTTAGGAGGCAGCTAGAAGAAGTGTGATCTGATTAATAAGTTACGATCTGTACAGTCTGCTTTCTGGTTCAAAAACAGTAAGATGCTCAGTGAGCAAACGTTTTCATTTCATCAGATTGTCAGAAATGTCAGAGTCATCAAGACTTTGGACATTAAATATCCACAGGCAACAAGTGGGGGGAGTGGGGCCACATTTTAGCCTGCGTGACTATCACAGCGTGCTCTTCGATGGGTCAGTAGAAGGTCAGTCATGGGTTCAAATCCAGGTCAAAGCAAAGAGAGAGCCAAAGTTCATGTTTTATATGAGCGTTAACTCCACTACAATTCAATTTGGATTGGTTCTGCAACAGATGCCCTCCGAGTGTTTGGAGTCCCCCAAAAATGACACAGCTCGCTCCGATGCAGATGGGGTCCCTGCTGTGTAATCAGTGACGCGCATCTTGTACTAAATGTCAAATTTCAACAATTTATGCACACCAAAGTTACAATTAACAAAGCAATTACCTAAACTTTGCATCATGCAGGCTCTTTGCTTCTTGCCTCAGATTGCAGCCAACACTGGGGAGAATCTAAATGAGCATGAATAGAGTCAGTTATCTATCAGAGCAAGAAAGAAGCTTGATTCAATTATTTGTGTGTAGTAAAACTGCATGAGGAGACAGATTCTGGCTTGGCTGCAGAGCTGAGTTACTCCAGGGATCAAAGAGATGCAATTACAGGTGAGTCCAACTAATCTAATGTTACATCCAGAGTTGGATTCTATGTTCCACAATAAAAGTCACTTCCCGGCTTCGATCCAGTGCTACACCGTAACAAAAGACACTTCCTCATTTGTCTGCATTGTCAAGCAGCTTAAGTGATTGAGGGTTAGCAGCATTACATTTTTATTCAGACTACTTAAATTGATATTGCTGAAGCTCAAGTTGATTTGTTTTTTTTGAGTGTCTTTTTTTTTTGAGTGCTAATGCTAAAAAAGACTGAACCCAATTCTTTTCATTTCCTGAGGAGTTTATTAATAAGCTTGCGCACTGCCAGCAGGCACAGAAAAACTATGATAGAGCAATCCATCCATCTTCCAACCGCTGTTTCCCTGTGGGGTGGCGGGACAGGGGTACACCCTGGAGGAGTCGCCAGCTCATCACAGGGCTTTGTAGCAATGATATTTTACAAAAATGATTTCCAGTGAAACCATCTTGTTTAAATAAAACAACAGAGTTGTGGAATGTTGCAATGATGAATGAACTGCTAAACTGTAAAAGTAAAGTAAGACTTGAGTGTTAAATTCACTTATATGCAATAAAAAGGCAGGTTTTGTAACCTTTTCGTGATTTGAAATGAAGCTCGTCTTACCCTGAAAGCTAACCTTTTAAAGCTGAAGCAGTTTGCCTGTTGTTGGAGATGAGTGTTTGCATGTCACTCCTGCTGAACATCTTTTTTTTTTTCCTCAGTGCTGGATGGGTGCAGTAAAAGCAGCTGATCACCATCTCAGGTGAAAGAATCTGCAGCTGCAGCCACATCGTGTAATGATGCACCTGTTTGTTTATTCCACGTATTCTTTATCTTTATTTGGATGTACGGAAAAAAGAAGCTTCAGCATACCTCAGGCATGAGATAGAGATGGAAGAGGTTCAGCAGCAGGGCAATGGCCCTGTGCCTGTTCTCCATCACACACACACACACACACACACAGCCTGGGGCATGCAGCACAGCATGTGTATTCAGGGCTGTGTGGACGTGAGGGTGTGTGTGCAGAAAGCGTGAAGCATGGGCACGTCCTGTCTGTCTGCCTCACACCAACATTAACTGATCAGCACAATCTCCAACATCATATTACTTTCACATTCAAACTAAATGGGATTATATCCTATAACAGGTCTGCACTTGGTAAATAAGGCATATCAACATATGAACAGACAAATATACACCTGTTCAGTGTTTTGATAAAATAAATACAAGTCTTACTGTAGATTTATGTGATGGAGATTAAATACGCACACAAACACACACACATTCATATCATAAAAGACATGTGCAGTATGACCATTCACACATAACTGCGCTGTATTGTTGAACTATGCACAGTGACATCATCTGCAGCAAGATGACCTTGCAGGTCTTTGGAGGTGGCCTGTGGGTTGTTTGTGACCATTCTGTGATCATCCTTCATCTTTGCCTCTGATATTTTTCTTGGCCTGCCACTTCTGGCCTTAACAAGAACTGTGCCTGTGGCCTTCCATTTCTTCACTATGTTCCTCACAGTGGAAACTGACGGCTGAAATCTTTGCTCAGCGTTATGGTTTAGGGGAAGGCTACAAAAAGCTATCTCAATCTTTGTTTTCAGGTCATTTGTGAGTTGTTTTGAGACCCCCATGTTGCCACTCTTCAGAGGAGAGTCAGAGAGAAGAAGAACAACTTGCCTTTGGCCGTCTTAAATACCTTTCCAGGCTTATCAGCTCGTCAAACTGTTCCAATTACTCAGTGGTAATTACTTACAGGTATTCAAATCAACAAAATGACAAGGGTGCCCACATTTTTGCACAGCCTATTTTTCACATTTGATTTAATTTCATACAAATGAATAATACTACACTAAAAATCTGTGTCTGGAAAACAACCCAGTACTCAGCGTTTATGGGAAAATGAATGACATGCCACTGTGATCATTTTCTGTGAAGACAGAGTCAATTATTATGCAACCTCAGAAGGGTGCCTAAACTTTTTCATACAACTGTACACATCAACAGTGCCTCAGTGCTAAACAAGTGATGTCACTTTTGTTGTCATGGTTACTAGTTAAAGACTGACATAGCCCTCTGAGTCTGTCCTTCATCCACATTCAACAGTCAATGAATCATGTGTTAAGAATCTAGGGATATGTATGTATGTATCTATCTAATGCAAAATGTAATGAGGAGATGTAATTGTATTTAATATGACTAAACTTATTTTAAATGCAAGCAAACTTTGTTATATATCTACAGTACACAGTATAAGATGTGTCCCCTGAGAAGGAAAGAGAGAGCGTACAGGTTACACATGTCATTACACAGTCAGGGGGATTTGGAGATGCGTTATGTGGCGGACTGGGATGTTGGGAATATACTCAAAGTAAACAAAACCAAAGGGTAGCTGGTATTTTTTTTTTATCTACCACTGATAATTGCAGCCTGTTTGTTTATTTTTTTGGACATTTTTGTCTGCTTGTTTGTTTATCAATGAATCATTGGAAAATTCTAAAAAGGATACAGTGTTAATACGTACAGTCATTCAGAAGGGTCAGGGGTCAACTCAGGGACTCAAACTCCAAAGTTTTTCTATGTCAAAGAATATATTCTAAGAGGTATAAAGTAATAAACTACATTTGAAAACTGCATACAATATGCAATATTGCATATATCAAATAATTTCTTCATACAGAAATTATTTTCATTTTAAAATCATAACTATGGAAATGAAACGATGATTCACACATCCTGTTTTTATATAAGAAAGCCAATGAAAACTCATTTCGCAAAGACGTTATTAGTAGTAGTATTATTGTTGTCTCTCAAGTTCCATCTGGTGGTTAATATTAGTACTGCAACACAAAGTGAAAACTTAAGAAATCATTTCTTGATCATAAATAGTCTTAAATTTCTCCCAATTTGCACTGCTAGAACACAATCACTGTGCTCTTCCAGTTCCATGCCGTTCATATTCAGGCTTAAACCTGGCCAATTCCTCCATTACTTCCTCGGAATAAATACCTGCCGGAGAAACTGACACTAGTGAAAGACCCTTTCAGGTTACTGAAAGTGTAACCTCACATTGGAAGAAAGGGTGATTTTGAATTGAGGGTTTATTTTCAGACAATTTCAGACATTTCTGTCACAAGCGAACAAAGCAAAAAAAAAAAAAAAAAAGGAAAAAATTTTAGGCGTATAAGCCAAAGTCCGAATGTTGCTTCAGTCAGGAAAACATTACGTTTGATGCTATTTAATTGCTGCTGTATTTCTGGATGTATATTTTGAGAGATGGTTCAGGTACTTCTGGCTCTGAAGAAGAAAAGAGTGAGCCACAGCTGTTAAGAGGAGATGCCACCAAACTCTTTAATCGTACGGCACATAACTGCCAACAATAACCACATAGATACTTAGTTTTCTCCATGACCTTCACTGGACAAGAAAAAAAGAAATCACTGTAAATGTCTTTTTAGCATTATTCATCAGCTTGAACCCTTTCTACTCCAGTTTAGATATTCAGGAATAAATCATGTTATTGATTATCAGTATATGAACCAGAATTTTATTAATTATTAATTATAATTATTTATTAATTCTTACATGAGGTGATTAAGAAATCTCTTTTAATATCTTTTTTCCCATCTTTTTTAATGGTTCACGTTATATAAAGCAGATGTGACAATTGGATGCAATTGGCCATTGTGGTCACTAGATGGCAAAATAACATCAATTTCGCAGTGGAGGAATATTTGTAAAACGTTTCATCATGTTTGGGTGCAGTTAAGTCATTACTGAACCCAGAATTATGGGTATGTTTTCGTTTTGTTTTGTTTTGTTTTTTTTTAATTTGGCAACCTTTTCTTAGCATATTTTTGTCTTTAAGCCGCTGTTTTCGTTTGTACATTTCATTACAAAGATCAAAATAATTATGAGTATAGAAAAATGTTGATTAAACGTACTCTAGTATGATAAAGAAACCTGCATCCATCAACTCTCTCATTAAACAATAAGGATGACTGACAATATGATGAATGAAATTCAAGTAGCCATCTCCTGCAACCAAACACTTACTCTTTCTGACTAAATAATAAGTGTATTAATCAAAATAATGAATTATAAAAATCTAACAAAAATGTTCCTCGCAGTTGATTAATTATATCACCTCATAATTAATTATTTAAAGTGCAGTAAGAGAAACCTGAGGAATGATGGTGTCAACTTCAGTGGAGAAAAGTTTTGTAGAAGAACATGATAATGTTCATAATGTTCATAACATGATGTATACTGTACACTGACAGTATAGTTTGGGGGGGGGGGGGGAGAAAGAATCAGGCTTCACGGTGCAGTAAATGGCCTCGGGAGAAGGCAACAGTAACCTGGCCTCAAGGACTCAGTCCTCAGGGACTGGCCTTTAGAAATATCGTCAGAGTCAGCTAATTACTGAAACTATATCTAGAACTGTTGAAGATTTGATTTTTTATTTTTTTTTTTTTCTGTTATTGTCAGCAGTATGTGAAGGGAAAATGACTCCTTCTCCTTGGTAAAGAGTTTCTCTCAACCATTTGAGAGGATGCCATCCTACACTGTCCTATAGATTGACCTAGGTTTCACTCTCAGGCTTATAAACCTCAGGACTGGTGCTGGCTCTGGCTACATCAACTGTTGCTGTGTTGCTATCACTCCTGCTGACCAGTAAACTTCACTTCAACATGAGTCACCCAAGATTCTATGAAACTCTCTGGTGTATGTGAGGTCACTGACACCACACTTAAATCTAATGCAAACACTCCCGATTCGAAATATTTCCAAGAACTTTTTGCTCCACAAACACCAGCAGGTGAAATTGGACATGCTGGAGTGGCGTTATGTATGCCTTGGTTCTTTAAAAGCAGAAAAATTTGATGTAGCTGCTGCTCCAGTTAACCCACTTCCCCGACATGACTGAATGTGTGAGCGTTGAGGGCTGCGTATGAGGATGGAGGGGAAGCTGGAGGGCAACAGAAATGGTGTGAATGATAGATGACGAATGGAAAGGGTGATCTGGCAGTGTGCTGACGTTGTCTGGCCTACTCAACTGCCAGCCCTGGCTTCACGACTTGGAATAAAAAACATCTCCGCCATATCGAAACACCGTTCTAACGATACAAAGCTGTGAGGTACAGTTAGGCTAAGAAGAAAGGGAAAGAGAAAGCAACTGTTGGAGTTGTGTGAGCAGGTATCAGCTGCAGGTGTGGAAGTAGTAAGCATGAAATGCATGGCAGGGCCCAATTATGATTAGCCTCCAGTACATAACTTTGATAATCCTATACTCTACAACAGGCGCAGCACTGATGCACACTAATCATCACGTCAAACATAACCAACAGCAAATACGACCAGCTACAGCATCAGTCTTCATACTTTAAAGCAACAAATTACATAGAAGCAACTTATCATCAGCCACAAAACACTTGAGTACACAACAAGTTAGATGTAACACCAGAAGCATCTTTCAGACTGAGAAAGCACCACGGCGGGTGCATATTAAAGCAGCCAGCATTGCCATTACACACTCACATAAGCACACACATTCATTGAACCTACTTTGAGTAGAGGCTCTCTCTCTCTCTCTCTCCGGTCCCTCCTTTAAGTCCAATGGCTCGTTTCTCCGAGTTAAACCTCCACATCAGCGCGGTTTGTGGTAACTGTTCGTCTTCTCTTGCCTGGACAGGGGCCGGTCACCGGAACTGCCTCGGTGTCAGCAGGAACGTAGAAAATCCATTTGCTGTGCGTAATTCATGTAGGCTAAAGCGTATTTCACAACAGCAGCAACAACAACAAGCCGGTGTCTTTGGCTTGTCGTAGTCTGTTTGGCAGCTCGGGAAGAGACAACAGTTTTATAACAACGTGCGCAATGAAAAGAAAACTGCGCTGCGTAATGGCACAAAGCAGCCCCGTAGCCTCGACGCACAAGCCTCCATCCAAGGCCACGGGTGTTGTCCACCTCAGGTTTGTCCGTGCAGAGGTCACACCCACAAACACAGAGCCAACAGGCAGTTGTGGCCCAAATACAGCCCCAGTTGCGGTTGCATGTTAACTACTGGTAGCCTCTACCCCGTGGCCGCTGCGGGGCCTGCCAGGCTCAGGCCCTGTGGAGCTACAAGCTACGGGTTCCAGACTGTCGTTCAGGGTCTCTTTCTCCAACGACAACATGACGAGGAGTCAGTTTAGTATTCGATTTGGCAGAGGGGACTGTTGGAGTTTTTCAGCCACTTTTATATCCATAATGAACTAACAAAGAAAGTGTCAGAACTAAAACACTTCACTTTCAAAAATGCGCGCTAACTGTTGCGCGTCTCCGTAGACGTGGGTTACGTCACGGACGTAACTTAACTTTTTTTGTTGTTGTTTTCAGCAAAGGCTGTGATAGGCTGTTGCAGTGTAGATTCCGATAGATTTCCAGTCAATTAAACAAAATCACACAATTTCTGAAAGCTATTTTAATGCTTGCCCCTAACCCTAACCCTGAATTTGTTTTATTATCCCGCAATGGGGAAATTGCAGTGTTCCAGCAGCAACATACATTAAAGAAATAAATAATATAACAGAGTTGGGAAAATAAAAATAAAAAATATGGCTAACCCTATACAAGTACCGTGCTGTACATGAATTGCATGACCATATCGCACATAGGCAGATATATGCACGAGGTAGATTGTGTATAGTTAGGATACTGCGTTAAACAGTCTGCTGTGGGGAGGAACGACCTGGGTAACGCTCCTTCCTGCACTGAGGATGCCTCAGTCTAGTGCTGAAGGAGCTGCCTAGGGCCTTCACACTGTGGTGCAGGGGGTGGGAGGAGTTGCTCCTGATGGATGTCAGCCTAGCCAGCATCCTCCTGTCTGCCACCTCCTCGATGGAGTCCAGGCTGCAGCCCAGGAGAGAGCCAGCTCTCTTAACCAGCTTGTTAAGTCTCTTGCTGTCCCTGTCTGTGCTGCTTCTCCCCCAACACACGATGGCATAAAACACTGTTGAGGCCACTACAGCGTCGTAGAATGTCCTGAGAAGAGCCCTGCTCACGCCCAAGGACCTCAGTCTCCTCAGCAGGTTCGGACTCTGGCCCTTCTTGTACAGGGCGTCGGTGTTGTGAGACTAGTCCAGTTTTTTGTTGAGGTCAACACCCAGATATTTGAAAGAGTCCACTATCTCAATGTCTGAACCCTGGATGTTCACTGGTGTGTGGGGTGTGGATGTCCTGCGGAAATCTATCACCACCTCTTTTGTTTTACTGGTGTTAAGGAGAAGGTGGTTCTCCTCACACCATTCCACAAAGTCAGCAATGACTCCCCTGTATTCCTGTTCGTTCCCCTCTGACACACATGGCGCTGTCATCAGAGAGGTTCTGGAGATTACACTGTTCAGAGTTGTGTCTGAAGTCCGATGTGTACAGTGAGAAGAGGAATGGTGAGAACACAGTCCCCTGTGGAGCCCCCGTGCTGCAGACCACCACCTCTGGTGCACAGTCCTGCAGCCTCATGCACTGTGGTCTGTTGGTGAGGTAGTCGGTTGTCCATGCCACCAGCTGCTGGTCCACCCCCGCGTCCTCCATCTACCTCCTGAGCAGTGCAGGCTTGGAACCACACACGATGTCTTCCACAGGGTTGGAACCTTCTCCAGGCAAAGGCTCAGGTTGAACATGTACAGAACCACCTCACTGAGCTGGTCTGCACACTCCCGGAGCAGTCTGGGGCTGATTCCATCGGGCCCTGTGGCCTCCCTGACCTTTAGCCTCTTTAGTTCCCTCTTCATCTGGTGCTGAGTGAGAGACGGGGGGGCCACTGGTGACTTGGGGGGATGGTCCATATATGCAGGACACCAGCTCCCGGTGACGGTAGAGAGAGGGGCAGAGTGGGGTGTTTGGAGCTGACATTTGCTTCAGACCCCTCCATACTTCCCGGATGTTGTTCTGTTCCATGCCAGGCTACCTGCTATGATAAAAATAAAATTTTAATTCAAAAATTGGTCCTTGTGCCAGGTCCCTATAGCGACAGCTGTGTCACCTTTGCCATGTTTCTTCCTATTCCTGCAACGGATGATGATCAGGAAGTGGTTGTCAGTCACAGCACATCACCCAGACCTAATCTCATGCAGACACCACTCCAAGATCCAGTTTGAATTTTGTACACTGATGGCTCTGATTCTGTTTCCCTAGGAAATGCAGAAGACGACGCAGCAGCTAAACCACCGGGGATTTCCTCAACCTCTGTGGTTCATCAGTATGTTTTCTCCTGATCCTGTGGCTGTGACCTCTGTTAATGACATGGTGGTGTTACAAACCTGCGCTGATGAGTAGATGACTGAGTAGGTGAAACATTTGACCTTGGTCAACATCTGACAACACTGAGGACACCCGCTCTACAGCTGCCAGAGAGCCAGAGAGAGAAAAAAGCTTTTTCTGCCCAGCACCGAGGCACAACCTAGTTGATTGCCACATATCATACCTTGGCTGATGCCCCTTACAGTAACCAGATGTGGAGTGCTTCTGATCCCAAATGCATGAACGGTACATGTAGATAGACACGGGTGTCATGCTCTTTTTGCTACAATGTACATGTGGTCATCTTCATGTAGGTGAAAAAGTGGGCTAGGGGAAAAGTAGGTCACATAGTTTAGTAATGAGTTATTCTTCCATACAGGACTGATTTACATCTGTGAAATTAGAATGATCTGGTATTATTTTCATTTTTACGAGTAAAACTTCATTTACCAGAATACCTTGCGTTTCCACTGGCGCTGTTCGCGGGTAGAGGGAAGACCCCTGGTGTTTGTCTCTGCAGCAAGGAGACCCTCACCAAATCAATCCAGCTAAGGCACGCTGGGATAAAGTAGGACTCACAGGAGTTGCCAAACCTTCACTAGTAAAGGTAAGATGCATGTAACGCTGGCTGTCATGGGAAGAGACTTGGCACACATTTGATTAAACACATTAAGTTCTTGCCAAAATAGAGTTAAAATTTAAATTAAATTTAATTAAATTAAATTTAATTTAATTTAAAATTTATTTCAAGAGACTATATTTTAAATTATGTGTTTTATGTCGCACCTTAGGCCGAGTTCCTAGTCTGAATTCTGTTCACTGACAATGACAATGACAATTTATTGACATTGTCAGTGGTTTTTTGTCAACAGTTTTCCAAAGTACTTCGACAGATTCGGTGTCAGTGGAAGAATTGTGTCCACTTGCAATTGTGCTTTTGTACAAACGTTCGTAGCAAGCTGGATGAAGAAGTGTTGATTGTCCTGTCCCTTTTTGAGGTACAATGTTAGTTTGTCTGAGTAGAGGTTACATTTCTTATTTTGCTTCAGCATTTGATCTTCTATTAAACTGCTGCATGCATGCATAGGATTCGTGTTGATTTTCGATCGTGTTGCACGTTGAAAAGATTTTTGAATTGGCGGATTTAAAAACAGCACCTGATGCATAAATATGGAAATGCTGTGACCAATGTGTTGCTCATTGAAAAATGGTCGGTATAAGTTTACTGTTAAAATATTTAACGCTCTACTACAAAAGCAAAAACTCAACACCCCATCATTCCTAGCGAGCAATTTGACGTAACTTCCTGTGGCGTTGTTGGCGGGCAGAGCGGGCCCGACGCTCGTCTTTAGCGACGCTCCGGCCATTGTTGTTTTTAGAAGAAAAGCACGCTGAGGTGGAGTGAGTTCTCTCTTTTTTACGCTTCTGTACTGTAATACGTGTACGTCATACGGTGGACACAAGCTCAGTTCACTATTGTAACTTAGTTCAAGTTGAAGCTACCGAAGTTTTCTCTGTAAAGGTAAGGACTTAGCCAATATTGGCAGCTAAGGTAAATCACGGCAGCCATGTTGCCTTGTGGTTGCAGTGGACTGACCTCCTAAATCACACACTGTCGGGATTTTATTAGAAGTATGCAGTTAAAGTTAATCAGGGTTATTGGCCGTCTTGTCATTCACTGAGACTTGCGTGTATTTTGCTTGAAGCTGTTTGCAGCATGTTTGACGCATGGTTGCCACTGCTGTGCAGAAGGCTGGCTTCTAAATGCCTGACCAAACACTTGCATATAAATTCGTTCAATTATTTTAAAAGTATCATAAATGTGATTGCTGGACGTTGATGTGTGTGCTTATGGACCTTCCTCCTGACTCGAGTAGTCTGTTTAGCGAGTTACCGACTGCAGACATCGCTGCTCTTATTCTGGAGGCATGGGAGGTGGGCGTTTTTATTACACATTTATTCAGACACCATCGGGTTAGAAATCTGACCTGCAGACAGAACAAGCTACAGCTACTTCGCTTTTAAGTTACTTTGGTATACATTGATAATTTTCTTATTATAATCTACCGAAGAGTCATGTGATATGAGAAGTATAAACAATTTGGGCTTTGGGCTTGGACCCTTGTGTCCTTTGTATAACTAAGTAACCTGGTAAATGGCTGTTGGAATATGATTAGTCTGTGGATACATGACTGATGACTTCCTCTTTTAATAACACTTCTGCTTGGATGTTGCCATGGTAGCAGAGTACTGACAATGAATTAATTTGATCAAGGCTGTCTTGTTGGTTTGTTCCCTGCAAAAACATCAGTTGCTGCATTAATTTTTTTAAATCTCTTAATGTTTCCTCTTTGGACCACTGCAGCTGCCATCATCAGACGTCAAACTGGCGACTGTAGCAGGAAAGAAAGGCAAGAAGGCCGAGGAGGAGGAGCAGCAGCAGCAGCAGCAGCAGCAGCAGCAGCAGCAGCAGCCTGCTGGATCTGCTCCAGAACCAGCAGCAGCAGCTGTGGCTGCAGCAGCTGGGGCAGCACCAACAGCAGCCCCGACAGAGGAGGAGGAAGAGGAGGAGTATGTCGTGGAGAAGGTCTTGGAGCGCCGAGTGGTCAAGGGGCGAGTGGAGTTTCTGCTAAAATGGAAGGGGTTCCCTAAGTGAGTTCAAGGCCCTACAAACTTTTTTTAAATCATTCAACATGAGATTCAACATGAGATCTTCAGGATTGTGTGTATTGTCGAATAACTCACTCAGTCCAGGTTTGAGGTTTGCTGGGGTGGTGTGAGTTTTAATTTAAAGTATGCTGGCACACTGGTGAACTCACAAACACAGAGCTGGTCTGAGTCAGTGAGCTGACCCAGAGCCGTGAAATCAGGGTGCATTTATACATATGTACATACAGCAGTATACTACACAGGAATCGGGAGGACAGGGGAGACAGTAGGGGGTAAGGAGGGGTCAGTGCCATTTGGGTATAGACCCCAGGATCAAGGGGGTCTCTGATTTAGATGATAAACAGAGGCAGAGGCCAGAGGAGGAAGGGAGAGTAAGAAGGAAGAAATGTCTTGGTGGGTGGCAGCAGATGGTTTGAGACATTTCCTAGGTAATAGAAGGCGGAGATGTTCCTAATATACAAAGACAGCTAAGAGGCAAACTTTGGTTTCTTGCTCAAGACAAAACACATTCTAAAGTACAAGCACATAAACTGTTTTCTTCCTCAGTATAAACAGACGTGCTAACTGAGACTTCATCCTGCAGCGAGGATAACACATGGGAGCCAGAGGAGAACTTGGACTGCCCGGACCTGATCGCCGAGTTCATGCAAAAACACAAAGAGAAGGAGGAAAAAAAGAAAGAGGGCAAAAGGAAAGTCTCCACCGAGGCTTCAGGAGACTCTGAGGAACGAGGGAGCAAGAGGAAGAAGGAAGAGGTAAAAAGACAAAACGGACCAAAGAAGGTCCGAGCACTCGGCGGGCCAACGTGAGCTGAATGAAAGCTACAGGTACACGTCACTCTCTCTGGTTTCATCTGTATATTTTTGCTTTTCAGAGCGAAAAGGCTCGAGGTTTTGGCAGAGGTCTGCAGCCAGAGAGAATTATTGGTGCCACAGACTCCAGTGGAGAATTGATGTTCCTCATGAAGTGGTGGGTGTTTGATGTTCATTTAGCAGTGTGTGTGTTCTTTAAAAACAAAGTTCTAATTTTAAGCTATTTGAAAGATATCATATATTTAACTGTGGTAGAGAAGATGGATGCTTGTCCTTCATTGCTTTACTGTTCTAACCTAGCGGTTTTCTCTCCTCCTTTTTCTCCTGTGGGCTTCTCCACATTTCCCCTCTCTCTCTTTTGGCTTGGAATAATCAGGAAGAACTCGGACGAGGCTGACCTGGTCCCAGCTAAGGAGGCTAACGTCAAATGTCCACAAGTGGTCATCTCTTTCTACGAGGAGCGTCTCACCTGGCACTCGTATCCCTCGGAGGAGGAGGAGAAGAAAGAGGAGGAGAAAAAAGACTAGTTGAGTGGAACAGAACAGAGGTGTGAAGAAGAAAGGCATTACAGGGCAGGAAATCAACTCCGTACTGGTGAACTGTCGTCCATGTGATTGATTCTAGCAGCTACTTTGGCAGCGGTGGGGAGATGGCAGGAGGCTGGGATGGACCTGCCAACGTAGCTGACAGAGGAGAGAAGTTTGTTTTCCTGCCCTGGAAGGAAGCAGCTACACCCTTTCCTCAAAAGATGCTCCCACCTGTATCTCAGCTGGATGTTTGGCTGTGGCTGACACCATTGTTCCCGCTCCCAGTCACCTTCCATTCAAATGTGCTGGTTGGGTGAGCAAAAATGTACTTTTCTTACGTCCCAGGATACATCGGGGGAACTTCTTTTGGAAAGGGGAGAAGCCAGGCGAGGTATTTTGGTCTCTTTCAGTATGTTTTCTTTGTGCCACCTGGGTTCTCATTGTCATAGATGCAACTTTGCTCGATCAAAACCTTGAAATGCCAAAAGATGACCATGTGGGCTCATAGCGCTCCAGCACGTCCTACCAGCCAAGGTGGCAGCCAGTTAGCCTACTTTAAATGTCTGTCTACGTAATTCCCTTCACTGAAAAACACTATTGCCCACCCCAAGTCATAGATATGTATACAGTATATATATTTTTAAAATGTTTCTGTGAATGAAAAGCTGTCCGTCTGCTGTACTTGATGTGGCTAAATCCAGATTTAAATTTTTTATTTTGTTTTTTTACATTAGAATTTAGTGCTCCTCCATTGTTTTAGATATAAAAGCAACCCTCCGGCCTATCAGACAGTTTAAAAATAAAGCAGCTGACATGTTAGTTGGGGGTTTGCAGCTGCAGCATGTCTTCTGACTGTAATTTAACGGTCAAATGACCCGAGGCTGGTAGGTTGGCGGAGTTGTACTCTGTGGCAAACAGCTGCACCAAAAATGTGTGTGATGACACTGCTAAAATCAGAAACACTGGATGACCTCTGTTGCATAGTTGCAGCCTATAACGTGAAGACAACGATACCAATCTGGCTTTCAGTGACAGATCGTTAATAGAAAGCAAAAAAAAACATACAAGTATTCCTCAAAAGAACTGGGCAGCCTTACCTCAGCGAATTGCCGGTTCTGTTTTGCATGTTGACCTGCTGTCGCTCGGCAGGCGCGTGCGGGTGATGGCGCCACTTTGACTGGTAGGTGGTAGCTTCCTGGTGAAGACTCCCAACAGGTTATCATTAAAGGGTGAGAAGATTCAAATTCATTTCCACTCCCCTGGAAATCGGGCACACACACACACAAACACACTCAAACACCTGGGAGTTTTGGAGATCGTATTATTTTAGCGTGCACTGGCCGGGCAACGTTCAGCACATGCTTCAGCACGCTGCTCTTTGTGACCCGTCCTTAAGGAAGTTTTTGCAGAAAGGAAATGGGTGGCATCTTTTGACTTCAGTATGATGGGCACCTTCTTTCTGTGGTGCTGCCTACCTGGTGTGTTCTAGTTTTCATGTGTTGACTGAAGCGTGGCCATGCATATTTTCATGTAAACTGTGTTACAGTTGGAGTAGTAGCTTCCACTATTAGTAGACCCAGCTTAGCTAGTTCAGATCCACTTTTTCTGTACTGTCAGCTGTGACTTGTTTTTCCTTGCTGATTTGTTAGGCACTACAGAGGTTCTTGTATTGCAAATATTTCTAGTAATTTATGTTGCTTTTATATTGACTTCACCTTTAAATCTGCAGTTGATTTGAATGTTGGCCGTTTTTAGTATATACTTTTTTAATGAGCATTAATCCTAAATAAGCAAAATAGAGAATCACTCACGTCTCCACTGCTCTAATTGATTTCTGAATTTTTAAATTGGCTCTCGCATTCACAAATACCTGAGCACAATCAGCTACTCTACATTAGTCTTTATGTTGGATCACAACCGAGCCTATTTTCTGAACACACTGCCTTTCAGATTAGTTTGTTTAGTTGTGTGTTTTGTTTTAACGATAATCGATAGATTTTCATCAGTGGAAAGTCCTGCATTTTGGTTTGCTTTCTGTTGAGAGAGTGAATAAACTGTAATGGGGTCTGCTACTTAGCTTTCCTAACTCATCCTTGAAGAGTATATGTACTGTATGTAGTGGATTAGCCGTTGTCCTGTTGCATGTTCATTGCTTTTTCCTTGTAATGTCACTGTCATGGCTGATCTGATTTTACTTTTTTTGGACAATAAAACAGTTGTTTTTGTAAAGTATCTTTTTCCTTCCTCTGTTTGAACGTGCATGAGTTTTAAACCTTTATATGCACTCCACGGATTGCATTATCTGATGTAAAAATATTCCTCCAGAGGTTCACTGTCATGATATAAACGCTAAACAAACACTGACTTTTAATCATTTTAATTCTACTTGTACAAAATCACAGCCCAAAGATGTGGTTGTGGCTCTGGGCAGCTGACTGGCTGGTAAAAACCTGGAAACCAGACCTGAGAGCAGATTTGAGTTTTTCCTTTTTATTTTTAACTGAAAAAAATGGAGACCGTTTATCTCAAGTGATGTAGTACATTAAATCCTGCAGTCTTTGTTTGCTGGGACCATTTACTTGAGCAACAATGATTCTGATGAGCGCTAATGTGCACATTTCAGCTTATTGTCACTTTACAGTTTGACACGATTGTGTTAATAGTGTTTTTATAGTGATTCTGTGTTTTATGTTGCACCTTACGCCGAAGCAATTTCCTAGTCTGTGAATTTTGTTGACTGACAATGGCAATAAACCCCTTTCTTTCTGATTCTGAATAGTCAGTTGAACAAGCGGTAACAGGTTCCAGTCCTGTTTTCAGCTTCAGCATTATACGTTGCTCAACCTCATCGCAAAATTCAGATCTTAAATTTTGCATCAGTGTTCTTTAGTCATTTTTCATAGCTTACATGATGATGAAACTACATTTAAAAAAAATATTACAATCATGCTTCAGGAGAACAAATGCAAGCGCTGAAGTCGTTCATCAAACCTTGAGTTCTCCAGATAAACTGCACTGTGCTTTCTCTCGCTCCTGCTGCTGAAGCCTGTTTGTGCTTCCTGAAAGCAAAAGTTGCTCGCTGCTTTAATTCGAGTGCTTAAGAGTTCCCGAGACAACACATCCACATTAGAAACTTTTGCAAGATGACCAAAGATTAACATTGTCTCTTTAGCTAGACCGCCACCTGGTTCCGCTTGAGACTATTTCATCTTCAGCAGCCAGGTAGCCTGTACGCGCCGCCTTGTCTGGACCGAGTGAGACCAGATTAATACCCTCAGCCAAAGGGTATTTGAATAAATACTGGAGAGACCACAGCATTGTATGAATCCCCTAACCTTTACTACCGGCTCTCAGTCAGGAGCCAGCCTGTTAGCGGTGTGTGTTATATTACGAAGCCACACACGTAGGAAAAGGCAGGAGCGTGCACACACGCTGTGGTCAGTGGCTTTAGTTCCTGCAATCGCCTTCACAGTGTGAGCACCTTTTTCCAGTGTGAAAGGTTTAGGATGAAAGGTGGAAGGCACTCTGATGCAGTAAATGCTTCCTGTCATCACCACGCGGTTTTTGAGGACCCCACATTACCTCCCCACAGCCAAATAAAGAATCCCGGCTCCTTCATTCAGCAGTTCGGTGGACACTTCCTCACTTCTTCTTGTCCCTCTGTTTCCTGCTCTTTGCTAGTGGTGTTGCTCCCACTCGTCTGCTGGAAGCTACGGTGACGCTGCCGTCAGGTTCGAAGCGAAGCTCTCTCTCCACAGGGTCCAGCGGCCTGCCCTCCTCATCCCTCAGCCTGGAAAACACCTCCTGGTACAACATTTTTAGCCGGTGCTTCATTTCCTGCAGGTTCCTCATGGCTTCCTGTTTCTCCCAGAGGAGACGCGAACGTCTGCGCATCAGGCTCGACACCTTGTCGTTCAGGCCCAGCAGCACGTCCATTTTCCTCTTCCTGCAGTTCTGAGCGGCTACTTTATTTTTGCCGCGTCTCCGTATGTCCTTAATGAGCGTGAGCTGCTCCTCGTTGAGCTGGAAACTGGCCAGCAGCTCGTTAAACTCCTCCACCGGGAGATTAATGATCAGCTCATTGGAAAATGGCACTTTCAAGGCTCGTGCACGCTGTTCATCGTGGCTCCACATTTTGTTGTCAGACGTGTGTGAGGAGGAGTAACGATAGGGCTTGGCACTGTGGCGCCTCGCAGAAGCTCTGCTCTGTTTTGTAGACATCTTGCCCACTGGGAGAGATGGAGATGACCAGGGCTGGTTGTACGTGTGGTCGTGGCCGATGTGCTCCTGCCAAGGAAAGCTATCGAAGAGCTTCTCATCCTGATAGCGCTGACAAAAGAGTTGCTTCGCGTGCTCAGGGTAGCTTCCTCCTACTGCCCCGAGCTCCTCTTCCTCCTCTTCCTGCTTTATTGTCACCTCCAGCTCCATATGTGGACCATCACACAGCTCCTGGGTGTCCTCGTCACCCGAGAAAGAACTTTCATCAGAGGAGGAAGAGGAGGATGAAGAGGAATAGGAAAAGACTTCAGAAGCACACGGGGAACCTTGGCTGTGGCTGAAGTCCAAAGAGAGACCAGAGTCCGAGTCTGCATCGTTCTCGCTGTCTGGTGGGGAGAAGAGGAGGAATTAAGTAAAGGCTAAACAGAAACAGTTCACAAACAGCACCAAAGGATTTTCAGAGTCTCATGTGGCTACCTTGCTGAGAATCTCCTGGTTGGACCTGATCTCCCCTGAGGTTAGATTGTGAATGGATATCACCTCTGCCAGGTTCCTGCTGGGCCACATCCAATCTGGCTGCCGCCTCGGGACTAAATCCTTCTTCTAGAGCCAAGTCCAACAGTCTAATCTCATCTAAGATAGCAGCGTCCACCATGAGGTCATTAAGTGGGCTTGGGAGGCCATCTTCATCCTCAACATCATCCTCACCAAAAAGAAAGTCACCAGAAGGGGACACAAGGAGGTCTTGGGTCACAGCATTGCCTTCCTGAAAGGTTGTCATGTAACTTGAATGAAGAGCATTTTCAGGATGGGAGCTACGTTCCAGAGTATCTACAAGATCGTGCATTAGCAGATTCATATTATCTTCAGCAGTGAAGTCTTGTGAAGGATCTTGAGCAAACAGATCCATGTGATCAGGAGGATTCTGCAAGAGACTGAAAGCAGTGTCTCCTGAGCTGAAGGCTGATCTGTGATCTTCCAGCTCTTCAGTGGGGGTGAGAGGAAGAAGGGCTGGCTGCGGTTCCCACTGGTCTTGTGGCCCCAGTGACCCTAAATTCAAAAAGACAACTCCCAGTTCCAGACAAGGGTCAGCCTTTAAGATGAGTAGTGTATCAGACAGTCGTCCCTGAAGGGAATTACCTCGCTGCGTCCGAGTCTCCATTACAAGATCAGCCTGTGTTCCGTCACTGCCGTGGAGCTGGTGTGGCCCCACAAACCTCTCAGTCGCTCTTGAGTTCTGTGTGCCGCCAAAGGACCTCACGTCACTGTCGGTGTTGGGCTAGAGAGGGATGAAAAACAAATGTTATTTATTGGATCCATACTATAGCCTCATGGTAATAATTCAGTATTAATCTCACCTGAGGCTCCATAATAGCTAACAGGTCCTGCCAGTGGAGCTCGAGGTCCAGGAAAGGATTAGTGCTGTGAAGGATGGAGGACTCCAAAGGTTCTCTGCCCTGGGACTGAAGCTCCGGCTCACCCCTTCCACCTCCAGCATCATGCAACTGTACAACAAGAAATGAGGAAAATTATGAGTTCTGCTGGAATCCATAAAGATACTGTACTGAAGAACAGGGACCAGAATAGGCTCTACCTGCCGCTCCTCTTCAAGAGGAAACCTTTCGTCCAGCAGCCTCAGACACTCCTGGAGGGAGCAGGAAGCCTGAAACCAGAGTCACCAGTGTTTTTATTCACGCATTTAGTCATGCTTGTCCAAAATAGTTGAAAAGAACCAAGTAGAGTCTACCAAGAACAGTATTTTGGCCTAAACTAGCAGTCCGATTCGAGTGGTGTTTTACTTCCTGATATTTCAGGCCAGAGAAAGAAAAAATGATGCTCAAACACAAAGAGAACACAAAGAACACCTGCTATGTCTGACTGGAAAGGAATTTAAATAACAAAACCTTGGCAAATTGTTGGGTTAAGTAAAATAAAACCACACTGTAATTTAATTCACCGTAAGTTATTTCTTTAAAAAAAAAATAGTCTAAATGAACCAAGTATTTTCGGAATGTCAAAACCAGGCATACGTAGAAAACACAGCCTAAGATGAATATTTTTCAGTTATTTTATTATCAGTTATTATCAATTTTATGAAAATAATTACATTTTAAAAAGACACATTTTTTTTTAACCTATGATCTATAAATCAAGTGGGTCATACCGTCATTAGCTGTGGGCGGATGATAATGTGTTCTTTTTGTCTCCCATCCAGCTGAGACAGTTTCAGTCTGACCCACATGTCAGAGAGTCCACACACACTTGTCATTTCTCAAAGTAAACTAATGGGCTGTGCTGCTCTCTCCCTACATGCTAGTTACATGAAAGCTGGGTGTGACAGGCACCCTAGGGTGCAGCTGTCCCACTAGTGTTACCCATGCTTTTCTGCTGAGCAGCAGCCTTTGGAAAAGAAGAACCTCCTTCCAAGAACGACAAAAATCTCTGGTGAGCTCGCGCCTCACGATATACGTAGCTCCTGTCAGTCAGGTACGTCACTGAATACCGCCCAGCTGAAGCCATCATGTGATTCAACCATCACATTTCTGATTTTGTTTCAGTTATTTGAAAAGGTTTCACCATCAACGTCACTAAATCTAGTCTAGATTAGTTAGAAAAGAAAAAACAAAAAAAAAAAAACACCTAAATACTGTTGAACATAGTGATGGTATTACCTGCTCGTTCTGAGTTAGCTCTCTATTGTTAACACTGCCAAAGGATCCTGGTCCTCCTCCCTCCATAAAGCAGTCGTGCTGATGTAGTATGTCCTCTTCCTCTTCTCCTCCATCATCCAGAGCACCACCGTGATGATGTACGGCATAAGTTTCCTCCTGGTTGCCGAGACAAAAGAACAAAAAGAAGTTCGGTTTAGCGACATTTTCTTCTTTGTGTTGAGGAAGAGGGATACATGTTTAACATTAAGGATGTTGAGCCTCAGAGGAATAATGGGCAAACAGTTCACATTGATTAATGGGAACCAACAGCACGGTTTGCTCTTTTAAAGGACTGGTTCCACTGGTTTCTGCAGCTACATACTAGCTATGGGACAGTAATGCAGCCTGTATGTATAGGACCTGTTTTACCCAGCGACAGACAGCCGAGCTCAGAATAACTTTGACTTTTCTCTTGACCTAGCTCAAACCCAGACACCCTAAACAGCTGGCCAGTTGGGACACGTATGTGACTCTGAACATATGTGGCCTCAATCTGTCTGTGCTCTCTATGTTGCCGTGCCGCTCAAGACCCATCAAGAGCCAAATTGTGCTAAAAGTTGGAGTCTGTAAATAATAAACAGTCACATCAGACAGAACGTGGAGGAATTTAGAATAGAACCGACAAAGCAGGTACAAAGGATGACTCTCTTCTCCAACACTGCTAGGCTCTGGAAAAGTCTGTTTAAGAGCCCACAAGAACAGCTCAAGATAATCTTTGTTATGAGAGGAGACAAACGCTTTAAACAGGAACAGAATCCCTGCAGACTCCACTTGCAGGATACCCTAAAGGCAGCAAAAGTTAACACACACGGATGTAAACAGACAGGGTTAACGGAATAAACAGATTTCAAAACTGAGGGATGTGAATGTGTGTAAGGACGCAACAGTTTGATCAGGTTTCAAAACAAGTCAGTCAGTCACAAGGCCAGGGGTTGTACACACACACATAAACACTGTATGTTTGTGTGTTTGTGTTATTTGATATCCAAAGAGAATCCAAACACACAGTTAGGCTCACTTTCAGTTTGACAGAAAAAGAACATTCTGGCATGTCCTTGGATCTCTGTTCTTCTGTGTGTGTGTGTGTGTGTGTGTGTGTGTGTGTGTGTGTAGCTGACAGACAAACGTATAGCCGACTAGCGTGCTGCTGTAAAATGAGAAGAAGCTTTGGCTTCAGCAGCTTCTCTGAGCTGTGGCTCCTTCTTACAAACTAAATGTTTCAATCTTTCACTATCACTATTTTGATTTCTCCTTAAAAATATGGTGGGACAAATAGGGAGGTAGTAACTTTAGGCCAGACTCTTCAGCCTCTAAAACAACACATTAACATCTACTGAATATTGTCTGCTGACATGTATGCTTTGTACGTTAAACGGAAGCTATTTTTACCATGTATATTCTGTTTATCTGTCCTATTGTTACGAGGAAGAAACCAGCACAAGTACACAATGCAATTTTTATTGCCATTTTCTTTCTATTCCTCGAAGTTGAGGTCTTGCTTCATTTTGTAGAAACCATTTCTACTTAACTTAGATGTCTTGGAAGTGTGTTTTTAATCAGACCTAGCTAGAACCAGTTGCCCTGTGTACATTCCTGCATGGCTCAGGATGAACTGGACATCTTCATCACCACAGTGGTTAATATGAATGTTCCACATCATCTTTGAATAGTTCCCGTGAACAAGTTTTTTTTTTTAAAGTGGATTCAAGCAGGAGCCCAGACAAGCTGCCCCATCATCAGATCATCTGATGACATGTTCACGTCAAATAAACAAGCACATGACTTCTGGGCTACAGTGTCTGTGCATTTATTTAAAGCATGGGGTGTGCCTGCTATACTTAAGTTGGACTATTTGTGCAGCCTGATTTTCCTGATGAGGTCATCAGAGGTGCACCAGATTTATGATGAGTCATAGTCTCACATGCTACAGTGGGAGGGTCCAACGGATCTCTCATACGAATTCTGTTACTTTTCATTTAAACTACTACAATTCATGCTCTAGGGAAAAAAAATTGTTTAAAGAACATCTACCTTTCTCATCCAGAAAAGCCCTTGTAACCTTCAACTCTGCCAGCAGTGGTAATATCTGTCAAAGTTCCTGGCCTACATCATGCAGGGTTGTGGTGTGAACAAAGGTTAACAGAGATTGTTGTGTTATCTGAAGGTAACCAACCTTTAAAAACTCTAATCTAGTAATATAACAAGTGAAGCTGAACAAGAAGTATTTTAAAATGACAGGTAGGTCATGCAGTTACCTCAACTCTTACTTGGATGTTAAAAATTGATGTCAAAAGTCTCCAAATCTAAAAATACCAAGGTTAAAACAATCCCTATCCAGTAATGTAATTAAGTGTCAAAGAAATTGTACCTCTTCATTTTCTTCTTCCTCATCATCAGCTTCTTCATGCTGGGAGGCAAGTGAAGGTCTGGATTCCAAAGACGGTGCAAGTTGGACTCTTTCTATGCCTGGAGGTTCTCTGGCCAGTCGGGAGGCCTGAACTGGTAGTCCAGCAGGGAGAGGATCATGCTCTCGCTGGACTAACCATGTCTCCAGCTGCGCTTGTGGAACCTGCAGAACAAAGCCCCGATGACTTAACATAGAAGCTGGAAATGAAAGCAAACTTTTCCAGTTCCTAGAAAGCCATCAGAAATAGGACATTTTCCTACCTGAAATCTGTCCAGAGAGTGAACCCATCCCAGCAGTCTACGTGCCGTAAAGAAACCATCCAGGTCCACATGTTTGGGGTGCAGCCCGTGGCCATCCGCTAGGCGGTTACGGAGGTTGTGAAACTGTGTCTGGGTCAGCGCTGAGGTTGGCCCCAGGATCCTCTCGTGCCAGGAGGCAGGGAGGTAAGGCTCCAGTCCCACATCAACCATCAGTCCACACAGACTGAGGAGTATGGCCAGCTGGATCAGACCCTCTGTGAAGTACTTCTTTAGATACTGCATGGTCCTTGACACATCAAAAGACGTGCAAAGGATCAAGTTGCAATGTTATCAACACCAGAAAATCTTTTTCTGTTGTAGTGTCCTTGAGCAAAGTGAAAAGTGCCTTGACAGTTAAGACAAGGTGCTCAAACACTCAGCCAAATGTTATTTCTCCTCCTGGAGATGCTTCTTCCTGTGAATTAAGAAAGCAGCTTTAGGACAGGATAAACTTACTGGGTCACATTTGCAAAAAACAAAGCCAACTGACAATATATTAAATTGCTCATTCATAACATCTAAATTTCTGCTTTACACAATACTACTACCAACTTTGACCTGTAGATAATAATAACATTATTATATCTGGCATTGTCAGTGTCTCCTGAGCTGTATGAAGATGATGGTTATGGGTTCTGGCATTGTTCATGAGAAGATAAGAAAGACAGTAGTCAGTATCACTGCCCTCTTTCATGAGAAAAGGCTGGAAAGTCAGTTACCACCTGCATACCCTGCAGTGCTTCTGCAGCCATTTGATGCAATTATTATTGTTTGCCAGGAAAAACCCACAATGGTAACCTTTTCACAGATGCCACAGGAGAACAGCAGATAAAAGCTGAAGCTTTAAAGGTTTTAGGTTCCACCTTTAGGCATGGTGATGTTAAAAGAATAAGAATACTGACATTTTTACAGTTCAGTCTCATCATTTTACATGGTCTAATAATTCTGTTTCTCTTTTATTTTTGGTATGTGGGAAGTTTAGCTATTGCATGTTATGGTGGGGGGGTTCTGTGTGGTCAGCTGTTAGATGGGTACTTTTCTTAGGAGCATTGCTACTATGATACCTTCCCACTATCAAAGCCTACACAAACATGTTGCAGGATTAAACAGGAATGAAACGTTAACACATTTCCTCAAATGCCCTACTTTAATCCGGATTTCAAAACAATAAAGTTGAATTATGAGTTTTGGTCGGTGATAACAGTACTCATGTTAGGTCCATATGAACGTCAATACCGCAGAACTGAGGTGAAACAGTCCGATATATAATATCTAACAATATATATAACCAGTCAAGTTCTGATCTATTTTCTGTATTATACTGTGTTATTTGTATCGACTCTTATCAACAACAGGTTACAGACCTCTTTCATCAGGCTGACGTTCCAGTAGTGACTGAAACATTGGAAGCTAAAATGTTCTGATAAAAACTAATATAGTACATCACACCTGAAAAATATTGTCAGAAAAGTAAAATAGGTGTCTTACCAGAAGTTGGTATTTAGAGTTCTGGAAATCCTAAGCGTGCTCTCACAGTCAGACTCGCCGTCCCGGTTTGTGTTTCAGCTGAGTGGGTGGGAGCCTTTAAAATGTGACACATGACGTCACGTAGCCCTACCCAGGAAAAAGGGCCGCGTGTTTAACGGAGTTTCCAAGAGCGGCTCTAAAAACAGAGAGTGAAAAAGATCCACAGAGGTTGTGGATCTGAAGACACAGAATGAAACCTATATAAAACCATGTTACGGACTGTTTTTACATTAAAACATCACTTTTGTACAGGGGATCCATTCAGATTTAAAGAATTCCGAAATTAAGACCTCCAAAAAAAGTGTGAAAGAAAAATGATTTAAAATTTCAGTGCTTTTTTGTTATTCATATCAATAATCGCAAACAGAAGCTAGAGCACTAAGAGGAAGTAACAGCTTCAGTCGTTTTAAGACATAATTAATAATAAACACTGAATCATCAGCCCAAAAACAGGTTGTAAAGGCCTAATCCACACATATTCATTTTAAAAATGTAAATGCCCCAAAAAAAAGCATTAGATATATAAAACAGTGAACTTAGTTTCTGGCTGTGCAGTCGAGGTCTTTCTAACTGTTACCTCCATCAAGAGTCGGTCAGTCAGTTTGTCTGTCTGTCTGTGACCAAAATAACTTCAACAATTCTGAACTGATATTAATAACATTTTCATTTCATTTGATCTTGAGAAAGGACAACACCTCAATAAATGTTAGTGCTTGAAATTTTACATGTGTAACATTGTGTACATATTTTTTGTTAGACCTCTTAAAATTGACTTTAAACACGTTGATTATACAGATCAAAGAAATTATTGAAAAAATCCAAATAAATCTGTACAACTGACTGCTAAATAAATTATGGTTGAAAATTCTGATATAATTTGAGTTTTCTTTATCAGAATACCTCAATTTTAATAACTAGGCGAAATTTGAAACAGAAAAGTTGCCAATGATATTGTTGAGAGAGCGCCACCTGCTGTTACAATTGTGAACACTGGAGTTGTCAAGTCTGTTATGGGATAAGACCACACAGATCTTATGATGCAGCTGGAGAATCAAATAAGATTGTTTGAATAAAATCGAACCTGATTTTTTTAAATAAGCTATACAATGAAATGCTCTAGTTATAGTTATTTAATCTAATTGTTTTGAACTACTTTCATCAGTAAATGCAACTGAATTATGTAGAATCCTAACTCTTCAGTATGGTGTAGCACTACTATGTGTCATGATCTTTTCTGGCAAATATGTAGTTAAACACACACACAATAATAAGTATAATTTTCTTTATTTAGAAAACATTTGAAATAAATGGGGTTTTTTGACAAAGATTTGAAGGTGTGGTTTCAGTGAATCTCAACATTTAGCTCAGTGGCAACATTAAGTCTTCTTTAGTCAGATACAGACAGTCAAAAGTGTTCTTTACTTTAGCAAATGTTTTACAATTAAATAGGTTTTGTTACGGTTTACACATTTTTCTGAGGTAAATTATTTTTCAAAAAATGTAAACACTTAAACACACAAGAGAAAAGTCATTTCAAACTGATGTATTTTATATCAGAATTGGGTGCTTTAAACAATAATGTCTAAATCTAAACTCACACATACATAACTGAAATTAAACCACTTCAAAAGAACGATTTTTTCATTACCAACATCCTCAGGAATAAACACTATACCAAAAGTAATGAATACATACTGTATACAGCAAAACCTGTACGGGCAGAAAGTCTGCATGTAAATATCAAACAAATTAGGAACAAGTTAAATGTCCTTTTTGTAAATATAACATTGCAGTGTCTAAACAGCTAGAAAATCTCAACATGAACAGTTTGATAATAAACTAGACAAAGGGGAAGCACCCCTACCGAAACTAGGTGAACGACCCTGCCAACCACCCTGCCAAGGACTCTCAGGTGACCACCCGGGCCATTAACATGCCAATGGTCCACAGGGTTATATGTTCAAGCTCTGCCCCAGCAAACTTAGAACTGAAGAAGCTCTCTGGAGAGAAACGTTTTCAAAGAAACCTTTCAGTCCAGTTGACACAGAGAGATCTATTTTGGATGTTTGATAATAAAGTTTTTTTCAGTTTCTTAAATATTTAATGTTTCGTTTTTCCTGATATTTATCTGTCTGTTAGCTAAATAACTCCAAAAGTTATGAACAGATTTTAATTAACTCTTCAGGAGACACTGGAAATAGGACAAGAACAGATGATTACATTTTGGTGATGTTCCAGATTGCTGTTTTGGGTGTAAATCACAATACATCTGCGATCTCCAAGTGCGTGTCTAGTTTTTTACATTAACCAACTTTATTACAATGTGAGTTTCGCCGATCAGTTTATGGAGTCAGTTTGATTCCAATTTAGATAAAACTGTTGGAGGTAAAACTGAAGGTCAGCCATATGTTCCGCTCTTTAGGTCTGGTGAAAAACTGCAGATGATTTAACTAGTTAGCATTCTATTTGGATTCAAGTCATGTGCTGACCTTTGCACTGCTCAGCCTGGACCCAGCTGGCAGTACTGGTAGACTGGACTCCCACTGTCCAGCAGTGGACTGTCACTGCTGCTCTGCAGATCAAGTTTGCCATTCTGGACAAAAGCAGGATGCTAAAATAATAACGAACGCTTTGAATTCTATCATGTCATTCCTGCTGCTGTTGGTCCAATCAACACTGTTCCTTTCACCAACAGTAAAATATTTACACTTAATCTTCACTTCTCCTTCATATAAAATTTCTACATCAATTAAAGTTGACTATTTTCCTACATCAGAACAAACACCAAAATTAAACACACTTGAAGGTGAATATATATTTGTTTTACACCGATGACACTTAGCAAGATTTTAAAAGAATGTAAAGGCCACTGTGAGATTAGAAAAACAAATTTGAGTGCTGAAGAAAAAAAGCATTTCAAAAAGGCTACAACCTGTTGAAATGAGTGTTGTTTTAAATATTACATAACATGTCATTTGACAAGAAACGTTAAAACAGTTTACATTAAGCATTTATATATTAGCACTGACAATTTAGACTGAATGTTAAGTGTGTGGGTGTCAGAGAGCAGCCAAGGTCCTATCAGTCTATCCATAATGCCTGTTTGGCTATGAACAAACACAGCTATGGCATGGAGTTCAAAGAAAAATAATCTATCAATATAGGAGCGAAACAAATTTGAAATAAAGTAGAAATTTTTGACTGTTGGGGGTGACATTAATGAGTTAGGCCTTTCTCCACCGAAAAATGTCTCCTTCACTACTGACTCGTTTCTTCGCTTTGACATTATTATTTTTTTTTTTTGGCCTGGTTCGGTGGATCCCAGTTTGAATGTATCCCCCCTCCCCCTGTCCCTGCACACCTCCGCTCCTCTTCTGGTCTACGATCCAGCCTCCTGCTCCTGCCCCAGAGCTTCTAACAGGAGTCCCATGGGTGTCCTCTTCAGTCCAATGCTCTCCAGTTTGTTCTCCATTTTGTTCTTCAGGCTACGTAGTCTCAGTGAGGCATGGACCAGAACCACTACAGTCAGACAAAGAAGAGATAAATATGTGTGTAGATTCTCATTCATCCGGGTTATAGTTATCCAAAGTTAGATCGCTGCGTGCAACTGGAATTGTTAAGGTTAAGAGGTAAATATCTTTTTTTTTTTTTTTAAATCCTTAATTTTGACAGAGCATGTCTCCAAAAAGGAAGTTGAAATGACAGTCCGTGCAGTGGTTAGATCTGCTGCAGCCTTTCTTTAAACAAGTAATGTATGTTTGCACCAGTTTTTTATCTCTTTTTGGCATATAAATAATATTAAATTTGATTTTAGGGTTTTAGTGTGTGTGTGTGTTGTCATACTTAGGATAGGAAATGCTACCCCAAACAGGAACACAGCCACTCCTCCCAGCACAGACATGAAGAGGTAGCCGGTGAAAAGAATGCCAAAGATGGTGATGGATGGATGATTCCTGCGAAAGCGGCGAATGGGAGCTTGGTTCTCTGCAGCCCATACAAACCCCAGGAACAACAAGGTGACCACCACGGCACCGACAAACAACTGGACCGGTTGGAAATACCTGGAGAAAATAGACATTTGCAGACTCAGATTGTGTCCAAAACTAAAACTGACATGAAACCACAACTGGAGGGACAAAGAGCAAAAATAACAAATGCATTTACAAAGCACTGCAGCTTGGTAAGTCACCTTCCTCCGTCACATGGTGTACTTCTAAAAGAGCCACAGGTTGCCACAGACAGACTCAGAACACACAGAGAATGCTCAAGTACAGACTCAACATTTTGTGCATTTATTGGCATTGATTGACAGTGTGATACAGTGGTGTACTGTAAACAAAGGGATTTTTGTACATATAGTCTAATTTGTAGTTTTGTACATTAGAGGCCCAGTTGACTGCTTTGGTTGTAGACACAGCCAAGTCAATACATGGACAGTATATCCTACATAAATAACATAAACTAAATATCATCTCTGGGGTCTGTTCTATAAGAACCAGAACTCATCATCCTATTGTAATCAGTTAATGAAAACTCAATCTTGCATCTATTTCACAAGCACAGAATAAGATGAAATAAGCCTAGCTCTTGGTAAAATCAGCAAAGTAAACATGATTTAAAATTTAGCTTAAAAAATGGGAGGTTCTCAGACAATTGCAGCGTTTTCTCCATAACAGTGACAGGGCTAGAGGAGGGATGCCCACGTCAGAAGAAGAAAACTTACCCCACCAGAAGGAGAAAAACCAACACAGTGAGAAAATAGTTGCTCTGGTAATAAAGTAGGTTGTTGATGAGGCGGTTGTTCCAGCGGTCCAGGTTGCGCATGTCGGGGACAGCGAACCGGGCTGAGCTGAGCAGAAAATCATCCAGAGTGCGAAGGGGTGGCGGCTGCACGCCTGCCATTTTTCACACAGACTGGAAGAACTAGGCATCCCAGAATGCAACGCGATGGAAAAGAAATGGGCGGAGATTGTTTATTGGCGATGTCGACGTAAGCGCGTAGGCTCCTTGGCATGTGGAGATGTGCACGATATATTCTACAAAGTCCGAGAAGAACGTTTTGCTGACTTTGAAGAAAATTGTTACAGAACAGAGTTATAGAATGTCATGTCGCCTTTTCCATATTCTGTATATTGAAATTTTATATGTATGAAGCCACTTGAGGGAAAAAAAAGAAAAATTCTTGAAATTATCAAATAAATTAGTTAAATATCACCATATACTTATCTACAAATTAATGTCATCTTTTTTAATCCAACTGTGAAAAGATACAAATGCGTGTCTCTGAATTAACCTGAGTAATAATCTACCTAAATTTAAAAAAATATATACGCTAATCATGTTGTTTGTTGGGGAGCTTACCGAAAAGAAAGTAATGCAGTATGTAGTATTGTGTAGTATTATGCAGTATTATGTACATTCCATCACTGATGTAGAAGACTTTTATTGTGAAAGGCGAGCGCGGCCGAGCGGCTCCGTAAAAAGCCGAACCGAGATCTCGGCGTGACAGCTCAGAGCTGTCCACGTCAACACACGGAGCGAGAGCGGCGGCGGCGGCAGGCGTAGCGGCAACGGCAACGGCAACGATGGACTCCTCGTCTCCGGTGAGCCCTTGTCGCTTTTTACCAAGCTGTAGAAGCAGACATTTTCAGTTTTTAAGAGACAGCGGACAGTTTATGCGCTGTTTTTGCAGTGTTTTAGCTGTGTGCGAGACATTTGTTGCATTGTGACAGTTTCCGTGGTGCGTCGCGGTGTAGAGAAGCAGGAGAGGAGGAGGAGGAGGAGTAGGAATGCCACAAAAATGCTTATAAATGTGATACATATATATATTTCCTGCAAAGTCACTCCATTGGCTGAATATGAGCCTGACTGTGGCCGATTGATCATGGACGCGCCAGGCCTATAATCCGAGCACAGTGCTTTACATGCAGATAGCGCCTTTAAAAGCCACAATTTTATTATTTCCACTCTGCGTGTCGGACTGGAACAGATTGGCTTTGCTGGCTGCAACGGTGCAACTTATGAGGGTGTTAAGGTAACTCCATTACAATGGACTGGTTTGAGCCACAGCTGTTATCCACTTATCCACGCAGAATCCGGCGCAGAGCGCAACAGGACGGCGCTTCAGCCCGTGCAGGGACATCAGAGTAACAGAGAGCAGTGAGGAAACTCAATCCCGCAGGTTTTTACAGAAGCAGAATGCTGAATAAAGGAGACCTGAGCACTTCTTTAACGTCTGCTTGTGTTGAGTATGTGAGCTCAGTTGACGTGTAGAACAGAGTAGGTGCCACGTCCACCGTTCTCTCTCTCTCTCTCTCTCTCTCTCTCTCTCTCTCTCTGTCTCTCTCTCTCTCTGTCTCTCTCTCTCTCGAAATCTCAATCCTTAACCCTCTGCCTGTTCATGCGCTCTTTCGTATTTGTTTTGTGACACTGCTCCAGAATAATACTCAAAAACGACTTTACTTGTTATAACAGCTCCATTTGCTGCTGCTGGACTCGTTTACCCACATGTAGGCCCACATACATCATCTAAAACCTACCATGCACGACCACATGTCGTGTATTCTCCATAGCAACAGGCACTCGTTTTTAATAGAAGCCGAGTACATTTCTAATGTTATTCTATTCCTGATTCAAGGTAAGACAGTTTTACTTGGCCAAAACTTACATTTATTATTTAAACTTTACCAACTTAAGCTTGCAGCTCCAACTCAGCCAACAGCTGTTACAGTACAGTATAAATGCTGCTAAACTTACAGTAATCTCTACAGTAGTATGTTGCTCTTATAAAGATAACTTTGCAACTGGGATTTTCTGGATTTATTAAGTTATTATTCCATAGTAAATATGTGGCCAAAAAAAAAAAGCCAAACTGTGCAGACTACATTGTAAAGGTCCTAAATCGTTAAGGATTAAGAACCAGACTGTCATATCACCACCACTGTTGCCTCGGGCGTCATTTGGGTTTAATATTTGTTTAGTCTAACAGATGAATAACACATGAGTAGCATTCAAATTTATTCAATAATAGAAGAGACTAACCCCCCCCACCCCAATCTTCAGCCGGTGGCCAAAGATAAGGAGGGGGGCGGGGGTCCAAAAATCTACTGTAATGAGTGCCAAACCTGTTTGCTCGGACCAGCTAGTTAGCACAGCTAAGTGCAAAGATAGAAACGGCTATCCAGGGTCTTTTCAAAGCTAACAGAATCTGCATAGCAACGCCCTACAACTCACCATCATAATGGGCAGCAGCGTCGGTGGAAATACGGCTGTTTGCTGTTTTTACTGTTTGCAGTCTTTGTTTTCCTCAGAACTAAGCGCCCACGTCATACTTAAACTTTATTGGGTCTGTAGGGATATTTTGAAGATTGCTATAAAATGTTTTATATAAACTTTTTCCCTCAAAACAAAGGAAGGCAAAAATAGGAAAGTACTGTTTGTTTCGTAAAGCAAAGCAGATGGACGCTATATGATTGTTTTTCCCTGCATCATGTAAGGAACTTTTATTTTTACTTTTATTTATATACATAAATAAATAAAAGACCCAATCCAAATTTTAAGACACTTTGGTTACACAGAGGAGGTCATTATTTTGAATAAAATAACAAATTTGTTCCTGTTTTTGATGGTGGTGGTGGTGCATGATGGAGGGGGCATGTTGATCCAGCTGGGTCAAAGAAACTCATCCAATTACATTTTTACTGGGATGAAATGGGCTTCTTTTCCTCTGCAATGTCTTAATCTTCCACATATTAGATGTTAACCAGCATATTTCACTTTATAGTTCAGGTGTGTGTGACAGAGGCGTTCCCCTGAGGACAGGGCCAGGCCAGGAAGCACATGGTCACGCCAAGTTTGAACAAGCTCAAACGTATAATCTCTGTCGCATATATTGTGTATATGTGGACGACGTGTAAATTGTGCACAACTCCAAAGAGATAACAGCTGCAGAACAAAAAGAACCAATAATAACACAAGAATATTATTATAGGAGCCATTCTGGGCAAAAATTATACTGCATCGTATATGATTTCCCATGATCTTAAATGCAGACTCCCATATTTTTCTTCAACGTAGTATACAGCATATCCATAGGATCTTCACTGGCTTCCAGTGAAATCTAGACTAGATTTCAAGATTCTCCTTTTAACAATGGACTCCATTGGATTGCATTGGATCTCCATCATACCTGCAGTATCTCATAGTTCCGTATATTCCTAAAAGAACACTCAGATCACAGACTGCAGGTTTACTTGTAGTTCCTAGAATTCATAAATGAGCCTTTAGCTATCAGGCAGCTTTACAATGGAACCAGTCACCAACCTGGGTCAGAGAGGCAGACGCTACCTTTAAGATCAAACTTAAAACCTTTCTGTTCAGTAAAGCATACAGTTAGCCTACAACGTGTGTAGGGCTGATAGGTCTAGTTAAAGTCAGTTCTCACAGCTACAGCTAGAATAGGCTCATCAAATTTTTATTCTTTAGTCTTTAGCACAGCTATGCTGCTATGGGCCTACACTACTGGGGACACAAACATGATCCACTGAGCAGTTCCCCATCATCTCCAACCACCATCTCTACTCCCTCACCTCCTCTCCTCCTTTTTTTCTCACTGGGATTATCGGTGTGTCCAGTCTTCCTCGCTGTTTTGTGTCTCTCTCCCCCTTTTTTCTCTCTCTCTCTCTATCTTTCTGCAGGTCTCCCATCTGCAGACCTTCATGCTGCACGGACCTCGGCCTCTGACAAACCCAGTGTCCACTGTCAGCACCTGCCTATGCTGTTCCCTTTTTTTATTAAAACCTGCCTATACCGTTCCTCTTTTTATAACAACCTGCTATGCTGTATTATGTATATATGTATTATATATATTATGTCCAATATGTTTGTAATTCTATGATTGTATTTGTTTCTCTCCTTCTCTCTCTCTCTCTCTCGCTATCATTTTTATCCTCTGTCCTGTCTCCCTCCTCTTCTTCTCTTTTACCCAGCTGACTTTCAGCAGGATGGTTCCTCCTTGTAAGCCGGGTCCTGCTCAGGGTTTCTTCCTGTTAAAAGGGAGTTTTTCCTTGCCACTGTGCTTACCTTGGGGTTCAGGCTCTGGGTTTCTGCCTCTGTAAAGCACCTAGAGACATTTGTTATTGTAAAAGGTGCTATATAAATAAAATTGAATTGAATTGAATCTCCAGCAAAAGTTACTGTTACAGCTCAACCTGTGTCTGATCCCTGTGAACAAACCATGTTGGACAGTGTGAACGGTTTGATTGAACTGCCGGACACTTCAGAAAACCCTGTTTTCCAGATCAATGGCTGATCCATCCAGACGCTGCTCAAACTCTGGGCTAAGTTCTGTGATACACTCTGACTGTGAATGGCTATGCTAGTCAGTGCATAACAGAACTTTGTCCCGGGTCTGAATCCTCTTCCTTGGTTCCGTGCACAACGCTCTGCGGTGATAGAGCCGACTGCAAGTGCGTTCGCGGGCTGTGTGCAGAATGCGGTCAGACGGGGTGGCGCGTTCGCCAGAATGAATGTAAACCAGGGTGTTGCTGCAAAAGCGTGATGGATGTGTATAATAAAGGTTGAATGCGCATACACAGCCAGATGTGGGAGGCATGGCTGTGAGTGCAGCTGTGGCGTTTGGAAGAGCAGAGCTCCACTAATCCTCGATGTTTCCCCGAGGTGACTCAGCAGAGCTGCAATATTTAGGATGATCTCTCTATTTGTTGTTGCAGGAACCCTCCCTATTCACAGTGAAGGCTCTTTTTATTCTGGACAATGATGGGAACAGAATGATGTCCAAGGTGAGATCAGAAGATGAAGTGTCTTTGGAATTCCAGTGGATTTAACTCTTGAAAAGTGGAAATTTGGCTCTGTCCAGATGTAACAAATTCGTAAAAGCCACCCAGTATTACTAGCTAGCTACTGACTATCTAGCTAATGTAGACATGTACAGGATTATTGTGCATAGATTCTGTGGCTAAAGAAATTGTGCCTACAATCCCCATAATGCAATGCAGTGCAACTATGTTGCTGACAAAGCAAACTGAAATCAAATGTACCCCTGTGCTCACTTCTTTCTAATGCTTTCTACATTTCATTACTTTAGTTATCAGCTCATATTTGCTCACTTTCTACCGCTAACGCTAGTTTTTATGATGGATGCCGCTCGGCTTCCCCTGAGGCTGCAGAAGGCCTCACACAGTCTGCAGCCTCACTCTGCGCAACTGTAAACAGATGTGTAAGATCAGCCGGGCCCTTTGTGACCAGCTGTGATTCAGCTGTAAAACGAGACTGGCAGTGCCCAAATCAAATTACTGAAACTTTACATCTGAACATTAGCTCTGATTACATGCTGCGCGGTTTATGCCTAGCGTGTGAAGGCAGGCTGAATCCTGCAAGGGAATGGCCCGCACTGCCACACAATGGAATGCTGGGAGACCGTGAAGACATTAAATAGCTACTACTACTTAAAAAGGTCAGATATATTGAAGTTGATCCCTGTCCCACCTGCTATTAATCTGTTTGTTTCAGTACTATGACCCCGAATTCTACCCATCTATGAAGGATCAGAAGAACTTTGAGAAGAAAGTTTTCAACAAGACACATAAAGCAGACAGTAAGAACCTCTCTCGCTCTCTCTCTCGCTCTCTCTCTCCAGCCATTGTGCTCCACTCTCACACACATCTCCGGTGTCATCTGTTCCCCATTTTGCCATCCAGTAGCTCAACGCCCGAACGAGATACCAGCCTGGAGTGTTTTTTTCACACTAGCGCTGCAGAGGAATCGGGTCGTGCTGGCGTAATGATAGAGGCTGAAAAACAGCGACGCCTTTAACGTTTGACACGTCCGTGCGCAGAAACATGCTACTTTGCGCGGAATGGTCCACACCTGACACCCGAGTGTCTGCCCCGGTTCTCTGTACCTTTTTTATTCCCTCTTTTGTTCCAAGCTTCTCCTGCATTCCTCCTCGTCTGTCTTTCTTCTCTCATGTTATGCTATATGCCTCCTCCTTCCCTCCACCTCGCCCTGCCTTTGTCCTGCCATTCCCTTCACCCCTCGGTTTTTCCCATCCTTCTAGCTAGCCCTACAGCCTCTTCTCTTTTCTCCTTTTTTTCCAGTCTAATTGATCCTCCTGCTCATTTGCTTTCTTCCCCTCCCTCCCCAGCCAGGCTGCTCCCTGGAGTCTCGGCTACGCTCTCAGTGTTGCTTCTTTTTGGCGTTTTGGATTCTGCCTTTGAAAGTGAAATAAAATGTGTGGGTAAAACGTAGCATGTCTCGCCTCTTTTTTTAAACCCCACCCCATCCTTTTCTTCTGACATGTCTGCAGATGAGATTGCATTCCTGGAAGGGATGACCATTGTCTATAAGAACAGTATAGATCTGTTCTTCTATGTGGTGGGAAGCGCTCAGGA
Organism: Pao palembangensis; assembly: GCA_015343265.1. Classification (NCBI taxonomy): domain Eukaryota; kingdom Metazoa; phylum Chordata; class Actinopteri; order Tetraodontiformes; family Tetraodontidae; genus Pao; species Pao palembangensis. The sequence goes on along the minus strand of CM027085.1, from coordinate 11,661,085 downwards.
GAATGAGGTATTGTCATTTCTTTTTTTTTTTTTTTAGTTAGTGTCAGTTGACTTACACAAAACAGCTGCAAAGAGTTTATATATAATTTAATTTAAAAGCCAGTGGAGTTCATGGTGTATACTGCAGCCCATCACACGGGGGCAGAGACCTCATTTTGTCATGATTTTTCTGAACCAGTCAGAAGTGTACTGCAGCCTGCATCATCTTCAATGTGACCTGGAGTCAATTGGAAGCTTAACTTTAGTAGTAAAAAGCAGCTGGTGCCTGATAACGTTTCACAGTGGACGTGTTTCATCAGTGAGTAAAAGTGAGCAGGCACCATTCAGGGAAAACTAACTGTTTTTGACAGCAAAAATGTCACATTTCTGCATGTTTTTTATTGTTATTGTCATATTCTGCTGCTGTTATTGACTCTCTGGTTAAGGAATGTTCAGAAATGAAGAATAAAATTGCATGACTTTATAATGATTTATCTTTTTTTTGTTTTTATTTCCAATTCAGCTGATGCTAATGTCGGTACTGAACTGCCTGTTTGAGTCCCTCAGTCAGATCTTCAGGTGAGTCCTCTCAAATCTCCATGAGCTCCAGAAACGATCTAATTGACTTTTGAGAATAACCTGAGTTGTTTCCGTTTGCTGTTAGATTGCTGACATGTTTCACATGATCTCTAAGACACCCTCTATGCATCCCCACGACAGTGCGAGGTGCAGGTTTTTCCTGCAGGGCCGCTGTGATTTCATGAGGAAAAGCCATGTTTTTCTAAAAGAGGCACCTGTGAGATGCCACACTGCACTGAAGACCTTTGTCAAACCTTTTAAGCAGTGTGAGATTAGTCCGCATGTGCAACTTAAATTATCAGCAAGCAGCAGCTGATGTTGTTACTATGGAAACCGATGCAGGAGTAATGCAGCGTGCGAGCGGCAGAGACACGGGCAGATGATCTAAGATTATTAGCCTTTTTAGATATCCTGAACTGGTTATAGTGGGCAGCTTTCCTTATTGAACTTTAATAGCTGATTGTAGCTTGATCACATGATGGAGAGTTTGCAGAGCAGACGCATCATTCATCATGCATCATTCTGTCATGTCAAATAAGAACCCGCTGTTCTTCAATGAATGTCACTGAGGTAGCATCATAAGCGTGATCAAAGACTGATCAAAGCAAATTGGGTGTATCCGAGCACGACGGCTTGGACGTGGCTAATCGCTTCTCTGATTCCGCAGGAAAAATGTGGAGCGAAGGTGTTTATTGGACAACATGGAAGGAGTGTTCCTCATCGTTGATGAGATCATTGATGGAGGGTAAGGCAAATCTTCCACGTGGATTTAACATCACATCAATCATAAAATTACATCTCAATACAGACTGAGAGATTTTGACTATATTGAACGTTGCTGAGTATCCACCTCAAATATGTGTAAAAGTAAATTCCCCTAGGACCCTTATCAGGAATTAGTGTCAGTTAACAGGAGTGTGTCAGAAATACCAGAAAATAATCCCAGAAACACTCCAAGCATGACTGTGCTGTACTAAAGCCCTGATTGGTTGTTTTTGTCCTGTTGCTAGGGTGATTCTGGAGAGTGACCCTCAGCAGGTTCTACAGAAGGTCAACTATAGGGTAAGATGATTGAGAATCCTGTCATCATGTTTACATGTGCATTTCCCTTTGATCTGATTAAAACCAGTATGATCGAGATTCCAACTTCCCCCCCATTTACGTAGACGCCAAATAATTTGATCTGATTTTCCGATTCACCTGCGTGTACATGCATCATGCAATGAATGGGCATAAATTCACTGTGACATGCCAGTATGCGCAAGGATGTTGCTACGTCGGCGTCACCGGCCAAAGGGCCAATCGGATGATGTATCATGAGGACAGTCTCTCTCTTACCCATTTTCTTCTCTTTTGCTCTCTCTCTCCACGTGTCTGTCTCTTTTCTGTCTCCCCTCGGTGGCAGCAGGTGTCAGAGCCAGCCTATGGCTTCGTCCTGTTTGATTACATCAGCGGTACCATAGAAGGACAGACAGACAGACAGGAGTCAGCTGCTGTAGACAAATAGACAGAGGGTGAGAGTCAGAGAGAATTAGGAAGGTGAGAGTGAATGGATGATGGAGGGAGGTGAAGGAGGTGATGGCAAGGCAGATGAGGCCAGTCCTCGGTGAGAGCGTGCTGACTAACAGGAGGAGCTGGCTTCCAAGTTTGACTCCACAGATTAATATTCTGTTTTGGCCTGACTGATCATTTTAACAGCCCAACACCCTGAACCACTAATCACCGTTGACTAACTATCACTAATCAGTATTCAGACTCTCTGACCTTGTGGAGCCTCAGTGTGTCAGTTATAATTTAGTTGGTCCTGTAGAAATGCTGATTTCACTCATCTCTATTCCTCCAGTGGTGTTTTCAGTGTGTTCCAGTGTATTTTTGGTCCACCTGGACGAACTTGATGTTGTCGAAGTTTCCTATCAGTAACCTAAGTTGGGTTGTGGTGTACCCCAAAATCAAAATCATGATCTGAGACAATATCATACGCATCTTCCTCACACACACAAACCCTGTATAAGACTGAAGGAACGACGTCAGTTGCGTCAGTCTTGTTCAGGAACAGCCTCTTTAATCCCAGTGTACCGGCAGACGTCACCCTGGAGCTTCCACATGTTTTTGAGCACAAACAGAAGCCGAGCGCTGATGCTCCATAAGGCTCTGTCTGATTAGCAGCATAAGGGCAGCAGCACGTACTACAACTATTTTTGTGTGGACTTCTACTTTTATTCATCTCTCACTACTTCCTACCCTTGTCCAGCCTGTACCCCCCTTTTTTTATCGGCAGACATGGGATGGGAAAGAGTCGGAGCCCATTTCTGAAGTGGTTAGGCTTTACTGTCATATGCTGAAGTGCAAGTCATATTCTAATCCTATTGGAAGATGTCTGCTGCCAATAACATGAACAGTCTTGTGTAGCTGTCATAGATCTTGCTTGATTTTTTTTCCTTCCTGACACACAGTAATGCCAGTTTTCTTTACAGGCAGATGAAAACCCATTATCTGAACAAAGTGTTGCCCAGGTAACGCACGCACACACACACACACACACACACACACACACACACACAAATACCGCCATTTTCAGCACTCATCTAGTTTAGTTCCTGGGTGCTAGAGTTCCAGCCAGAAACAGCATAGCCCAAAGTTGTATAGCAGTCATGTCATGACTGTTACAGTTAACAGAAAACACGTCGGCACTCACCCTGCTCAGTCTTCAGCATCTGTCTGATCCTCATTAACATCTGCTAAAGCTGTCATTTACTCTGCATGCTATTTGTACTTTATAGTATTTTTCTTTTTTTTTACAAAATGACTAAACAGAGAAACTCAGAACCTTTTGATAAAACTATTATATGCCTCAGTGCAATTTTACTTTTTTTTTTTTAATCCTGTCATCTTTAATACCACAAATTAATTTCTACTACTTTCAGCTTTGAGATGATCTCTTACCTATGTGAGGGGGAAAGTGTGTACTCCTCAGTTATTTATGTACCTTTTTCTAAGCTTTCTTTGTTGCTTTAACCCTGACAGCACATATCAGAAAAACTGGCTCTCACCACTAACGTAAGTCTCTGCTAACTTCACCAAAGTTTTTTTTTTATTATTATTTTTCAACTTTACTTCACCAAAGCCTTGCACTGTGTTGTCCTGCCGTCACGAGTCACACATCCAGCGCCTGACTGGATGGTGGTTCCAGGTGCCCCCTGTTGTTGAAACACGTAACAACAACATACGTTTTGAAACGAATTTTTAAATTAGGCTGAGGGACTTTCGAGATTTATGCCCCTCGAATTTCATAAGCTACTACTATTTTTATGTTGATACTGATTAATGACAGACATAAACGGTAAATTATATTATTGCTTCGTTACTCTTTTGACTGTTTATTTGCATGGTCAGTCTGATATCTAGTGACCAATTATTGATACTGCAACAACGTATAAATATGCATTGACGTGGGGAGTAAAATATTATGTACACAAATATGAGCATTTAAAACCGCCAAACATGCACTCTTTGTCTTCTGACATGATTTAAATAATAAATATAATACACTAGAATAAGCCCGTGTGTGTGTGTGCGCGTGCATAAAAGAAAAAATATCAGTTACTATTGTTTTGTTTGTCTTTGTTTTCCAGGTCCTGCAGTCAGCTAAAGAGCAGATCAAATGGTCAATACTCAAATAAAATGGAAATGTTGAATTTCCCTAGTCCCAAAACTATTTTTAATGGTGACTTTCAAGGGAACCTGCTCTTGCTAGTGTTTTTTTTTTTTCTGTGATGGTTTTGTTACAATGTGTGTTTAAAATGTTATTAATTTATTGTCTAAGAGGGTACTTAGTGCTCATTTCCACAGAGGCACCATTTAGTCCCATGACACAGGGAAATGAACATAAACATGAAAGCTCATGTCTGAAGTTGCGTATTTGTGAATTGGTAACTGTAGCATACAACTTTAATTTTGTTTTGTTGGAGAAGGATATTCTACACAGAAAACAAAATATTATTTGTAAGGTTGTTTTTTACTGTTAAAAGATCTTTAAAATTTCAAAATTAGTTTTGTGAGATTAATACTTGGGCTTTTCCTCCAGAATGTTATATTTAGTTTGTTTGTTTTCTTGCTTGTCCCCATTCAATGAATTACTAAACTTTAAGGTAGTTTTAATATGCTGCAAGGCTTATGATCATTATTGTGCAGTAAGTAACAGTTACAGTTTATTTCCCCATTTATTTTTTTTATTTTCATATTCAGAAATTGAAGAAGAAAAATATTTAGACCCTAAACAAATAATAATTTCCCTTACTTCTTTGAATGGTTATCACGTATTTTCCTCAAGCAGAGTTAATATAGGGGGAAATCTTCATAAAATTTAATTTTTAAACAAAGTAACAATATCAAACATATAATTTAAAATACAACCCATTAATATTTTTGAATATGTAAGTAGATACATGTTTCACCAGATTAAAAGAAATCCAAAGACAAAGTTATTATTTTGTTAACGTTTGAAAGTTGTTGACTGGCATTTTCTGTATTTTGTAATTTAATAAAAGTGTATTTTTGACTCAGAAACGTCTCCAATTGGTCATTTATGTTACTTTATATTATATAAATTAGATTTTTCTATTTTTTATTCTATTATAAACTTTTTCATCTATTTCCTCTTTCGAAAAAAAAATCTGCCATCCAATCACGATGCAGGATGGACAACTATAATGAATATTAATAAGCGCTTACTGCTGGGGGCGGGGTCAGACATGGTATTGGCAGAATACATGACACGTGGTCCAGCTTTTCAACCAATTGTTAGCGTTATTTTGGTGAGGACTGTGATTGGATAGAAATATAAAACTACGGACGGAACAAAGTAGAGAACTGAAACTACTACTACTACACTATTACTGGTGGATTTTTATTGACAGGTTAAAAACGTTTTTCATCAAAATAATATTAGAAATATTATTATTCACCCTCTGGAGAACTAAATAGCTTTTCTACACCACTTTCTCCACTTTTTTAATATTCAACCAACATTTTCATAAAACACTATATGGCAAGATTGAATAATGAAATTACAAGACACTCCAAGGGTACCCTGGCTCATGATATGTACACAACACAAATCCATAATACAACATGGAGGAGGGTGACCAGAAACGGAGGGTGAGGGCAAGAGCAAAACCTCAAATACTGGTCCTGATGCCAGCATCAGGACCAGGACCTTGATGTGCTCATTGTGTGCTCATTGTGAAAAAAGAAACAGGAGGGCTATCAGACTCCTACAGAATCAGACTCCTACAGAATGACCTCCAGGACTAATGCCATTGTTTAGTGCCAGGCTGTCCATCAGGATGACATGAGGGCCCAGATGTGTGGCTTAACTGCAAAAAAAAACAAAACAAAAAAAAAAAAACCTTTTGTGTCAGTAGTGTGACTGCTGAGTCTAGCATCAGGATAACATCCTCAGTTGGTAACATGGCATTTCCTGTGCTGTTCAGAGTCAAGAGTCTGAGTATGTTAGTGGCTGGATCTTTTCATTCAGACTGAGGCTCTGAAGAAGACAAGGCTTGAGCACTAATATGTCAACAGAACGTCATTATCATAATGTCTCCCTCTTGCGGCAAAAATATGATACTGCACCAACTATCGGTACATCCTGTTCCCTATCTCCACTTACCCTAAAGTAAAGACAAAACATTCCCAAAGGCCATGAATATGAAAAGTTGTTTACGATTAATTTACACAACAGTACACTAATAGTGATTGAAGAAGGTGAAAGCAAAATTCTAAACATAACATTTTAATCATTTTATTTCCCCATTCACAATCGCTCTTATAAATTAACTTTGACCTGGCATTATTTCCACCATAAAAGTCATCTCCTACACACATATTTTATTACTACATCATCACTAGTGAAAATTATTATAATTAATTTTTTTCAAAGAAAAATCACATCTTTAAACCTTTCTGAATTTGATCGTTAAGTCCAGTAATTAAATTAATACATTCACTGTTTTAGTGTAAAATCTCCTAGATTAAGGAGCAGTATGTAAGACATGTATTTAAATTAATCATAAAATGGCACTAATATGTCACCAAACACTAAGGAATCATGTTAATTTCAAATACTTGTATCACTGACAACAGTAGTGCAGTCAGACTATTTAAAAAGAAAAATATCAGCCCTCAATAATGTTGGTGTTGTCAGTTTGTGTTTTGGTCTGTTTCTCCACCCTCCACCTCTCTCCCAGTCACAACATTAGTAGCATTTCAGCATCATTGCCACTTACCACTGAGCTGCAGCTACTAACTTAAGATGTCATTAAAGCTCAAAGGCCTCGTTATGATTCTCAAATGCTATGACAAAGTCAGAAAGAACAGGCCATAAATAATCCTGGCACAAAAACGTCTCTTGCCTGCTGGTCTCCTTGTTTATATAGAACTTGGTCAGACTTGTGCTCGCCACCATTGGGTTAGAAGAAATACCGGGTGGCACCTGATTGGCCAGATTTTTGACAGTGACTGATTGGTGTACTGTTGATTGGGTAAAAAAATGTGATGTCACTTGATGGCGATTGGACTAGAGACAGAGTGAGAGAGAGAAAATTAAGAAAGAGTGGCATAAGGTTTGTGAAAGAGAGAGAGAAGTGGGTGGGTTGAAAAATGGTAGAGAGACCATGCACTTAATCAGAGAGAGAGGGCGACAAGGGGTGGTGTGCATGTGTGTTTGTGTGTGTATGTGTGTGTGTGTGTGTGTGTCTATCCACAGCCTTAAACAAAGAACCTTATACTGAAGTGTAACCTAAATAGTTACTTCTACCCACTCCATTCTGCATTTTTTATTAGATGTGATTTTTGTGCTTGATGTGTGAAAGGATGAAAAACAATTGCTCAAAGTCACTCTTTATTTGTTCTACTTTTAGGGTTTAAGACATCTATATCAAATTTAATAAAATAAATGTATGTTTTTCAAGTATAGTAATTATTCTTTACATAATAGGTGTTAATAAATAACATTTGTTCTAAATTCTATCTGTAGAAACAAAAATGACTACACTTGATGTCAGTCGGAAGGTTAGAAACAGCAACAATTTGGGCCTGACAAAGAGACAGATTTTCTTGTTTCTGTCTGGCTTCTTGCTGTCAGACTGAATCTGGGTTTGGGCCCTAAAGCACTGGTGTAAGATTTCAACGTTTAGGTGGCGTTTCAGTCTGCCATTAGGCCTGTCTCTGCTTGGCCAAATGTTCTGCCTGCAAACCATCACCTTTAATGTGATGTGGAAATGTAATTATGTCATTTTTCCACAGCAAGGCTCCAGCTGGAAGCCTGGTTGTAAATATTAATTAGCACCTTCAAAACATCAGGCTTCCGGCGCCATCAGGAGCGGAGTGACAGCAGGAGAGTCTCTGCCAGCAACAGCCGGCAGTCGTGGCTCTCCAGGACTCTCCAGAGATCTCCAGAAAAGTCTGAGAACCCCCAGAGACTCTCCACACCCATCAGCTAGAAAACTTCCTGAAGGCACTTTGGATAGATGTGTCCTTCTAATTAGTACTTTTTTTTTTCTTAGTACTTTTTTCTTTTACTCTGACTTCACGAAAACTTAGAATGTTGCAAAGCTGTAAAAAACTTGCAGAAATCATCATCAAACCCTCACAAAATCCTCGACAGGCACAGTTTGACCATCATCTTTCTTATCATTTAAGTCTTTGTCCTGCGTCGGACCGAGTTAAAATCCGGGTTTTGCACCGCAATCATTCTTCATTCAGCAATGAAAACAGAAATCAACGCTTGCCTGTGTGCTTCTTTCTAAGTAAATGATAACAAAATAAATAAAACCCAGATTTTGCAGACTGAGCCAAAAGGCTGCACGCACGCCCGCATCTGGTCAAAGATCATCTGGGCTGTGCAAGATGAATCACTCCGTGCGTAAAGTGTCCGACCACCCTAGTACGGGCCCGTTGAGGTGCGATTTGTCCTTTTACAGTAGAAAACTAAGATATAAAAGGGGGAAAAGCAAAATCTGAAATTTAAACGAGGATCTAAACATAAGTGTGACTGTAAAGTTATATAACGGTTAAAACACAGTGCTCTGATTGGGTGAACATTTCAAACTTTTTAAACGCACGCACACACATTATAAATGACGCCTCTGTGCCTGAGAAAACAAACGGGCTCCACACAGGATCTCAGTTCCCTGATTGAAGAAACACAAAATGAGCCAAGAGGAAAAAACACACGGCAGTAATTAGCAACAGAAAACCATTTATTCCAGTGTGAAAGTAAACGTATGGGGACAAGTTCATGAAATATACGGGCGAGCAAAGTTGAGGAGCGGGTTATAAAGCCAGGTACCGCTGCGGTGTTTGAGATTTGAACTTTAAAATGTTACAGTTTAATATTGGTCAGAACTAAATCATCTTACCTTTTTATTTACAAACACAAGTGAGACACCAGAATACTTTTTAAACCACTAAAGTTCATGTTACCTAGCTCGCTAATCTGTCACTGTACTTACTTCCTGATAAAAAGTTATTTTTTTTCTGCTGAAATGCTTCTATATTTTAATTATTAATCCCTGCACTACTTAATGCACACCACGAGAGGGCGGACACAACCAAAGACAGCGATCGTCCTATCGGTAAACATGACTTGAGTTGAATTACATGCCTCAAGACATGAAAAAAAAAAAAAAAAAAACATAAATACAGCTACCATGAAAACAGAAAATACTCAGCCACATTCACCTATGGCTATGTATTTGAATGTGTCTTTTAATCTGTTCAGCTAAATAGATAATGATATTCTTACATTCTAAAAGGGCATAATCTGATATTTAATCTGATATTTCATGTTTCATGTTCAACCTTTTTTTATTGTAAAATTACAATAACTGGCGTGGGCGTGCGAGTGTGCGCGCGCACACACACATCTGAATGGTCATCAGTTCTGCTTGTCTATAATGACCAAAGGGTGTCCAGAACAAGAGGGGAGTGACAAGGCTCTCTGATTGGTCATGGAAGACTTTGACTGACATCTGATGACAGCTGTGTTTCAGTGCGTGGGGAGCTCTTTTGTCTATTGTGTGTGTGTGTGTGTGTGTGTGTGGGGGGGGGGTGTCAGTAATGTTTTCACTGAAAATATTTTACTGAGAAAAAAATGATTCTGATTAATGTATTAATGGGCCACTAAATGCTGTGCTGTCAATTCGAGACAGCAGCATTCGTTTGTTTTCTCTCAGATATAGTTTCCAGTTTTTGATATAGAATTCTCATTTAGGGACCAAAACCAACAAACTGCACAGAACTGTTGGCCAGCTGGGCAGGAAAAATCCCCTGGTCACGTCTCCCTCAAGAAACACACTCGATTTGCACTGACTGAACAAATAAGATACAGCATACTAATTGGCAAACTTTGACAGGAGTCATTTTGAACTTGGACAAAGCCAAACCAGCTGCTTCTCCAACATAAGTTCTAAATGTTAAGCGAGTTAAGCTATCTTAGCCACATTCGGCCCACAGAAAAGTTGATATCAGTTGTTAATTGGATTTTATAGAAACAGCAAGATAAAATGGTACACTTACTATAGAATATTTTACGCCAAAATGTAAAGAATTAGCTGATTAGAACAGAATATTCTGTCACCTTTTCTCTTTGTGTCTAATCTGACTTTGCTGTTTTTCTACATCAACTAAAATTTAGATCGTGTGCAGTTAAGATAATATGTTTATGTTGGACTTTTCTGAATAGTCAGATGTATCATTATGAGACATTCCAAATAATGATGATGATGGTGATGATGATTATGATGATGGTAACCCCTTAACAGTGTAACTGATAAATCTGGCCATGCATGTCTCTAATTGTGTGTGTGTGTGTGTGTGGGATGGGGGTGTGTTTCATTTATAAGCAAAATAAGGATAATTGCAACTGCTTGCTAAAATTTGTGTTTTGCATGTCATATAAACACACGCTCACACACACACACACACACTCACACACACACTCATACACACACACACACACACACACACACACACACACACACACACACACACACACACACACAAAGAGCCAGTGTTCATTTATAATCAATCTCAGACATTTGACTTTGTCTGTAAATAATGAGACCTATCTATCTATGTGTGTGTGTGTGTGCGTGTGTGTACTATTATCCACTCTGATTGGCTGTAATGTTTAACACATGGCTCCTTGCTGAAACCTGGATTCCTGTAGACACAGACTGACACAGCATCTCATAAATATCAGCTCTGTCCACAACTGGAAGCAGTTTGAAGGTAAACCTGGAGTCAAGCGGTAATTTGAACAGTCTGATCTCCTCCATCTACGACATCAACCTGTCTATACGTGCATTGGCTATGTGTTTGTATGAAATTACCATAATTCCAGGCATACAGATGTGTGTCTGAATGGCTCAAGAAACTTCACTTGGTCATCAATCCAAGCTGCAAACACAGTGATGACACACCAACAACTTGTTTACAAACTCCGCATCCAACCGACACAGAACCACAAGTGCTTTCATTTAAACTG